>CM054137.1:53518332-53600832 GCA_028751875.1 Rapana venosa
GATGTTCCTACAAGCGATAGGCTCCACACCTGAGAGCGAATCTGCACATACCAAGATGCCTTTCCCTCCAGAACGATGAATGAGTTCCAGGGACAAAACAAGAGCACTAAGTTCAGCCATGTACACCGAGCCATCCGAAAGCAAGTGCTCGGAAAGGGCAGATTCTTTGATGGTGGGACAGTAAGCGGCGCAGGCCACCCCTTCCTTGGACTTGGACCCGTCTGTAAAAATGCTTGAGTAGGATGGGTAAAACTGACACAACTCTTGGAAAAAGACCTTGTAAGCTGTCAAGCTGGTCATGTCCTTCCTATGAGCAGCCAGATCAAAGTGGACCACAGGGGTCTCCATCAGCCATATTGGCGTCTTGGGAAACTCAGAAAAATCACATATTGCACCCAAATTGATACCCGCCGCCCTGGAGGTCTGGAAGGATCTGGATCCCCAGGGAAAGGGTGGCAGAGGAAGAAAATTGGCCTGAAACTGAGGGTTGAAAATCACAATCATAAGCAAGGCTGTTGTACTCTGAATACACTTTCATGTAGTAGTTCAGAGTCAGCTTCAGATTGAGGTTCTTCAAAGAAGGTTCTCCCGCTGCGTATAAGCTATCAACTGGTGTTGTCCGAAAAGCCCCCAAACAAATTCTGAGCCCCTGAGGTCCAGACACTTCAAGTAAGAAGACCTCACCGATCAATAGATCTGATTACCATAATCTAACTTGGAGTGCACCAGCGCCCTATAAACATGCAGCAGCTCAGTGTCCTACGATATACTCCCCAGTCAGTGTGAGCAATCACCTGCAGGAGGTTCAGTGCTTTTTGATATGACGCTCTCAGGTGTTGGATGTGACTTTTGAAATTCAGCCTTTGATTAAAAAAAAAATGACCCTTAAAAATTTGCCCACAGTCACCGCGGGGATGGTAGGTTTTCTTAAGTGAATGACTGGGCTAGGATAGTGTTCTTTGAGCTTGTTACTATGTTAGTGAGGTGGATGCACTTCGTTTTCTCGGCAGAAAACCCTCTGCCCATTCCTGCACCTTATTAACACAAACTTGTGACTGTCTCTGAACTCTTATGAAAATACTGCCTGCGGGTGTAGACAGCAAAATCATCGACAAAAAAGAGATCATTCTACACCCTGGTGAACCGACTTGACAATGTTATTTATTTTTACGCTGAAGAGAACCGGCGACAGGATGCTCCCTTGGGGACTCCATCTCCTGCTCAAAGATGTCAGAGAGCATAGGACCAACCTGTACCTGAAACTGCCTCTTCTCCAGAAACTTGTCCAAGAACAATGGCAGACGACCACAAAAACCCAAATCCCTCAGGTCCAACTACATACCCATTGGGATGACTGACCAGCTGCATCTGTAAGTGGCTGGAAAAGATGGTCAACTACTGTCTGGTGTAGCATCTTGAAACAAAAGGCCTTCTGGCAAAGGAACAATGTGACTTCTGCAAGAATCATTGCACCATTGACCATCTGGTCCTCCTGGAGAGGAAAGTCCATAATGCCTTAATTAATAAGCAGCATGTTGTTTGGTCTTTTTCTTATTTAGAAAAAGATTATGATACAGCTTGGTGTTACAGCATTTTGTAGGGAGGGAGGGGGGGGGGGGAGAGGGAGAGATAGAGTCCCCCTCCCCTAAAAGAAAACAACAACAACAACAGAAACTCTAGTACACAAGACCTCATTTCAAACTAGAAACATTTCAGGAAAAAAACACCAAACCCATCCCCAATGTCTTAAACACTAGCAGACAGCTGAACGCAGCTCTCTTTACCATAGAAAGTTGAATCATCACCACAGCAACAATGACTCATTCCAATGGGCCTAGTGGACCTACTAAGAGGTGGGGGAGGATGGATGACAAAATAAAGGGGCATGGGACAGGTCTTCTTGCCTTCCTGAAGCCCCTTGTCTTTAGGCCCCTTGACTGTCATAGAAACAAAGGCACAGTTACACCATAGTTCCCTAATCAATCCAGACCTAATCAATATCAGTGTATCCAGAGGTAATCAAGATCAGTGTATCCAGACATCAGTGTATCCAGAGGTAATCAATATCTGTGTATCCAGATGTAATCAAGATCAGTGTATCCAGACGTAATCAAGATCAGTGTAAGGGAAAGTCTATTTGTGAACTGTATTGTCATACATCAGTTGCTTTGGTTTTCAAGGTGAGATAGACAGTGGCTTGATGCTCAGCACTGTGCAGAGAACATAGCTAGCTGCAATCTCACAGAATGGAAACAATGACAACCTGACCTTCAATTGTTGCTGAATACTCCAAGTAAGTTAGTTATAGTATCGCACAAAAAAGGGTGGCGCTGCTCTTGTGGCGAATCGCTCTCCCTGGAGAGAGCAGCCTGAATTTCACGTAGAGAAATCTGTGACTTAAAGTGGTATAAAATTAAATTAAAAAATAAAAATAATAAAAGTTAAGCCTTGTTTGTGACTCAAGATTTTGATTAGCTTTCTCTTCAGGGGCTGTAGGCTGTCAAGGGGTTGTTTGTCTAGAGGGAAAATAAAGATTAGTGCTAAAAGGGGTCCAGTGGTTAGAGCTTCTAAGAGCACAGGGGCAGATTGTCCCTTGGCTTTGCCGCCTGGCTGAGTCAGTGAGAAGCAGTTGGTTGCTTTTTCAAATACCAGAGTCCCTAAATTGGATGTACCTCCTTTGGGACTGTAAAATAATTCACAATAATAATAATACTAATGATGAATGAAATTTATATAGCACTATATCTTGCAAACGTCAAGTCAGTCCTACTGTATGGAGCGGAGACATGGAGGACAACAAAGACCACCATCAAGAAAGTGCAGACCTTCATCAACAGCTGCCTGAAACGAATCCTCCAGATCCACTGGCCCACACCATCAGCAATGCAGACCTGTGGCAACGTACCAATCAGCTGCCAGCCGAGAATGAAATCCCGTGCAAGAGATGGGGATGGCTCGGGCACACCCTGAGAAAGCCAGCCAGCAACATCACAAGGCAGGCACTATCATGGAACCCCCAGGAAAAACGAAAAAGAGGAGGGCCATGAAACACCTGACGATGTGATCTTGAGGCAGAAACTAAGAAGATGGGATATACCTGGAGACAGCTGGAGAGAATAGCCCAGGACAGAGGACTCTGGCGAACTGTTGTCAGTGGCCTATGCTCTATGCTCCAGGGGGAGTGATGGGCCTAAGTAAAGTAAGTAATATCTTGCAAAAACAAATCAAAGCGCTTGCATACAACACACCCATACACATACAACCAATACCAATTAACAGACTTCACAAATTCAAATGTACACACACATGCACGCCGGTGACACACAGGCGCGTGCACACACACACACACACACACACACACACACACAGGTTATACACTTTGGCAGGGTGGTGGGGATTTCCAATGTTGAAGGCAGGGACAAATTTGAGATAAAACAAAAAGGGAAAATCTTAGGTTTGGAGTAAATATGTCTTCAGGCTGGATTTAAAAGTGTCTTAAGTTGGCTTTTGGCAAAGGGAGAGAGGGAGGTCATTCCAGATCACCCGACCAGAAACAGAGAAGGAGCAAAGGCCAACAGGGGATGGTAAGCATAGGGTAACTGCAGCAGAGAGGAGGGAACAAGGAGGAGTGTATAGGTGAACACAGTCACAGAAGTAGGAGGGTGCTGTTTGGTGGAGACATTTGTAACAGAGAGTACTGATCTTATAGCTTACTCTCTGTGGCACAGGCAGCCATTGGGGAGATTGCAAGAGAGGAGTTATGTGCTCAGATTTTTTCTTTCTGAGGACTAGTTCAGCTGCAGAGTTTTGTATAAATTGAAGGGAGTGGATTGATGATGCTCGCAGACCAGCCAGAAGAGAATTGCAATTGTATAGTCCAGATGTGAAAGAATGAGACACTACTAGTTTGGATGTTGCATCAGTGAACAGGTACTTTCAAATTGCACTAATACGCCTTAATTGATAGTAGCATGACTGGCAGGTCTGGGTGATGAATTTTTGCATTGAGAGTGTGTTGTTGATAACAACTCCAAGATACTTCACAGCAGTGGATAGAGGAATTGACCTATTGCCGAATTCCACTGAAGGTGTTGTGATGGGAGAGAGTTTATGTTTGGACCCTACAAACATGACTTAAGTTTTATCTAGCTGGACCAAAACAGACCTGGTGCAGAAGTGTTGACGAAGAAACAAAGGCAGCCGGAATGACATGGGCCGAGCTGAAGAGATCTCTCAAAACCGAGTTCGTTGGAGGGGTGTTGTTGCAGCCCTATGTTCCCCAAGGAACCAAGAGGCATAAGTCAAGTAAGTCAAGCTGTAACTTGTTCTGTATCATCCAGTTTTGGATATCTTGAAGGCAGTAGTCCATATTGGTCAAGAGGGAAGGCAAATTTTCAGGTGTATCACTGCTAAGAATCTGAGAGTCATTGGCATAGAAATGATGGTTGATCTGATAACGGTTTATTATATGTGAAGGAGGAGCAGTGTAGAGAGTGAAAAGAACAGGGCCCAGAACTGATCCCTGTGGGACTCCATATTCCACTTTTGCAGGTGATGATTGAATATTATGTAACCCAAGCTCTCTATCCTTTCACTGGGTACATAAAGAGATTTCGGGTTCGGATTCTTTCTTACAAAAGAAAAAAGACAAAATATAAAATGGCTGTTGACAAGATTTAGTGGTGCTAATTTCTTGGAAAAACTAATGGTGGTAGTACAACTGACAATGTCCCAAATCAAACCTCTCAAATCACAACAGCATTCTAGGTTTCATGGTGTTTCGTGGTGTTTCATGCTCTCTGCACACATTTCCAAAGACAAACCATTTGCAAGTATTACAAAATAAAAGAACTTGCTTATAGTGAAATATTTCCCAACTTTAACCAACACACAATCAAACATACACAACAATACCAGTGTGAAGTGGATTAAAACACAGGCTGTGGATAGCACAGCCCAATAATTATTCAATGATGGCTACTTTAGCCATTCTCAAAAACCTCTGTTTGGAAACATGAACTTTCGTTCATTAGTGGCTAGACAGAGGAACTTCACTCCCAGAGTGTTACTGTTCCCATTATATCCATGTCAATCCTATGCACAATTTACCAAACAATTAGGGTGAGTAGCATAAACTACTTCTGTGGTCTGTATTGTACAACTAAAGGGTTGTTTGATCCCACCCTGCTTCAAAACAATACCAGTCAATGTTAATTCAGCAAGGAAGCACTGACCCCTCTGCTGTCTATTCAGGGATACCAGGGTTAACTCTGGTAGCACTGAAATTGCAGCAGTGGGCTCAGTGCTGCTGGCTGAATTAACATTAGCCAGTGTTTTTTATCAAGCAGGGTGGTATCAAACAACCCTAAATATAGAACTGAAGTAAGTGTATAGCTATAAATTACTGGAAAGATTAGATAACAAGCTTTAGGAGTGTAATGTTATAGCAGCAAGTACTGATTTATGATTATGTAAAAACAACAACAACAAAGCATATGAACTACTGACCACTTGTGCAGTCAGGGCCCTGGATTGATTTTAATATGATAAGCAATGTTGTTGTGGTGCAAAAATGTCATAAGTAAGTAGGTAAATACTATCTCTTGGCATTAGATTTGAAAAATATGCAATTTGTATTGCTTTATTAGTCGTCAAATGTTCAGAAAAGTCCAGCGAAATTATTGACACCATTCTGATCATCATGATGGGGAACACTCATTTCGTGCGCAGTGGTAACTTTCTATGACAAAAAGAGGACAATCTGCTTGATTTTGATTTCAAGTGATGCAAAGTACTCAGCAGCATATCCATTTGTCCCAACAACAATTATTTTGAAGCCCTGTTGTATCAAAATAAAGTAAAACAATCTGTGATGTCAAAATCTCTGAGGAGGTAGAAGTGTATCCAGGAAAACAAGGACAGTTCAATCAGTTGGATCACAATCAATTTTTACCCAGTTTTTCAAAGCCTTTCAAACTCCTCCTCGCTATTGATATTGTCAAAAAGCTTGCAAATCTGGTGCAAAAGCTGACTGCCATTTTTCTTGATAACAATTGTGACTGGTCTGAAAAAATATTTTAAAAATTACCCTGTATAAATCAATCAAAATCCTCCCTTCTCCTGTGTGCTAAATGACCTTCAACCCTTTCTGCTACCTTTCAATGGCCTTAACATTCATTGGGTGACCTTTGAAAGTGAGCTGTTAATTACAATCACCTGTGTCATCCTGGCACATACTCCAGGACCCCCAGTGTGGCTTCAAAATGTCGGGACTGTTCCAAGAAGTACAGTACTAGGGTTAATCTCTAATCCACAGAGTTTCAACTTTCTTTACAATGTGTCCAAACAGAGCGGTTTGATCTCTGAATTACTATGAGTTTCAGTAGCATTCTAAAGCTGTATTATCATGTATTTGGAGAGATCTTGTTGAACTCATGAAGACATTTTTAAACAGAGACAAGTCTGAGGACAATCGCAAATTTGTTATGACATAACTGAGTTATGCAGGAGGCACCGTGGTCGAGTGGTTTAGGCGGTCAACTCGTGATCCAGAGGTCGCGGGTTCGATCCCCGCTCGGCTCGGTGTTGTGTCCTTGGGAAAGACACTTTACTCCTATTTTCCTCACTCCACCCAGGTGTACAAGTGGGTACCAGCTCTGCTGGGGAAGTATCTGGCGACAGACTAGCGTCCTGTCACAGGGGTGGTGAAAAACCATCAGTTCGCTTAACGCTACAGAACCGGGATAAGCTCCGGCTCTATGGGCCTTCTGGCTCGAAAGAACATACTATCTAACGGAGTTATGAACAATGGTCATGTGTTTGCTGACAAGGGGCATAGAAAGAACAGTGCAAAAGCAGCCCCACCTTCCATGAAAAAAAATCAAATCAAGGCTCGACCCAGAGTAGAAAGGGATGACTACTGCTATCTCAAAAGAGAAGAACAAGCCATAATTCACTGCATGTTCACAAAGCTGAAACTTGTTCCATCTCTCCTATGTGCTTGTGGTAAAGAAAACCAAACTGGCAAATACATCCTTCAAAGATGAATGCTATACACAGCAACTGAAGGCCAACCAAGAAAACCCTGCGAACTAAGCTATGTAACCCATGAGAGGAGCTGGAAAGTATATGCCATTATTTTTTCCAAACACATAGTGTAAAAGCCAACAAGAGAAGAACTGATGTATGTTTGCAGTGGGTGCGCATGTGTTGCAGATATTTCCTTTGGCATGGTATTTCCATAGGTAATACTAAGTTTGTAAGGGCAGCAGTGGGTTAAAAGGAAAATAACAGATTTACCCAGCTGGCAAAGAGAAGTGGGTAAAGGGGGGGAGGCAGTAAAAGAGAAGGAACTTTGATGATAAACATTAATGATGAAGAGAAAATGAATATTCATGATGTAAAAATAAAAAAACACCAACAACAAAACAAAGGAAACAAATCAAAACAATATTACATATAATACAAAACTTAAGATATAACTACATGTATTAGTTTTACACAGGCTGTCATGCAGACTAGTGTGTTATGAATCAAAAGCAGAAATAGGTGATGCATAACACAAACATAGCCACTGACCTGGAGGTTTTTGATTGAAGTCCATGGTAATCCCACGAATTCTGCTACAAATCCACATTGTCCATCTCGATCCTCTGCCTGTTTCCCTCAAAGCCACACACACTATACTTTTTTGTGCTGCCTCTTTCTTTGTGTGACATTCTTGTCTTCCTGTTCCCAGGCAGCTCATTTCAATCTCTCCACCAAAACCACACCAAGGTTGGTAATGTCCCATCCTCTTTAGCTTTTTTTAAAATGCCAAGCTGGTGTGATATCTCTGGAAAGACTCCCCTATACACACTGAACACAGTTCTTTGGTTGGACCTCTAGACTATTATGGTCTAGATAGATCTATTCTCTCCTCACTTCAAATCTGTTCCTCAGCAGCTCTTGAAGGCCAGCTTCAGAAAATTTGTTCTCCACTGTTGTGCTAAGAGCTTGTCATCCCTGAAGACAAATCCATCATACACAATGTTTTAAAGCATAACATCATTTTAACAAAATGTAGGCCACAGCATTTTGCTTACATTCATCGAGTTCTGACAAAAGCTGTTATCTTAAGTATGAAAACATAATTTAAACTACCTACTTCTCTTCTAACTCAGTTCCTCACCTTCATAAGGAATACCTCATGAAGAACAGAAAACAACGTTGGCTTTTTTAAAAAAGAATTTTTATAAAAGGCTAACCAACCAGCAAAAATTGAAAAAGGAAAAAGGAAGTCTAAAACCAGACAAAAACCACATTGTCCCCCTCTCCTACCACCTTCCAGCTGGAAACTGCATTATCAGTCAGCAGGGCGCTTAAGGTTTTCTCCACAGTTGATGGAAGTGCAGAAACTGGCATTTTCAGACAGAATTATAAGTTTTTCTGCAGCTCTGAAAAGTAGGCCCTGTTGCTTCCCATTGTGTTGTGCCCAAGCAAGAGAGAGAGACAATTGACAATTGACAAAATTTATTGCTATTTAGCAATCAAGCCATATAGCGATGCAGCACAATAACAAACGATATCGAACGCCACTGATTACAATGACATAGAAACCATGGCAGTAGTAGTATGTACATCAAGATTCAATACATTATTATGTCTCAGTTTTCAAAACAGCCTTTCCTTTTCTAGGCTGCAGCCAGTGAAGTCAGCCAATGTAAAACTGGATCAGGTCCGGAAGATGATGTAATTCCCACTCAGCACGCCCCACTGTCTCTGCATGTTGTGTGTTAGGAGGCTGCTTCCCTTTAAGAAGTCTGGCAAGCCTGACACATTTTCTGGCAACATGTTTTTCTCTTCTTGCTTGATGTACCAGAACACACACTTAGATTCCTCAACAGTATCTCTATTACAAGAGTATTCCAGGGCGATTTCATCTGATTCACACATCACAATGTTTTATATGCTTGAACTATGTACCAGAACCTTTCGAAACCGTGTGTTTCTCTTGCTGTCCCTTAATCGACACTGCACACGTTTGTCAGTTAGAGTAGACACATACTGTTTCACAATACCAGTATCAGAGTCATCCACTGTGCAGTCAACTGTCAGCTCTTCTTGCACATCAGAAACCTCAGAAGACACACAACGATCTTGCTGTCTGTTGCTGGATCACACAGTAGATCAAGTGAATCTGGTGTGGCCAAGGCATTCACTGCACTGCTGACACACAGCTCTGTGTATACACTGGTTTGTTTTTCTTCTGTTTCCCAGGGAGCAGGGAGTCAATGTTACACAAGACCAGCTCTTCCAAGACACTGTCATTGTCACATTGGCAACTTGCCTGTCTTTCTTGGTGTTGTCTGCTTCTTTGGAGGTCAGCGGATTTGACAAGGGTTTTTTTTTGTGATAGTACTGAACTTGGGAGTTACAGTTCAGCACCCTGTCCACCATTTCTGTTCACACTAAGGCATTGCAAGAGGAACACAAAGCTGCCACTCTCCCCCACAACCTTCCAACTCATACAACGTTGTCGATCAGCGGGGCATTTAAAGTTGTTATTACAGTTGCTGGAAGGCCAGTAACTGACATTTTGAAGCTAAAATGCAAAAATTTGCAGCAGCTTACTAACAGCACACCCGTTCAGTTCTCTCCCATCATGTTGTTTCGAGAGAGAGAGAGAGAGAGAGAGAGAGAGAGAGAGAGAGAGAGAGAGCGAGAGAGAGAGAGAGAGGAGAGAGAAGTTTTTCTGCAGCTCTGAAAAGTAGGCCCTGTTGCTTGGTGTGTCATAATGGCCAAAGAGAGCAAGATCGAGAGAGAGAGAGAGAGAGAGGGGGGGGGGGGAGAGAAGTTTTTCTGCAGCTCTGCAAAGTAGGCCCTGTTGCTTGGTGTGTCATAAGCAACAAAGAGAGCAGATCGAGAGAGAGAGAGAGAGGAGAGAGAGAGGAGAGAGAGAGGAGAGGAGAGAGAGAGAGAGAGCGAGGAGAGAGAGAGAGAGAGAAGTTTTTCTGCAGCTTGAAAGTAGCCTGTTGCTTGGTGTGTCATAATGGCAAAGAGAGCAAGATCGAGATAGAGAGAGAGAGAGAGGGGGGGGGGGGGGGGAGAGAGTTTTTCTGCAGCTCTGCAAAGTAGGCCCTGTTGCTTGGTGTGTCATAAGCAACAAAGGAGGCAGGATCGAGAGAGAGAGAGGGATGAGAGAGAGAGAGATGAGAGAGAGGGAGAGAGAGAGAGAGAGAGAACTCTGAACCTTTAATTGTACTTCGGCCTTGGGCCACAATACAAGTGAAGGGGACAAAAGGGAACAAAGTGAAATATGTAAATTAATAGTTTTCTGTATACTGTCTAGTGATGCACACATTCTTCAAACACATAGCACAGGACTGAGAGCATCGTCCTTATCATAATCCTAAACACCTTAATCATCGTTATTAACTTCATCATCTTCATCTATATCCTTGTTTGGTATATGTTATCAATTCCGAAAGTGATATCTTGATCATATTTTAAGTTTACATCTATATAAGCATGGTACTTTCCATCATTACTTGTTTAGCAATTCAAATATTGCACACGCACACATTCATGAGCTCTCGCACACGCGCACGCACATACACACATGCACTCACCCATGCAGGTGCACGCATACACACACATACACACAGACATACTCACAGGCACACACTGACACACACACACACACACACACACACACATCACATCAGCATTTCAGAAGCAGTACTTAACTCCACACCAAAAAACCACCATCTAAGTTAAGTTGTCAAAGCCCATCAAAAGGATATCAAATTCCAATCAAGTTTTTCTTCCTCCTGTTCACTGCATGGAATATAGATCTGGAGACACTGCATTTGTTTACTATTAGTCATTTGTAATAACACATGAATGGGGGTTTTAGCTAAGCCCCCCACCCCCCCAGAAACTTTGTTTTTAAATCAGAATATGTAGGACATACAACAAGAAAATGCTCTTCGTCTTCCATTGCTGACCTGCAAAATGGACATGATTTCTTCTGCGGAATATTACTAAATCGGTGGACATTTGCATTGATAGGCAGAACATTAAATCTGACTTGTGAAATGGCAACTCTGAAACAGTAGGTTTCCATGTCAGTCACATATTTTTTCTTTTCAAGAATTATTTTAAAGGATCTATAATTACTATACCTATCACAGTCTCTGATAGTGCCAGACCACTCTTGGATATACTGACCAACAAGTCTCTGCTTTAATAACTTTATAAACACTTTGACCTGACCGACACCTTGCTGCAACCAAACAAAACTGAACCCTGTCTCACATAGAATTTCCCTAATTTTTGATACCCAACAATCTTGACCAATTCTATCTAATTCCAACAGCATCTGATAAGCTTTGTGTGGAAGTCTTTCATTATTCATTTGTAACAATCTAAACCAATACCTTTGACAGAAATACTAGAATTACATAGAGGAATCTTCCTAAATCACCATAAAACCATTTTATATGGAGTTCTGACTGGAACACCTAAAAATCTTTTGCAAGCCATAGTATGAGCTTTTTCTAAATGATCTAAATTTGTTAAACCCATATTTCAGAAGTACAGAAGAATTGGTTGGACTTTACCATAAAAAATCTTTTTAAAATGTTTTGGTGGTCATTTCTTTATATTTTTGAAAAGCCTATTCAGTTAGAACAATGCTTTCTTACCTTAGATGCAACGTTTGGTACCTCTTTTCATGCTAATCATTGTAGTGAAATGGAATCCTAAATAACAATAACTATTAACAACATCTAGTTTCTTACCATTGAAAAACACTTCTCATGGCGTCTAAATACCCCCTTTTCTGAATACCATAATTTTTGTTTTCTCAGTGTTCACATTCAATTTCATGACATTGCAACAGTTATGTAGGATGTTTAATTGGTTTTGTAAGCCATGCACTGAAGTAGAAAGCAAAGCCACATCATCCACAAAGAGCAATATAAACAATTCCATAATTTCTGGCAAGATTTGGATACCATGTCTACCTTTAACATTCATATGACTAACAAGCTGAATTATAAAAACAGAAAATAACGTAGGACTTAAAACACACCCTTGCCTTACCCCAACTGGGCACTCAAAAAATTCGGTATTTTCACAATTTGCACGTACACATGAGACTAAAGAAGAATACATTGCTTTCAAGGAAGCCAAAAATTTTCCATTCACACCTTGGTTTCTCAACCTTTCAAGCAGTTTGTCGTGATTTACAGAATCAAACGCTTTTTTGAAATCAACAAAAGCTACATACAATTTTCTTCGTTTTTTCATCATACATTTTTGGACAACAGCATATAAATTAAATATTTGATCAACAGTTGAATATCCCCTTCGGAAACCTGCCTGACTCTCAGAAATCATATTATTGTCTTCTAGCCAGTTATAAAGTCGTGCATTCAATATTGTTGTATAACATTTTGAAATAATACTTAACAGTGACACTCCTCTGTAATTATCTGCATTTTCAATATCTCCTTTTTCATAAATAGGTATTATTATGGCTTTTGACCACTCTTTCGGATAAACACCTAAACTGAAAATAGTGTTAAAAAATTTCACCAAAAACTCAAGTACAGCTTTGCCTCCATTTTTTAACATTTCAGCTAATATATTATCAATCCACAGGCTTTTCTATTTTAAGCTTTGATATCGCTTGTATACTTCTGATTCACAGATTTCTTTGTTCAAAGTGTGTTCATCTCCTTCCTTTAAATCAACATTCCCACAATTCCCTTCCATGTTTACTTCAAGGTTTTGAAATACATTTTTGAAGTGGTTATACCAGTCATCATTACTAATAGAGTTGTTAATCACAACACGGTTTCCACATCCCATGCTTTTTACTTCTTTCCAAAAGTGTGAAGAATTAGAAATGCTATTTGCCAAAGAATCTGCTTTCATTCTTTTATAACTTTGTTTTTTTTGTCTTTAGCAATCCTTTATATAATTTCCTTTTCTCGACATAAATTAGTCTGTCCTCTTCCTTTCTGGTTTTTCGGAAATGGTTTAACTTTGACCTACTTTCTTTTTTTGCTACTTCACATTCATCATCAAACTATTCACATTTTCTAATGGTGTGCTGTGATGTCATTTTTAACATGCATAAACTAGCCTCTTTCAAAGTTTTAACAAACATATCTAAAGCCTCTTCTATATTGTTTTCTATAGTATTTGTGGCCATTGTGAATTTTTTCTGCATGTCAGTACTGTTTAATGCCTTCAAAAAGTCATCTTTATTAGTCTCATTCCATACTACTTTCTCAAAAGAAAGTGTCTTTTTAGAATTCTCACTGCATAAGTTTTCTACAATATTGTTCGTGGCTTTTATCTTCATACAAACAGGAAGATGGTCCGACTCTGTTAAGTTTTCCACAACTAATGAAAGTATTTTAACAGATGTTACTAATTCTAAAGATGCAATGAAGTAGTCAACTGTATTTAAACCTGAAGATGCTATAAAAGTATAACTATCATCAAATTCTGAATCACAAAGCCCATTCAGAATAACACAATCAAACATATTACATAGCTTAATTAACTGATTACCAAACACATTTGTTTCAGAATCATGTGATTTCCTGGGAATTTGGAAATTAGAAAAAGTATGCAAATTGTCAAAATACATCAAAGTCATTCCCAACATTATAATTATAGTGAGCAGTTTGAGCATTGAAATCCCTGTGAGTATAAGATTAAAGTCATCATATAAACTTTGGAGCTCAAGAAAACATTACTCCAGATCTTCCATACCATACACCCCTTGTTTGACTTTCCAAAATACAGAATCACACGGAGGAATATATGTACAAATCAACATTGTATCTTTGTTTGTACCCAACAAATCTCTGTGCAACTTTACAACAACAGTATTTTCAGTGTCAACCTCAATTTTTTCCACAAAAGTATCAAAGGATTTTCTGACTAACAGAATTACCCCTCCTGAATACCTGCCCTGATGTGATACTTTTTTGGCCTTTGAAACAAACATTAAATAATCACTAAAGATGGGGAAATAAAAATCAGCTGCAACAAAAGTTTCTGTTAAGCAAATGATATCATATTTGAGCAAAAAACTATTAAAATCTTGTTGTCAATTTTAGGCAACAGACATTAACATTTAAAGTTAGAAAATTAATTTCAGAACTATTTACACATTGATCAGACTGCACTGCCTCTAGCCTGGTGCTATCATTTGCAGTTCTAGAAATATTCCTCTGCTGCTGACATTGAAATTCTGTGGCCCAGCCAAATCCCTATTTTGCCCTTACTGGGCTACCCTCATTTTTTGCTTTTGTCTTTATCTGTGGGGTTGAATCTCTTTCACTGTCACCTGAGTGAAGTCTGTTAAAAGAATTAGTAATGCTGAGAGAGAGAGAGAGAGAGAGAGAGAGAGAGAGAGAGAGAGAGAGAGTGCACATGTTTGTCAGTTAGAGTAGACACATACTGTTTCACAATACGGGTATCAGAGTCCCTCTTCCTGCACATCAGACGCCTCAGGAGACACACCGGTCTTGCTGTCTGTTGCTGGATCGAACAGTAGATCAAGTGAATCTGGTGTGGCCAAGGCATTCAATTCACTGCTGACACACAGTCTGTGCACACACGGGTTTGTTTTTCTTCTGTTTCCACATCCACCAGCTCTTCCAAGACACTGTCATTGTCACATTGGGGACTTGCCTGTCTTTCTTGGTGTTGTCTGCTTCTTTGGACATCGCCACGGATTTGAGATGGGGCGGGGGCTTTTTGTGATAGTACTGAACACGTTTCTGTTGACGTAATGACACTGACTTGTCAGCTGGCTTCTTCAAAAGACAACACAACACTGCCGCTCTCCCCCACAACTTTCCAACTCATACAATGTTGTCGTTCAGCAGGGCGTTTAAAGTTGTTAGTACAGTTGCTGGAAGGCCAGTAACTGACATTTTGAAGCTAAAATGCAAAAATTTGCAGCAGCTTACTAACAGAACACTGTTCAGTTCTCGTACGGTCACGTGGTCCTTGTGAGAGAGAGAGCGAGAGAGAGAGAGAGAGAGAGAGAGAGAGAGAGAGAAGTTTTTCTGCAGCTCTGAAAACTTGGTGTGTCATAATCACCAAAGGCTACACACTGATATTAATTTGGGGGTCAAGTAGTATCTTCTATAGAGTATAGTATGATCTTTCAAGCCAGAAGGCCCATAGAGCAGGAGCTTATCCCTGTTTCTGTAGCAAGCGAACTGATGGTTTTTCACCACCCCTGTGACAGGACGCTAGTCTGTCACCAGATACTTCCCCTGCAGAGCTGGTAATAATAATAATAATAATAATAATAATATATGGAATTTATATAGCGCTGAATCTTGTAAAAAACAAACAAATCGAAGTGCTTGCACTCAATCATTTACAGGCATGCAACTCTCCTTAAACATAATGAGCAACAGATTTCAAATCCATGCGCGCGCACTACGCACGCACACGCACGCACACACACACACACACACACTGAACAACACTTAGAAGGTGAAAAATGCTGTTGAAAATTAGGGACAGATATGTGGGGGGAAAGTCTCAGGTAGGAAATAAGTGTGTTTTGAGGCTGGATTTGAAGGAATCAAGTGAAGGCTTTTGACGAAGTGAAAGAGGGAGGTCATTCCAGGTGGATGGACCAGAAACAGAGAAGGAGCGACGGCCAACAGTGGTTTGTTTGAATTGGGTGTTCAAAAGCACAAAGTATCTGCGGCTGAACGAAGGGAACGGGATGGAGTGTACAGGTGAAGACAGTTACAGAGATAAGAGGGTGCAGATTTGTGGAGACATTTGAAACAGAGGGTATTGATTTATTACTCCAGTCTTTGTGAGAAGGCAGCAGTGAAGAGATCGCAGAAGAGGAGTGATGTGTTCAGATTTTTTCTTTCTTAGGACCAGTCGAGCTGCAGAGTTTTGTATGCGTTGAAGAGAGTGGATAGATGATGCTGGTAGGCCAGCCAAAAGAGAATTACAATAGTCTAAACCTAAAAGAATAAGAGATGTGACAAGCTTGGAAGTTGCATCAGTGGACAGATACTTGTGAATTGCGCTTATGCGCCCTAATTGATAGTAGCAAGACTGTCAGGTCTGGGTGATGAATTTTTTCATAGAGAGTGTGTTGTCAAGAACTACTCCTAAATACTTCACAGAGTTGGACAAAGGAACTGATGTATTGCCGAATTCTATTGAAGTTTTTGTGATAGAGGAAAGTTTATGTTGGGTCCCTATGAGCATGGCTTCGGTTTTATCAGCATTAAGTTGTAACTTGTTCTGAGTCATCCAGTTTTGAATGTCTTGAAGGCAGTAGGACATATTTGTCAGGAGGGAAGGCAAGTTTTCAACAGTATCGCTGCACTGAAGTTGAGTATCATCGGCATAGAAATGATGATCAATAGGGTGGTTGTTTATTATATATGAGAGTGGAGCAGTGTAGAGAGTAAAGAGAACAGGGCCCAGGACTGATCCCTGCGGGACTCCACATTCCAGTTTGACAGGTTTTGATTGAATTTTGTTTACAATAACTTTCTGGAACCGGTCTGTGAGGTATGAAGTAAACCAGGTGAGGGCTGTGCCATTAATACCAAACGTCTTTTGGAGGCGAGAAGGAGGTACCGTGGTCGAGTGGTTTAGGCGGTCGACTTGTGATCCAGAGGTCGCGGGTTTGATCCCCGCTCGGCTCGGTGTTGTGTCCTTGGGAAAGACACTTTACTCCTATTTGCCTCACTCCACCCAGGTGTACAGGTGGGTACCAGCTCTGCTGGGGAAGTATCTGGCGACAGACTAGCGTCCTGTCACAGGGGTGGTGAAAAACCATCAGTTCGCTTAACGCTACAGAAACCGGGATAAGCTCCAGCTCTATGGTCCTTCTGGATCGAAAGAACATACTTTGGAGGCAAGAAAGAAGAATTGAGTGATCTATGGTATCAAAGGCTGCAGATAAGTCAAGAAGAGTGAGGAAGGAGATTTTTCCTGCATCAGAAGCAAGTAGAAGTGTATCTAAAGTATGGACTAGGGTGGTTTCGGTGCTGTGGTTGGGTCGATAGGCAGACTGAAAAGTGGGAAGAAGATCATTGGATTGAAGGTGACCTGTTGAGCTGTTTGAGAACAACTTTTTCTAGTACTTTAGAGACAAAGGGTAAGTTTGAGACAGGCCTATAATTCTTCAGAATGTTGGGATCGAGATCGTGCTTTTTCAGTAGAGGTGTGACTATTGCTGTTTTAAGAGCTGATGGAAAATTTCCTGACTGAAGAGATGAGTTTACTATTTTAGTGATAATAGGCACAAGTTGTGGAAGGCATTGTGAGAAAACAGGAGCAGTACCCACTTGTACACCTGGGTGGAGTGAGGAAAATAGGAGTAAAGTGTCTTTCCCAAGGACACAACACGAGCCAAGCGGGGATCGAACCCGCGACCTCTGGATCATGAGTTGACCGCCTAAACCACTCGACCGCGGTGCCTCCCTTCTATAGAGTGGGAGTAGAAAAAACTGTTGGTGATTTTCACAGATTTTTTAAAGCATGAAATGATGCACTGTGCACTTGTTTTTTGGATTGAGAACATAGAGCAATACCAGGTAGTCACGAGAAAGTTGAAAATAACCATCAAATGAGGTTTGCCTGTACTCCTACAGGGTTGACCTCACACATGCATATTGCAGTAAGGAAACTAGCAGACGACAAAGGACTGAGGGGGTACAGTGTTTGCTGCAAAATAAAAAAATTTCAAACCTACCAAATTTGTTCAAAATCACATGAGTTTTGAGTCAGAGGCTAGTCTTTCGCAAAAAGTGGTTTTTATTTCTGTGGATGCCTTAGTATGTGCAGTATGAATATAAAAGCTACATAGAAAAACAGAAGGAAAAGAGTGATTTTTTTAATACCGGTGTGTAGCCAAAGAGAGCAAAATGGAGAGAGAGAGAGAGAGAGAGAGAGAGGGGGGGGGGGGGGGGGGGGGAGAGAAGTTTTTCTGCAGCTCTGCAAAGTAGGCCCTGTTGCTTGGTGTGTCATAAGGACAAAGAGAGCAAGATCGGAGAGAGAGAGAGAGAGAGAGAGGGAGAGAGGAGAGAGAGAAGACGGAGAGAGAGAGAGAGAACTCCAACTGGAATGATTTATTCACAAAAAGGCCATTGGCCCATACATGAAGGGGGTTGCAAGCTGCTTAGTATTTTGGTGGGGGTAAAAGCAATAGTAAAACAAAAAAACAAAACAAAAAACAACAAAAAACGGACAACATGTTACTGTATAACAAAAAGTCAGCTACAAAAATATGGCTTAGGATAACCATATCTCTCTTATTCTGAAAGCTTTACACAAATATAAAGTGAGGCTTCGCACAACCTCAGGATGACTTGATGCCAGGAGTAAACAGAGTCTAAATAAATTAGGCTGTCTTCTATATCTAACAGGGATGTAGTTCTGCCTAACATCCTCTAATACTGGACAGCACAACACAAAATGTACTTCATCCTCCTCTGCTTGCTTACATAATGGGCATAGCAGCCTGTGGTCATCATTATCATGTTATCTGTATCTGAATTTATGAACATTTATATCTGATACACCAAGTCTAAACTTAGACATAATTCTTTTCAAATGTATATCCATATCAAGTTTTAGATAAGGTTTGACATCATGCGAACTGATAAATTGTCTGTACAATTGAAATCTTTCACTGTTTTGTAGATGATCACTCCATTGCTGCCATCGGCAAACAATCAATCTTTGCCTGTAAGCCTTCATAAACTCTCTACAATTTCGGACTCCTTGATTGAGCCAAACAAATCCAAACCTGAGTTCACACAAACAGGTACGTATTTGTGTTGCCCAGTTGTTTTTCCCTTTGTCATCTAGATCATAAAGCATCTTGTAGGATTTGTATGATTGATGATTGTATGGGCCGGCCAACAAGCTATTCCCTTCTTTGAAGATCATTAATGGTCATCCTTTCGCCATTAATGATTAAATGATCAAAGACCATTCTCACATTTTTTCCCTCTGCCCTAGCACTCTTCAAGTATGGGGTCAGATTGTGCCTAATATCTTTCACAGTTTGGAAAAATCGTTGTCTAAAAAAATCCTTGAACCTTTCAGACGAGTTTTTGCCTTCAATATCCTAAGCTTATCTTGATAAAAACAACACTGGCAATAATGGGAGAGTTGGGTTTAGAATTTATCCTGTGCACCTATCAAACTTGACATTTGCTACATCCAGATTTTCTGAAAGAAGATTTTTCACAACCATTTCACAATCAGCTCCAGTCTCATTACTTTTCTTTTCCATGCCATGAATAATTCTTCTTCTTTGCGTTGCCTGGGTTATATTGTTAGACCAGATCTTCTCAGGAATTCAGCAGTTGCCTGCAGGTCATCCACCGTGCAGTACAGTTTCTGCTCCAGAGGCGTGGGCTCAGGCCACACTTCCAGCCTTAGCGTCTGGAGAGTCCTGCAGTCTT
The DNA here is from genome assembly GCA_028751875.1 of Rapana venosa. Taxonomy (NCBI): domain Eukaryota; kingdom Metazoa; phylum Mollusca; class Gastropoda; order Neogastropoda; family Muricidae; genus Rapana; species Rapana venosa. The sequence continues at coordinate 53,537,811 of CM054137.1, forward strand.
GTAGGATGTGGGCCGTATCCTGTTCTTCTTCTCCACAGGGGCACATAGCAGATGGTGCAATTTTCAATTTTCTGTGGAGGTGTTTATTCAGATGTTGTGCCCTGTGCGTATGTCTGAAAATGACCCTGTGCTTGTCGTGAAAGCTGGTGATAAGGGTCTGGTTTGAGTGGTGATCTGAAGAGAGATTTGATGATGGTTTTCATCTCCATTTGGTTGACAGGATTGTTCTCTTGCTCCTCTCTTGCCCCTATTTTGGCCATCTTGTCTGCTTGTTCATTTCCTTTAATGCCGCAGTGGGAGAGGATCCACTGGAGCTCTATGCGTAGGGCGTTAAGGCTGTGCAGTGCCTTCTCCAGATCTTTCAGTTGTCTGGCATTATAGGACTGCAGCACAGAGAGTGCATTGGTCAGGAAGACGACTTGGGTGTTGTTGTCCACTCTGCTGTTGATGACATTTGCTGCATGGATCAGGGCTTCTACTTCAGGCTTGTAGTTAGTACAATGCAGGCCTGTTGGAATAGCTTTAGCCTGTCATTCTCCATTAGGGTACTAAATGTAGACCCCCCCACATCTCCACACTTGACAGCATCAGTTGCTGATCCATCAGTGTATATGTGAATCCAGCTTTCTTGGGGGTATCTTTCTTCCAACATGGCTAGTGTGAGAGTCTTTTTCACAATTTCAATCTGCTCATTTTTTGTTGTTATGTGGGGGACAGAGGTATTTACTTTGGTATCAGTTCTTCTTTCTTCCCATGGTGGTGTGTCAAGAGAGAAAGAGAAAGGTTTGACATGGTCTGGAAGCTTTGCTTGGTATTTTCGTACTAGGCCTCTAGTTTCAAGGGCAAAGCTAGATGGCTTTAGCCTGCCTGAGGATAGTTGTTTTATCCTTGTCTTCATTGGGTGATCTGTAGTGCACTCATATTTCCTTGATTGTAACAGGGCTTTCTGTTCTCTTCTGGTAGATAGGGGAGGAATGCCAGTCACTTCTTCCATTTTGTTGATTGGTGTAGACTTCATTGCCCCTGTTATGATTCTTAGTGCTTGATTTTGGACCTTGTCAAGAGTTTGATGGTGAGTCTTGGCAGCTGTCATCCAAGAGTTAGATCTATATTCAAGGTGAGGTCTTACTCTGCCTTGGTAGACTGTCTTTAGTCTTCATTTTGTGTTTGCTCCCCAGTTGGTTCCGGCCAGTTTCCCATGATGTTTAGTTTTCTTCTGGCTTTGTTCTCTGCTTCATTTATATGGGCTTTCCATGTCATTTGCTTGTCAAAAGTGACTCCCAGGTAGGTTTGATGATCCTCAAATTTTAGCGTGGTGTTTCCAAGGGTAAGTATCCCAGGTTTTGCTTTGGGTGAGAGCGTGAAAAGAGTGGCTGTGGACTTCTCCTGTTGATTGTTATGCACAGCTTTCAGCCATGCTGCAACACTCTCCAGGGCAAGTTGCATTCTATAGGTTGGTGTTGTTGCATGCTCTTCTTGCTCCAGAGTACCAGGTCGTCTGCATAAGCGCGACATGGACACCTCTTGGTAGTTCTGCGACCACATCGTTGATGAATAGGATGAACAAAGTGTGTGAGAGCACACCTCCCTGGGGAACACCCTGCCTCAGTAACACCTTTCGGCCACAGTGGCCATCCACTGACACTCTGGCTCTTTGGTTGTGCAGGTAAGATTTGGTCCACTGGTACATGTTGCCTTGGATGCCATTTCGCAGGAGTTTCACAAGGAGGCCCTCTTTCCAGACCTTGTCAAAGGCCTTCTGTAAATCAATAAAGACCGCAGAGTGACTTCTGAGACTGGAAAGCATCTCTATAACTTGGGACAGGTGATTTGTTTGATCTTCTGTACTTCTGTACTGTCTGAATCCAGCCTGCTCAGGCACCACGATGCCCTCAGACTCCAGATAAAGCTGTAGGCGCTGGTTTACAATACGCTCCATGGTCTTACAGACACAACTAGTAAGGCTGATGGGACGGTAGCTTGCAGGTTTGCCTTTGTTCTTGCCTCTTTTAAGGATGGGTATCATTGTAGCTTCCATCCAGCACTGTGGAACCTGCCCCTCTTTCCAGCTGAGGTTGAATATGTCCAAAAGAGTTTGGAGCGATGAGTTGCCTAAATGTTGTAGCATCTCGTCTGTGATGTTATCAGGGCCAGGAGATTTCTTTTTCCTCAACTTCTGGATGGCTTGTTTCAGTTCGGCCATGGAGAGGTCTTGTTTCATGGCATCATGTGTAGGGCGATTTTGTGCTAATCTGTCCTTTTTCTCTGTTCTTACTTCCTTCTGTAAGTACTTGGGAATGGTGGTGTTACTTTCTTCTGTGTAGGTGCTTGCGAAGGTGTTTGCAGCTGCCTTTCCTGTTAAGCATCTGTCCATCTTCCTCTAAGGTGATCTTCTGTCCCTTGGTACCTTCATCATTCATTGCCCTTCATTAGACAGTAGACTTTGGTGGTATCCTTCTCCATATTTAAACTTGCCGTCTTTTCCTTCCAGCCTGCACGCTTGTTCTCTATCTTTGTTCTTAGGTGTTTGGCGGCACATTCTTTCAGCTTGATGTTATTTTCTTGGCTCTGCTGTGTCTCAGCTTTCTCTCTAGCTTCATTAAGATCATCATAAGTCCGCTGCAGCGCTTCAGACCAGTATGGCTTGTAGTCTTTCCTTGTTCCCCTTGGTATGCACTCCTTAGCAGCTTGAAGGATGCTGTTGTTAAACTCTTCACAACTTTGTTGATGTTCCTTCCTTTGTCTTGATGTTTCTTGTCAGCTCATTTGTTCTAATGCTGAAGAGAGCCCATTTCCCTTTCTTGTAGTTCCATCGTGGGTGTTGGGCATGTCTAGGCATTTTAACACCACTAATGGTGAGGATAACTGGGTGATGGTCACTTCCACCTAGTTGATGTTCAACCTTTCTGCTGATCTTTCTGTGGATGTCATCAGTGCAGAAAGCCAGGTCCGGTGTGGTGGTTGTATGCCAGCGGCGGGAGTAGAAGGTCGGTGGATCAGTGGGATCATTGACAAGGATTAGGTGGTGTTCATCTTGCCAGTTCTCTACTTCTTCTCCTTGTGAGTCCAAGGTATTGTATCCCCTGCTCTGGGACTGGCTGTTGAAGTCACCAGTGATGAGGAAGTCACTGTCGGGGACCTGGATGCTGTCCAGTGCTAGCAGCTTGTCGTCAGGGCAATAGTAGTTGACGATGTTGAGGATGCTGTTTGGGGTGGACACCTTGACTTGAAGATATTCGGATTCTTTCATGTATCTAGTTGTTTCACTGGTGTTTAGATTGTTTCTGACCAGTGTTAGCACTCCTCCTTTCCTTCTCCCTTGACGGTCACTCCTGAACACCTGATAGCCTCTAATCTTGCAAGTCTTCCCTTCCTGCAGATGTGTTTCTTGAATGCAGCAGATGCTTATATTGTTCACATGTAGGAACTGTTGGAGATCTTCCCTCTTGGTTGAAACCCCTTCTGCATTCCATTGCATGATGTTGATTGAGGGGGGCTCTTTCTTTGGTTGGCCAGTCGCTGTCCTTGCTTGCCTCCTGACTCCACAACGAGACGAAGGAACCTCCAGTCGCTTTGGGTGGGTTCCTTTGAGGCCTGGAACCCCACGCTGCACCTGCCTGGCAGATCCCCACAGGGCGAGCACTATTCGAATTGATCTGGTCTCCAAACATCATTTAAGGCTATATTACATGGTATCGTGTTTTGGTTGGAGCGCCTGACGGCCCGACACCTCTGATTTCAGCTCCTTTGGTGCATGACAGGGTTTCCTCCTGGGTGTTCTTCGAGTTTTCCTTCTCCATGCATGGGTTTGAAATCGGAGTTTTCCGCTCTCCTAGGTGGATTTTGTCAGCAAAACGGGCTCCACCTACCCTACCTGGTTATCCCCACCAGGCACTCGGTCTCCCCACAGCAGGTCTTTGTGAAAACAGGGGACACCAACGAGTAGGTGCCTGCTGTGGAAAGTTGCGATAGGAGAGGCTATGCAGCACCCTTCTAAAAGGGTACCCCTCTTGCCTGGCAAGCCAAACAAGAGGTTGCAGCTTCACTATCCCTGGGAAGCAGAGGTGTAGAGCAGATGCTCAGAACTGCACATACTTCCCTTCACAGGCGGGACATCCAGCACCAGACCCTGTGGTCCCAAGCCATGAATAATGATGTTGTTGTGTCTTGACCAGCCTTCTTGATCGTCTGCTTTCTTTTCTAGTTTTTCCACTCTGTCCATTAGTTCTGTATTTGATTGTTTTAACTCTGCATTTTCAGTCCTAAGATTGGTCACATCTTGTCTGATACCACACATTTCCTCTTTTAAGGCATCAACACTGTTTGTCAACAATTGTATCTCGTTCTTCATACTCTCCCTTGTTGACTTTAATAAGTTCTCCACTTTCTCCAACTTGGCCGTCATCCTGGTAAATCTCTCACCAGGAGCCACAGTAGGAGAAGACTCCTGTCTACAGTATATGGTTGTAGGTGTGCTGGCGGTCACATCTGCACTGGCTTTAGTTTTCCCCCGCACACTTTTTCCTGCGATGGTGCTAGGACCACCAGCACCACTCATCAAGCTGGTTTGCCTCAGCTTGCGTCCTTGGTCAGCAGATTTAGGGGAGAGGGGTCCAGGATTCATCTCCACATCACCACACCACAGCAAAAGGCCCCCCCAGAAGAGATAGGTGAGGGTCAGTCCTAACAGTACATGGCTTGCTGGCTTTTTAGCATCAGGATGGTGGTCAGCATGGCCAATTCAAACCACAGACAGCCCCGCAGCAATATTCCCATCCTCCTCATCTAACTGTATGCAATTAATGAAAAACTAAGGCCACTTAAAACTAGTTACTAATTCACAAAAACCTTAACCTTAACCTTAATTCTCTCTGTGCCAGGAGGCACACAAGGCTCGAACATCATTCCTCCACTGGTTCCGGTCTGCAGCTGTGCGTCGTGCGGCGTTCCACGTGCTCCAGCCTGCGCCGTTCCGCTCTACTTCTACCATTCATCGCCATGTTGTTCTTGGGCGTCCCCTTTTCCTTCTCCCTTCAGGTGTCCATCCGAGGGCAACACCACAGTCATCACTCCTGTCCTTTCTTAGGACATGGCTGATCCAGTTCCATCTCCGTCTTCTAATCTCCTGGCTGATTTTTTCTGCTCCTGCTATTTCCAAGACTGTCTTGTTGGAAATGTGTTCTTGCCACCGGATCTTGAAGATCCTCCTCAGACATATGGTTTGGAAAATGTCTAGTTTCTCTTCTTCGCCTTTCGTTAATTTCCAGGTCTCACATCCGTAGAGAAGAACTGACAAAACAAGGCTCTTGAAAAGGGATGCTTTGGTTTTTCTGCTGATGTCTCCCATTTGCCAGATGTTGCATAATCGTTTCATCTGCACACTGGCCAGTGCTACTCTCTTCTTGACATCTGCTGTTCCTCCTCCATCTTTGGTGACGTTTGCTCCGAGATAGATGAAGTTCTCCACCTCTTCAACTTCCTGATCTCCCACCCTCAGACCTATGATGTTCCTGCTGTTTACTTTCATTGCTTTGCACTTCTGTCCATTCAGCTTGAGTCCAACCTTTGCTGTGTTGTCTTCCAGCCTTGTAGTTTTGTGTTGTAGATGGTTCATGGTTGATGAAAGGAGGGTGATGTCATCTGCAAGTCAAGGTCTTCTAACATGTTCATGAAGTCCCATCTTATCCCAGTTTTCTCACCTTCCACTGTTTTTCTCATCACCCAGTCTATCACGAGAAGGAAGAGGAATCCTGATATGCAGCATCCCTGTTTCACCTCGATAATCACTGGGAACCAGTCTGTTGTTTCGTTGTCAACAATGACGGAGCACTGAAAGTCCTCGTACATTGTCTTGACCATCTGGATGAGTTTCTGGGGATTCTATACTGATGCTGATGTCCAGAGACTGTCTCGGTGTATGGAGTCAAAGGCCTTTTCAAAGTCAATGAAGTGTACGTACAGTGTAGCGTTCCATTCGTTGACTTCTTCCAAGATGTTCCTGAGTATAAATATTTGGCCGACAGTCCCCTCCCCTTTCGAAATCGGGCTTGTTCCTTTCTGAGAGATGCGTCTACTCCCTCTTGTAATCTGTTGATGAGGATCTTGCTGAGCACCTTACTGGCCAAGGGTAGTAGTGTAATCCCACACCAGTTTCCACACTCCTGAAGATTTCCTTTCTTTGGAATCTTGCAGATGAGTCCTTTCATCCACTGTGTTGGTACTGTCTCCTTTTCCAAGACGAGGTCAAAGATCCGTTTCAGTTCCTTGCCCGTCTGTTCAATGTCTGCTTTTAGCATCTCTGCTGTGATCTGGTCTGCTCCTGGTGCTTTTCCGTTCCTGAGGGTCTTCAGTGCTTTCTTGATTTCATGGATGGTTGGTTCTTCTGCTGAGATGTCTAGTTCTTCCACCTTCCCCTGGTCATCTTGTGGTGGTTCATTCGGTGCATCCCTGTTGAGAACTTCCTGGAAGTGTTCTCTCCATCTCCTCAGCCTGGCCTCTTGATTCTTTAGCAGCTCCCCATTCTTATTCTTTACTGCTGCTGCTGGTCTAGTGCCTTGGTTGGTGAGCTGTTTCACAATGCTGTACAGTTCTTTCTGTCTCCCATTCTCTGCTGCGTTCTGTGCTCTCTCTGCTTTTTCTGACATCCATCTCCTCTTGTCCTCTCATATGCTTCTTTTCACCTCCTTGTCTTTTTCCTTGTATACTTCCTTCATTCTGTTCTGTATCCTCTCCGAGTGTGTACTGTTGATTCTGATCTTGATGCGCTTCCTCTCATCGATCAGCTTCCAGCTGTTCTCACTGATCCATGTCTTGCTCTTCCCCTTTCTGTAGCCAAGCACCTCTTCTGCTGATTTGATGTAGGTGTTCTTCTGATGTTCCCACACCTCTCCTACATCTTCAGTTTTGGTTCTGTTCTCTTCGAGCTTGGTCTTCACTGCGTTGCAGAACTTCTTCTTTATATCTTCATCCTTCAGTCGTTCAACGTCCAGTCTTGTCTTGGTTTTGTTGTTGTTTCTGCATGAGCTGAGTCATAACTTGATCTTCGTCTTCACCAGGTAGTGGTCGCTGTTGGCATCGGCTCCCCTCTGTACTCGGCAGTCTTGTACTGATGATCTCCACTGTTCGCTGATCAGTAGGTGGTCAATTTGGTTTTTCACTCTTCTGTCCGCTGATGTCCATGTTGCTTTGTGAATGTCTTTGTGTGGGAATAGAGTTCCTGTGATAACTAGTCCATTCAGCTGGCTAAACTTGCATAGTCTCTCTCCATTGTCGTTCTGTCTCCCAAGTCCATGAGTACCCATTGTCCTTTTGTATCCAGTGTTGTCATTTCCCACTTTTGCGTTTAAGTCTCCAATGATGATGATGATGATGATGATGATGTCGTTCTTGTTGCACCCATCCACTGTTTCCTGGAGTTGTTGGTAGAACTGCTCCTTTTCCTGGTCTTCCCTCTCGTTGTGTGGTGCGTACACTTTTATGACTATCATTCGTCTATATTTGGAGTAGAATCTTGGTGTAATGATCCTCTTGTTGACTGGTGTCTATTCCATGAGAGACTTCACTTCGTCCTTGCTCATCATGATGGTGACTCCTCCCTCGTGTTGTTGTTCATCTCCACTGTATATCACTGTCTGTCCTGATGCTAGCTTAATTTTTCCAGCTCCTGTCCACCTGCACTCGCTGATTCCAAGAATGTGCAGTTGGTATTCTGTCATCTCTCTCACTATCTGTGCTGCTGCACCTCCTCTGTACATGGTTATAACATTCCAATGTCCAATGTTAAGGTTATTTTGGGGGCTTGCAAAGGACCTTGTCGGACGATGAGCTTCCCGCAGGCTTTCACCCATCGTCATCATGATGCCAGTGCCCGCGATCCCCGCTCCCCCCAGGGCTTGAATCAAGTGATGTTCATAGTTTCTGTAACTTGCATTGTTTTCCAGGAGTAGGTAGTTGGCCTTCTGCCCAACCCCCATACTTGGAGGGCCAGTGGTTTTCTGTCAGGGTGGCCATCCCTTAGACTGTGTTGGTGCACGGTGCAATCTCCCATCTGCCACCTACGCCGTGCAGTCCCAGCGCAAGGAAATTCACAAAAATACTAGAGCAATTTCTGTACTTCTTCACCTTCACATTACATGATCATGATCGCCCTTGACCCTCCCCCCATTCCCCCAGAGAGAGAGAGAGAGGAGAGAGAGAGAGGAGAGATGAGAGAGAGAGGAGATAGAGAGAGAGAGAGAGAGAGAGAGAAGTTTTTCTTCAGCTCTGAAAAGTAGGCCTGTTGCTTTCATGGCATAAGGGCTGGGGGGGAGAGAGAGAGAGAGAGAAGGAGAGAGAGGAGAGAGATGAGAGAGGAGAGAGAGAGAGTGAGAGAGAGAGAGAGAGAGAGAGAAGTTTTTCTGCAGCTTTGAAAGTAGGCCTGTTGCTTGTGTGGCATAATCGCCAAAGAGAGCAAGAGAGAGAGAGAGAGAACTCAGAACGGAGAGAGAGAGAGAGAGAGAGAGAGAGAGGGAACTCGAACTGAAAAGATTTATTCACAAAAAGGCCATTGGCCCATACATGAAGGGGGGGTTGCCAAACTGCTCAGTATTTTAGTGAGAACAATAAGTAACACACACACACACACACACAAACCCAAAGTGTTAATGTATGCCCACAACTACCACAATAAAAAAAAGTTTTTAAAATATGACTTAAGAAACCAAGATATCTCTTATTCTAAAGGCTTTACACACATATAAAGCAAGGCTGCACACAATCTCAGGGTGACTAGATGCCATGAGTTGACAGAATCTAAATAAATTAGGCTGTCTACTGTACTTTAATGAAATGTAATTCTGTCTTACATCTTCTAATACTGGACAGCACAGCACAAAATGAACTTCATCTTCCACTGTTTGCTTACATAATGGGCATAGCAACCTAAGGTCATCATCATCATTTTCTATATATCTAAATTTATGAAAATTTATGTCTGATACACCAAGTCTAACCTTAGACATAATTCTTTTCAAATGTATGTCCATATCAAGCTTTAGATAAGGTTTGACATCGTGTGAACCTATAAATTGTCTGTACATTTGAAATCTGTCCCTGTTTTGTATATGACCATTCCACTGCCACCAATGGAAGTCAATCAGTCTTTGCCTGAAAACCTTAATAAACTCTCTACAATTTCCGACACCTTGATTGAGCCAAACAAACCCAAAGCCAAATTCACATAAACAGGTATGTATTTGTGAAGCCCAGGTGCTTTTCCCCTTGACATCTAGATCATAAAGCATCTTGTAAGACTTAAAAGGTACCTGCACTCATCCATATGCAGAATTCTTAATCCAATATTCATGCATTTACGCAGCATTAATAGAGAGAGGATATCTATTGGTTTCACTATAAACAAGATCATTAGGTGTACATCTATCTAAGCCTAAAAACTGCTTTAAAGCAAAGAGGTGTACTGATTCACAATGTGTTACAGCTGCCTCCAGTCCCCAAGTTTCCGTGCCATATAACACAGTGGGTTGTATTTGTGCATCAAATATGTTAATCAACAAGTCAAAAGCATTATTATTTAATAATCGTAATTTTTTCAAAACAATTTACAAGCTTCTTTTGCCTCGACTTGCCAGATCTTTACATGCAGTTGTGAAACTAAGCTTTGTAGAAAAAAAAATCCTAGATATTTATATACATTAATCACAGGCATGACTTTTCCATTGTACAACCATTTTTCATGAGCAGCTAAATAACCACCTTTTCTGAATACAACAATATTACTCTTATTCAGATTAACCTTCAGATCAAGTGCTGTTGCAGCTCTGCTTAAGCTATTCAGCTGCTGTTGTAAGCCTACAACAGTTTCAGATAGCAGGATGACATCATCAGCAAGCAGAAGAATAAACAATTCTGTGAAATCCTGGGGGAAAGTAGCACCATGTTTACCCTTATTAAAGACTTCTATGGCTAACTCATTAATGAAAACAGAAAACAAAAGAGGGCTACATACATCACCCTGTTTGACTCCAGTGGTGCAGTCTATTATGTTCGTCAGCTTAGATCCACATCTTATTCTACTTTTGACATTCTGATACATAGCTCTCAAACAACGTAATAATTTACCTTTCACACCATTTTTCAGGAGGATAGGCCATAACAAGATTCTAGAAACAGAATCAAATGCCTTTTCAAAGTCAATAAATGCTACATAGAGCCTTACAGTCCCCCGTGGGTCTCCCGGGGTATGCTTGCAAAGCAAGCATTGCAAGAATAGGAACCCTGCCCGCCATCCAGGCATGTTGTAAAAGGCGACTAAGGAGGCACCTTTCCCCCTAGGTAAAGGGGGGTTGGACACAGGGCTAACAACCCTGCTCTGTAAAAGAACTCCTGTTACAGAAACCTTAAACAGCAATACTCGTGCCAACTCAGTCTTTGGGAGATCTGGGGATCCTTCAAGGAAACCTATGATGCACTGCAGCCAAACCCGTCAGGAAGCTGCAGGGCTGACGACCCCTCATCAACCGGAGACGCCCCTGATGAAGTCCCCGAGGTTGTTGTCACGTCGGCCGGTCCTACTTGGAACATTGAACGTGAGGACCCTCTGGGAAAACGGACGGTGTGCGCAGGCAGTGAGGGAGATGAACAGATATCGCCTCACACTCCTGGGCATGTCTGAAGTCCGGTGGAATGGTCACGGAGTGACAAGATTACAGTCAGGAGAAACTTTGCTCTACTCTGGTAAAAGTGAAGAAGACCATCACGAAGCTGGAGTAGGTCTCCTGCTGTCCAAGCATGCAGCCAAGAGCCTGCTGGAATGGGAGCCTGTTTCAGACCACATCATCACCGCTCAGTTTGAGTCGCACTTCCAGAAGGTGTCCCTTGTCATGTGCTACGCCCTTACCAACACCGCAGAGGAGGAAGACAAGGGCCACTTCTACACCCAGCTCCAGTCCGTGGTAGACAGGATTCCGAGACGGGACATGCTCATCCTCATGGGGGACATGAAAGCCAAGTCGGGACTGACTACACTTATAGAGAGCAGGAGATGGGACGACATGGGCTTGGAAACATAAATGAAAATGGAGAAATGCTTGCTGATTTTTGTGCTGCCAACAGCCTTGTGATTGGAGGCACGCTTTTTCCACACCAGCGTTGCCACAAAGCCACCTGGGTCTCCCCCGACCACCAGACAGAGAACCAGATAGACCATGTCATGGTGAGACAACACTACCGGAGCTCCCTACAAGACGTGAGAGTAAGACGGGGAGCAGACATAGGGTCAGACCACCATCTTGTGGTCACCAAGATCAAGATGCGCTTGTCTGCGAGAAAGACTCTGCAGAATCCAAGGAAAAAGTTCAACATTTTGAGATTGAAACAAGAAGACACAAAGCAGGCATTTCAGATCTCACTTCACAACGGCTTCCAAGTGCTCTAGTCAGAGGAGACAGAAACAGTGGAACACAAATGGACCACCTTCAAAGACGCCATTGTGGGAGCCTGTGATGAGGTTTTAGGATAACCACAGACTAATAGGAAGCCATGGATCAAGGATGAGACCTGGAAGAAAGTCGAGGAGAGAAGGCTAGCCAAACAAGAGCTGAACCGAGCTACGACCCACCAACAGAAGCATCAAGCAAAAGCCAAGTACTCCATACTTGCCAAAGAAGCCAAGAATGAGCTAAGAGCAGACAAACGAGCTCGAATCAATGCCATCGCAGATGAGGCAGAAGAGGCTGGAGGAGAAACCTGCATAGTGAGCTGAGAGACTCCAGCCTGACATGGGAAGAGGCCAAGACCCTTGCCAGAGACAGGAGAAGGTGGAGGGAAGCTGTTGAGGCCCTATGCTCTGCTAGGAGCTATAAGGACTAAGAAGAAGAGCTTAAGGTTATGAGCAAACTGTTTCTGGATACATGCAAGTAAAGTAAACATATGGTCTATAGTCGAATACCCTTTCTTAAAAGCAGCTTGGTGTTCACCTGTAATGTTGTTTTTCTTAACCCATTCCTGTATCCTATTATTAATGATAGTACTGTACAGCTTACTACTTATATCACTAAGAGAGATCCCCCTGTAGTTATTGGGGTTGTCAACATCACCTTTTCTGGGTAATGTTAGAATGATAGATTCAGTCCAGTTATCTGGATAAAGACTATTATCAAAGATTTTGTTGAATAATTTTAGCAGAAAAAGCACAACGTTTTCACCACCATGTTTTAGTAATTCTCTGATTTGATCAGGGTCAGCTACTTTATCACGTTTAAGTTTTCTAAGTGCCAATAATAGTTCATCTTTATATATGGGACAATCAAAATCTTCCTCAGTTTCTTCATAGTCACCATCAGAGTTCATGGAGTTGTCTACTGAATCTTTCTCTAGCAGTTTTGAAGTGCTGCAACCATCTGTTGACAGATATATTATTCATTGGCTGACTCTTTCTAAATGTAGCCTTCTTAATATTCTTCTACAACTGAAGTTGAGAAGTGACGGAAAACATCATATCTGCAAGTAATTTCTTGTTATACTCTTTTTTTCCTTACAAGCATGTATTTATATTCCCTTCTTTTGATATTGTACAAGTTTTTGTCTTCATTCTTTAACATTTTACAGTAAGACTTCAGAAGTTTTCTGACCCTACAATTCATTCTTTTACATTCAATATCAAACCATGTATCATTTGATAGACTTTTATTGATATGAACCTGTTTCTTCATACACACAGCACTGGTTTTTATGAGATCATTAAATAAATCTAGAGCTTCATCAATGTTCTCATCAATAATCTGGGAGCCATTTAGAAATTGTTCACACATGTTCTCTTCACAGAGATTTTCTTTATAAATTGAGTTTGTTTTCATCTCACACGAACTTTTCCACAACTGCTGGCTCCTCAGTTATGGTACATGTATCATATAATGGATTAATAATAATAATAATAATAATAATAATATATGGAATTTATAGACCGCTATATCTTGTGATTACAAACCAGAGCGCTTCCATTCAATCTGCTCCCACACAAACAACCAACAATGATTAACAATATTCTAACAAATTCAAATGTACACACACACACACACACACACATACACACACACACAGGTTATACATTTCAGCAGGGTGTTGGAATTTTGGCTTTCAAAGGCAGGGACAGACATGAGATGAAACAAGAGGGAAAAATCTTAGGTTTGAAATAGGTATGTTTTGAGGCTGGATTTAAAGCTGTCGTAAGTAGGCTTTTCACGAAGGGTGAGAGGGAGGTCATTCCAGATTGATGGACCAGAAATAGAGAAAGAGCAACTGCCAACAGTGAATTGGTTGAATCTAGGTATTCGTAAGCACGAGGTATCTGCAGCAGAGCGGAGGGTAGAGAAGGAGTGTACAGGTGAAGACATTCACAGAGGTAGGAGGGTGCTGTTTTGTGGAGACATTTGTAACAGAGGGTACTGATCTTGTACTTTACTCTCTGTGGCACAGGCAACCAGTGGAGAGATTGCAGGAGTGGAGTAATATGCTCAGATTTTTTCTTTTTGAGGACTAATCGAGCTGCAGAGTTTTGTATGCATTGAAGGGAGTGGATAGATGATGCTGGCAGACCAGCCAAAAGAGAATTACAATAGTCCAGACGTGAAAGAATAAGAGATGTGACAAGTTTGGATGTTGCATCAGTGGACAGGTACTTTCGGATTGCACTTATACGTCGTAATTGATAGTAGCAGGACTGGCAGGTCTGGGTGATGAACTTTTGCATAGAGAGTGTGTTGTCAATAACAACACCTAGATACTTAACTGCACTGGATAGCGGAACTGATGTACTGCCAAATTCTATTGAATCTGTTGTGATGGAAGAGAGTTTGTGTTTGGTCCCTATAATCATGGCTTCGGTTTTATCTGCATTTAGCTGTAACTTGTTTTGTATCATCCAGTTTTGAATGTCCTAAAGGCAAAGGGACATATTTGTCAAGAGATAAGGCAGATTTTCAGGAGTGTCACTGCTTTGAATCTGAGTGTCATCAGCGTAGAAAGGATGGTTGATCTGGTGACGGTTTATTATGTATGAGAGTGGAACCGTGTAGAGAGTGAACAGGACAGGGCCCAGAACTGATCCTTGTGGGACTCCACATTCTAGTTTTACAGGAATTGATTGAATTTTGTTTACTGAGACTGTCTGGAATCGATCAGTGAGGTATGAACTAAACCAGGTAAGGGCTGTGCCAGTAACATCGAACGTTTTTTGGAGACGGGAGAGAAGGATAGAGTGATCTATAGTGTCAAATGCTGCAGATAAGTCGAGAAGAGTGAGAAGAGAGATTTTCCCTGAGTCAGAAGCGTTTAGAAGCGTGTTTAAGTATGGACTAGGGTGGTTTCCATGCTGTGGTTGACTGAAATGCGGGAAGGAGACTATTTGAATGAAGATGGCTGTTGAGTTGTTTCAGAACTACTTTTTCAAGGACTTTGGAGATGAAAGGTAGGTTCTAAACAGGTCTGTAATTTTTCAGTATGTTAGGGTCAAGGTCGTGCTTTTTTAGTAGAGGTGTAACTATTGCAGTTTTGAGTTCTGAAGGAAAAATTCCTGAAAGAAGAGATGAGTTTACAATCTTCGTAATAGTTGGTATAAGCTGCGGAAGGCATTAATATGTAATTCAACAGGAAGGTGATCAGAATCAGAACGCTCAGCAACAAACAAACCACATGAGTCAAAAATCTGAGAGAACAAATCACCTGACACTAAAAAATAATCATCAACACTGCATCCTCCATCAGAAATGAATGTATATTGTCCTAGCTGGTCACCATTGCATACACCATTTATAATTTGTAACCCAAGAGCAGTGCACATATTCAATAATAATTTACCATAATTATTGATACCAGAATCTTCAGAATTACGATTACTACTGAGAGACATGCTTTTACTATGGGAATCTGAATTAAAGTCATTAGCTACATGATAAGAAGAAAAGTTTGATGTCCTGCTGTTTAAGTCTCCACACAGTATTATATCTACTTCATCTAATGACACCACACAATTGACTAAACATTCTTCCATCATAGCAATTCCATTATCATTGTCAAACATGTTATAAAATGGTGAACCTTCGGGTGGTATATACACACATACCAATAACACATTCCTTTTTTTAATTTTTTTTTTAGATGTAAACAAATTCTTCAATGTAAACATAGCAATGAAAAATACTCTTATGAGTTTGCAATATTCTCACAAGTTTGTCAGATTTTTTAATACATACGTCTGATCCATTTCAAGTTCAATTGGTTCAAAAGCACTCCAAGCATTGAGACAGTCTGTCAATTTACCACTTATTCTTGCATTAAATTTTTCTATTGCATATCTAGCTTTCAGCTGGCTTTGAAATACAAACAAATTTGGGATTTTGCTAGTCATTTTACACTTAAATATATATAGTTTACCAAACATTAAAATAAATTCCAATGTATCATTTGTTTCCAGATACTGATCAACTCCAAAAATGACCAGTTCTTGTGACATCTTAAGAGAGTAAATATTATGACATTTTCATTCAACAAGTGTTCAACAGCATTCCAAAAAGAACGTACAAAGTCACAGTTCCATAAAAAATGTTCAATAGAGTCTGTTCCTTCTGACAAAGTGAACATTGTGCAGTATCTGTTACACCCATTACATGAAGAATCACATTAGTGGAAATTATTCTATGTACGATTCTAATTTGTAGCCATTTAAATTGTACATCTCTTGTTCTGTGTATTTTGATGAAAATGTTGTCCCATGGTATACATGCATTTATTTTTTCTGACCATTTGGAACAACATTTTGGTTTATTGTTATCAATGTTAGGATTTCATAGTACTTTTTTGCTCCTTTATGTACACTCAATATACACTTTATTGCACAAAACATACCTCCATGTTGAGTAGTTTTATCATCTATGTGAATTCGCCAGATACTTCCCTAGCAGAGCTGGTACCCACTTGTACACCTGGGTGGAGTGAGGAAAATAGGAGTAAAGTGTCTTTCCCAAGGACACAACACTGAGCCGAGCGGGGATCGAACCCGCGACCTCTGGATCACGAGTTGACGCCTAAACCACTCGACCACGGTTCTGAGTGCTGGAGGATGATGGAAGTGGATCTTACCAAACTTCGATCCTTCCACACCATATGCCTGCGAAGAATTCTCCGGATCTTTTGGCCAGAGAAAATCTCCAATGAAGACCTACTACGGAGATGCAGGCAAGAAGACATGGGAACCATCATCACCAGAAGACGGTGGAAGTCGATTGGGCACATCCTCCGAAGAGACCCACAGTCAATCGCAAGAACAGCATTGCACTGGACCCCAGAAGGAAGGAGAAAGAAAGGAAGACCAAAAGCAACCTGGAGAAGAACTGTAGAAAGTGAGATGAAGGCCATGCAGCACTCTTGGGGATCGGTGACTAGGTTGGCCCAGAATAGGCAGGAGTGGAAGTGCTTTGTTGCTGCCCTACACACCGCTGGGTGTAATGGCTAATGATAATGATGATGATGTATAAGCATACATCACCATATGTTACTTAAGCTACCAACCTCAAGATATGTTGGAGACGACCAACAACAGATGCAAAGAAAATGAATGAATGACTCCAAAGTAAAGCACAGTCTCTCACATTGCTTTGGTTATTTCAGCATCGATGTCCATTTAAATGTCAAGTTTCAGTGTCCTGTCGTTCTTAAGTTTCGCCAAAACCTTGCCCTTAGAAGACCAGGCCTCGAGGAAGGCTGAATGTTAACTTGCTGGTCTCAAAAGTTTGTAATTTAGTTGTGCTCTCCCAGGGACACCCCTGTCTGCTTCAGCTTGCATGGTCAGCCAGTACTCTTTGGGGACCCTCCCAGAGTGAACGATTATTGGCTTCGTCTTGGCGGTTTCCCATTGGGTGTTTGATTTCTATGTCCGCCTTTGTCACTGGTATCCCAGTACTGGTATGCAGCTGAACATTTTCATGCAGGGTCCAATGCAGTCATCCACCATCTCCTCTCTCCCCTTAGAGGAAGACTGTTAACTTGCTCCTCTCAACAGTTTGTAATTTAGTTGCTAATTAACTTGCTCGTCTCAACAGTTTGTGTAATTTAGTTGTGCTCTCCCACGGACACCCTTGTTTGCTTCAGCTTGCCCTGTCAGCGTCAGCCAGTACTCATTCGGGAAAGGAACAATTATCAGCTGCGGTCTTGGCGGTTTCCCATTGGGTGTGCGATTTTTATGTCCGCCTTTGTCACTGGTATCCCAATCTTTTGCTGAACATTTTGTGCAGGGTCCAATGCAGTCATCCACCATCTCCTCTCTCCCCTTAGAGGAAGACTGAATGTTAACTAGCTCCTCTCAACAGTTTGTAATTTAGTTGCTAATTAACTTGCTCGTCTCAACAGTTTGTGTAATTTAGTTGTGCTCTCCCACTGACACCCTTGTTTGCTTCAGCTTGCGCTGTCAGCCGTCAGCCAGTACTCATTCGGGACCCTCCCAGAGTGAAAGGAACAATTATCAGCTGCAGTCTTGGCGGTTTCCCATTGGGTGTTCGATTTCTACCACACTCTATTTATACATGCCACAAGAACTGCAAAGACAGCACCACTGCACTGCAAGGTTTCTGGTTTCCACCAATTTGGCCCAAGATGGAGGAAATTTTGTGTTTTATCATGCAGCTTCAGCGTTGATGATCTTGCTGTCCGCATAACCAAACTAAACACATAATATATCAAAATAAACTAGAAAGTACAAACATTCTATCTATCTATCTGTCCCGTAGTCTGACCACCGTGGGGGCACCCTCAAAGACTCAACAACCAGTTCCCTCCATTCCTCTCTCTGTTCTGCCTTTCTCAGGGTTTTGTTGAGTTCTAGGCCTGTCCATTCGCTAATGTTATCCTCCCAGCTCTTCCTTGGTCTGCCTCTTCTTCTTCCTCCTTGAACAGTGCCTTGTAAAACTGTCTTTGCAAGTCCTTTGGATCTTGTGACATGCCCATACCATTTAAGTTTACACTTTTTCACGATTGTTAGAAGGTTCTCATAGGGTCCAATGGTTTGCTGGATTCTGTTATGCACGCTTTCGTTGCTTATGTGGTCTTTGTAGGAGATGCCAAGGAGTCTCCGAAAGCATCTCATCTCCACCGCCTGTACTCTTCTCTCCAAATCTGCAGTCAGGGTCCATGATTCACAGGCATAAAGAAACATGGATATGACAAGGGAGCGCATTAGTCTGATCTTGGAGATAAGTGAGATATTTTTATCTCTCCAGATAGTGTTTAATTTTGACAAAGCTGTTATTGTCTGTGCAGTCCTGCATACTACTTCTGGCTTGGATCCCTGGTCTGATACAATGGCTCCCAGGTATTTGAAGCTTTAAACTGTTTCCAGCTTCTGGTCATTAACCCTGATATCAGTGCTAATGCCGTTGGTGTTATTAGTCATCAGTTTGGTCTTCTCTGCACTGATTTCCATGCGGTATGTTTTGGAGGCCTTATTCAAGTGTTCTGTTAGGCTGGCAAGCTCTTTTTCTGATCCTGCTATTCCATCAATGTCATCTGCGAAGCGGAGGTTTGTGATCGTTCTGCCACCAATGCTGACTGATCCTTCATGATGTTCCAGTGCATCAGCCATGATTCTCTCAAGGAAGATGTTGAAAAGAGTGGGTGAGAGTAGATAGCCCTGCCTTACTCCAACTGTTGTTCGAAACCATTCTCCAATGTTGTTGTAGTACACTGCACTGGTGGCCTCGCTGTACAGCTGTTTGATGACTCTGATCAGGTTTGCATTGATGCTGTACAAATTCATGGTTGCCCACAAAGCTGCATGCCACACCCTGTCAAATGCCTTCTTAAAATCGATAAATACGTGGTAAAGGTCTTGTTGATGTTGAAGGTACCGCTCACATAGTATTCTGAGGTTGAATATCTGTTCGGTTGTGCTGCGCCCTGCTCTGAAACCTGCTTGTTCCTCAGCAATGATGGTCTCTGCTTGTGGATTCAGTCTATTCAATATTATCTGCAGCATGACCTTGCTTGGGTGGCATATGAGGCTGATTGTGCGGTAATTATGGCATTGTTGTAGATTTCCTTTCTTGGGGAGGGTGATGATGAGTGACTGTGTCCATGGTGTTGGCCATTTTCCTGTCTGCCAGATCTTGTTGCAGATTCTCAGTAGGGCGCTGATCATGGCTTCCCCTCCAGCTTGAACCAACTCAGTGAGAATGTTGTCAGCCCCTGCTGACTTCCCCTTTTTCAGCGATCTGACTGCTGTTTCCACTTCTTCTCGGAGGATAGGGTGACTGTCTGTGTCTTTGCTTGTGGGTACATTAAGGACTTCTGGATCTCCTGTGGTTCTATAGTTATACAGGTCAAAGCAGTATTCTGTCCATCTGTTCAGAATATCCTGGTCGTCAGTGAGACACTTCCAATTTTTGTCTTGGATTGTTAAACCTTTTCCCTGTTTTGTGCTAGTCAGGTCTTTCACCAGCTGATATGCTTTCTTGCTATTGTTTTTCTTGATGTTCTCTTCAATGTCTTGGCACTGTTCACCGATCCATTTCTCTTTTGCCTCCGTCATGGACTTCCTGATTCTTTTGTTGACTGCCCTATATTGTTCTGCTCTTTCTTTTGTTTCATTTTTCTTTTTCTTCAACTCTCTATGCTTGTCGCATAGTTGTAGGATGTTAGGTGTGACCCATGGTTTTTTGACTGGTCGGTGTTTGCCAAGAAGCTCGCTTGCTGTTTTAGTCACTGCTGTATTGAAACTATTCGTCAGTGTATCTATGTCTGAGTCTATCACAGTGAGTGCTGCAAACTTTCCACCTATCCTTGCTTGAAAAAATTCTAATACCTCTGGGTCCTTCAGCTTCTCGAGGTCAAATGCATTATTGCATTTTGCACAAAAATCATTTGACTGCAAACTATTGGTGATTAAAGCCTCCGACTAGATACACTTTTAACAGCTGAACACTATAACTTGCTGTAATAAAAAATTAAAACTTAAAAAAAACTAAATACTTTATGGCTAGAAAAAGATGGGTATGGCCACAGTTTGTATACATATGCATATTATTAACCACAGATGTCCATGAGAGAAGATATTCATAATTAACCAGTGGTGCCAAAACACAGTTTCTGGTCTGCTGCACCCAAGCAAGCTTCCTAAAGCTGTTCATATGATCTTAAGTATAACTATCTCTAATACTACAAATTATCCATACTAACATCTTCCAATCTTGTATTCATTTATAATGAAACCCAAAACATATCATACATTTATATTTTTATGTCTGCATTGGTGAAATTTAGTTCATAATTCAAACTTGTATACAACAAGGAACAGCAGTTAGGCTCACTACTAAGACTCACACATCCTCTACAGCTTTCGCCTTACGATCTACAACTACTTAGTATGAGCTGTTTTAATTATCTAAAGAGTTTATTCCACATGTTCTTAAATGACACAATAATATGATTTATTAAAGATTTGTTAAATGAAATTAGAACTGCTTTTCTAGCCTTAATATTAGGGTACATACTTCCTATACCTATATGATGCAATAGATGAAAAAATTTGATTTACAACAAAAATAAAGAACTCTCATTGTGGTTGAAATGAATTGAGTCAAGATCAGAATTTCAACAACCATATCCATAAATATGAGCAAACAATATGACTTAATAAAGTTATTATTATTAATTTTCTTTCCTAGATCAGAGCAAGGCTCACATTTAAGGGAGACAACTCGGGCCATAGTATTGAATGACTAAAACAATCATTAAGGGGGGCCACTGTGTCACTTTTTACAAATTTTCGTTTATCAGGAACTAGTAAAGATATCTTCATGAAATTTGGTACACATACTAAGTGCATTAGTATGGCTATCTGTGCCAAGTTTGGAGTATATAGGTCAAACAGATATGATAATGTAATCATTTTAAAAAAAAACACCACATATCACTGTTTAGCCCCTCTGCTGCTTTCAAGATATGCATTACATAATGGTTTTTATCATTTTTCTAGTTTGATTTGATGTCACTTTGTGCAATGATCACAAAAAAGATGTTTTAGTTAATAAAGTATTGAAAAAACACGAAAAAATGTTCATTCTCTTTTTTTAAAAATCACTTGGTATTGGAAAACTATAAAACTACAGAGCTGAAATTGTGCCATTCCACTCAGCACATGTTTCTACACTAGTATGCCAAATTTCATTTGGATTATTTTCATTAGGTCAGAAGTTATAGAGGGGCCAAACGACTGACCCAACTGAAAAACCCACTTTTGAGAAAAACACCCTAAAGATTTAGTTAATAATTAAATCAATGAAACTCTGGATTAAACATTTTAAAAACTTATGCATGGTAAAATAACAATCAGCCAACAAATCTGAGTGATTAGACACAGTTTTTCTCATAAAATAAATTTTTCAGGAGGCTGGGTGGGGGGCATACCCCTCCCCACCCCCCACCCCTATACCTGCCTAGCTATCTTTGGCTTCCACATGCCTTACATTTTCTTTTTTTCCTGTCTCTTTGGCCCTGGCAGATGATTTTCTAGTAGCTGTTTTCACTCTGAGAATGTCTGATTTCTCACACTTCTGCATTGCTCCCTGCCACAAAATCAAGCCCAGCAAGCACAGTGTTGCAGGAAAAGTACCTAGCCTCCAGACAGACTGCATGCTGATCGATCTTCATCTCAGCTTTGAATGTAGATCTATACATTAAAATTTGTAATAATGTGTGTGAGAATGCAAACAATAAACTGTGTAAGAATGGAAAATACAAGAGAGAACGTGAGAAAAAAAGAGGCAAAGAGAGAAGAAAAATGCATGTGGAAAGAGATGGTGGAACAGGACTTCAGAAGACAAAAGAAAAATTCAGTCCTTGGCATCTTTCTGCAGCCAATTAAAAGAATGCATGCTGATGGGACTATGATATGAAAACATCAGAAATGTGTGATTTTTTAATGCAATATTTGTGTATGTGAGCAGACATGTGAATACAGTGAATAGCCCTGGTCAAAGAGCAAACTGCAAAACAGAAATAAAGGCACTTCTGTATGCTTGCTTCTTCAGGGTGTCGTACGACACCCTGTAGAAGCTCACAAAACCACTTCAAACCAAACCATCAGTCATTAAAGACAGCTCCAGAAACCTCCCCACAGAAAGCTCAGCTGCATTGAACAGGTAGTCTGAGTATTGTCAAGAACTATACAACTACCTAATCCAACCTGACAAGAGCATAATAGAAGAGGAAGCAGCAACATCAAGAGTACCCTCACCATTACCTATACTGAGGGAAGAAGTGGAAGAAGCCATCCGAAGTTTACCAGTAGGAAAGTCCCCAGGAGCAGACAACATACCAGCAGAGCTGCTCAAGCATGGTGGCGAAACAGTCATCACACATGTTACAGCTATCTGTCAGAAGATTTGGGAGACAAAACGGTGGCCAACAGAATGGACACAATCACTCATCATACTCCTGCCCAAGAAGGGGAATTTACGCCAATGCCAAAACTATAGAACAATCAGCCTCATCAGCCACGCCAGCAAGATCATGCTCAAAGTTATTTTGAATCAACTCAAGAAGGAGGCAAAAGAACACCTTGCAGAGGAACAAGCTAGGTTTAGGGCAGGCAGGAGCACAATCGAACAGACTTTTAACTGCCACATCCTGATGGAAAAACATCTTCAACATCAGAGAGACCTGTTCCACAACTTCATTGACTTCAAGAAGGCTTTCGACAGAGTATGGCACGAAGGCCTGTGGCAGGTCCTCAGAATGTTTGGCATTGAAGAAGGACTAGTGCAAACCATTCAAGCACTATACAACACCGCAAGCAGTGCAGTCCTTCTGAACAATCAGGTCGGAGACTACTTCAAAACCACAGTTGGGGTCCGACAAGGATGCCTGTTATCTCCAGTCCTGTTTAATGTGTTCTTGGAAAACATTATGAGAGAGACCCTCCATGACTTCCACTCTACCATCTCCATTTGCAGCAGACCCCTCAACAACTTGCAGTTTGCCGATGACATTGACCTCATGGGCGGAAGTAACTCAGAGCTTCAAGATCTTATGACCAGACTTGAGAACAGAGCTGGAGCATATGGGATGGAGGTGAGCTCGGAGAAAAGTAAAGTACTTGTGAACAGCACGAGCAACGCCACTGCTAAAATTTACATGAACGGCCAGCAACTGGAGAGGTAGACGCTTTTAAATACCTTGGGGATACACTCACAAAGGACGGGCGATCAACAACAGAAATCAAAGTCAGACTAGCCATGGCAACATCTTCCATGACAAAACTCACCACCATATGGAAAAGTAAAGAGATCAGTTTTCCAATCAAACTAAAGCTCTACAAAGCCCTAATTCAAACTATCCTGCTGTAAGGAAGTGAAACCTGAACATTGACTGCTGAAACAGCAAAGCCAATCCAGTCATTTGAAACAAAATGCCATAGAAAACTGCTGGGCATATCCTGGAGAGAATGAAAGACCAGTGAATTTGTCAAGAGCCAAATAACACGGCTGGCAGGTCCACAGGAACCCCTTCTCACCATCATCAAGAAGAAAAAGCTGACATGGTTCGGCACATGGTTCCACAACACTCTGGCAAAAACAGTAGTGCAGGGAACACTCGAAGGTAGCAGAAAGAGGGGAAGACAGAACAATTCATGGATGGACAACATCAGAGAATGGACCAGAATGAACGACTCGGCACTACTTCGCAGACGACCGAGATGGATGGAGGAGGCTTACCACGGCATGGTCTTTCGTGTCTCCTCCACGAACGCCAATGTCACGGGACTGATGACTTATCACTAAACCTTCTAAGGTTGACACATCAATGAGATATTCTGCAATGTTTGAAAGGTTGCTGCTCACAGATCTAACCAGTCTTTATCAGAAATAGTGTCAATGCACGATTTAAGGAGACAAATTTCACTGGAAAGGCAGTCACCACTTCAGCTGAGGATGGTCAGTCTATTTTCGGCTTCATCTGTTTTCTGTTCCTTCTGCTGATGGCACTGATAGTCTAACACTTGTTTTCGACATATTTTGGCATTTTTGAGACTTTCAGTAAAACACTTTGGCTAAAAAAACTGGTCCGACTCATGAATCTATCTAACTCAGGAAGAAAACATCCTCTATCTCGGATAAAAGTCATGTGACCCTTACAACCAATCAGCTATTTTTTTACAGCCACAAGCAAATCAGAGACTTTGACTCAACCATATGCAATCAGTAAATGCCTCTCCTTTGGGTTTCTTCCCATTAGCTCTTCATGTGTTTCCCTGAGTGAAGATATCCATTGACAAGTGTTGTCAGAAAATAGGTCAGTGAATGACCCTCACATTGATACCATGGAAGCTAGGGTAGAGCAGTAGGTCAACAAGCCCCACTGCAAAACCAATGCAATTTTTCCATTTTTTGGCCACAATCGCTCAAATTACACCCACACCCACGTCAGAAAATGATTTTATTAGGTATGATATCAGTCAAAACAAACAATATGAGTAACAAAAATGTGAAGTTGAGACATTACTTGACCAAATACAACCATAATCCCACAAGTCATTTAAAAAAATGTATTGTGAAAGTCTATGCCCTGGTCCCCCTTAAGCCCCTTAATTAGGGACATAGGTCATTGTTGTGAAATATTGATTTTTAGCGCCAGGGCTCACCTAGTTAAGCAACAAAAAGTATTCTTATATTTTTCTGGGTTTTTTTCAGATTCTGGTTGTTGTTTTTTCTTTCTTTGCCTTCTTCTTCTTCTTCTTCTTCTTCTTCTTCATCTCGCCTAGATTACTGCTCTGTTGTCTGGGGGAAGTGGCTCCATCTAACCTGAAACCTCTGAACTCTCTTCACAAGCGAGCCATTAAAGTCATAAGTAATAATGAGGTAGCATATACATCAAATAATAATTTATTTAAACACTTTGAGATATTACCACTTTGCTTGCACCTTGGTGTTAATGTTTTAGCTCTCATGCATAAGGTAGTTTATGATGCTTGCCCTGGTTATCTAAAAGTAATGTTCTCTTTTCAACATCATCGTGAATCAGACAGAGCTACTGTCCCCAAACCAAACTTAGATCTATTCAAAACGAGTTTTTCTTTCAATGGCAGCAGAGAATGGAATGCCCTTCCACCTATGTTTTGTAGAATACCAGAGCACTCTACATTTCAGACAGAAATAAAACAGCTGTTATTTGATACATGTAACTAACTACTTGCAGTCAACAGGCACAATGAACTCCAATGTGTATTAACATAACTGGAGCCTATATTGACTATATCAAAGACATATAGTGTGCACTTCTATGTGTGTGTGTGTGTGGGGGGGGGGGGTGTTTGTGTGTGTGTGTGTGCATGTGATTATGTATGTACAGTCGAAGAATGGTGTGTATGTGCATGTGTGTGTGTGTGTGTGTGTGTGTGAGGGGGGGAGGCGTCCATTCCTGTGTGTGTACATGTGTAAGTGTGTGTGTGTGTGTGTGCAGGGGGGCGGGGGGGGGGGGGGGGGGGAGGAAGGAGATAGTATAAGTAGGGGCCTTGGCCTGTGTGTAGATCAGGGTGTAACCATTGGCTGTACTGTGAGAGACTCTTGGCATTATGTGTGTGTTTGAATGAAAAAATGAATAAATGCGTGAATGTGTGTGGTGGTGTGTGTGGGGGGGGGGGGGGGGGGGGGGGGAGTGAAGAGTTTTGTGTTTCTCATTCAAACAAATTCCACTTCAGTCAAGTGATACATATAAACTGTTTATTGACTAAAACAAACCAGCTGCCTGCCCATTATCCATATCTAAGATGGCTCTCGCTAGGGGTCCTCTTCTTCCCTCTTTTTGCCCCAACCAAACAAAACCTAAACAAAGAGTGAGATGGGGTGAGTGTCTGAGTACATGTGTATACACATGCCCGTGCATGAGTGTGTGTGTGTGTGTGTGTGTGTATGTGTGTGTGCATGCATGCATGGTGCATGTGTGTGTGTGTGTGTAACTTGGCGGATGTTATATAAAGTTGCATTCAGTTTAATGGGCTTTTCCCCAAGTCTTTCTGAATTTGTTAATTTGTTCAAGGTAGAGTTTCCACCATTTTCGTTGGTTGTTTACGTTTTATTTTGGTTTTTGCTTTCTTTTGTTTTTAATTACTTCAAGTTTTGTGTGTGTGTGTGTGTTTTTGTTGTTGTTGTTGTTTTGTTTGTGTTGTTGTTGTTTGTTGTTTGGGGTTTTTTTGGGGGGCAGAATTGTAAAAAGGCCTTTATTGTGCCTAATTCTTTACCCATTAAAGATTCAATCAATCAATCAATCAATCAATCAATCAATCAATATTCTTCTTCAGAGTGAAGTATGATTTGCAGCATGTCATGGTATGTTTTTAACTTCAAAAGATGTACCCTCTACCTTACATGGCATTTTGCATCACTATCCTTTGTGCCTCCTGGAAAGTATTCTAGTAGCCTGGTTACAGTCGTTTTTACCAGTCCTGTTTCTTTTCAAGATATATACTAACTCTGCAAATAATGGATAAAATCACAATTGCTTCATTAAATTGTCAAGGTCTGGGGGATATGCATAAACGAAGAGTTATTTCATTATCTTAAACAGAAAAATTACTCAATATATTGTCTTCAAGACAGCCATTTTGACAAAAAAACTAGAGAAATATGTGAACTCAGAATGGGGGTATAAATGTGTTTTCGCATCATATAAGACGAATTCAAGAGGGGTAGCCATTCTTTTTGCAAATAATTTTGAGTTTAAAATACATAGCAGTACTACAGATCAAAACAGAACTTTATAATTTTACAATTTTCAACAATGGAAAGGGACATGCTCCTTGACAAAGTGTATGGACCAAATAAAGATGATCCTGACTTTTACCATTTACTAAAAGATACAATGGAAAAATACAAAATAAATAACATTATTGCTGTAGGGGATTGGAACATTGCATTAGACCCAAACCTAGATTGTGATCAATACACACACATCAATAATCCTAGAGCTAGAAAGGCATTAGAAAGAGTCACTAAAGAGCTTGGTTTAGCAGACATTTGGAAAGAAAATAATCCAGAGAGAAGGAACTAAGTATGTTCTTTCGAGCCAGAAGGCCCATAGAGCCGGAGCTTATCCCGGTTTCTGTAGCGTTAAGCGAACTGATGGTTTTTCACCACCCCTGTGACAGGACGCTAGTCTGTCGCCAGATACTTCCCCAGCAGAGCTGGTACCCACTTGTACACCTGGGTGGAGTGAGGAAAATAGGAGTAAAGTGTCTTTCCCAAGGACACAACACCGAGCCGAGCGGGGATCGAACCCGCAACCTCTGGATCACGAGTTGACCGCCTAAACCACTCGACCACGGTGCCTCCATAAGAGAGAAGGAACTATACATGGCGAAAACCAACACCACTTAACCAGAGTAGATTAGATTTCTTTTTTGCCTCAGACTCTTTATACTGGTATTATGACAATACCATATCTTGCTGGATACCATTCTGACCACTTGTGACAATCTGACATTAACCTTAAAATGTGGCCAAAATGAAAAGAATAAGAATTTTTGGAAATGTAACTCCTCCTTGCTTAGAGATAAAAACTTAGTAGAAGAAATTCATTCAGAAATTTCAAATGTAATCAAGGAATATGTACAGGATAAATAGCTTCAGGGAGGGGGGTAATAATAATAATAATACATGGAATTTATATAGTGCTATATCTTGCAAAAAACAAATCAAAGGCTTTCATTCATCCTACTCATTCAGCCAGTTACAATTAATAGGGTTTTGTGTTTTTACAAATTGAAATGTATCCACATGCCCTCGCTCCCACGCACGCACGCACTCACAGGCACACTGGCACACACACATAAAGGTTGTACACTCAGGCAGGGTGATGGGGTTTTGGCTGTTGAGGGCAGGGACAAAAATTAAATGGAACAAGAGGGGAGAATCTTAGGTTTGAGATAAATGTGTCTTGAGGTCAGATTTAAAAGTGTCATAAGAAGGCTTTTGGCAAAGGGAGAGAGGGAGGTCATTCCAGATTGATGGACCAGAAACAGAGAAAGAGCGAGGGCCAATGGTAGACTGGTTGAATCTAGGAATTCTTAAGCACAAGGTATCTACAGCAGAGCTGAGGGAACAAATTCAAATTCAAATTCAAATTCAAAAGCTTTATTATCTCAAAGACAGAGAAATTCCGGCGGGTTACTCGCCATACATAAAAACAATAAACATTTAAACATAATATTTAAAACACACACACACTGTCCAACATCAGCACGCACCCATCATGAGATAAAATGCATCCACAAATCAGCAATATCTCAGCCAGCCACAAACCCACCCCAACAAAATCACTTAACTCATGTGGGCACAAGTAAACCCGTACGTCCGCACATTCACAGTCACTCACGCACGCGCAAGCACGCACGCTCGCACATTGTAAACATTCGTACCCATGCTCACGCATTTTAATAATATAAGTCAAATTGTTATAACATGTTGTATAAGACAAATATTAATTAAATTAATACTATATTCTTTTAAGATATTGAACAGTCTAAAATAATAACACGCGCACATATTTAAAGAAGAAAAAAAATCATTTGTATAACATGTATGATAAGACAAATATCAGTGAAGTTAATACTCTATTCTATTAGAAACTGAACACAGTTTAAAAAAAAAAAGTAGCCTTTAGTCTCTCTCTCTCTCTCTCTCTCTCTCTCTCTCTCTCTCTCTCTCTCTCTCTCTCTCTCTGTCGTGAGCTTTAGTTCAATTCAGATTTATTGTCATACATTTATTAATTAGCAGAATTGAGGTTGGAATAAAACTATTTTTAAATCGCAGGGTTTTTAGACTTGTGTACTCTGTAGCGCTTTTGAGAAGGCAGGAGTTCAAAATATTTTGCAGCACATGTGTGTCATCACTCACAATCTGTCTAGCTCTGTCTCTCACACGGCATTCATACAAGTCATTCAGTTTCATTTGCTCACAGCCCACATTTTGCACATCTGGTTACAGTCTTGTTTACTATGTTTTTGTTTTTAACAGTCAGGCCCCCATACCAACAAACCAAGAAAATGAAAGGACAGATCAATAAAGCATCGATAGAAATTTTGTAAAATTTTACATTTACTTTAAGACTCCGGAGTTTTTGAAGGGAAAAAGATGCGTTTAGTGGCATTTTCTATTTACAAGGTCTGTATTAGCATCAAAGTTTAGTTTATCATCAATAATAGTACCTAGATATTTGTATTGGTGTACACGCTCTACCTTTACACCATCAATGTTTAAAAATTTGGTATGGGCTGGGGGTCCTGCGAAAATCAATCAACATTTCCTTAGTCTTTTTAACATTAAGGTCAAGACAGTTCTGTTTGCACCAGGAGGAGAACTCCTCAACTTGTTTAAATTACATGACATGGGAATTAGAAAGATCTTCCAGAGCAGAGTCATCAGAATATTTGATTAACGGTATAAGATCAAGCCAGTGCAGTCATTTGTGTAAAGGGGTGAAAAGGATGGGGGACAGAACAGTGCCTTGGGGAGAACCAGTGGAAGTTGATCTTTGAGTGGATATGGCTTTTTGAAATCGAACAAACTGTGTCCGGTGTGTCAAAAAGTTCATTATCTAGAGAATTAGCCGAGGACAGACATTTATTGAGAGCAGTTTGAGAGCTAATAGATGGGGCTGAATGGTATTAAAGGCAGAAGAGAAGTCAATGAAAAGTATACGAACAAAGGAGTCGGGTTTTTCTAGGTGGGAATAAACATTATGCAGCAAGGTAATTGTAGCATCATTTGTGCTTCAAAAGAAGGAGTGTACAGGTGAAGACATTCACAGAGGTAGGAAGGTGCTGTTTTATGGGTAGTCTTCTTGGAACTCACAGCAAACAAACTGGCACTGGCCTTCATACTTGAGACAGGATCAGTCTTGCTGGGAGTAGCAGATGAAGTTGGTGTTTAACTGCTACCATTGCGAAATTTGGAGTCAGTTGAATTTCTGCTTGTAGATGGTTTGGTGGGAGCTGGTTTGTCAGTTGACTGCCTGGCTTGTCCCATCTCTACTGCTTCTTTCAGTCTCTTTTCTTTCTCTGCAGTCTTGTCTCTTTTGTCTTTCTCCAGAGCAAATTTGTAGGTTTGGTAGCTGTCTTGCACATTTTTTCATGTTCTGAGAAAACTACATCTTAGTGGCAATTGTATTTTTTGCCTTCAGACATGACTTTAGGGTGACAAGACTTGTAAGGAGGTTCTGCCATCGGTAATGATGTCATCCATTATGTTGAAAGTTGACTCTATCAGGGGCCCAGAGAAGATGGAAAGAAGTGACTTGACCAACTTCGTTAGCAGTGGGTATTTCTGTTGACCACCCTACTGCATCTCAAATATGATAGACCACTAGGAAGAGTCCAGTCTGAAGTCTGGATCAGTCTCCTCTGCATCCATGTCAGTCACTGTGGCAGCAACAGTGTAGCATCTTAATTCTGCATCCAAATTTCCAAGCTGATCATCTGGAATAACATTTGGTAGTTTAGATGCCAAATTCACCAATGATGGCACTGCTGTTTTTGATTTCTGGGCACCTGGACCCAATGCACCCAACCTGATGAGTGTGTCATTTTGAAGGGGTAGCTTCAACATGGTTTTTGCAGCCTCCTGATAGCCCTTTCCCAATGCCTGGCAGAAATCAGAGAGCCATGGATTTCCTTCTTTGTCTTTTTTAAAGGCCTTCAGTGTATGGAAGCAATGTGGCCCTACTCCCAGCTATCACTCAGCTGCAGGTTGCTGTCCAAGAAATTCAGACGTATCAGTTGGCTGACATCAAAACTGGGAATGTTCTCTAGGTCAATAAACTGAGCAAAGAATTCTCTGGCTACAGTGAAAACATCTGAGCGCACTGTGTGCATAAGTGGCTTTTCAGACTGGAACTTTTTCATGTAGCCTGAGAACATTTCCAAAAGACCTCTGTACAAGTTCATGATAGTGAGGAAAAGAGGCTTCTTTCGGTTACTTAATAAGGCATAAGGGGGGGGAGAAAGGTTTGGGGGAAACCCCTATACTTCTAAAGCATGGACATCTGGGAGCTGGATTTATTATAATTTATTGTACAAATATATTTTACTTGCACACATAAACATAAGTAGAGAAAAAGATGGGGAGGGGAACTAGGGGCTGGAAGTGAAAGGGGAGGGCAAAGACATTATTTTGGCAGACAAGAAATGAGCAAGGAACTTAGGAAGGGCTTTTTTCTCAGCCAATTATCCAGTTCTCAAAATTAATTGATGTAGACAGAAAAACGGAAACAAAATTTTAAAAAACATTCGAAAACAAACTGAAGAAAACCACAATATAACTAGACGCTACAAACAAGACTAAAATAGTGACGGCCAACGGTGGACTGGTTGATTCTAGGTGTTCTTAAGCACAAGGTATCTGCAGCAGAGCAGAGGGAATGAGAAGGAGTGTACAGGTGAAGACATTTACAGAGGTAGGAAGGTGCTGTTTTATGGAGGCATTTGTAACAGAGGGTACTAATCTTATAGTTTACTCTCTGTGGCACAGGCAACCAGTGGAGAGATGGCAAGAGAGTTACAATTAACAGTCTTTTTTTTACAAATTCAAATATTATATATACACATGATCCCACGCTTATATGCATGTGCTCAGATTGTTTTTTCTGAGGACTAGTCGAGCTGCAGAGCTTTGTATACGTTGAAGGGAGTGGATAGATGCTGCTGGCAGACCAGCCAGAAAAGAATTGCAATAGTCCAGAAGTGAGAGAATGAGAGACGTGACTAGTTTGGATGTTGCATCAGTGGATAGGTACTTTCAAACTGCACTGATGCACTGCAATTGATAGTAGCACACTGGCAGGTTTGGGTGATGAATTTTTGCATGGAGAGTGTGTTGTCTTTAACAACCCTTAGATATTTCACTGCAGTGGATAGAGGGACAGACATATTGCCGATTTCTATTGAAGCTGTTGTGACGGAAGAGAGTTTATATTTGGTCCCTACAAGCATGGCTTTGGTTTTATCTGCATTTAGCTGTAACTTGTTCTGTATTCTCCAATTTTGTATATCTTTAAGGCAGTAGGACATATTGATCAAGAGAGAAGGCAGATTTTCAGGGGTATCACTGCTAAGAATCTGAGAGTCATCTGCATAAAAATGATGGTTGATCAGATGTTGATGAGGAGCAGTCTAGAGAGTGAAAAGAACAGGGCCACGGACTGATCCCTGTGGGACTCCACATTTCAGTTTGGCAGGTGTTGATTGAATCTTATTTACTGCAACTGTGTGGAATAGGTCTATAAGGTATGAACTGAACCAGGTGAGGGCTGTGCCTTTAATACCCAAATTTTTTTGGAGATGGGAGAGAAGAATAAAGTGGTCTATAGTGTCGAAGGCTGCAGATAAGCTGAGAAGAGTGAGAAGGGAGATTTTTCCTGAGTCAGACGAGTATAGAAGCGTGTTTAAGATGTGGGCTAGTGTGGTTTCCGTGCTGTAGTTGGCGCGATAGGCAGACTGAAAAGGAGGAAGGAGATTATTTGAATGAAGATGGCTGTTGAGTTGTTTCAGAACTACTGGGTAGGGATCCTGCCACAAATCTGAAACTTGTCCACCATCTGGATTCCAAAGATCCAGTAGAACCCTCTGGATGTCGAGCTGAACAAAGAACCGGTCAAATGCAACCTTGTGCACATCAGGATGACAGAGGAACACAGACCATATACCATTACTGCTGTCAGATGTGTGCCCATTCTTCTCATGCAGAAGGTTAATTTAATGATATATGATATGTTTAGGCAAAGCTGATCAACGCCATCTTCCTGCCAACTCTCACTTACCAGTGCCAGATATGGCCCCTGACAAAAGCCCTGGAGCAGAAACTGGTAATGTGTGAGATGAAGTGCTTGAGGAAAGCCGTCAACAAGACCAGGCGAGACAAGATAAAAAACGCTGTGATCAGAGACATGGTAGGAGCCGCACCCGTCCTACACCATATTGAACAACAACGAACCAAGTGGTTCGGGCACCTCACACGGATGCGGCCAAACCAGCCAGCCTTGTGTGCTTACAACTTGAGGTACTCTGGCACGAGGGCCAGAGGTAGACCCAGGCGGAGTGATTCCGTGGGAGAAACACTGAAAGTCCATGGACTGTCCTTCCTCCAAGCTACCCGCCTTGCAGCAGACAGACATTTATATCTCCCCGCGACGCCACAGAGTACAAGCCGAAGGAAAAAGTAAAAAAAAGTAAAGTAAGATATGTTTATATGTCTTGCTAGTCAATGATCCTGAACAGGCTGAAACCACAAGCAGAAGAGATCATCGCCGAAGAGCAGGCCGGTTTGGGCCCAAATAAAAGCACCACAGAACAGATATTCAACCTGAGGGTTCTGTGTGAGAAATACAGCCAGCATCAACAAGACATCTTCCACGTCTTCATTGATTTTAAGAAGGCCTTCGATAGAGTATGGCATGACGCTCTGTGGGCCACCATGAACAAATTCAACATGGGCCAGAAGCTGATCCACACCATCAAGGAACTCTACTCAAAGGCCACCAGTGCAGTACTCGTACAGGGCACGGTAGGGGAATGGTTCCGTACCTCAGTTGGGGTCCGACAGGGATGTCTGCTGTCGCCGACACTGTTTAACATTTTCCTCGAACGCATCATGACTGACGCCTTGTAAGACCACACAGGCACAGTCAGCATTGGAGGGCGAACAATCACCAACCTCAGGTTTGTCGATGACATTGACGGTCTGGCAGGAAATGAAGAGGAACTGGCCAACCTAGTGAAGCAACTGGACGAAATATCCTCACGATACGGCATGGAAATCAGCGCCGAGAAAACCAAGCTCATGTCAAACAGTACCCAGCCAATCACCACCAAGATCACTCTCAGCGGAAAAGAATTGGAGACAGTTGACCATTTCAAGTACCTTGGAGCCATCATAAGTGAGGAGGGATCGAAGACCGAAATCCTAGCAAGAGCGCCACAAACAGCAGCAGCAATGGCAAGACTGAAGACCATATGGAGAGACAGAAACATCCCTCTCGGAACCAAGGTAAAGTTACTAAACGCGCTAGTCACCTCAATCATGCTTTACGCATGTGAGGCATGGATACTGAACGCAGACCTACAAAGGAGGATCCAAGCAGTAGAAATGAGATGCCTCAGAAGGCTCCTTGGCATCTCATACAAGGACCATGTCACCAACAATGAAGTCCGAAGAAAGATCACTCAACAAGTGCGGGACTATGAAGACCTACTGACCACGGCGAAAAAGAGGAAACTCAGATGGTATGGGCACGTAACAGGCTCAGAAGGACTTGCAAAGACCATCCTGCAAGGAACAGTCCAGGGGAAGAGAAGACAGGGCAGACAGAGGAGAAAGTGGGCCGACGACATCCGTGATTGGACAGGGGAGGACTTCAGTGTCACC
This sequence comes from Rapana venosa, assembly GCA_028751875.1. Classification (NCBI taxonomy): domain Eukaryota; kingdom Metazoa; phylum Mollusca; class Gastropoda; order Neogastropoda; family Muricidae; genus Rapana; species Rapana venosa. Next base: position 53,572,265 of record CM054137.1, read on the forward strand.
CAGGCACTCGCCCACGACCGCGCTAAGTGGAGCCAGCTGGTCCACCGTTCGTCCACCATGCAGCGCCCCTACGACCCTGGCGGGTTACGGGACCAGTGAACAGTGAACAGTGAGTGGACAGTCAATGGTTCTTACAAAATTGCATTCCTACACTGTGTGTCAGTCAGAGAGAGAGAGAAAAGGAGAGAGAGAGAGAGAGAGAGAGAGAGAGAGAGAGAGAGAGAGAGAGAGTGTGTGTGTGTGAGAGAGAGAGAGAGAGAGAGAGAGAGAGAGAGAGAGAGAGTGTGTGTGTGTGTGTGTGTGTGTGTGTGTGTGTGTGTGTGTGTGTGTGTGTGTGTGTGGAGTGAGAGGAGAGAGAGAGAGAGAGAGAGAGAGAAGAGGAGAGAGAGAGAGAGAGACTTTTATTTGAAGTTATCTTGGAATGTTTAAATCAGTATGAAATGTAGCTTTCTTCTTTTTGAGATAATTTCATATAAATGTGCATGTCAGTATTATAAAATACCCTTCATGGGGTGATTAAAGTGTTTTTGACTTGGCACAAAGATATATATATATATATCCCTGTGAATATTCCTTAACTTTCCCTGAATAAAATCTGTTGTTTCACCCAGTTTATATGCTCAACCAACATTCCTCAAGTGGATTGCCAATTCTGTGAAAACCACATAATAAAAAAGGACAACTGTGTTGCAGGCTTGTTATGCTGTTATATCATTTTTGGAGATGGATCAGAGCCCATGTCCGGGTCACACCAGTGTTCAAAGGTGGGGTATGGGTCAACTGGCCGAGCTGTTTTCTTCAGGCCACGCTGGACAGAATAACCTGTGGTTACTTAACTGAAGTACCCCTCTTCTTCTTCTTCTTCTTCTCCTCCTCTCTCTCTCTCTCTCTCTCTCTCTCTCTCTCTCTCTCTCTCTCTCTCTCTCTCCTCTCTCTCTCTCCTCTCTCTCTCTCTCTCTCTCTCTCTCTCTCTCGTTGCATTACAAACATTGTTTATTATGAGCCACGTAAACTGAATGTGTTTCAGTATAAATATTTAAGATATGGCTGATGTAGTTCTCTTGTTTTATTATTGTTGATACACTATTATAAAATAACACGTTGATAGTAATATGTTTATAACACTTATGTCATATGTCAACTCTGCATGCCCACCATTCTTTTGTATTGTGGTCTAGGGCACATGTTTGAAGTCTGAATCAATCTCTCTCTCTCTCTCTCTCTCTCTCTCTCTCTCTCTCTCTCTCTCTCTCTCTCTCTCTCTCTCTCTCTCACGCACGCACACACACACACACACACACACACACACACACGCGCGCGCGCACGCACGCACGCACACATGCACACAGGGTTTTTTTAAGATCATCACTGACCTCCCATAAATTTGTACTTCACAACTATATGTATGGTTCTGTATGCGACTGATTTCGCGCGCGCCCAAGTGTGTGTGTGTGTGTGTGTGTGTGTGTGTGTGTGTGTGTGTGTGTGTGTGTGTGTGTGTGTGTATGTGTGTGTGTGTGTGAGAGAGAGAGAGAGAGAAAGAGAGTGAGAAAGAGAGAGAGAGAGAGTGCGTGTGCGTGCGTGCGTGCGTGCGTGCGTGCGTGCGTGGTGTTGTGTGTGTGTGTGTGTGTGTGTGTGTGTGTGTGTGTGTGTGTGTGTGTGTGTGTGTGTGTGTGTGTGTGTGTGTAAAACCATTCAAAGATGAAAGAATCAGTTTAAGGAATCAGAAACAATTTTCTTTTATTGCATGATGATCAATACCGATGATGATGATGATGATGATGATGATGATGTAAAATGCTACTATGGAATTGCATGTGCTTTGAGACTTCTTCACGGGGCTGTACTCTACGTTTTCTATCATAATAACTATATCCCAACGTCAACCATATGCAGTGTTGGTTAGATACTTTGAGCAACACTCTCAGTCTGAGATAGTAAAGTACTTTTGAGTCTTGATGAAGTAATCAGGGCCGTTGACATGTTTTTTTCACAAGTCTGTCGTTTTCTGTAAGAAAAGTTGGAACGTCTTTCCTTGTTGTTCTGGACCAAGACTTGCTTATTTTCACAGCCCTACTCATTGCTATTCTTGGTTTGGAATAGGGACTGACACATTTTCCACAAAATTTGTTTTTGCTTGTTTGTTCGTTTTGTGTGTGTGTGTGTGTGTGTGTGTGTGTGTGTGTGTGTGTATGTGTGTGTGTGTGTGCGTGTGTGTGTGTGTGAGAGAGAGAGAGAGAGAGGGAGGGAGTGTGTGTTCTGCCAGTTTGTTTAGATCTGATCTACAAGCCTTCATTGTTTCAGTTTGAATACTGAAACACAGCGCTATCGAATTATGAACGTAAGTCATCTGATACACTCTTTAAGATTGAGATGCAGCAGCCCTTTATGTGTAGCAGTGTAGATGCCAGTTTTTATTGGGTGCCCTCAGTCTCATGTTGGTCTCTTTGGTAGCCTAATGAATAAATTGATAAAGTAGCAAAAAATGGCCCTATTTGAAGGTAACTCTCCTGTTATTATTAGCAACTTCTTTGAAGCAACAAAGATCGGGAGAGTACCCTTCTGAAGCTTGTATCCTATAAAAAAAAAATTTTTAAAAAAAACCAACGACAACGAAACCCTACAACAACATTTCTGTTTTGCTTCTGTGGTTGAAGAAACAAAAACGTATGTTTCATGACTTTTGTTTTTTTTAAACGATTACGGTCTAGATCTATTACTACTGTTTTCCTATCGACGAGGACATATGACGCCCGCAGTTTTGTAAAATGTCGTGTGCAGTTGCGGTGATTTGTTGTGGTTGTTTGGTTTTGTTTGGTTTTGTTCCACTCCACTGCATAAAACATTGCCCAAAGCTTTGTCTTTGTGGCCAAAAGGTTTGTTGACAAACTTGATGTGCTTGGGAAGATAATTTAATCTCTAAACATACTAGATAATTACACTAGGAGAAAAGGAATAGGTCTGTAATAAAAGTGATGGGGAATGGGAAGGGATCATAGGTATGAAACTTTAACTTGAAGCTACAATTCCCACACACTGAGAGAAACACACACACACACACACACACACTCTCTCTCTCTCTCTCTCTCTCTCTCTCTCTCTCTCTCTCTCTCTCTCTCTCTCTCTCTCTCACACACACACACACACACCACACACACACACACGTACGTACACGCGCACACACACGTACACGCACGCACACACACACACGTACACGCGCGCGCGCACACACACACACACACACAAACACACACGCACGCGCACACACACGTACACGCGCGCACACACACACGTACACGCGCACACACACACACGTACACGCGCGCACACACACACGTACACGCGCACACACACACACACACACACACACACAAACACGCACACGCTCACACCTCACTCGGGACGGGATAGCCTAGTGGTTAGACCATTGGCTGGCAGTCTGACAACTGGTTCAAGGGGATTTTTCCCTGGAGTTAACATCAGTGCAGACTCCACTCCCCCCAAAAGTCTTTGGGATGAGACTGTAAACCGAGGCCCCGTTTGCGAACGCACGCAGAACATCTTGCGCACACGTTAAATCCTGTTCTGCTTTTCGAAAAATAAGGCCATCATGTGCCAGTGGGAACAGATGGCAAAATTTACAAAACCGTATACACACGGGGACTAGGTGTAAAAAAAAAAAGCACAATAGTGCTTATTCCATTATCCTCGAGAGTATAATAATAGAATATATTATGGAATACCACACACACACACACACACACACATACACGCTTGCACGCACGCTTGCACGCACGCACGCACACTTCTATCAGATTCTTAATCTTATGGTGATTCTCATCAGCCACCATAACTGGATGAAGATCGCTCTAGCCAGATGGAATAAGGGCAGAGGGAACTCTCTCTCTCTCTCTCTCTCTCTCTCTCTCTCTCTCTCTCTCTCTCCTCTCTCTCTCTCTCTCTCTCTCTCTCTCTCTCTCTCTCTCTCTCTCTCTCTCTCTCTCTCTCTCTCTCTCTCTCTCTCTCTCTCTCTCCTCTCCACACACACACACACACACACACACACACACACGTGTATTGATCTATATCTTCCCCAGCTGGTGCTCTATAGCTTTGATGAATACATTGATATTTGCACAATTCCACTCCGTCCACATCATCACAGATCACACTGATCATAACTCCAATGAAATATCCCATTTTTGATCTAAAAGCCGGTAATGCAATGATCAATTAAATTATTTTTTTTAATCACATTCATTCCATCCTGTTTTATTTTAAAGTTTGTCAGCGGAGGAAATTGAATGGCGAAAAAAATGCCAATCTCTCATCCTTTTCCATATCAAAGGCCCACAACATACTGATAATTCCAGGCGAAAAATACTTATGATTATACCATTACATTTGATCTAACGACCATAGGCCAAGGCTAATAGGAACATAGAGGGAAGGGGGGGGGGGGGATACAAATAAAATTTAATGTGAGCTCCTACAATTTTCTTTTTCTTTCTTCATATCTTGGGAACTTTAATAAGTGTTATCACTGAAAACGATGAGAGTGTTGGCTATGTGGTGAAGACTCAAGGTGGAGGGAAGGTTACGTGGAAAGATGGGGGTGGTGGTGTGGTGGTGTGGTGGGAGGAGGGGGGGGGAGGATGGGGGGGGGGGGGGGGGGGGGGCTGGGGGAGGGGGTATTGGAAGGTGAGCCATCGGGATCCTGCTCTACCTCACCGACTTTTCTCCCAAGTGGACTTGGTTATGTCATTCGTTAAAAGAACTTCAGACCTAAAAACCTGCCACTTTAGTCATGTCTCTTCATTCCCCCATCCTCTCCTCTCTCTCTCTCTCTCTCTCTCTCTCTCTTCTCTCTCTCTCTCTCTCTCTCCCCTCTCTCTCTCTCTCTCTCTCTCACACACACACACACACACACACACACACACACATCCTCTTCATGGGACCATAGTCCAGTCCAGTTTCTTCCTCAGTGCCAAGAATATGACCTAACCCACCGACTAACTGTACTGCTTACTAGTAGGTACTAGCCTATAACCGAAAGTAGGCCTACCGTACTTTATAGCAAGCAGGCTTGGCCAGTGTAAACGTTGCTAAGGGGGAAGCCAGTGACGTCAGAGGCGAGCAATGGTTGGCTGTGTTAGGTCAGCAGGAAGCCACGACCTGAACAGTTTTACCCCCTAGCCTACAATACATGTGCTGCGTGGCAGAGGTGTCAGTGAGGTGGCTATGGTCGCGTGTTGGTGTCAAAGTCCTCCGTTTCTCCTTTTTCTGTTTCTTCTTTTTCTGCTTGTTTTTCTGCTTCTGTTTTATGCTTCTTATTCTTTCTCATCATCATTATCATCAGCAGCAGCAGCGGCATTATCATCATCAGCAGCAGCAGCAGCAGTAGCAGTAGCAGCAGCAGCAGCAGCAGCAGCAGCAGCAATCATCATTGTCATCATCATCATTATAATCGTAGTCGTCATCATCATTATCATCATCAACGTCGTCGTCGTCGTTATCATCGTCGTCGTCGTCATCATCATCTTCTTCTTTATCATCACCGTCTTCTTGTTTTTCTTCTCGTTCTTCTCGTTCTTGCTCTTCTTTTGTTCTTGTTTTTCTCCTTGTTCTTTTCCCTCTTAATCTTCTTCTCCGTCACCGCCTTATTCTTCCACATCTTCTCATTCTTTCTCTTCTTCTTTTGAGTTTCTTGGTAAGGAATCCAGGGAGCACCATGTGAAATTCTTGTGCTTGAGACTATTATTAGGATTACCACATAAAACAATTGCCACACTTGAAGAAATACTTTTTATGGGTGATACCTAAACACAACGGCATTGTGTATTTGTTTCGATCAACCTTTGGTTGCAACATTAAAATACACTACATTAAAAAGCACTAACCTGATAGTACTAACCTATATTGTGTTTATTTTTTTAAAATCACCTTACAGTCAGAGATACATGTCTTCAACACATCTGCCTTACACACAGAGTGCATGCATTTTCTACTATCTTCTGTTCTTACTAGCACAGGGTAACCTGCTCTTCTTGGAATAGGATTCAACAATTTTGCAAGATAGTTTGTGCAAGTATGGGACATTGGTTTAAAGTCACATCCGCAGGATTGGAAGGGAGGCTGGAATCTGAATAAGTGTTGGCTCTGAAAGAGAAAATTCTCTTCCAACCTGATGGCCGCCAGCAAGATTCAACCCTGTGACCCTTGGATCAAGTATCAGACACCATACCCACTCAGCCAGCCAGGATCCGGGTGACACAGCTGTTGTCCCTGTGGCGCTTTGGACCATGACTACTTCCATAGTGGCAGTTTAGACCATTGTTATTTCCATTTTCGAGACTGACAGCTGCCAATATCTATTTCCTAAATGGCATTTTGAACCGATATTATTTCCGTACTGGCATTTTGGACCGTGGCTATTTCCATAACGGCATTTTTGAATCAATACTATTTCCATAATGGCATTTTGAACCAATACTATTTCCACAATGGCATTTTGGACCATTGCTATTTCGTAATGGCATTTCAGACCATAACTATTCCGGTAATGACATTTTCGCCCATTTCTGTTTCCATAATGGCATTTTGGACCACGGCTACAGGTATCTAAAGAGAAACCCCAGGGCTTTAAGTTATGGCAGTGATTGGCACCACTACAAAAGTCACAACACAGACATGCTGGAATCGATGGTGGTGGTTGATATTGCTATGGCAATAACAAAAACACAATTTAACTATCTGTGTTGGTATCCGGGACCACTGTAATTCATACTAACAGCAATAAACTAATACCCATATCATTGATTTGGACAACTGCAACTGGCAGTAACAGGCAAAATTAGAATCAATGACACTATTTTGAACTAGGACGATCCACAGTGTTTGTTATTGTTGGAGGTGGCCCTGACACTTATCTTCTCGCACAACTGACAAAACTTTTGGCCTGGACTGATAACACCTATCAAGTCAGGTTGAAATCTGAGATCTGATCTGATAACACACACACACACACACACACACACACACACACACACACACACACACACACACACACACACACACACACACACACACTACAAACAACTAATCAACCCCATTTGGATGCCAGTTGAACCACAGAAAGTGACATGTTTGTGTACGTTTTGTAAGGTCCAGGGCTTTTGTTTAATTTTTTTCCAGCTCAATCAATAAGAAGCCCCCCTCCTACCCCCCAACTCCCTGCACCCCTTCACACCCCCCACCCACCCCTTAAAGGATTGGATATTAGGTGTAGTCATGTTTTCAGTCATCACCAGAAGCCAACACATATTATATGAAGATAGGTTCGATTTGTGTTTTGTCCCAAAGATTTTAGGCCATATTGATTAAACTTTTTTCTCTCCAATCTTTTAATGACCATTTTCCTGTATAAAACAAATCTGTTCAGTTCAATGTCTCAAACAAAGGTAGCAGCAGCAACAAAAGCAGCAAATACAACAACTGCTACTACAACAACAGCAAAACTTCTTTAAAAAAAAAAAAAAAAAAGCCAACCATCCCACCAAACAAAATCCGGAATTAGTGCATCTGTGTTGGAACAAACATCAGAGTTTGTTAGTTTTGTATGAAAGACATGCTTTAAGTAGATAGTTACCCACTCCACTTTATACCCAGTGATCACAACCACCATCGCTTTTTTTCCCTTTTAGCTTCAAATTAACCATTCAAAAGAGATAGCAACTTTCCTTCCACCTGTAACAGAAAAAGAAAACAGTTCTAAATCCTGGGCTTTAGACAGCCATAGGATTATCATACAAGAGGCTGAAATCAGGCCAGACCTCATGGCTGAACTTGTAGCAGCTTGCGTAAGTTTGGCGAGCTGGGGAGAAGGGCTAGCTGTGGCAAGATGACCTGGTCAGCCCCAATACCAACTACCACTATCACCACCACCCCTCCTCCTCCCCCCCCCCCCCCCCCCTTCACTCAGTAGTTGTGGGGTGGGGGAAGGGATAAGGGGGTTTAGGCCATGGTGACCTTTCACCTACTTTCTGTACATGTCTACCTGCTTTGTTGGCTCTTCCACCTTCCCTGTCCCTCCTCCACCCCTACCCTCACCTCACCTCCTCCTTCCATTATGTTCCTCCCTCCCTCCCATCCTCTCCCCTACCCTAGAGCTCTCTGTACCTGTCTCTACATTTTAGGGTTTTTCGTAACATTGGTCAGCTCTCAGAAGCTTTTACCTACTTTTTTCCCTCTCCCTCCCTCCCTCCCTTCCTCCCTGCCTCTCCCTCCCAAATTCTTTTTTTCCCCTCCTTGCCCTTTCTGCCCCATCCTCCCAATCCACCCCCCACCCCCTCCCCCCACCCCTGCCCCCACCACTACCACCTTTGGGCCTGGTCTCTTCATTTTTCTATGTATAGCTTTTTACAACCTCTGTAAAGATCTCATCTCTCTCTCTCTCTCTCTTCTCTCTCCTCTCTCTCTCTCTCTCTCTCTCTCTCTGTGTGTCCAGTTGGCACTTACATTCTGTTTTGCTCCTCTTGCCTTGCCTATCTTGGTCAGTGTGTGCCCTGGACAGGGGAGTTGAAAGATTTGCCCTCTTCACCCATGAACTTTAGGACACTGTTGTTTGTGTGAGTTCTTGCCAACCTTCAGCTGGATAGACCCTCTCTCCTCTCTCGCTCCCCCCCCCCCCCCTCTCTCTCTCTCTCTCTCTCCCTCTCTCTCTCCCTCCCTCTCTCTCCCTCTCTCTCTCTCTCTCTCTCTCTCTCTCTCTCTCTCTCTCTCTCCAGGTATTTAGCTGTGTGACCAGAAAGGACAGGCTGAATTAGGCTGGGACATTGACAGACAGGCATTATTATCTTGGGGTTTGAACCAAAGAAACTGAAAAATCCGGACTTATTTTTCTCCCTTAATGACGGAGACACAGGGTAGGAAGACGGACAGGAAAACAACAGACAAAAAAAAAGTATTTGACAGGAGAGAATAATATGGTCCTTGCCAAGACTATAACAATGAAGGAAAAGGTACATACCATGTAAACATAACCTGTTTCAAAACACACACACACACACACACACACACGTTCATGCGCGCGCGCGTACACACACGTACGCAAGCGCGCGCACGCACGCACACACACACACACACACACACACAGGGTAGGGTGAAAAATGTTGTATAAGACACTTCTTTGCCCTCCATGTTAAATATAGTTACCTTTCACCTCACTGAAGTTCACACAATACACACAATACGCACACACACAAACACACACGCACAGTACACACACACACTTTTCGTGCACATTATTTCCCGTCACGCTGACCAGTAAGTGCTATCGCAATATTAGTATTACATTATGATATGCTTAGCGCAGTTATAATTAATACTATTGGATTATATATTTAGTTCATTATTACATCTAATAAACTTGTGACTTCAATGACAATAAAGTCTTATTCTACCACACACACACACACACACACACACTCACACACACACACACACACACACACACACACACACACACACACACACACACACACACAGATGATGTTAAAGAAAAAGCATGCTGCTGCTTTTCTACCCTTGCCTTACTTCACACACACACACACACACACACACACACACACACACACACACACACACACGTGCATCCTTCTGCATGTTATAGTTCCATTGTTAGTTAATTGCGGAGTTCTATTCTAGTTGTTATTATTGACTCCTTGTGGATTTTGAAAAATGTTCTTGATTTTTCTCCCCTGTAGTCCAACATCATACTAAGAGTTAAGTTGTTTTCTCCCTCAGTTCTCCTTAGCAGTTTGTTTCATAGGCTGTTAACTCACACACACACACACACACACACGCACGCACACACGCACGCACGCACACGCTCACACACATATCGGCCTACACACGTGCGCGTGCACACGCACACACACTCACACTCGCTCACACATACATAAACACACGCACACACACACGCTTGCACGCACGCTCGCTCGCGCACACACAAATATAAGTACGCGCGCGCGCACACACACTCACTTTCACACACATACAATCACACACACACACACGCACACACACTCACACTCATACACATAGACATACACACTCACACACGCATGCAATGATGCTCACGCGCTTACTATTTCATTCTCTCTCTCTCTCTCTCTCTCTCTCTCTCTCTCTCTCTCTCTCTCGGGTGGCTTCCCTTGCTTGGCTGCCAGCAAGACGCTTTCTCTCCAGCTCCTGTAAGTTTTTCCTTTTCTTCAACAATTCCTGTTCAAAATGCCAGTTGTGGGCCTCCCTGTAACCTTGGAGGGCATGTTGAATGCAGTGTTGCATGAACAGACGGTGTCTTCATTCAAAGTGGATGGGCGAGAACATCAAACTGTTGTTGTGATTCGATTGACAGGTAACGCAGCCAGCCATTCCCCTGTTACTCCAGTTCAACAGGCAATGTATCGCAAGAAGTGTCCGTCTCAGGTGAATAGAGACAAAATAAGAGCAGAAAGGTATAGAAATAACAACCAGAAGAAAGTGAATGAACAAGTTTCATCCCCCTCGGGTTTGTTTCTACCCACCCCGCCTAGATTGTGCTGTGCTACAGGCCATTCCGACCACAACACTGCTACGGACATGTTTGTGTATGAGACCCACTGCCCTCCCTCTTCAAGCCACTGTCAAAAGGAACAAAGTATTGACATGATAATGGATGACACTGACAGACAGACAGTGACAATTTCATTTGACAAAAATGTAAGAAATGAATCATGTGGTGAAATTGTGAATGTAGCAAAAGAGTGTGGTTGTAGTTACATAAATGGAATCAAAGATTGTGTCCATGATAACAGGAATGAAGAGGGAGATTGTGAAATGGGGAAGGAGGGTGTGGAAAATCACGAAAAGCATGTGAAGAAAGGTAGGGATGTGATGCATGCAGAAAATGACAGAGAAGTGCGTGCAGAGAGGGAGAGTGAGGGAGAGGGTGTAGAAGGTGAGAGTGGGGAAGGGTGTGGGGAGAATGAGAGTGAGGAAGAGTGTGCAGAGAATGTAACAGGAGCAGAGTGTGGGGGTTTATGGAAGATGGGGATAAAAGCTGCGAAAGGGAAGAGACTGTTGCACTGGCAGATGTAATGGAAAGGTTGCAGCAAATGACGGAGAAGGCTGAAGATGTCCACTTCATGCTACGTGACATGAGACAGTGCACTGCTAGGACCACTGCTGTGTTGAAGGGAAATGTTTACAAAGATGTTTCTTGATTAATGTGTTGTACACTTCCGGACTGACTTAACAACATGAAGAAACTGTGGTCCGATGAATGACATTATATGTATATAGAACAATGATATGGAATCCATGTCATGAAGACTGTTTGGGCTGTCATTAATTAATTATGCTTTTCGTTGATTCTGTGTTTTGTGCCCAATCCCCATCCCACTGTCCCCTTGTGAATGGGCGATGATGCTTATCACAATAAACTGTTGTCATTGTCATTGTCATTGTCTCTCTCTCTCTCTCTCTCTCTCTCTCTCTCTCTCTCTCTCTCTCTCTCTCTCTCTCTCTCTCTCTCACACACACACACACACACACACACACGCACCCACGCATAGACACTCATACACACACACACACACTCACACGCACCTACACACACTCACATACACATACAAACTCACGTACACGCGCACACACACACATACACTCATACACACATGCATAATCACACACGTACATATATACATACATACATACATACATACACACGCGCACACACACATACATCCCCCACCCCCTTCCCCATACACACTCACACATACACACACACACACACACACACACACTCACACGTCTGATATCATTATTTAGTGGAAGGAAGTTAAACTGAAGAACTCACACACGTGCAGGGGCCCCAGATAAACAGAAAGTGAAAAGCCAAAATAATAGGAATATTTGAAATGCTTACAGACCTGAACTTTTTTGTTTTGTTTTGAGGGGGAGGGTTTGGATTGTCTGTTAAAAATCTCAAGACAGAAAATACCAACTAAGAACAACTGAATGCTGACAAAATTATTTTTCATTACAAAGATGAAATAAAATGATGAGTACTTGCAGTGGCGATGTTAAGTGTACATTCTCATGTTGACCCAGCCTTTATCAGGGCATGTGCAACAGAAGTAATATTGTTTTGACTATTAAGTTTGGTTTTTTAGTTTCACATACACACACACACACACACACACACACACACACACACACACACACACACACACACACAGAGAGAGAGAGAGAGAGAGAGAGAGAGAGAGAGAGAGAGAGAGAGAGAGAGAGAGAGAGAGAGAGAAGGGGGATAGGGTGGGGGGTGGGGGTGGGGTAAGTGAAGGTATTCTGTCATACCCTTTAGGGTTTTTTGTTTGTTGTTGTTGTGGGAGGGGGCCATGTCTTTGATTTGTTTGTTTGGGGGATGATTTGTTTATGTTGTTTTTTGTATTTTGGTGGGATTTTCTTTCTTCTTTTTTTTTGTTTTGGGGGGGGGGGGGTGTAATTTAGTTTGGTATTTTTATTTTGTTTGGTTTGTTTTTTTTAGGTCCTCTTACATCCTCAAAACAGAAAGCTTTAAGGAACCATTTTCACTATGGATGTGATCCTAGGGTACTGCCTCATGGGAGTTAAAGTGTGTGTGTGTGTGTGTGTGTGTGTGTGTGTGTGTGTGTGTGTGTGTGTGAGAGCGAGAGAGAGAGAGAGAGAGAGAGAGAGAGAGAGAGAGAGAGAGGTTGTAACTGTTTTACTAGGTTTGCATATCTTCTTTTTTCATGAAGGCTCAATGTCGTGACACTTGGAGTGCTGGTAGATCCACTCCAACATTGTCATTTTCCATAATTATTATAGTGAGAACTGTCATCCGCTAGCTGTGATGCGAGATATATTGTGTTATATGTTGGTTTGGATTTGTTGTAAATAAAGTTACTACTTTTTTCGTTGCTAGTGCTAGTTCGGAAAACTTGGTCCTACTACCATTTGGCTTGTTAAAAGTAAAAGCGTCCCATAACCTGTGTAGTCCTAGTATCAGAGACCTCAGCTTCTCCAGGGGCCAGCATATTGAGGGCGGTGCTCATTTCCTCTCCCTTGCTGCTTTACCTTCCCTGACCCTAAAGAGGGCAGGTACCCATTTACAGCTGGGTGAACTGGGGGTATCTGAAGCCAAGGCACATGCAAAAGGTTACCCATCCAATTGGTAACTGCTCAATGCTGCCTAACCTAACCTAGTTTGGGGAAAGGAGTGCTCTCAGACTGAGCTATCTCTAGTATTGGCCTAAGATCCGGTTTCCTTAGAAATGCCCTTGAAAACTGACTATTACGGTAACTGCTTGAAAGAGAGAGCAATGGTTCATCACTGCCCACAGATAAGGGTAAAGGTGTATAACATTATTTGAAAAAGTAACTGCCATAATCATAACACAGGCCAGCTGGGACATTATCGATAGGCATGTTACGTACGCGTGCGTGCGTGCGTTCTCTGTGTGTGTGTGTGTGTGTGTGTGTGTGTGTGTGTGTGTGTGTGTGTGTGTGTGTTGGTTGATTCTGATGGTAGTACTTCAACTGTAATATGTTTAAGTACTTTGTGGTATTATTATATGGATCGGTGGTCCAGAGGTAACGCGCCTGCCTAGAAAGCGAAAAGTCCGGTTCGGAAGTGTGCGGTGGTTCGAATCCCTTTTGGACCCGAAACTTGTCCCCATCCATTAGACCATGAGTCGTGGTCTGGGTGCTAGTCTTTCGGATGAGACGATAAACCGAGGTCCCGTGTGCTACACAATTATTTAGCGCCCATAAAAGAACCCACGGCAACAAGAGAGTTGTCCATGGCAAAATTCTATAGAAAAAAAGCCACTGTAGTAGGGAGACAAATACAGTTGCAGACAGGGAAAAGGAAAAAAAATGGGTGGCGCTGCTGTTGTGGCGACGCGCTCTCCCCGTGGAGAGCAGCCCGAATTTCTCGCAGAGAAGTCTGCCGTGACCTAACGTGGTATAAAAGTAAAAAGTAAAAACACAAAAGTATAAAAGTATTCGAGCATAAATGTACGACGCTGGCGTAAGCGAGTCTCTTTGAGTGCTGATGTACACACACACACACAGGAAAAGAGGTAAAATTCAAACTGTTAATTGAGAGTAAATGGGTAAGCTCTGGGCTTCTTAACACCATGCTCTCAACAACTGCAAAAGTCATACGCAAACAGTAATAATCAACAATTTCATACACACCAGAATGAAAATAAGGATCATCAAATACTACTAATAGTGGTTAGATCAAACGACAGTGACTATCATACAGAGAGAGTGACAGAACTCTGAATTCTGAGAGAGAGAGAGAGAGAGAGAGAGAGAGAGAGAGAGAGAGAGAGAGAGAGAGAGAGAGAGAGAGAGAGAGAGAGAGATCTAAAACATTTTATTCAATAAAGGCCATAGCCCCTACAGGAAGGGAGAGGGGTCGAGTACACACGATATTAACAAAATTATTATAACACACAACAGACCAATACAGCATCAATTATTAACTACCCATGATACTTCCTATTTTGAATGCCTTGTACAGAGAGAGAGAGAGGAGAAGAGAGAGAGAGAAAGAGAGAGAGAGAGAGAGAGAGAGAGAGAGAGAGCAAGAAGAGAGAGAGAGAGAGAGCAAGCAAGAGAGAAGAGAGAGAGAGAGAGAGAGAGAGAGAGAGAGAGAGAGAGAGAGAGGCGCGAGCAAGAGATCCAGCAAGAGAGAGAGAGAGATTTGATATAACTGTGTATGGGGATCTTCTCTTTACATCCCCCCACCCCACCCCCTAGCCCTTGGGAGTTTGCTCTCTATTGTTCAGTTTTGTAATGCTTTGTGTTTTCCATTTTGCACCCCCTCCCCCCTCCACCCCTCTTATTTAGTCCCTGATTTTCAAGAGTATGACAACTTGTGGGCCTCCCTATGAGGTAATTCATCGTTCTGACAATGAGGATTAGCACCGTGGAACCCCTAAGCAGACTTGTGATCTTTTCGGAAAATACACATAGATCCTGTAACTTTGCCAATTTCAATAGGAAAAAAAACAACACTTTGAAAGCATCTAAGTGTAAACAGACCAGAGCATTTGATAATATAAATTGTTGTTCATGCTTATGCATTTCCTGGTTATTGATTGTGTTTGTTGTGTTATGTCATTCGCCATCTTGATATATGTGTGTAATAGGTCCTTGCGTTGAGTCATCCACTATTTTGTTATGATTCTGTCACAAATTCCTGTGGTGTGTCATCCGCCATCTATATAATTATTATGTCTGTAACAGGTCCTGGAGTTGTGTCATGTACGGTTGTGAATGTAATATGTCTTTGTGTTGTGTCATCTTGTTATGTATCTATAACCTGTCTTTTGTGGTGTGTCATCCACAAGCTTGTTATGTGTCTGTGAGAGGGTCTTGTGTGTACGCATCCGGAAACATAAGTTGTTGCCTTTCAGTTCTGTTCTCTTTGACAGTCTGAGAGACAAGTGGATGTGGAAATCGTGTGATGGTGAATGGAGAGGATCCAGCTTTGCAGTCTGAATTATCATACCATGTACACGAGACCCTGCATGGGCCAGGCCATACAGACTGACATCCACACTGCGTTGTGGCCCTGCCTGCCGCACCAGACACTGGCAAAGATTTGATCTGACCCCACCTCAGTGGCAGACAGACAGAGAGACATATAATAATAATAATAATAATAATAATAATGATAATAATAATAATAATAATAATAATAATAATAATAATAATAATAATAATAATAATAATAATAAATGGAATTTATAGAGCCCTATATCTTGCAATTACAAATAAGAGCACTTCCATTCAATCCGCTCCTACACATCTAACCAACAATGATTAACAATATTCTAACTAATTCAAATGCACATGCACGCACACACGCCCGCGCCCGCGCGCGCGCACACACACACACACACACAGGTTGTACATTTCAGCCGGGTGATGGAATTTTGGCTTTTAAAGGCAGATGGCATTTGAGTGACTGAAGACCAGTCATGTACAATAATTATTAACTGAACTTAATTCAATTAACCAATAGCTTGGAAAACCAGATGATGGAATTAGTGACACAGTCACAAAGATGTTATCATAATGTTTAAAACATGTGACAAATCAAATGGCATCAGCCGTTGACACTAGGCTCTGTTGAGCCTGTATTTGTGGAACAAAAGTCACAGAAGATATTTTTTATGTGGAATCTACGTGTTTTTTTTTATTTGAGCCCTGTTATCTGAGGTACGGTAGTAGTTATTCATTCATTCATTTATTCTTTTATTTCAAAGGGAATGGAATAAGCACTCATTTACTTTTTTAAAAACATCCAATCCCAGTGTGAGTGTAGTTGTGTACAATTTGTTAACCATTAGACACGATCAAAGTAACCTAGGACCTATTATACCAGCTGATACAATCCGAATGAAGGATACACTACCAGCTTGCTCATTTCAATTCCTCGAAACAAAATACCCCACACAACAGACCACAATGGGCCCGTTAGTTAGGATGACGCTCATTTCACAGCTGGCTGAGTTCCGGGCCCAGCAAAGAGAGGGGTCATTACTTTAAAGCAAGCTTCTGTGACATAACAGAAGCAGGTGGGTGGATATGTTGCTGATATGAGCCCTGGCCGGCCGCTGGTTATCACACCTTTGTCCAAGGTGTATGCTAATGATGCAGAGCTGGTTGGTTGGGCACGCTTGGCGGCATTAATTCTTTGTATGTAACGGGGTGTGAGAACAAAACGCGGGGGTGTTGTGGAGCAGAAGCCTTGGGAAAGTGTGTGTGTGTGTGTTTGGGGGTGGGGGGTGGATGGTGGTGATGGAGAAGGTAGGTGTGTGTGTAGGTGGGGGGGGGGGGGGGGAGAATCAAACCCACAGACACACAACAGGTAAGCGGTGATGTTATACCAAGCTGCTACCCACTCCCAACCCTGATTCAGCTAGAGGAAGGAAATGCTATTGAAATCACCCATCCAATGTTTCGCCAGCAGAGAGTGGAAACATTTCACACAAACACACGCACGCGCACGCACACGCACGCGCACGCACACGCACACACACACACACACACATACATGCACACGCGCGCGCACACACACATACATACACACACGCACTCACACAACGCACACACACGCACACACACACACATACACACACACACAGAGGATGCGACATGACACAAACAGGACTGCTACACATTGACAGGAACATATCTTACTTCTAAAAGTTTTTGGTCGTAAGAAGGAGGGCAAGGGGTTTGGGATGGGAGGATTGGCTGAAAGCATGAATCCTGTCATTGTTTTGTTTTTTTGCTTGCTTGTTTGTTTTTTTCAGGTATCATTCGTCTCTACTGGTTAGATTTATTTTGGTAACTTAGTCAATATAGTCAAACATCCCATAAGACTGTTCAGAGGGGATCCACATAACACCACACAGCTAATAATTATAATCAGACATTACGAAGGCAGATCAACTGATCATCTGGTTTCAGTTCTGCTTTACGTATTCAGCCACATGACAATGGAAGATTAATGTCAATTGATGTTGACCAGTGGGCCTGTTAGTTATATCCAAATAGTTAAGTAAAATCAATGAATAAATACACCCCCCCCCCCCTACCTTCCTCTGTGTGGTGTTCGTGGTGGTGGTGGTTGTATGTGTGTGTGTGTGGGGGGGGGGGGGGGGGGCTAGTGTGCGTGCGTGCGTGTGTGTGATAGTGTGTGTGTGCGGTAGCGTGCGTGCGTGCGTGCGTGCGTGCATGGCTCTGTGTGTGTGTGTGTGTGCCCGCGCGCTTGTGCTCAGACAGGTTAGGTTGCTTGTACTATTAAATTCCCAGCAAAAAGATACTCGATTTTGAGACGGAAACCCAAAAAAAAAAGCAACCAGATAACATCTCTCTCTCTCTCTCTCTCTCTCTCTCTCTCTCTCTCTCTCTCTCTCTTGTACTGGGCACAAAGTACAGGCAGCCAAAAAGACCTCCATCATTCATTCATACAGTGGGGCAAAGACCAGCATAACACGTTCCAGTGATCACACCTTATCCTAACCTACCAATCCCTCAGTGACGGGAAATCCCTGTAGCAAAGATGAAGGTGTGTATAGGGTGGGGTTGGGGAGTGAGGGGTAGGGTCTACTGACGTGAGCAGGTAACGTTATTAGAGCATAAGCCACAAGGTCACTACCCCCCTCACCTAGTTTTACATCCGGTTGACATTTAAACCTTACGTCACTTTTTCTGTCACGAAGTGGTTGGGTATGGAGGTGGATAGAATAAGCTCCACAGCCGATAACACGCTTTAATCAGTCAGGTGATTTCCAATGTCATTGATTATACAATTTTTCTGTGTACTCTCATCAACCCCTTTTCTTGAATAAGTCCTTTGTGTCAGTCTGCCAGTATCAAAAGCTCAAAGGATTATTTCTGGCCAGACTAGCTAGGAACACCATATTTATTTTTGGAGGGGGGGGGGGGAGGTTTGTTTTTGGTAAACAAAAGTTTTGCTTAACGCCATTTCGAAATCTTCAAGCAGGGATACACAAGCCTACAAAGCACGTCATACCCATTAATTGTTTCTACTGTACTTCTGTGTTTCACAGCAAAATCTCATTCAACAAAATTCATTATTAGCAGCATTTTTTTTCGTAGGCTAGTAGAACTCCTAAGTTCACCATTGGTGAGATTTTTGTGGATATGAACTCTCCTCCCCCCCCCCCCCCCCCCCCCCCTTCCACACCACCACCACCACCACCAACATTAAAGTAGCCGCATTCCGACTTCATGGATACAGTTGGGAATTGAACCTACCAATTTTGACTGGACAGTCGGAAAGTACCTTCCTGCTCTTTCCGAATTCCAAATGTCGTGGGTTCTTTTGACGTGCACAAGTCCGTAAGCACGGATCGAATGGTTTAGAGAGACTTGACATTCAGTTCGACTTTCCCGTCAAACTAGGAAGAAAGGGTAAGGCCAGGAATGGAACTCAGAACCTCGAAGTTTACTTGTTAGTCAGGCGAATATACAAACCGTCCAGCCATCTTCCTTCTCTTTTGCGGTAAGAATCCACCCGCGGTCGTTATAACCGAAGTGTTGCGTAAAGGCCTATATTCGTCAACAAGCAGTCGTGATTATAGTTACGTCCCAGACCCACCTTTACAAGAAACTTTGGTCATGTCAACCCAGACGATTTCATACTGCTAATAACTGATCGTGCTAAATGAATGAGATTTTGCTGTTAAATTTTGAAGTACCATGGAAACAACCACAAATTTCATAATCTTCCGGTTGCATGAAAGAGGGCAACAGGGGTTAAGTCATTGCTACAGTTCCAGAAAATAAGTTAAAAGCACAGGGGTAATAATGTTAAATTTGTTATTAACCATTGTTTATTTCTGATTTTCTCGCACACTCCTAGCTTTCTATTCTTTGTTTAGAAAAACGGAAGAGAAGAGGGAAGAAACAGACACAGAGACAGGCAGGCATCAAAGAGATCAAAGGCAAGAGATGGAGGGTCATGTTTCGCAATCCACTTAAATCTCTCTACTCATTTCCTTAACCTTCTGTCACGCTCAGCTCAAGCCAGGTAAGGCCCTACCTGAAGAATTGAGTTTCAGGGAACAAAGGACATGAATTACTGAGGGAGCAGAGGGAGCCATTGGATTCGCCATCACGGCAATACAAACCCGCCCTTATGCTCTGTCTGATCTGTCTCCAGCAATTTCATGGGTGAAAAGCTGCCTCCTTCCTCACTCACTGGCTAAGGCTGCTGTCACACTGGTCTGTGTTTTTGTCAGGGGCAAGAGTTTAAAACAAAAGTTGAGAAGAGTAACCATCGACTTTTCTGTTTTGTTTTGTTTAGTTTTGTTTTCGGGGGGCGGAGGGGGGGGGGGGGGGGGGGGGGGAGACTGGGAGTGCTAGGGGTGTGGCCAAGTGGATACAACTTTGAGATCGGGATGTGACAGTGAAAACTTGAGGCACTGGTTTAAGTCTCTGTTGCGTCTTTTCGGAAAGTTCCCACTCCATTGCCTATTTTTCTTATGTATTTTTTATTCTATAGTGAAGTGTTCAATATCCCTTTTTTACACTTGGCATAATAAACCAAGTGGAATGGCTGGCGTCTTCAGCAGGGCATGGTTTTATCGGCTTAAAGGAATGAAATGACTGAGGTACTGTGTCATGTAATGTTGCTTGGTTCCCCACCCCAACCCCCTTCCTTGGTATCTCATACAGAGATCACATCCTTTTGAGGAAGTCAAGGCCAGACTTAAAAAACGCTATCAGACCATATGAAGAGCCCGTGACTTCAACCCAAAGTTAAGTGGCATAGGCACATCACACGAACATCTGGACTGGCCAAGACTGTCCTACAAGGAACAGTACAAGTAGGGAGACAGAGAGGCAGACAGAGAAAACGATGGGGAGACACCATCAGAGGATGGACTGGCCTTGAGTGGAACTATATGCTGTGGAAAGCAGAAAGCAGAGGACAGGGAGTGGAGGAAACAATGTCTACAGGACTACGGGATAGGTAATGGTGATAGTGAAGAAGATACATGAAGGCATTAAGATGGTGTTGATTTTGAACTTGAGGGGAATCCTGCTGGAGTTACTGACATTGAATAAGGTGACAGCCCTGATATGGCCTTCCTGGTCGGTGGGGCTATAAACAACATGGGGTGAAATCTTCTTCTTCGTCGAACGCTCAGACAGCAACTATTGTTGTCTGTTATATGAGCGAAAATACGTCACGCTGCCGTTAAGCGCCTGACATGTCAGGCCCAGCGCATCCGACTTCGGCACAAGAGAGAATAGTTACCTTTTAAGTTATTTCTGGAAAACAGGCAGGAGAATGGACCAAGAAGGCAGAAAATAGACAAGAAGGAGGTGACAGGAAGAAAAGGAACAAGGCAGAAACAAAGAGAGTGATAGAAAAGAGGAAATTTCTAGCACAGAATTTCCAGAATGTGGGGATGCTATTTATACTGATAGCCCCCCCCCCCCCCCCCCCCCCCGGCATCCCCTCGGGGGAATGGGGTGAAATGATCTCTTGGCTGGCATTGCCATATTCGTCATCCAATGCTCAGTGAGCATCTCTTGGCTGGCATTGCCATATTCGTCATCCAATGCTCAGTGAGCATCTCTTGGCTAGCATTGCCATATTCGCCATCCAATGCTCAGTGAGCATCTCTTGTCTGGCATTGCCATATTCGCCATACAATGCTCAGTGAGCATCTCTTGGCTGGCATTGCCATATTCGCCATCCAATGCTCAGTGAGCATCTCTTGGCTGGCATTGCCATATTCGCCATCCCATGCTCAGTGAGCATCTCTTGGCTGGCATTGCCATATTCGCCATCCAATGCTCAGTGAGCATCTCTTGGCTGGCATTGCCATATTCGTCATCCAATGCTCAGTGAGCATCTCTTGGCTGGCATTGCCATATTCGCCATCCATTGCTCAGTGAGCATCTCTTGGCTGGCATTGCCATATTCGCCATCCATTGCTCAGTGAGCATCTCTTGGCTGGCATTGCCATATTCGTCATCCAATGCTCAGTGAGCATCTCTTGGCTGGCATTGTCATATTCGTCATCCAATGCTCAGTGAGCATCTCTTGGCTGGCATTGTCATATTCGTCATCCAATGCTCAGTGAGTATCTCTTGTCTGGCATTGTCATATTCGTCATCCAATGCTAACTGAGTATCTCTTGTCTGGCATTGTCATATTCCTCATCGAATGCTAACTGAGCATCTCTTGTCTGGCATTGTCATATTCGTCATCCAATGCTCAGTGAGCATCTCTTGTCTGGCATTGTCATATTCGTCATCGAATGCTCAGTGAGCATCTCTTGTCTGGCATTGTCATATTCGTCATCCAATGCTCAGTGAGCATCTCTTGTCTGGCATTGTCAAATTGTGCAAGACACATTGCTTCGGAAATGTAGTGCAGGGCCCCAAAATAAATACACATGCAGATAGGAAAAGAACAAAAAAGTGACGGGTGGCGCTACTCTCATGGCGACACGCTCTTCACGGAATTGAGAGAGGGGGGGGGGTAGAAATTTAATTTCACACAGAGAAATCTGCCATGACTTAAAGTGGTATGCAATATATATATATATATATATATATATATATATATATATATATATATATATATATATATATATATATATATATATATATATATATATAATTATACAACATATATACATATATATACAACATCTCCACAAGGATTTCAGGGGAAGATCAAGCCAAAGTCAAGTCACTGGTCACTTCACTGCAGACCAGTGTATGCTTCCCATGTTAAAGGCTTCGGATTAATATGGGGGGAAAAACAAAGTGGAAAGCAGGAGAAACACACACACAGACACATGGGCCTATGTGTATACCCACAGGCACAGACAGACAGACAGACAGACTGACTCTCTCTCCCTCTGTGTAAAAAAATAAAGAAAGAAAGAACACACACACACACACGCATATATATATATATATATATATATATATATATATATATTCTTTCGAGCCAGAAGGCCCATAGAGCCGGAGCTTATCCCGGTTTCTGTAGCGTTAAGCGAACTGATGGTTTTTCACCACCCCTGTGACAGGACGCTAGTCTGTCGCCAGATACTTCCCCAGCAGAGCTGGTACCCACTTGTACACCTGGGTGGAGTGAGGAAAATAGGAGTAAAGTGTCTTTCCCAAGGACACAACACCGAGCCGAGCGGGGATCGAACCCGCGACCTCTGGATCACGAGTTGACCGCCTAAACCACTCGACCACGGTGCCTCCTTATATATTTATTATTTTTATATATATATATATATATATATATATATATATATATATTATATATATATATATATATTATATATATATATTATGTGTGTGTGTGTGTGTGTGTGTGTGTGTGTGTGTGTGTGTGTGTATATGTAATACTGCTGAGCTCAGTCAACATTTGCCTTTCAGAAAATTCGGTTATCCTACTCACTGCTAGTAGAGAAAGCGGTGTTTACAGAAACCTGGAAATCTAGGTGGACAGGGAAAATGTGGCATAACCCTAACGCAATCCCAGACCTCTTTCCTTCTTGCCAAGAAGCCAGCGGAGCATTGACGAGTGTCGTGAGGGGGCCAGGGTTACGCAAGACTGTCCAGCATCAGACAAGATAACACTTTGCTTCTCGGGGTAGCTGGGCTAGCCTAGTAGCCGTGGAGTGGTGTATAATAGTGCGGGTCATCTTTTGGTCAGCCAGTCATGTTAGCCTGACCTTGGTATGGCAGGCACTTCATAATAGTAGTAGTACCCAAGTGATGTGAACTCATCAACAACCCTCTTCTCTTTCTGTCTGTCTCTGTCTGGCTGTCTCTGTCTCTCTGTCTCTCTGTCTGGCTGTCTCTTTTTGTCTCTGTCTCTCTCTTTTACACACACACACACATACATGCATGCATGCAGGAACACGCACAATTTAAATCTCTCTATCTTTGTCCGTCTCTGTCTGTCTGTCTGTCTGTCTCTGCCTGTCTGTCTCTATCTCTCTCTCTCTTCTCTCTCTTCTCTCTCTCTCTCTCTCTCTCTCTCTCTCTCTCTTCCATCCCTCCTCTCTGTCTGTCTGTCTGTGTCTCCATTTCTGTTTGTTTGTCTGTCTGTCTATCTGTCTCTCTCTGTCTCTCTCTCTGTGTCTCTCTCTATCTGCTCTTTCTTTGCCCCCCCCCCCCCCCCCCCCTGTCCCATTCTCTCTCTCTCTGTCAGCCTCTCTGTCTGTCTGTCTGTCTGTCTGTCTGTCTGTCTCTCTCTCTCTCTCTCTCTCTCTCTCTCTCTCTCTCTCTCTCTCTCTCTCTCTCTCTCTCTCTTCTCTCTTACTTCCGATTTTTTCTGCAGAGGGCTGGATGTAAAAAAGCTATTGTTATGCTTATTCTATAACCCTCTATAAATAAAATTTGTTCATTTGTTCATTTGTTCTCTTCTCTCTTCTCTCTCTCTCTCTCTCTCTCTCTTCTCTCTCTCTCTCTCTCTCTCTCTCTCTCTCTCTGTGTGTGTGTGTGTGTGTGTGTCCCTGTCCATCTCTGTCTGTCTCTATCTGTCTCTCTCCGTCTCTGTCTCTGACAGTCTGTCTGTCTGTCTGTCTGTCTCTCTCTCTCTCTCCTAAAAGTACACGCCACCGTGGTGGGGGGGCCGAGTGGCGTAACAGTCAGTCTGTTATGTCAGTCTTACGCAGTGGCAAAGGTCACTGATAACGACTTGGACTATTGGGTCAAAACTTCACCTGTGTGTGTCTAGGCCTTCAGGGCTAGTCTAGTCTGCCTTCTCCTACTACTACTCGTGTGCAGTGTACTTTTAATAACTGGAATTTTACAGACAAATCTCTGTCTCACACACATCTCTCTCTCTCTCTCTCTTCTCTCTCTCTCTCTCTCTCTCTCTCTCTCTCTCTCTCTCTCTCTCTCTCTCTCTCTCTCTCTCTCTCTCTCTCTCTCTCTCTCTCTCTCTCTCTCTCTCTCTCTCTAAGCAAAGACTTGTTGATATGTTTATCCAGGAATGGTATAGTACAATCAGAGACCGAGACAGATATGACAGCTACAGGTGTTTCAAAACAATATTTGCTAAGGAAGAATATCTTCTACACTTAGATACCTACTGCTTTAGAGTTGCTGTGTCACAGGTGAGATGTAATGTTTTACCACTCAACAACAATGTCCATCGATATAGTAATAGTGCACAGAATCAGAAGAAACAATGTCCATTTTGTAAACCCAAAGTTGAAGATGAAAAGCATTTCCTTTATGAATGTTTTGTGTATAATGATTTAAGAATTAAATTTGTAAGGGATTGTGTTGATACACCTTTGCATGATCTACTTAAAGCAGAAAACAGTAGCAAAAATCACTGCCTGTCTAGATATATATTTCATGCCATCTATAAGAAAAAAGTTTGTTGTATTAGGATATTTACATCACAAACGGAGATACGGTTATCGTTTTGTTATGATTTTGAAAAACTATATGTATATTGATTTTATCCAGACATAAGGAAGGTACACTTAGATCAAAATTGTGAATTGTGTTTGATACATATGTATGTTTATGTATTTGTGCATTGTCTTCATTATTTCTTTCACCAAAAGTGAGCTTGGTATTGTGTATATTATCCGGTTTTTGCTCACTCTGTGGCATTGTCAATTTCTTCTACGCCAACCATGTATTATGGCCTAAGGCTGAGATACATTAAATTTATGAGTTCTGAGTTCTGAGTTCTCTCTCTCTCGGCAGAGACTGTTGGCTGATGGTATTAGTCCCTGAATTGGACAGCTCCCGCTGGGACTATAATAAATCAAACCAAACCAAAGAAGACCCAGACACTATGGCTGGTGTGTGCACAGCGCCGTGTGTGTGTGTGTGTGTGTGTGTGTATTTTCCTAGAAAGCTAACATTACCCTGAAAGTAGAAATGAGGTCATTGGAAACTCTGAAAGGAATTACAAAAACGAAAAAAAAGTTTTTTTCTGCGTGTGTATCATCCTTGGGAAATAATTAGAGCATGATGGCTGAATATTTTATGTGTTAAATATTTGTATCTGTTTCATGATCGTACCTGACACACATCAAGTGGGAGGGAACATGTCTAACAATGGTTACTTGCTAAGTGCTGTCGGCAACACTATAAAAAGCTTGGGGCGTACCTGGCCAGCTATCAAAAGCACAAGTAAAGCTGTTCCCATAACCTATGCCATTGTAAAGGAGCAGGGCAACAGAGACTTTAGCTTCTCTAGGGGCAAGCATATTGAGGGTGGCGCCCTTCTCCTCTCCCTTTTACCTTCCCCGACCCTAAAGAGGGCAGGTACCCATTTACAGCTGGGTGAACTAGGGGACTGTACTGAAGCCAAGGCGCGCAAACGGTCACCCATCCACTTGGTAACCATGTTGGATGCTGCTTAATATTGGCTTGGGGAAAGCTATCCTGTCCCTAAATAATATTATGCCCCATGATAAAGCCAAACTGGAAGTAATAAAAAGTGAAATAAATAGCATCCCTACCTTCTGGATATTCTGTGCAAGGAGCTCCCTTTTTTCCATTACATCCCTCTGTTTCTTTCTGCCTTGTTTTTTTTCTTTTTGCCACCTTCTTGTCAATTTTCTGCCTTCTTGGTCCATTCTCCTACTTTATTTCCCCCTAGAAAGACTTCTCTCCCATGCTGAAGTTGAATGTGCAGGGTCTGACTTGTCAGGCGCTTTAACTGTAGCGCAACGCCTTTTCACTCATAACGATAAGCTGCTGTCTGAGCGTTCCATGACGAGAAGAACAGATTGTTTTTCTCTTTTAAGGGACATGTTTGTTATGCTTAGAGTTTGCCATAGCTGAAGAGAAAACATAACATTCCAAATCCCGACAACATTATTTTTACTCCAGTCTAGGTTTGGCACTTTGATTACATTGATAACTGACAATGCTTTTATCTGTGCCGGTTCATTTAAGCGCTTTGATTTGTTTTTAAAAGATATAGTGCTATATAAATTCCATTTATAATAATTATTATCATTCTTATTATTATTATTTGATATAAAATGAAAACTGTTTTTGCTCCTACACTGGTCAAGATGGTGGGTGGTCTCTCATATGTTCAAAACGGAGAAGCTAAAAGCTATCCTCTCAACTGGGTCTTTAAGCCTATGAGTGAAAGCTCATTTGGATGAAAATTGTCTTACCAAAAAGTAGGCTACAGTCGGAGGGACGTTGATATCTTGTCACTTTTGCTCCACTGTTTGTTGCAAAACATTTGATATAAAAACCATGTGAGCTACCCTCAACAGGGTCTTCAAGCATATGAGTGAAAGCTCATTTGGATGAAAATTGTCTTACCAGAAAGTAGCCTACAGTCAGAGGGAAGCTGATATCTAGTCACTTTTGCTCCTCTAGTTGTTGGCAAAACAATTGGTTTCAAAAAGCGCTGTCATCATCATGTGGCCTAGTTCAATGTAAGAAAGAGGAAATTGGCAGCCCAAGATTGAGCTGGCCCTAGAAAGACTCTCGGAATGGCGTCATTTTCTGACATTAAAAAAATGTAGTTTGTTTGGTTATTGTTGTCTTTGTTGTTTTTTGTTTTTTAAACAGTTGTTCCGTGTGTTTTTTTCAATTTGTTGTTCCTGTTTGTTTGTTTTTAATAGTTTTGTTATTTTGTGTTTGTTTGGTTGGGGGGAGGAGGGGGGAGCTAGCATTGGGACTCACGAGGTATTCCCAGACTGTGACCCCTGTGGAATAAGAGTAAACCGTTCTGTCCACCTGGGCCATCCTTCATGTAGGCCTGCTCATGCGTGTGTGTGGTCGGTTTCTGTATACATATGCATATCAGGTCAGAAGGATGAGACTATAAACCGAGGTGCCGTGTGCGAACGCACGCAGAACATCTTGCGCACACGTTAAAACCCGCTCCTCTTTTCGGAAGAGTAGGCCATTGTCTGCTGGTGGGAACGGATGACAAAGTTTACAAAACTGCATACACACGGGGACTGGATGCAAAAAAGCACACAAGTGCTTATTCCATTATCCTCAATATAAAAGAATATATATATAAGAATAAAAAGGTCTCCTCTGCTACTGGTCACTATGTATGCAAGCCGGTGCTACTTGTGTCACATGGGTAGATGGAGCTCATCAGTCTGGGAAGACAGTCCATCTAGGAGAAGGAAAACTGATTTCAACCCTCCGCTGCCTTGCGGCCATCCCCACTCAAAGAAAAGGCGAGAGTCAACCCTGAGGAAAACTCGGGAGTCGGAGTCCCCAAGGCAGTTCGAGGCTGTACACAGCATCGTTCTGGCAGCTCCTGGACAGCACTGGAACCATGTGTATCGGCGATTGCCTTTCCAATGGACCGTTCCCAGTGACGTGGAGAGGCGGGGAGGGAGGTTGTCTGCTGCATGGGTAACAGCCTGCCCTCCATACTTACTTACCCAGGCTTTGGGCTCTGGAGTTTGTACCAGAATAAACACCTAGACTTGAGCGCACCTCCATAGTCTTAAGACACTGAGGGTGCCTACTGTGCATACATGTACAGTTGCCAAGGGAGGGGGGGGGGGGGGGGGGGTTCGGACTAGCAGGGTGGATAGAGCTTCAGAACTTGTGGTCTGAGGGCGCAGGTTCGAGTCGTTGGCTGAGCTAGCCGTTGGAGGTGATTTTTTTCCCCCCTTGAGTTAACGTTCATTTCAACTCTATCCTCACACATGCCCTTAAGACGAAGCTACAAACCGAGGTCCCACTTGCGAGAGTATGATTGTATACTATTTTGTGAACACGTTCAAATCCCACCTACCTTTTGTAAGGGCACATGGCCAACTATGATCAGTGTTTTGGATACCACCAACATACCGAGCATGCATTCTGCCCCGCCAGTGTCTACTTGCCCAAGACATTGTGCCTGAAAGTGTGAGAGCAGAACTTCAATGATTCCTCAGGGTGTTAAGGCAGTCAGGTCAGGTCCAGTGAAGTCATGCCTGTGTGTATGGATATGT
>CM054137.1:53605832-53608332 GCA_028751875.1 Rapana venosa
AGACAGGCAGACAGTGTGGCAGTCAGTGTGGCAGACAGGCAGACAGTGTGGCAGACAGTGTGGCAGACAGTGTGGCAGACAGGCAGACAGTGTGGCAGACAGTGTGGCAGACAGGCAGACAGTGTGGCAGACAGGCAGACAGTGTGGCAGACAGTGTGGCAGACAGGCAGACAGTGTGGCAGACAGGCAGACAGTGTGGCAGGCAGTGTGGCAGACAGTGTGGCAGACAGGCAGACAGTGTGGCAGACAGTGTGGCAGACAGGCAGACAGTGTGGCAGACAGGCAGACAGTGTGGCAGACAGTGTGGCAGACAGGCAGACAGTGTGGCAGACAGGCAGACAGTGTGGCAGGCAGTGTGGCAGACAGGCAGACAGTGTGGCAGACAGTGTGGCAGACAGGCAGGCAGTGTGGCAGGCAGTGTGGCAGACAGGCAGACAGTGTGGCAGTCAGTGTGGCAGACAGGCAGACAGTGTGGCAGTCAGTGTGGCAGACAGGCAGACAGTGTGGCAGTCAGTGTGGCAGACAGGCAGACAGTGTGGCAGTCAGTGTGGCAGACAGGCAGACAGTGTGGCAGTCAGTGTGGCAGACAGGCAGACAGTGTGGCAGACAGTGTGGCAGACAGTGTGGCAGACAGGCAGACAGTGTGGCAGACAGGCAGACAGTGTGGCAGTGTGGCAGACAGGCAGTCAGTGTGGCAGACAGGCAGGCAGTGTGGCAGACAGGCAGGCAGTGTGGCAGACAGGCAGGCAGTGTGGCAGACAGGCAGGCAGTGTGGCAGACAGTGTGGCAGACAGGCAGTCAGTGTGGCAGACAGTGTGGCAGTCAGTGTGGCAGACAGGCAGTCAGTGTGGCAGACAGGCAGTCAGTGTGGCAGTCAGTGTGGCAGACAGTGTGGCAGACAGGCAGACAGTGTGGCAGACAGGCAGACAGTGTGGCAGTCAGTGTGGCAGACAGTGTGGCAGTCAGTGTGGCAGACAGTGTGGCAGTCAGTGTGGCAGACAGTGTGGCAGTCAGTGTGGCAGACAGTGTGGCAGTCAGTGTGGCAGACAGGCAGTCAGTGTGGCAGACAGTGTGGCAGACAGTGTGGCAGTCAGTGTGGCAGACAGGCAGTCAGTGTGGCAGACAGGCAGTCAGTGTGGCAGACAGTGTGGCAGTCAGTGTGGCAGACAGGCAGTCAGTGTGGCAGACAGTGTGGCAGTCAGTGTGGCAGACAGGCAGTCAGTGTGGCAGACAGTGTGGCAGACAGGCAGTCAGTGTGGCAGACAGGCAGTCAGTGTGGCAGACAGTGTGGCAGACAGTGTGGCAGACAGGCAGTCAGTGTGGCAGACAGTGTGGCAGTCAGTGTGGCAGACAGGCAGTCAGTGTGGCAGACAGTGTGGCAGTCAGTGTGGCAGACAGTGTGGCAGTCAGTGTGGCAGACAGGCAGGCAGTGTGGCAGACAGGCAGGTAGTGTGGCAGACAGGCAGGTATGCAGGCTGACAAGTGGGCAGGCAGACAGACAGGCAGGCAGGGGCTGCACCATTCCAGGACCTCTGCAGATTCTGTGGACCTATAGAACACAACACAACAGGAGCTGGCTGGATGACACAGATTCCCCACAGACCTGATCTTTTCCTCACTCACCACCAGCTCCTGTTGTTTTACTTTTTGTGTACAGTAGCCATCACTCAAAGAAACCCTGTGTCCCCTTTCCCCTCGAGCATATATGTTTCCCCTCGCGCATATATGTTACATGCGCGAGGGGCACACACACACTCGGACAAGCGCGTGCACACACACACACACTTCACACACACACAAACAACATCATGTCGCGCGCGCGCACAAGCACACACACACACACACACCACACACACACACTGGGGGACAAGATTAAAAAAAAAAGAGCACATAAGTGCTTATTCCATTATCCTCAATATTTAAAAAAATAATATAAAAAACCACACAGAATGTTTTTTCTTTTCCCATTTTCAATTTCTGCTCTTTAATTAAACAACCAAAATTAAAAAAACCCAATCAAACAACAGCAAACAAAACAAAAAACAAAAAGAAAAAAAAGGAGTAGCAATCTTACTCCTGTTGTCAGTTGTTATTGACGTTGCCTCTCTCTCATCTCTGATCTTCTCCAGATAACTCCACCATGTACTAAAGAATAAGTAGGAACCTTGAAACCTCCAAGCTTCCATCTACAAACGATTGATTAAAGTTTGTTTTGGATCGGTGGGGGGGGGGGGGGGGGGGGGGTTTTACAATACACAAATAGTTGGCTGGTACCAGGTGATATTTTCCGTTTTGAATTAGTTTTAATTCACTTTCGAAGACTCTATCAAAATAGTGTTTATTTTGTCTAATATGTCTTTGCATTAAAATCACGCATGACTTTATCAAAATATGTTTATTTTGCCTAATATATCTGTGCATTAAAATCACGCATGCACGCGCCTGTGCTGTTTGTGTGTATTAACTTGTGTATCTTTTAAAATAATAGCCGGTGTGTTTT
>CM054137.1:53610832-53625832 GCA_028751875.1 Rapana venosa
ACCAGTGAATAGCAGCTGCTATTTTATTTATTTATTTATCTATCTTTTATTCCGAGGATAATGGAATAAGCACTCGTGTGCTTTTTTTCATCCAGTCCCCGTGTGTATGCAGTTTTGTACATTTATTCATCCGTTCCCACTGGCACACAATGGCCTACTCTTTCGAAAAGCAAAACGGGTTTTAACCTGTGCGCAAGATGTTCTGCGTGCGTTCGCACACGGGACCTCGGTTTATAGTCTCATCCGAAAGACTTTTAGGAAGAGTGGAGTCGGCACTGATGTTGACTCCAGAGGAAAAGTCCTCTTGAACGAGAATCGAACCAGGGTCAGCAGATCACGAATACATCACTCTAACCACCAGGCTATCCCGTCCCCATCCATAGTCGTGGGTTGCTAGTCGTGGCAAGCTAGCTAACTCACTATCGAACGAACGAACAAACGAAAGTGAACTTCGAATTATCGCCACGTTTTGGCAGTAGAGTTATACACCAAAAATACCCCCCCCCCTCTTCCACCCCTTCCACACACACACACACACACACACATACACACACACACACACGTACGCGGGTGAGTGAGTGAGTGAGTGAATTTATAAATAATGTGTATAAGCACGTTTAGGCGTGCGTTCTTGCACGCACGCATTCAAATTAGTGAGTGTGTGTGTGCTGCTTACGCTGTGCCCCCCCCCCCCCTCCTCCCGCCTCCCGCCTCCTAAACCCTTACCCCCCCCCCTCCCTCTTCCTACACACACACACGCGCGCGCGCGCGCGCGCGCGACATGACTATGACCATCTCTCTGTGGCGGTAACGTGAACAGTACTGGGTGACGCTGACCGGTCACTGACAGGTCTCTTCAGATGAGGGGAGGTTTTTTAAAAAAAGAAAAAGAGAAAAAAAAGGTTATCATTAGGGAGGGATGGGGAGGGTATGAGGAGAGTGGGGGGAGGGGGGGGAGAGGGAGGGAGGATGGTGGGTGATGGGTCAGGGCGCAGAGTGACCGGATGTTAGCAGTCACGGAACAAAGCGGGTTGTCGTCCCTGACATCACCTTGGCTGCCATGTCCTCCTCTCCTCCGCGAACTTGTGTTTGGTTTAACAAAGGAGCCATCTTGTCTTCTGTTTCCATTGTAGTCTTTGGACTGACCCCTTCTTCTTCTTCTTCTTCTTCTTCTTCTTCTTCTTCTTCTTCTCTCTTCTTCTCCTCTTCCTCCTCCTTCCTCCTCCTCCTCCTCCTCCTCCTCCTTCTTCTATTTATTGTATTTAATTTATTTATTCTTTTATATCGAGGATAATGGAATAAGCACTCATGTGCTTTTTTACATCCAGTCCCCGTGTGTATGCGGTTTTGTAAATTTTGTCATCTGTTTCCACCGGCACACAATGGCCTACTCTTCTTCTTCTTGTCCTCCTCCTCCTCCTCCTTCTTCTTCCTTTATTTCTATTCCTTTTATTATGTTCTGTCTTTTTTCTTTGGGTAAATAAGGTTTATTCTTTTTTTTCTTTCTTCATTTTTTTTCACCTTTCCTTCCTTCTGTTTTTTTCTTTCTCTCTTTCTGTTTTTCTTCTTTCTTCTTCCTTTCTTTTTTCCCCCTCGTTTTCTTCATTCTTTCTTTCTTTTCTTTGCTCTTTTTCGGTCTTCCTGTCTTTGTCTTTTTTTTCTTCTTTCTCTTCTCTCTGTCTTGCTTTCTTTTCTTTTTTTTTTGGTATCTTTTTCTTCTTTCGTTCTTTTCTTTCTGACTAACCCTCTTTCTTTTTTTTCTGTCCTTTCCTTTTGTTCTTTCGTTCTTTCTTTCCTTTTTTCTTTCTTTCACGCTGTTTTTTGTGTTGTTGAAGGCTTTGAATGAAGCCCCATATGTGATGCCCTTTCGGGGCTGAGTGAGGTCACCTGTGCAGGGGATGGACAATGGCCTTGGGGTGTGTCTTTGTGCTGTGGGGGTGTGGGCAACCCCGCTCATACGCTGCTGACACCCGTGCCTTCCCAACAGGATCGTTGAAAAGAAATTCAACAACAATGATAATGACCACTAGGAGGAGAAGGACAACAACGAAGGATCA
The DNA here is from genome assembly GCA_028751875.1 of Rapana venosa. NCBI lineage: Eukaryota > Metazoa > Mollusca > Gastropoda > Neogastropoda > Muricidae > Rapana > Rapana venosa. The sequence continues at coordinate 53,612,890 of CM054137.1, forward strand.
TGGTGGTGGTGGGGGGGTGGTGGTGGTGGTGGTGGTGGTGACGTGTATCGTCGTGGCATTTGTCAAATTCATCGTTATTATCATCGTCATGACCATCACCATCCTCATTATTTTCTTTTTTTTTTAAAGTTGAAAGAATTTAATGAACACACACACACTCACACACACACACACACACAACACACACACACACCACACACACACACACACACACACACAACACACACACACACATACACACACGCGCGCAACACACACACACACACACACACACACACACACACGCACACACACTCATGCGCGCACACATGCCCACACACACACGCGCGCATGCAAGCACGTACGAACGCACGCACGCACACTTCAACCCCAAACAGATTTCACCTTGAACTGAGTTGTATTCATTCTTGTTATTCTTTGAATTCTTTCCTCAGTTTGTGAATAATTTCGTTATTTACCAATGCTTTCAACATGAACACATCGAATGATTGAGTGCTATGGACTCTGTTTTGAAGAGAGAGAGAGAGAGAGAGAGAGAGAGAGGAGAGAGAGAGAGAGAGAGAGAGGGAGAGATAGATAGATAGATAGATAGATAGACAGACAGACACACACACACACATACACACACACACACACACACACACACATACACACACACAAACACACAAACACAGAGGCAAGCGGGCAACTCCGACATAACAATAAACATACATGAAAAAGATAACCCCAAAACACCACACACAAAAATCAGAATCACATCAAGCCTACACTACACGCAACCGTCCTCATCATATTATTATTACTAATCAAGCTAAGAGCACAACAAGTCGCAGCTATTAGCCCTTAATGACAGACAGTACAAAGCTGTCCACATCCACACACATCCGATTACATGGAAGATGGACAGACCAGCAGGGGAAAATTGGAATCTCCTTACCACAGCTTTTCGAGCCCTACAATGAGCAAGCTCAGTGTGGCCCGGAGCTAGGCTATTGCAGCATGTAAGCTTCCAGGTACCACCAGAATTCCTGATGGACTCCTATGTCCAGGAGCCTTTGCCATGACATTGTCACAGGTGGACAGAATGAGTAATCTTCCTGCTGCTGCTGCTGTGGTCAGCTACTGTCCAGAAAGAACATGCACAAGTGGGTTTGCTGTGTGCTAGACCTCACACCTATTTGTTTCCCTTCTAACTCTGTAGAGGAGCACATTATAAGCTTTTGGTTTGTTGCTGCTCTATCATAAGTGTGTATATGTATGGTTTTCTTTGAAGAAAATCTTGTCTAAACCAATACTGTAGAACCTGGGGGGGAGGGGGGGGGGGGGGGAGAAGAAAGGGACGCTGAATTTGAAACTAAAGATTTGCTCTTACCAGTCAAAATACAAAATTGCATACATACGGGACTAGATGGGGAAAAAAAGCACATGAGTCCTTATTCCATTATCCTCGAAAAATAAAAAGAATAAGATAAAATGAATAAATAGATATCAAGGAAACGTCTGGTTTAGTTTATTGTTTCCCACCTTACTGATGGGTCCTACCAAGGTAAAGAGTAAAGCAAAAAATAAAAAAATAAAAGTGAACAAAACTCTTGTACAAAAAGCCCCCCACCCCCTCTATTCTTCTTCGTCCATTCATTTTTACATTAATTTTATCCATCATCTGTCCATCCATTCAAAGACAAGCAAAGACACAGAAAAGAACAAGAGAGGCCCACAATAAAAGGTGCAGGGTGGAGGCTGGAGGAGGGGGAAGAGGGGAGGGGGATAAGGGTGTTGGAAGGGACTTAAGAAAAAGGAAGAGAGTAGAAGAGGGAATAGAAGCAGTAGTAAAAGGAAAAGCTCTACTCGTGGCCGCATTCCTGAAATACTGCAGGAGGGAGCAAAACAGTTAGTACAGTCAGTCAGTCAGTCAGTCATCTTGGAGCAGCATCTCTGACATAGAGCTAGGCGGGCACCAGAGGGCCGGTAAGGAGACACCAGGTCCTGTTATAACCTTCTCTGAGACCACCACCTCGTGCCCTGCCGTTATCTGGGTGGCCAAGGGAGGGTAGGGAAGATGGAGGTGGGGTGGAGAGGGGGAGGGGGAAGGCGGATGGATGCTGGGGTAGATTGGCTCACAGAAAAAAATGGGTTATCTGCCTTCTCTGTCTTGGAGCCAGCGTCTGTCCGGCACCGTTGGAGATGGTCTGAGGGGCAGTACAAGGCGCAATCTTATCGCTGTCTGGCTGGACCTTGGCTGTACTGGCCCCGCCGCCATTCCTTCCCTCCCTCCCTCATTCCTATGTAACCCTCTTTAGGCTACTTCTCTGGTCCTCCGCAAAATTCAAAAATCGGGACTGACCAGGGCTTACTTAGCATGCAGTGTGCAGAGGGTTAATGTAATGGACACGTTCACGGTCACCAATGTACCTATGTGCATGTGCCAGGAAGTAGGCCTGCTTGTACGTATACACATACTCGCGCGCGCGCGCGCATGCATGTATTCGTGGTTTATATGAACAAGTGTAGGTTTCTGACTTAGAAAAGCTTTTAAAACATCCGTAGAACATTTGACAACGTAACACGGCTAACTTATATTGGTAAGCGCTTATATCAATAGCTTTGACCGCTGCGCACTCAACAAAGCTGCAAGGTTTTAGACCTCAGCTTCTCTAGAGTCCAACATATTGAAGGTGGCGCCCATCTCTCCATCGCTGCCTTACCTTCCCTGACCCTAAAGAGGGCAGGTACCCATTTACATGAACTGAAGCCAAGGCGGCAAATGGTCACCTATCCATTTGGTAACCAAGCTGATGCTGCTTAGCGAGTGCTCTGACAACCCAGCTGTTCTATCCCCTTTCTGAATAAAAAAAAAAACCTGTTTAAAACCAAACTGCTAACAGTTAAGTTGAGTATTTGATGAAACCATACAATAATTATTATCTAGCAACAAACTGATGTGCTCCTAATCTAGTGCGTCTTGCATTACTGTGCTCAAATGACATAACTCTCATGCCACAAAGAGGGATTTATGTCATTTGTGTAGATCTTCTACGGAAGAATGCGGTAAGTGTGTAATATGTTGCTTTGCCTTATGTGACTCGATAGAGACAATACCTTTATTTGGAATATTACAGTAAGCTCGCGTTTCATAATGTTCCGTTACTCTTGACTCAACAAAGGAGAATGTCGGGAGTATCTTTCAAGTACAAAAGTCACAGTTACATGGTAAAACAGATGAATCAGAGGACAGATACTTGTGTTAAATAAGCATGCATTGTGTGCATTTTCACAAATGTGTAATACATTATTATTATTACACATTTGTGGTCTTAAGTGCACGTTTTGTAACTAGATCTATCTTTTCCTAAACAAAAAGATATGCCACAATGACAGACTCTCTCTGTCTCTGTCTGTCTGTCTCTGTCAATCTCTCTCTCTCTCTCTCTCTCTCTCTCTCTCTCTCTCTCTCTCGGTACTTTCGTAACTGACTTTTTTGTTATACAATAACAATTTGTCGCTACTATTGCTTTGAATCCCCCCCCCCCCCCCCCCCCCCAAAAAAAAAAATCGAACCAGTTCGCAACCCCCTTCATGTATGAATCGCCTTTTTGGGAATAAATCATTCGAGCTCGAGTTCGAGTTCGAGTTGAGTTCGAACTCTCTCTCTCTCTCTCTCTCTCTCTCTCTCTCTCCTCTCTCTCTCTCTCTCTCTCTCTCTCTCTGGGTGTGTCAGATATAATAATGCAACATGCCCTTTGAAGCAATTAAGCAAAACAAGATGAAGAAGACTTTGTTTTGTGCTGTTTGGCTTTCTCCCAGGGAGATGTATACCAGCTAACCTCATGCATTTAGGCTCTGTTTGCTTCTAGGATACAGTAATCCTGATGTCCTTCCGATGAGACTATAAACCGAGGCCCCGTGCGCGAACGCACACAGAACATCTTGCGCACACGTTAAAATCCTGTTCCGCTTTTCGGGCTTCTCTCCCCGGGAAGAGCACGTCGCCACAAGAGCAGCGCCACCTAAGGTTTTTCCCTACTGTTTCATCTCATATCTGTCCCTGCCTTTAACAGCCAAAATTCCATCACCCTGCTGAAATGAATAACGTGTGTGTGTGTGTGTGTGTGTGTGTGTGTGTGTGTGTGTGTGTGTGTGTGTGTGTGTGTGTGTGTGTTGTGTGTGTGTGTGTGTGTGGTGTGTGTGTGTGTGTGTGTGTGTGTGTGTGAGTGTGTGTGTGTGTGTGTGTGTGTGTGTGTGTTGTGTGTGTGTGTGTGAGTGTGTGTGTGTGTAATTTGAATTTGTTAAAATATTGTTAATCATTGTTGGTTGCATGTGTAGTCTAAGCGAATTAAATGCAAGCGCTCTGATTTGTATTTGCAAGATATAGCGCTATATAAATTCCATTTACTACTACTACTACTACTACTACTACTACTACTACTATACTACTACTACTACTACTACTTCTACTACTACTATATACGTAGAATGTGTTTCTTGTATTTGGATGATATGAAGGGGGTTTTTTCTGATGGATTTTTCTGCCTTCTTCTTCATCCATAGATTATTTTCTGGTATGTTGTTTGTTTGCTTGTTCATGTTCTTGTTCTTTCTCTCTCTCTCTCTCTTTTGTGTGCCCAGAGGGCTGGTTGTTAAAAAAAGTACGTTTGTTCATGCCATGACCCTTTTCAAAATAAAATTCATTCATTTATTCAACTACCTCCCCCCCCCCCCCCCCCCCCTCTCTCTCTCTCTCTCAGCCTTAGGCCATAATACATGGTTGGCATAGAAGAAATTGACAATACCACAGAGTGGGCAAAAACCGGGTAACATATACAATCCCAAGCTCACTTTCAGTGAAAGAAATAATGAAGACAATGCACAAATACATAAAAATACATATGTATCAAACACAATTCACTATTTTGATCTAAGTGTACCTTCCCTATGTCTGGATAAAGTTCTGAGTTCTCTCTCTCTCTCTCTCTCTCTCTCTCTCTCTCTCTCTCTCTCCTCTCTCGCCACACACAGACAAGTACGAATCAATTTAGACAAAGCTCCAAGCTGACTTTATAATATGTGATCACCGTGGCCATTAATGATGAAGGAGGGGGGAGTGGGGAGGAGGGGTGCAGGGAGCGGTTATTATTGCTGTCATACCGTAATTACCGTTAGACAACACTGACCACTGGACCCCATCCTGCCACCGTGAGGACGAGCAACAGGAGAAACGGTCAATAAGACACAATCATTTCTGATTCTCTGATTCGGATGCGCTGGGCCAGACCTGTCAGGCGCTTACGGGCAACGCAACAACGCATTCTCGCTCATATGACAAGACAACAATAGTTGCTGTGTAGTGTGAGCGTTCCATGAAGAAATTTCTGGTTCTGATGAGGGATGCTCATGTGTCCATTTTCTTCCTGAAAAACTGGCTGTGCTGGCGATGTCAGCATTAAAATGAATTACAGTGGAAGGAGGAAATTACTTGAACAATGAAAAAAAAAATCTGTTAATCAAAAGAGATTAGAAAAAATAAGAAAAACGAAATAGGAAATTGAACAGCCGAAATTGAATCTGGAACATTTTTTTCTTATTTCTTTTTGCTGTCCATGCATAGGAGTTGAGTTTTCATTAGTCAGGTACTTGAGTATTATAAAAGAATAAACTGTAGATGAAGAGAGAGAGAGAGAGAGAGAGAGAGGAGAGAGAGAGAGAGAGAGAGAGAGAGAGAGAGAGAGAGAGAGAGAGAGAGAGAGAGAGAGAGAACTTGAACTCAACTCGAACTCGAATGATTTATTCACAAAAAGGTGATTGCCCATGCATGAAGGGGGTTGCCGAACTGCTTAATTTATTTTTTTATTTTTGAGGGGGGGGGGGGGGGGGAGCAATAGTAAGGACAAAATGTTATTGTATAACAAAAAGTCAGTTACAAAAATATGACTTAGGATAACAACATCTCTCTTATTGTGAAAGCTTTACACAAATATAAAATGAGGCTGTGGACAACCTCAGGATGACTTGATGCCAGGAGTAAACAGAGTCTAAATAAATTAGGCTGTCTGCTATATTTTACGGGGATGTAATTCTGCCTAACATCCTCTAATACTGGACAGCATAACACAACATGTACTTCATCCTCCGGTGCTTGCTTACATAATGGGCATAGCAACCTGAGGTCATCAACATCATGTTCTCTATCTGAATTTATGAACATTTATATCTGATATACCAAAGTCTAAACTTAGACATAATTCTTTTCAAATGTATATCCATATCAAGTTTTAGATAGAATCATCATGAAATTATAATTTTCTATACATTGAAATTATCACTGCTCTGCATATGATCACCCATTGCTGCATCAGTAATCAAGAAAGGGGAGAGGAGAGAGAGAGAGAAGAGAGAGAGAGGGGAGAGAGAGAGAGAGAAGACAGACAGAAGAAGAGAAGACAGAGAAAGACAGAGACAGACAAACAGACAGAGAAAGAAAGAGAAGGGACAGAAGAGAGAGAGAGAGGGGGGGGGGGGGGGGGGGGGGGGGGGGGAAGGGGGGGGGGGAAAAAAATTTGAGGGTAAAAGAACAAGAAACTTTCATCGCCCGTGAGGAGGAGAGGAGAGAGAGGGAGAGAGAGAGAGAGGGGAGAGGGAGACAGACAGGACAGACAGACAGGGGGGGGGGGACGACAGAGACAGAGGGGACAGAGAAGGGACAGGAGGGGACAGAGACAGGAAAAAAGACAAACAGAAAAAAAAAGAAAGATGGAAGACAGGGACAAAAGGGGAGGACAGAGAGAGAGAAAAAAACTGTTTCCGAGACCTCCACAGAGTCCGCACATCACCCACCCCCCCCCCCACCCCCCCCCCCCCCCCCCCGCACAGACACGCCGCCGCAGACAACACCGCGAAAAAGATGAACAGGACAAACCCTAAGCACGACCCACCCCCTTCCCACGCCCCCCCCCATCCTTTTTTTCCCCCCCCCCCCCCCTTCCTACCCTTCCCCCCCCCCCCCCCCCCCCCCCTCCCTTGTTGTGGAGTATCACCTGCCCGTCTGGTGTCAGGTTCAACGTAACTGCCCGCTGATATAACGACGACCATCGTGGTCACACAACCCTACCCCACAGACCCTGAAACTAGTAGTACTCCCCGCCCATTCTCCCTCCACACGCACACACACAAGCATACACACACACACACGCACGCACACACACACACACACACGCAAGCACGCACGCACGCGCACGCTAGCGCGCGCGCGCACACACACTCACACGAACGCACGCAGAACATCTTGCGCACAAGTTAATACCCTTTCCGCTTTTCGGAAGAGTAGGCCATTGTGTGCTGGTGGGAACGGATGACAAAATGTACAAAACTGCATACACACGGGGACTGGATGAAAAAAGCATGTGAGTGCTTATTCCATTATCCTCGAAATAAAAAGAATAAATAAAAGAAAAGAATACAAATAAAATAATAAAAAATAGATAAACACGCGCGCGCGCGTTCACGTACACATACACACATACAACATACACACACAAACGCATACACACACACGCATGCACACACGCACGCACACAATGCATGCACGGCACGCATACACACACACAGCCTCATTCCCTCCTCTCCCCCTCACCTTACCCCTTACATGTCACCGAACCTGTTGCTCTTTTTGTTTGCCATTTATTTTGGTTATCATAACTAATGTTTCTGAAGTACCCCCCAAACCCCCCCCCCCCCCCCCCCCAACCCCCCCCCCCCCCAGCAAAAAACAACGAAACAAACAATAAAAACAAACACACAAACACATTAGAAACCCCAAATAAATCGCAAAAAATTCACCATGAAGAATATATCAACAGAAGCAGCAGCAGCAGCAGCAGCAGCAGCAGCAGCAGCAGCAGCAGCAGCAGCAGCAACAACACTATGTATGTTGACGGATATAAATCGTGAAGATGAATTTTGGACTTTATGGTGCATCAGCAATATCGCTTCATATGTTCATGCCCAAGTCGGATGCGCTGGGCCTAACTCATCGGGCGCTTAACGGCAGCACAACACATTTTCGTTCATGTGACGGCCAATAGTTGCTGTCTGAGCGTTCCACGAACTTCAGATGAGCGTTTCTTCTGGAGCCCATGTTCATGAGATGGCAACTTTAAAAAGGATGTTTAAAAAAACAAAATGTTTTGAAAAACAAAAAGATCACACACACACACATACACACACACACCCTCACTCACTTACTCACCTACTCACACACTCACTCACTCACCCACTCACTCACTCTCACACACTCACTCACTCACTTACTCACACACTCACTCACTACTCACTCACTCACTCACACTCACTCACACTCACACACACACCACACACACACACACGCACACACACATACACACTCACTCACTCACTCACTCATACATACACTCACTCACACACTCACTCACACACTCACACACTCACTCACTCACACACTCACTCACACACTCACTCACACACTCACACACTCACCCACACAATCACTCACACACTCACTCACTCATGGTGGGAACAGATGACAAAATTGATTTTAAAAAATCACGTGCCCACAGGAAGAGGATGCTAAAAAAGAAAAATAAAGCACATGAGTGCTTATTTTAAAAAAACTATATATAAAAGAAAAAACGGATAGATAAATAAAAATATCTCATACACACACGCGCGCGAGCGCACGCACACCACACACACACACACACACACACACACACACACACCACACACACACACACACACCACCACACACACACCACAGCGAGAGGGGGAGGGAGGGAGGGCGAGAGAGAGAGACAGAGACAGAGACAGAGACAGACAGACAGACAGACAGACGGACAGACAGACAGAGCTTTCAGTCTTGAGTCCTTAACAAGAGCCACACATCCACTAGGCTAGTACAACTCCCCCACCCCCTTAATAATGTATGTTCTTTCTCTCCTCCCCCACCTTCATGTTTAATGAGAGAGACTTGTGAAGTGACCAGTGTCACAGTGGGAGGTGGTTAGGATGGGAGGAGAGGGGAGGGAGGAAGCAGGTGGTGGTGGATGGAGGATGGAGGATGGGGGTGAAGGCTGTGGTCAGTGTGGTCCATTGCACGTAAGGCACTAAGGCACAGGCCAGAGGGAGTCAGCCTCAGTGCAGGTCACCCTGTCTCCCACAATATAATAACAGCAACAGGCGGTAGTAGGAGGGGGGCTAGTCCTTTGGTTCATAGCCCTCAGATAGCGTAATTGGAAAGGAATGGGAAGAGAGAGAGGGTAAGATGAAACGAGAGAAGAAAGATGGAGACAGAACAGAACGGCACAGTCTTAACTCTTCAGACAATTAAAAGTGAATCAGAAAGTAATTTATGTGTCTATTCTTTTCTTCTTCTACTTCGTCAAACGCTCAGACAGGAACTATTGTTGCCTGTGATATGAGCGAAAATGCGTTGTGCTGCTGTTAAGCCCAGCGTATCGGACTTCAGCGTGAGAGAATTGCTATAATAGTTTAAGTCTTTCTGGGGGGAAAAAAGCAAGAGAATGAACCAAGAAGGCAGAAAATAGACAAGAAGGACAGGAAGAAAAGGAACAAGGCAGAAACAATGAGAGTAATAGAAAACGGGAAATTTCTAGCACAAATTTTCCAGAGGGTGGGGATGCTATTTATATTGACATGCACCAGGCATCCCCAAGGGAACTGAAGAAGGTTGAAGGTTGTGTCATCAGCGTAGGAGGTTGCTAAGACTGGATGGATGATGGTGTCCACATTATTGACATTATTGACCGGTTAACCTGGTGATTAGAGCGCATTGCGCTCGTGATCTGCTGACCCGGGTTCAAATCTCGTTCAAGAGGATTTTTCCTCTGGGGTTAACATCAATATCGATTCCACTCTCCCCAAAAGCCCTGTAATGAGACTATAAACCAAGGTCCCGTGTGCGAACGCACGATGAACATCTTGTGCACACGTTAAAACCTGTTTCGCTTTTCGGAAGAGTATATCATAGTGTACAGGTGGGAACGGATGACAAAAATTATAAAACTGCATATACAAGGGGACTGGATGTAAAATAGCACATGAGTGCTTATTCCATTATTCTCGAAATAAATGAATGAATGAATAAAGAAAATTAATTAGGGAGGGGGAAAAAGGCGGACAGTGCGCAAATCCTGGAAAGAATACCTACTAAAGGATACAGCAATATCAATAAAGACAATAGGATTTTTATTCCTTAAAAAGATAGCCATAGCATGGTTTTCACTAGGCTACAGGTCATAATATCATAGTATTGGACAGAAACAGAGTAATTTATCACGTGCACTATTAGTAGCATCGAATGTTAGTGCTATAACTCTGTGCCACACATGGTCAAATGCTTTACAAGTATCATACTGAAATGATGGGGTAGAAAATATGAACTGCCCTTTTTTACCTCTATATGACGTTTTAATGCATCGTCAATTCTATTGTTCTTTAGCTATAAATAGGTACCTGCTCTCTTTAGGGTCAGGGAAGGTAAAGCAGCGAGGGAGAGGAGATGGACGCTGCCCTCAATATGCTGGCCTCTTGAGAAGTTGATGTCTCTAACGCCTCACTCCCCTACAACCACATAGGTTATGGGACACCTTTACCTTTTTTTAAAATTATTGTTCTGAAGTGTTCGATTCCATGGTGATAAATGTTGCATACACGGAGCCACGTGAGAAGGGACAGGGCAGAAGTGGGGGAGAACAATCCTGGTTTTATTTGCCTACTGTATATTTATTACTCCCTCGCTGCTTTACCTTCCCTGACCCTAAAGAGGGCAGGTACCCATTTACAGCTGGGTGAACTGGGGGAACTGTACTGAAGCCAAGGCGCGCAAATGGTCACCCATCCAACTGGTAACCACGCTCGACGCTGCTTAACTTGGCTGGAGGAAAGCGAGTGCTCCGACCACTGAGCTATCCCGTCCCCAGCAGCGAGGGAGAGGAGATGGGCGCCGCCCTCAATATGCTGGCCCTAGAGAAGTGAGGTCTCTGACGCCTTGCTCCCCTACGACCTTATAGGTTATGGGACTCCTTTACCTTTACCTTATATTTATTACCAGTTATTTGCACTGTTGTGAAAGGCCGTAACCCATGTTGTGTGAGTCATCTGACCGAACCACCTTTCTGGGTTGTTTTATTTTAGCTTTTATTCAAAGTTTCTGAGTGGCTAATTCACTCGGTGTCGTTCCTTATAATGGGTTTGTTGTTGTTGATTTTTTATAAGGACATGGATCGGTGGTCTAGAAGTAACGCGCCTGTCTAGAAAGCGAAATGTCCGGGTCGGAAGTGTGCGGTGGTTCGAATCCCGTTTGGACCCGAAACTTTTCCCCCATCCATCAGACCATGAGTGGTGGTCTGGGCGCTAGTCTTTCGGATGAGATGATAAACCGAGGACCCGTGAGTTACACATAATTATTTAACGCACGTAAAAGAACCCACGGCTCCAAGAGAGTTGTTCCTGGCAAAATTCTGCAGAAAAAACCCACTCTGATAGGGAAACAAATACAGTTGGAGACAGGAAAAAGAAAAAAAATGGATGGCGCTGCTTTTGTGGCGACGCGCTCTCTCCTGGGAGAGCAGCCCGAATTTCACGCAGAGAAATCTACGTGACTTAAAGTGGTATAAATAAAGAAAAATAAATAAAGAAGGAAACGACACAGCATCAGTTGTAAGCACCCTGGTTAGTCCTAACGGCTTGGTCTTTTAGCAGCATAGACATACGAATAGAAGAATGAATGAAGAAATTAATGAACTAAAGGTTTCCATGCAGTTTTCAGACTCTGGAATCCAATTAGTTCTGCCAACCGAATTTACGGCAAAGTTGAGGGGAAGCAGGCCTAAGTTCTGGCAGCAGCTTAGCAAGAAAAGTTAAGAGTGGCCGGGTGGTCTCTGAACTTCCTCTCCTACCCCCCCCCCCCCCCTCCCCCTCCCATCCCTCCTTCCCCCTCCCCTACCCCCCCCCCCCCCCCCCCATCCCACCCCACCCCCACCCTTTCAAGTGAAGAAGCGGGGTATGGATGTGTCTGCAGAGCTCTTGGTGATTTCAGGTGAGGGTGAGGTAAGGGTTACGTTCCCACGCTGTCCAAGCTTAGGTCACCGCGCCATGCCCTGACCCACCCACTGCCCCCTCCCCCCCCCCCCCCCCCCACCCACCCCCCCCCCACCCCTTCTGTCTTCTCCTTCTTCTTCCTCCCTCTGCCATGTAATTTGGGCAGTGCTGGTCCAGTCCTTGTCAGCTCACCCCGCTTCACAATCTCACGACCTTTCTCCAGTATTGACCCTAGGTCACGCGCATGCGTTCACACAACTTGCAGGCAGAGCCCATACTACACAAGAGAGAAAGCCCTGCGCACACTACACGCACGTACATGTATGGTGACCATTTCGTCTCGTAACCCACCCCCTTCCCTTGGCTTAAAGCAGTTCCCGCCTCGCACCCCTACGCGCACACTGTGCACTAATTATACCAAGACTGTCCAGACCATTTGCAATGATTACTGACCAGATCTGAGGCACAAACAACTTGCCCGGGAAGACATGAGACCTGCTACAAGTCTTGTCTTCCAGGGGTGGTGTGTGTGGGTGTATGTCTCAAGTACTTGAAAGATGTGCTTTATTGCGCGTGTGTTTGTATTGGGAGGGAGTGTCCTGAGTGTTTCTTGAATTCAACTTGTGTCCAGTAGTGTGTGTGTGTGTGTGTGTGTGTGTGTGTGTGTGTGTGTGTGTGTGTGTGTGTGTGTGTGTGTGTGTGTGTGTGTTTCTTGAATTCAACTTGTGTTCAGTAGTGTGTGTGTGTGTGTGTGTGTGTGTGTGTGTGTGTGTGTGTGTGTGTGTGTGTGTTTCTTGAATTCAACTTGTGTTCGTAGTGTGTGTGTGTGTGTGTGTGTGTGTGTGTGTGTGTG
>CM054137.1:53645832-53668698 GCA_028751875.1 Rapana venosa
GGCTCGGACATAATACTGCGTTGGTAGGGCGGCTGGTTATGACCCGGTCACCAGCCGGTGTCACTGGACAAAATGATCCCCCTGTCAATTTGGCTCCGGTTAGATGGATAGTGGGAGGGGCGTGAATCGGAGTTATGATTAGAGGGTTTTTTTGGGTGTGTGTGTGTGTTTTTTATTGTTTGTCAAGAGATGATGGATGTTGTTGTCTATCTTCAATTTTACGTCTGTTCACACGAAAGTGATGTGTGTGTGTGTGTGTGTGTGTGTGTGTGTGTGTGTGTGTGTGTGTGTGTGTGTGTGTGTGTGTAGTGTATTTGTGAGCGCGCGTGTGCGTACGTGCGTGCTTTGTAAAGGCGTGTGTGTATGTGCATGTGCATGTGTATGTGTGTGTGTGTAAATATGTGTGCAATCAAATATTACTGATTTGAAATTGGTGTAACTATACATAGGCACACAGACAGAGAAACAGACAGACAGAGAAACAGACATATAGACAGATACACATATACAAACGCGCGCGCACACACACACACACACACACATAAAATAAAAGTTTGACTTTGACTTTCTCTCTCTCTCTCTCTTACACACACACACACACACACACACACACACACACACACACAACCTTGCCCAGATAGATACCTGATCAATTAACTCATACTGTTGAACTCTGAACCTTCATTCCAACTATTGAGAGTGAAATTCTTCATCGTCTGATTTAAAACCAACCAACTGACCAACCAACCAACCAACCAACTGAACAAACAAACTGCTAAGAACTATGTTGATTTGGTAGAAGCCCAATGAAGTCTTGAATAACCACCCTCTCTTCTTCTTCTTCTGACCCCTAAGATAATTACTCTCACAGATAAACTTTTTTCAAGCAGCCAGTCAGAAACTATCATCCACGTTAAACCCTGAATGAAGCAAGGGACAGGTTACACAGTTTGTCAGGTGCTTTGAGAGGCTTGGTATTTAGGCCCCTTACGGCATAAGAGTTTGGAAACATGGGTGTCATACCGGCTCGACTTTGCTGTCAACTCACACACACTGTCACGTCTTTGACCAAGTTTTCTTCTCCTTTTTTTTTTAATAGTCATTTTACTTAAGTAAGAAGTTATGTAACTTCTACCACACACATACACACACACGCGCGCACGCGCACACATACACACACGCACACACACACACACACACACGCACACACACGCACACACACACATACACGCACACACACCACACAAGAGCTCACACACACACACACGCACGCGCGCACACATACACACACCACACACACACACACACACACACACACACACACACACACTCCCTGTTCCACCTCTTTTTGGGTATGGTTATTCAATTCGTGATGCTTGAACCTTTAAAATTGGTGAATGTCTTTTGGGAAGGAGTAGGCCCCTAGCTTAGTGGTAGGAGTGTCAGTCCTTCTCATGACTTGATGACTGGGCGAGACGGGATAGCCCGGTGGTAAGGCGCATTGCGCTCGTGATCTGCTGACCCGTGTTCGAATCCCGTTAAAGAGAATTTTTCCTCTGGAGTTAACATCAGTGCCGACTCCACTCCCCCCAAAAGACCTTATAAACCGAGGTCCTGTGTGCGAACATACGCAAAACATCTTGCGCACAGGTTAAAACCCGTTCCCCTTTTCTGAAGAGTAGGCCATTGCGTGCCGATGGAACAGATGACAAAATTTACAAAACTGCATACACACGGGGACTGGATGTAAAACCAAAAAAGCACATGAGTGCTTATTCCATTATCCTCGAAATGAAAGGGGGAAAAAAAACAAGAAAAAGGAAAACAAGGGCTTGGGTTCGAGTCTCCATCAGTGAACTAGGAGCCCCCCCCCCCCCCCTTGTACTCTGTAATTCTCATTCATCCATTCATTCATCCCTAAGATCCATTCATTCAATCTCCTGGGGGGCAGGAAAGCCTAGTGGTTAGAGCGTTGCGCTCGTGATCTGATGGCCCGAGTTTGAGCCACCACTGAGGCACCTGTTCAAGAGGATTTTTTCCCCCTAGAGTTAACATCAGAACCAGCTCCAATCCCTCCAAAAGACCATGAACTGAAATCCCGTGTGTGAACACACGCAGAACATCTTGCGCACACGTTAAAACCTGTTTTTGCCATTCAAAAGCGTAGGACACTGCGTGCCGGTTGGAATGAATGAATGAATGAATGACATTTTTTCGAAAAAGTGCATGCACACTGATGTCATGTTTAGACATCATCCCTGAAGTTGGAATGCGGCTACCTTAACTATTGGTGAACCTCGGAGCTTTAGCCAGAAACAGCAAAAAAGTAAGATAGAGAGAGAGAGAGAGAGAGAGAGAGAGAGAGAGAGAGAGAGAGAGAGAGAGAGAGAGAGAGAGAGAGAGAGAGAGATTGTGAACCTCTCAGGTGGAGGTATAATCCAGACCTGCCAGCGTCACTCTTAATCCCTCTTTATTTTATTGTACCATATTGTGTGATCTCTCTCTCTCTCTCTCTCTCTCTCTCTCTCTCTCTCTCTCTCACACACACACACACACACACACACACACACACAACATACACACACACATACACACAAACTATTAGCTCAGATCATTATTAAGGATAGTCCCTTCTCAGAGCAAGGGCTGGATGAAACAAAGTAAATCAATTTTTATCTGTATCCCTTGGAAATAAAGATTGTCAATCAATCAATCAATCAATCATTCTCCTCTCTCTCCTCTCTCTCTCTCTCTCTCTCTCTCTCTCTCTCTCTCTCTCTCTCTCTCTCTCTCTCTCTCTCTCTCTCTGTAAAATTTCACAGGGGCTGCCCTTCTCACAGAGAGAGTAGGGAGTCATTCTTTTGTATGTGGGTAGATTTGAAAACATCTGTTGAATGGACTATCCCTTGGAAATAAAGATTGTCAATCAATCAATCAATCATTCATTCTTCTCTCTCTCTCTCTCTCTCTCTCTCTCTCTCTCTCTCTCTCTCTCCTCTCTCTCTCTCTCTCTCTCTCTCTCTCTCTCTCCCTCTCTCTCTCTCTCTCTCTCTCTCTCTCTGTAAAATTTCACAGGGGCTGCCCTTCTCATGAGAGAGTACGGAGTCATTCTTTTTTTCTCCTTTTGTATGTGGGTAGATTTGAAAACATCTGTTGAATGGACTATGGCCAACGCTATAGCTGAGTGGTTGGTTAATTAAAACCGCTTGACTTCAGTCCTGTGCGTCCCTGAGATCATGGGTTCGAATCTCCGGCGTTGACGTCAGTGAATTAAGGGTGGGGATGTTTAAGATCTCCCAGGTCAACTTCAAGTGCAGACCTGCCAGTGCCTTAATTCCTTTTTGTGTATATATAGACATGCAGAAGATCAAATATGCACGTTAAAGATCCCGTAATTCATGTCAGCATTCTGTGGGTTACAGAAACACAAACATACCCAGCATGCAACCTGTATAATGGAATGAGCTGCTCTGAAGTCGGAATGTGTCGGCTGAGGCCAGCGGGCATACCTCCTGCAATAGTTACAGGGGCAGAAGATCAGGCACTATGCACCCTACCTGGTAAGGGAATGCGCAGAGAGAATGAGACTATATAACTCAAAGTCCCAAGTGCAAATGTACACATAATGTTCATACACAGTGAAACCCATCCGCCAGTTCCAGTAGTGTAGACAATGGCTATGGCTGCTGGTATAGATGAGAGCAACATACTGACTCAGCTCGCAGTATCTGGTGGGGACCTGTAATATGTAAAGGTTTTTGTGCTGCTTTCACATGGTGCTGCTTTCATGGTGATGGGTGATTGTAGGCCTAGTTATTATTGTATCTCTATTATAGTTATCATCATTTTTTAAAGATACCTTTTTGTCATATGTTACTGTCATGAATGGCCTACTCTTCCAAAAGGCAAAATGGGTTTTAACATGCAGGCAAGTTGTTCTTTGAGTATACGCACACAGTACAGGGCCTTTCAAGGGAGTGGTGTCAGTCACTGATGGTAAGTCCAGGGGGAAAATACCCTTGAACAACTGCATCTCAGTGGTGATTCCAATCTAGGTTTAATCCTGGGTCATCAAACTGCAAACAGAATGTTAATCACTAGGCTATATCCCGTCCCGCTTTATCTTAAGATTTCTTTAGAGTTTATTCCTTTAGCGGTTGGCCTTTTTAGGTGCAGTAAATGCATGGTGCACATGGGCACTCTGGCTCATCAGCTTTTCTATTCAGCTCAGCCCTTAATCCAACCCTTTTCATGAAGAAGAAGAAGAAGAAGAAAGAAGAGAAAGAAGAAGAAGAAGAAGAAGTAGTAGTAGTAGTAGTAGTAGTAGTAGTAGTATAGTAGTAGTAGTAGTAGTAGTAGTAGTAGAAGAA
This sequence comes from Rapana venosa, assembly GCA_028751875.1. Taxonomy (NCBI): domain Eukaryota; kingdom Metazoa; phylum Mollusca; class Gastropoda; order Neogastropoda; family Muricidae; genus Rapana; species Rapana venosa. The sequence goes on from CM054137.1 coordinate 53,650,203, forward strand.
GAAGAAGAAGAAGAAGAAGAAGAAGAAGAAGAAGAAAGAAGAAGAAGAAGAAGAAGAAGAAGAAGAAGGAAGAAGAAGAAGAAGAAGAAAAGAAGAAGAAGAACAACAACAACAACAAGAAGAACAAGAAGAACAAGAAGAACAAGAAGAACAAGAACAAGAACAAGAAGAAAAGGTGGTGGTGGTGGTAGTAGTAGTAGTAGTAGTAGTAGTAGTAGTAGTAGTAGTAGTAGTAGTAGTAGTAGTAGTAGTAGTAGTAGTAGTAGTAAAAGAAGAAGAAGAAGAAGAAGAAGAAGAAGAAGAAGAAGAAGAAGAAGAAGAAGAAGAAGAAGAAGAAGAAGAACAACAACAACAACAACAACAACAACAACAACAAGAACAAGACAAAGAACAAGAAGAAGAACAAGAACAAGAAGAACAAGAACAAAAACAAGAACAAGAAGAAGAAGGAATAAGAGAGGAGAAGGATCTAATCTATCCAAACAATCTTGTTGTTTATAACCCCAAAGAAGTAGAAGAAGAAGAAGAAGAAGAAGAAGAAGAAGAAGAAGAAGAAGAAGAAGAAGAAGAAGAAGAAGAGAAGAAAAAAGAAGAAGAAGAAGAAGAGGAGGAGGAGGAGGAGGAGGAGGAGGAGGAGGAGGAGGAGGAGGAGGAGGAGGAGGAGGAGAATAAGAATCCAATCTATCTAATACAATCTTGTTGTTTATAGCACTGAAGAAGAAGAAGAAGAAGAAGAAGAAGAAGAAGAAGAAGAAGAAGAAGAAGAAGAAGAAGAAGAAGAAGAAGAGAAGAAGAAGAAGAAATAAAAAAGGAGAAATTCAAAAGGAAGTTACAAAACAAAACAAAAACAGGTTTCTCTGCCAGTTGAAAGATTAGGGGGGGAAAAAACAAACGTCATCCACACATGGTATCTACTGTCATTTCTGTCACACACACACACACACACACACACACACACACACACACACACACACACACACACACACACACACACACAACACACACACACACACACACAACACACACACACACATACACACACACACACACACCACCACCACCACCACCACCACCACCACCACCTGTTTGTTTAGTTAATCAAAGACTTTGACAGCCAAAGTTTCTCAACTTGTTTTCGTTGTTTGTTTCTGGAAAGAATGCCAAGATTTTTTTGTAATGGTCATTATCACTAGTAGGGGTAGAATTGTCTTCTTGACAGGGCAAGAGGGCAACTCACTCTGTGTGTGTGTGTGTGTGTGTGTGTGTGTGTGTGTGTGTGTGTGTGTGTGTGTGTGTGTGTGTGTGTGTGTGTGTGTGTGTAGGTGTGTGTGTAGGTGTGTGTGTGTGTGTAGGTGTGTAGGTGTGTGTGTGTGTAGGTGTGTGTGTGTTTAGTGGGGGGGGGGGGGGGGGGATATGTATGTGTAGGTGTATGTGTTTTGTGTGCCATCAAAATCACCAGGGAGAAAGTAGAATGAGGGGGCTTTGGGTAGAACTTGGCAGGAGGCATTGGTTGTTTGTGTCAAGTTACTACATCACTGGCAAGTTGCCAGCTGGTGACTTGAAAAAAACGTTGTCCACCAAATAAAACCCTACATGAACCTAATTTCATGACAGTGAAAAATTTTGTCACAATTGTCTATGCTGTGGTAGCTTTTTAAAAATTTTTTATAAACTTCCTTTTTCCAGCAAACACTTGTTGATAGCAAGGTTAATTTGTTTCAATATATTGTTTTTTGTTGTTGGTTTTTAAAAATCTGCTTGTTGGTGTTATTGTGCATATGTAAAGTTTCACCAGTGGTAAACGCTGGAGCTGGAGCTGAGCTGATGAAAAAAAAAAGTATATTTCAATGTAAAAAAAAAGTTAACAATATATCTGTCTTTTTTAGTTTCTTTGTGTGTGTGTGTGTTGTGTGTGTGTGTGTGTGTGTGTGTGTGTGTGTGTGTGTGTGTGTGTGTGTGTGTGTTTAATTGAGAGAAGTGAGGTATTTTTATTTTGTTTTTTGTTTTTTACTTTGTTGTTAGTATTGTTGCTGTTGTGTTTTGCTTTGGTTCTTTGGTTAAGTTGGTTTTTGTTTGTTTCTTTTGTATGGGTTTTTAATTACGATAATTTTTAGATATTGTCTGCAATGTATTCCAGTCTTCTACTTCTACACAGCTCATCCCAAAAGTCCTTTGAAAGAGACTAGACTATGAATTGAGGCTATGTGTGTAAGTGCATGCAAAATATTTTGCACACATGTTAAAAACCTGTTCCACCTTTTTTAATTTAATCTTTCAATTTAATTTTTTTTTATTCTTTTATATTGAGGATAATTGAATAAGCACTTATGTGCTTTTTAACATCTAGTCCCCATGTGTATGCAGTTTTGTAAATTTTGTCATCTGTTCCCACAGCACACAATGGCCTACACACGATGTCCTGCGTTTGCACAGGCCTCAGGTTTATAGTCTCATCCGAAAGACTTTTGGGGAGAGTAGAGTCTGCACTGATGTTAACTCCAAGGAAAAATATCCCCTTGAATGGGAATTGAATCCTAGTCATCAGATTGCAAGTGCAATGTTCTAACCACTATGATATCTTGTGATAGACAGAGAGAGTGAGAGAGAGAGAGAGAGGGGGGGGGGGGGGGGGGAGGGCTTACACACCATCTGGGAGACAATGTATGGAGATGAGCAGTGGAAAAAAAAGAGCAGTGAAAGACAAGGCATCAAACCCAAATCCTTTCAAATACATCTGAAACAGGTACACACACAAACTGTAGTAATTTCACACATACACATACACACACCCTCGTTCACCAATGCATGCACACATGCACCCATGCATGCATGCACACACTGTAGCAAATCAACGTGACACACAATTACAACAGGGGCAGACCCACATGGGACAAAATTCCACAGAGAACATAAAACTGACCTTGCACTGACCTGTGCTAAGTTTTACACCCCTGACCTGAAGCTGGCCCCCAGTACTCACTGCCTGGCTGAAAAACAGCTCCCCCACCCCCACCCCTCCTCCCCACCACTCCCTCCTTCTACTCACCTTTCCCTCACCTCTCCTCCCCAACCTCCCCTCCCCCTTCCCAACAACTTCCTCACCTGATCTTTTCAAAACCAGAAAATTCGTTTTTCTTTCTATATTACTTTTTTTTTTTTAAAAACACATGCCCCAAGTAAACAAAAAGGTAAGCCTTAATTTTCAAAGTAAGTATTTTAGACACACACAAAGAAGAAGTTATGGGTTGGTCAGCTGTTTCTAAAAGTGGAGTTATGGGTAACTAGTTTGACTGTACTTGGTCCACCTTTTTCTGTTTCCAGTCAGTGAGCAGGAATTCCAGTGCTTGTGCACCCAAGCATTTGATATAAGGGGGATAGGCACGTGCAGTAGTACATGTAGACTCTGTGGGTGTGTGTTTGTGTGGGTGTGGGGGGGGGGGGGGGGCTGTATGTATGTGTGTAGGGGGGGGGGGGTGTATGTGTGTGTGGGGTGTGTTTGTGTGTGCATGTGCACCATGTTGTGTATGTGTGTGTGTGTGAGTAAGTGTTCTATGTGACAATGTGGGTTCATGCATGCATGCGTGTGTGTGTGTGTGTGTGTGTGTGTGTAGTAAGTGTTCTGTGTGACCATGTATGTATGTATAGTAAATATTCTATGTGAACATGTGTGTTCATGAGTGTGCATGCACATACAAATTAACATGTATTTATCAAGTATGTGTGTGATGTAAATGCATATGCCTGTAATAGCATGACCACATCCATATGCATATTTTACACACACACACACACACACACACACACACACACATACACACATACTAACACTAACACACATGCCTATGAGCCAATGCGCAGAGAGAGAGAGAGAGAGAGAGAGAGAGAGAGAGAGAGAGAGAGAGAGAGAGAGAGAGATAACTGAACTTATTCTTAAAATATTTATTCATAAAGAGACTGTTGGTCCATACATGAAAAGGGTATCTGAACAACTCAATGAATATTTATAACAATACATGGTAAAGTACAGCTATGACAAATTAATGCAAACAAATCCATAGGAGGAAAAAACCCTTATGACATTATAATATCTCTTAATCTAAAGGTTTTACATAAGTTTAAAACTTTTTCCGCTACAGGGTAACCACTATAGGGTATCAGCTATCTACTAACCCTTCCCTCTGTATCACCCATCCATCAAAACTAAATTGCTAATGATTTTATGATTACTACATCCTGGGAGCAAACAGTCTTAATGCTTTAGGCTGGTTGGTATATAGGTTACACACACATACAACACAACACAGCACACACAACACAACACACACACACACACACACAAACACACACACACACTTTACACATATAAGTTCAACCAGAGAGAAAGGGAGAGAGAGTGAGGGTGGTGGTGGTGTATGAATCAGTGGAAAGGATTTTGTTTTGAAAAGGTAGGGGTGTGGGGATTTTCCCTATTCATTACCATAATTATGTCTTTTTAAATTTATTTACAGTTACAATCCCTTGAATCACACTGAAATAATGACCACCCCCCCCCCCCCCCCTTCCCAAAATAACTGTGGCTACAGAGACAGACCCACTGCATTGGACTGTGAATAACAGCACTTCTCTCAAAACATGACAGAAGCCCAAAACAGAAGAAGGAGAGTGATAAAAATTCCTATCCAGTGACACAGTCAGCATACACTACTGGCCTCACTCCCTCACTGCTGGTGGATTCGGGTCAGGCAAAGTTCAGGATGATTAACCCACTTCTCGCAACTGTTCGGCAACTGACCGACATAGTGAGGCCTCTATGTGTATACAGGTCCACTCCCACACTCCCACCACTGGTCTACAACAGCACAGTCCCTGGCTTGGACTACTTGTCAGTCGGGCTTTGCAACTTTGGCCTAGGAACAAGAATACGAACAGTTACAGCATACCTGGTGAAAACCATGTAACAGCCAGGGTCACTTGGTGGTCAGGCAGTGTGGGTTAATCAATATCCTGACCTAGCCACAGCCTGAGAGAAGGCCTTTGATCCCAGGGTTGGTTGTTGCTTTAGCAATACTGGCCAAGTTTATGGCTGATGCATGGGCCAGCTTAATTACACAGCAATGGGCCTTTGACATCAGAGGCTTGAGAGAACTGGCAACAACATGTGTAAAATGAGATTTTGTGGGTCAGGTTATGCCATTTTGTTTTAAAGTAATCAAGGGAAAGTAGGACAACTCAAACAGTTATATATGAAATGGATTCCGAGTGTAGGTTATTTATAGGAAAAAAAGTTTGGACTTTGGAGCCTAGTTTTTTGTTCAAAGGCAAAACTGTATAACACTGAGGATATGTAGGGGCCCAGCATAAACAACACAAATGTCCTGTCTCATCTTGCCTTGTCTTATCTCACCTTACCTTGTCTTGACATGCTTGGTCTTGTCTTGTCCTTTTGTTTCACTGCTCTTCATTTTGGTTTGTCTTGTCACCACCATCATCATCCCTAACACACCAACCAACATCTCAAAAGATGAATAGAATAACACTGATGGTAAATTGTAGCAGGAAAACATACTGTGATAAAGTTAATAAATAATAAAATTGATAAGTAAGAACAAAATTTCCTAAATTAGTGCTTACTTTATTTATTTATTTTTTAAAATTCTTTCATATCAAGGATAATGGAATAAGCACTCATGTGCTTTTTTACATCTAGTCCCCGTGTCTATGCAGTTTTGTAAATTTTGTCATTGTTTCCACCAGCACACAATGGCCTATTCTTTCAAAAAGTGGAACAGGATTTAAGGGCAAGATGTTCTGCATGGGTTGGAACACTGCCTTGGTTTATAGTCTCATGTGAAGGACACTAAATTGCATGCTATCTCCTGCCTAAAAAAAAACATTATACAATGTATATCATAACCTGACTACTCTCTTAACTCCTAGAGAAGACACTGGAGCACTGCACTGAAATTTTCAGGGATTGTGTTGTGGGCAGGTTGTACCTGTTGGAGTTCATCTCTCTCTCTCTCTCTCTCCTCTCTCTCTCTCTCTCTCTCTCTCTCTCTCTCTCTCTCTCTCTCTCTCTCTCTCTCTCTCTCTCTCTCCTTGTAACAGGATGCATGCTGGGTATGTTCACATCATCCACATTTCTAGCTGATGCTGGCTCTTTCTGTAAAAGTAGAGAAGATTTTAACAATTAATGCATAATGTGTTACACAGGATTTTGGTACTAGACATCAGACCTGATCTTATGCACAAGATTTAAAAGGGAGTGGGGTCCTTATCAATACTAATTCCAAGGAATGGGGGGGGGGGGGGGGATACTTCCAATAAATACCTTAGCATACACTCTCACTCTCACTTGACATAATAGATCAGTGGTCTAGAGGTAACACACCTGCCTAGTAAGTAAGAGGTGTGGGTTCAATCTCTGATTGTGCAAAAACTTGCAAATGGGGATTGAACCCATAAGTTCTTTCATTTTAGACAGGTGCATTAGCACAATACCACTGATTCCCATCAGTGTTTTGTAGAGTTTGAGAAGAAGAGTTTGACAGATGTGAACATACCCAGCAGGTGATATGAAGGTGCAGCTATCTTGTTCTCCATCTCTAACACATACACATGTATATGCATGCACACACACATACACTCACACCCATGCATATACACAACTCATGCACATACACACACGCACATATGCGCATGCATGTACATGCACACATGCATGCATATGCACACACACGCACACACATATGCACACATAATGCACACATACATACATGCACACATACATACATGCACACATACATACATGCACACATATATGTATGACAGGAGACGGGAGACGGGATAGCCTAGTGGTTAGAATGGGGGACGGGATAGCCTAGTGGTTAGAATGGGGGACGGGATAGCTTAGTGGTTAGAATGGGGGACGGGATAGCCTAGTGGTTAGAACATTGCGCTTGCAATTTGACAACCCTGATTCGATTCCCGTTCAAGGGGATATTTTCCCCTGGAGTTAACATCAGTGCAGACTCCACTCTCCCTAAAAGTCCTTCGGATGATACTATAAACCGAGGCCCGTGTGCACAGAACATCTTGCCCACACGTTAAATCCTGTTCCGCTTTTTGTAAGAGTAGGCCATTGTGTGCCTGTGGGAACAGATGACAATTTAAAAAACTGCATACACATGGGGACTAGATGTAAAAAAGCACATAAGTGCTTATTCCATTATCCTCAATATAAAAGATTTTTTTAAAATTTAATTAAAATTTAAATTAAAAAACATGTGCACACACATGTGTATACACATGCACACACACATGCACACACTTATGCAATTATTTGTTCAAAAAATCGATTGATTCTGTTATTAGTATTTATGAGTTTTGTGCCCAGTTACCCCTCCCCACTCTCTCCTTTGAATGGGGCTCTGGCTTATCACAATAAACCTTTGTCATTGTCATTGTCTCTCTCTGTCATTGTAATTCAATAACTTGGTCTACAATTCTATGGTTTTTTGCCTCTTTTGTTGTAATTATGAAATGCTTAACAAGATAAAAAAAAAATTCAAGTTACAACCATGCACAACAATCTTGTAACCAAAACAATGCTGTTGTAAAAGAGTTGTTTTGCTTCCTTTGCACTTGTCAGTAAAAATGTAAAACTACTTGTAAGCTTATGAAAACAATAAAGCTGCTAACTTCCATCAATAGTGGGTAAAACACAAAGTGGGAAAATACAGATCTGAGTAATTTCAGCAATCTTACTAGTTAGAAAACATTCCACGTCTGAATCATACTCAGTGCTTAAGTTTTACCAAAGTCACCTTTCTATCCAAGTATTTTTACAATCTTCATTTGGTTCTTTAAAACTTGCTGAAGGCAGGTCATACAATGTGTTTCATTAATGAGTGTTGTAAACAAAAATGGACAGTCAACTGAGATGATGATTTTCAAGTTTCTCTTTGAATAAATCATGCCATTCACTTTTGTTTGGTTTTTTTTGTGTTCTTCTAGCTTGAGCCCAAGTTTCACCCAGTAGTGAATTTATTGTGTTAGCAAAAACTGTATCACCCCACATTAGGTAGCCAATTTCCATCTTCAGGGTTGGTATTTAAATCATGACACCTGTTGTGCATGCACTTTTTGTCTTTCTCTTAATATTTGTATCGTTATGAAGCAACAATGGCCTCTCTTCCAAAGACAAAACTCAGTTTATTTAAAGTCTGGCATTAAGACATTTTTGACCGTTCTCACCACAGGCCTCAATGGCCTTCTCTAAAAGACAAAACAGTTTTTTAAGGTCTGCATAAGACATTTTGTGAGCATTCTCACACAGGGCCTCAATTTTTAGTCTCATCTGAAAGACTGATATTCAGTCTGATTTGTTCATTAAACTGAGAGGAAAGGGCAAGGGTGGGAATTGAACCCACGACTTCACAATTTAGATGTTAAGCAGGTGAATATTTTAATGGTCCTGCCACCTTCCTTCTTATTCATGCATTTGAATGCCTTAATCCACTTAGTACAAAAAAATCACTTAATGACACTAGAAACAGGTAATTTTTGTTGTCACTTGCAATTGTGAAAAATGGCTTGGCTTTCTCAAATTATCTCACTTCAATACATTATTGGACAAAGTAATCAAAGTGATTCTTCTTCCATGGGAGAGAATTGTTATCTTTTTAGTCTTTTTGGAAAAAAAATAGGTGGAGAATGGACCAAGAAGAAGATGACAGGAAAGAAAAAGGAAGAAGACAGAGACAAGGAGAGGGATAGAAAAGAGTAAATTCCCAGCACAGATAATCCAGAAGGCAGGATACTATTTTTACTGCAGGCTCTCAGGATCCCCATGATGGGATGGTGGGGGAGGGGGGTAGAGGGGGATGAGGTAATTCTAATAGTCAATAAATATTAAATGAGAACACTGCTAAAATCACTTTATCAGCAGGAAGCTGTGTGCTTCTGACAGCTTGACGAAGTAGAGAAACTCATGCAGCTGCTCTGCTATAGAAAAAATTAAACTGTATATGGAAGGAACATGGCACAATGTCTTAAATGTTCACCTTCCTAACAAGTAAACCATGAGGTCCCAGGTTCAATTTCCAGCCCTACCCTTTCTTCCCAGTTTGTTAAAAAAACTTAACTGACTGCCAAGTCTTTTGGAGGATTCTCTCAACCAGTCAGATCTATGTGCTTTCAGACTTGTGCACCTCAAAAGAACCATGACAGTTGAAAATGGAAAAGGGCAGGGAGGTACCTCCCAACTGTCCTGACAAAAGTTGAAGGTTCAGTTCCCAACTGTATCCCCGAAGACAGAATGTGGCTACCTTAATGGGTGGGGGAGAAAACAATCATGCAAATACTTCAACATTAGTGAACCACAGAGCTCTAGCTGAGAACTGAAAAAACAACAACAACAAAACAATTCCCAGTATGTGATAATTCCTTACAACATCTCTAATAGGGAGAAGGGAGCATCTAAAAGCCTTTGCTTCCCTCTCCACATAACCTTCTTTTCACAATCCTGTAGGAAAGGATGCCATGAGGGTGACCGGACACACCACCTTGAAGATGTTTCCTTTAAGATTACAGGTTTTCCCATTGAAATGGTAAGTGTCACAAGTCTGGGACAGAAACAAAAACAAACAATAAAACATTCTTACAAAACGATCTATTGACAAGTGCTGAGATTGTCTGTTTCCTGTATATTAGATGAGACAATGCATCAATATTACAGGAGATAAAGCATTAAACCATGTATCAAGGAAACAAAAAATAGTTTCAGGTCATTGACAATAATCATCATCATCATCATCACCACCACCACCACCTTCACCATCATCATCATCATCATCATCACCACCTTCATCATCATCATTATCATTACCATTATTTTTGTACAGCACAATATTCTAAAAGAATAGGCTAAGACTGTACCAAACATGCACACACACACACACACACATGTAAGGGCAGAATGAAAAAAGTTGTATAAACTTAATCTTTACCTCCCAATAAAGGTCATTTGGACTTGACTTTACACACACAGCACACACACACACACACACACACACACACACACCACACACACACACACCACAAGGAATAGGGGATAGCCTAGTGGTTAGAACATTGCGTTCGCAATCTGATGACCCAGGTTCCATTCCCGTTCAAGGGGATATTTTCTCCTGGAGTTAACATCAGTGCAGACTTCACTCTCCCAAAAAGTCTTTGGGATGAGACTATAAACCGAGCCCCCGTGTGCCATCGCAGGCAGAACATCTTGCGCACACACGTTAAATCCTGTTTTGCTTTTCGTAAGAGTAGGCCATTGTGTGCTGGTGGGAACAGATGACAAAATTTACAGAACTGCATACACATGGGGACCAGATGTAAAAAAGCACATAAGTGCTTATTCCATTATCCTTGATATAAAAGACAAGTTGCACTTTCAGTTGCACTCATAGCTTTCATAGAACAAGCAAGTGCACAGAAGTGAACTATAGTTTTTCGATCTTTAGAACAAGTAAGTGCACAGAGGTGAACTGTAGTGTTTCGATTTTTCAGTTGCACTCATAGCTTTCCTGGAACAAGTCAGTCTTCAGAATTTATTTTTCATTCCTTGTTTAGAGCTCCTAAGTTCACCAATGGTCAGATTTTTTCATTTGCAACCATTTTTCTGGTCAAACCAGGAAGAAAGGTTAAGGCTGGAATCAGACCCAGAGCCTCATGGTTTAACTTGTTAGGCAGGTGAAGAATGTCTTAACCTTCCTGCCACCTTCCTTCTTAGCCTTCAGATGTGAACTACACTATTTAACTCTCTTTAATCCATCAAGCCAAGCATGGTGGTCTGAGTGCTAGACTTCAGGATGGAATAAGAACTGAGATATCATATGCAACATGCATCTCACCACACATGTAAAAGAGCTCATGGTTTCAGGAAAGTTGTCTGTAAGAAAGCTTTACAAAGGAGACTGTAGCATATGCCAAAAAATATTTATGCAGACAGAAAAAAAGATAATAATGCAGTATTATGACTTGGTCTCTAAAGAAAATAAATGTGGGAGACCACTTTAATTGAAATGTAGGGGGTGGGATAGCCTAGTGGTTAAAACATTACACTTGCTATATTAATGGCTTGCATTTGAACTACTAGCAGGGTATGCCGATGAAGAAGAATTGTCACCAAGGCATCGTTCAAAGGGATTTTCCCCTGGAGTTAGCATCAGTGCCAACTCCACTCCTCCAAAAGTCTTTCAGATGAGAATATAAATCAAGGTCTATTGTGTAAATACACACAGAACACTTTGTGCATATGTTAAAACCTGTCCTGCCTTTTGGAAGAGTAGGTCATTGTGTGTTGGTAGGAATGGATGACAACAAGGACTGGATGTAAAACTTACATGAGTGCTTATTCGATATCCTTAAAAGAAAATAATTAAAATTTTAAAAACCCACAAAAAATACACACACACAAACACACACATATGGACACACACCACTCCTACCACCACCACATCTCACACACATACACAACACCACACATACACACACACCACACACACACACACACACACACACACACACACACAAGCAAATCAAGAGGTAAAAAGGTTTTGTCACTAGTTTTTGGTTCCCCCAATTGCTGTAACAAATCTGTTTTTGTTTTTCTATGCTGTTTCAGGTTAATAACAGGAGCTACAAACCACAACGGCATAACTCCACATTCACATAACACCAATACATATCAGCCAAAAGCATGCCACTAAAAGCAGGACTGGGCATAAATCCTGGCCTATCACCTTCTTTTGTTAGGCATGATTCCAGTGGCTTTGTGATTTCTGCTTAACAGTTCTAATGCTCCATGAAATTAAACATCATACACATGACCACTCAAAGGCCCAGAATAGCAGAATGGGCGTTAACAAAGTCAATGACTGCAATAAGTAAAGGATTAGTCATTTGTAGGGATGATACAATGATTGAACAGTGCAGAAACAAGGGTATTAAGAGGAGTGTGTGTGTGTGTGTGTGTGTGTATGTGTGTGTGTGTGTGCAGAATAGGCATTAACAAAGTTGATGACTTCAAAAAGTAAAGGATTAGTAATCTGTAGCAATGATACAATGACTGACAGTACAGAAACAATGGTATTAAGGGAGAGGGGGGTATTTGTGTGTTTGTGTGTGTGTGAGTGTGTTTGTGCTAGTATGTTTTGGTTGTGTGTAGAGCATGTGTTTTTTTCTGCTTTTGTTGTTGCTGTATGTATGTTTTGATATAGTAAAGCACACACACACACATAGGTCTTTACATGTGCACAAGATCCTTTGGGTATGTTTGCACACAGGATCTTGGGTTTTAGTCTCTTTGGAAGGACTATTGTGGGAATGGAGCCAGTACTGGTGGTTTTAGGGGTTCAGGTTTTTGTTGGGGGTTTTTTGGGGGGAGGTAGGGGTGCAGGGTTCATTCCTCAGCTAGAGGTCTGAGGTACACCAATGGTGAGATGTTGTATCTATGTTAATTCCATAGAAAAAAAATACCATTGAACAGGTAAGGCTTGGGGAGGGGGGGTGGAATGGTGTGTGAAATCCTTTTTAACTCCCTGTTTCTCTTCTTCTTCTTCTTCTTCTTCTTCTTCTTCTTCTATCATCATCATCATCATCATCATCATCATCATCATTATCATCATCATCATCATCATTATCATCATTGTTATCATTATTATTATTATTATTATTATTATTATAGTTGTTATTGTTATATCATGTACAACATGCTCATAGCCAGAAAATAAAGAACATGTGTACAGTTATGTATGTGCCAGCATGTGTGCAACAACACACACACTGTACTGTATGTTTGTTGGTCGTGTTCCATGATGACCTCCAAAACAGCAGAGGAGGCAGCTGTTGTTTAGGAAATTGGGCAGAAATTTGATTATAGTGGAGATGCCTTGCCCACAGTACATCTCCACTCTCTCGGCCAAGTGGGCATAAGGACAGTCAGCGTTGGAGATGTTCTCCAAAGGCCAACTAGCCCCCAGGGCTGCAGCACATAAGGACTGTGCAAGTCAAGCCTCTTAGAGAGTCATAGTCCATCACTAAAGACTAAATACTAATTCTTATTATTATTTTATTTTGAGGATAATGGAATAAGCACTCATGTGCTTTTTATCATCCTGTCCCCGTGTGTACATATTTATTAATTTCTGAATGACTCCACTAAGTCTTTCCCCTAATGCTTTAGCTAATATTTTATAATCAGAGTTTGTTGAAGTTATGGGTCTCTAGTTGTTTAACTCATATTTGTTGATATATTTTCCTTTGGGTATCAATGTGATTCCAAGAAAACAGAGACAATGTTGCTCAATGTGAACACACCAGCCCCTGTGAAAGTGAATGGAACTGACCTGCGCCAGACAGACAAGTTCACATACCTTGGCAGCAGCATCAAACCAGAGGACGGCACAAAAGAAGACATCCACAACAGACTGGGCAAAGCCAGGAGTGTGTTTAGGGAGATGAACAATATCTGGAGATCAACTCAGTACAGCACCAATACCAAGCTGAAGCTATACCAGAGCTGTGTTGTATCTACACCCCTGCACAGTTCTGAGTGCTGGAGGACAACGGAAGCGGATCTTACCATACTTTGATCCTTTCACACCATATGCCTCCAAAGAATTCTCTGGATCTTTTGGCCAGAGAAGATCTCCAATGAAGACCTACTACGGAAATGCAGGCAAGAAGACATGGGAACCATCATCACCAGACAACGGAGGAAGTGGATTGGACACATCCTCCAAAGAGACTCACAGTCAGTCACAAGAACAGCATTGCACTGGACCCCAGAAGGAAGGAGAAAGAAAGGAAGACCAAAAGCAACATGGAGGAGGACTGTAGAAAGTGAGATGAAGGCCATGCAGCACTCTTGAGGATCAGTGACTAGGTTGGCCCAGGATAGGCAGGAGTGGAAGCACTTTGTTGCTGCCCTACACACCACTGGTAGTAATGATTAATGATGATGATGATGATCAATGTGATTATTCCTTGCTTCTGGGTATAGGATAGTTCCCCTGTCTCAAAGGATTCTATAAATGAGTTTGTCAAAGCTTTGGCTACTTTATTCCAGAAGAACTTTAAAAATTATATTGTTATTCCATCATATCCAGGAGCTGAACCCTTTTTCATCTTTTTTACAGCGTTTGTTGTTTCTTCCTCTGTAATGTTTCCTTCACATGCAGTTTCATCCAAACATGTAAAAGTTACTTAGAAACTGGTCTGTTGCTGCTTCAACATCCTGTGCTTCTGGTGATTAACTATACACTTTCTTAAAATGGTACTTGCTCTTCTTAACCCTTTCCCATTTTTACCCACCATAGCCAGCTGCTGCCCACTTGCCCGCATCTATTTATACCCACCTCATTTCAGCCTAGTGGGGGTTTTCCCTCATGCACTAAGCTCTACCTAGTACAGCACACTATGAATGAACATTCCACTGAGGTCAGCATAAACTAAGGAAGGAATGGGCACCAAATTCAGTGCTACACAGCCTCCTGTTCACAAGAAATTGGCCAGTGACTGGCTTTGCCTTTCCCACGCTTTCTTGTAGCTAAAAATGGCAGCAAAGATTGATCATTCAATTTGGGAGGAATATACTGATGTGAAAATTGAAGCTATTTTGGCTCATGTGGAACAGTTCAAAAGAGAATAAAATGTTGAATCCGATGTTGAAGTAGATGTAGAAGAAAGAGATGAAATAGGAGAAGGTAGTGGGTGGGAAAGTGATGCTGAGGATAACATTCCGTTGGCTTCATAGCAGACAACATGGTGATGCGCACAAGTGCCTTGCACAGTGCAAGACTTCAGCTGCCGACTGCACCAGCACAAACTCTCCCACTGAATGCTAAGCCCTTAGATTACTTTGTTTTGTTTGTGCCCCAACATTTTTTCAAATTGTAGCAGATGAAACTAACAATTATGCCAGACAAAAGATCACCATGAAAGGCTTAGTCACAGATCCATTACGGACAGAAACAACACCTGAGGAAATTAGGGCTTACCTGTCAGTTTTGATCATGATGGGGATCAAGCGTTTGCCAAGGCTTCATCTCTACTGGTCTACTGATTTGAGATTTTCTGATTCACGGATCAGTAATATTATGATGAAAACCAGATTTCTCAAAATTAATCAGTATTTTCACCTGAGAAACATGCCAACACACCTGGACGTGACACTGGGCTGTGACACCTGCATTGTGACAGCCATGTAACTGGCTATTGGTGAAGGACACACTAGTCTCTTTGTAAATAGTAGGCGTGAGCATATAATTATTTGTACATAATGTATATATGCGCATTAGTCAACCTCTTTTCAATATGTTTCAATACTTTCTACTCAGAAAATGTGGCCTTGATGACAGTAATTTTGTGACAAGTGTGAATGGTTGATTGGATTACCATGACAGTGGATGCATGGAGGACACATTCAGGCAGGACCCACACTTTTTTTAAAAAATCACATATGTATATTGCCCATGTTAGAGGGTAGTTGTAGACTAACAGCATGATGTCACTGCATTGTTACCTGTATTTGGTGACAAAGAGGGGACAGTAGCACGACACATGTAGGTAGGACACACATCTTGGGGTGCAGAACAAAGTATGACATCATATGAATACTTTGGCCAAATATGACTACTCTGCGAACAATGGTAACTGTACAGCACTATGTGTACTTGAGGTACCTTATTCTCTGAAAAAAACTGTGTAAATTTTCCAATACTACAGAGAGTTTCTCTGTAATAAATGCAATGGTAAAGGGTTAAATCTGTCTCTGGTCTATGATGACCTATCCTGTGTCTTTACATAGTTTTGTCATGATTTTCTTTTTTCCTCTAGCTTTTTCTAAACTACAAAAGTATTTACTGTTGCTTCCCCTTCTTCTATCCACTTTATTCTTGCTCTTACTTGTGCCCCTTTGACTTTGGCTGCTTGATGCAGTTCTAGTGTCTGTTTAAGTTGTATATACTTGTTTTGGTTGTCTCTATTCGTTGGATCTTGATCTAATAGCCTTTCTACTTCTAAAATGTCTTGTTTAGATTTTAGTTGAGGGTTTCTCCTCTTGTTCACTATCTCTTTACCATACTCAATACTATAGTTTCTGATATATACTTTGCATAGTTCCCATCTAGATCAGTAGGAGCTTGTGTCTAAAGGATGTTAAGTTTTGCGTCTAGTATTTCATTCATTTTTGAACAAACACTGTGTCTTTTAAATAACTATTGTTAAATTTCCAGTATCCAGGTCCAGGTAAAAATTCACTACTATTAAATTCAATTACCAATGCTTTGTGATCAGAATTGGGGGTAATGTCATACTCACATGGAACACAGTTTTGAGCCATTTCTTCTGATAAAATAAAACAATAATCTAGTCAGCAGGCAATCAAAGGGTTTACTCCTGACCAAGAGTTGTCTCTTTTTTCTTTGTTAAAAACTCACCACATGTCAGTGAGTTGTAAATTGTTTGTTGTATTATTAAATGCCTGAACTTCCAGGTTAGGGTGTGGATTACCCCAAATGATGTCAAGTTCATTACTAAGGACACGGTTAAAGTCCTCCATTAGAACAAGGTTATGTTTGCTATAATCACTAAGTATTTGTTGTAGGTTTTAAGGAATGATAATTTTTCTGTAGAGTTATTAGGAGCATATATGTTTGCTAGCCTAAAGGTATAAATTTCATGCTCTACTAATACCACTAAAATCCTATTTTCCACCCCATTGTTTTTCCCAAGTTGCAATGTCATTATCTGTTATATGGGTTTCTTGTAGACACACTATATCATATTTCTGTCTTTTTACATAATGTAACATAGAATTTCTTTTCAATTTATTCTTTAAACCTCTAGCATAAAGAGAGCATATCCCTATTTTATCCATGACAAATAATACAATTTGTATATGTTAAACATTTTCATTATGGGCAGAAAGTTAAAATTTCGTTGATCAAGATCGCAGTCTATGGACATAGCAGGGTCTAAGCTGGGGTCAGTTCTGGGTGTGGTTGTTTTACCCAAACTCGCTGTCTCCTCAGGGTCTGAGGTTATACCATCATGGTTGACTGTCTGGCCTGTCCTCTGTTTCCTTCTTGCACACCTCTCTATCAGGCTGCAATCTTCCATGGATCCTTGATGTTTAGGGGTCTCCGATCTGTTCCTGTGTGGGTTCTGGAGTCCCAGGGTAGTGCTGAGGGTAGGCTGCCATTCCCATGGCCAACTTCTTGCTTGTGCATCAGTGCCAGCTCTGCCACTGTACCAGTTTTGTTGGCACTCTCCACAGCCACATGTTCAGCTTTGTCCTTGCTTGACTTGCTGTGGTTTCTTTTTTGTGCTTCTAGAGGACAAGCTGGGTCACCACGTTTGTGTCCAGGCAGCCTGCACTCTCTGCACACCATTTCTTTTTCACACATAGAAACATGGTGATTTTCCTCCAAACATCTAGAACACACCACTGATTTTTCTGCTAGTTTTTGTTAAGGGTGATAAATTTTTGCCGTGAAAAATATTTTCTTTAAGTGTTTTTTCTAGTGGGACTGGAGGGACTGTTATATGTACAAATATCCTCCCAGTCAGGAACCTAGTTAACTTCTGATCTGTGTCTCTTGCCCTTTCTGCAATTATTCTTAATCTCAGTTCACAACCCTACTTCAATAATGCTTGTTCAATCTCTATGTCTGCCACAGGGATAGGAACATTGTCTATCCACACTTTTGTTGATGGTTTTTCTTCGCCAGAGTCATTTCTTAAGATGAAGGGGTTTGTGTCTGAAAGTTGTAAAACAGTCCCTCTCACACTCAAACCCTTTAGTAACAGATTTGTTCTAGCCTCTCTTGTGGCTGGGTATATTCGCCATAGTCCACCAATTAACTGTACACCCATTATCGAACCTTGTCCAGCCACTCTTTCGCCTGCCATACATACTTCCAACACAGAAAGGTCATTGGTAGTACAGTCTGGAATGTTTTTGGCTTTTAGAAAGACTGGCTGCTCTTGAGCAGACATCGTTATTTTATATTTTTATCATTACTTACCATAGTTTGTTGTGTGGTTTACCTTCTTGTGTTGTTAAAAAGCCTTGTCTCTTACACCTCCAAACCTTGTTGAACGATTGAGAAAGGTTTCTCAAAGACAACAACAGGGCACTCTTTCTTGATGAAAAGAATGGGTGGCCAAGGTGACCTCCACCATGTTGTTAGAATTCAGTTTGATGTGTACTTTGGGTATTAGATCCCTGGATATATCCAAGAATTTACGTCATAAAACTTATGTAAAAATTGTTTTAGGTCTACCATTGTGCCTATGTCATTGCCCTTCATGGGATGATTTTTTTCCACTTGACTTTGACCTACTACATCATTTAGTACCTACACTTTTCTCCCCTTCTACCCCCTCCCCTCTTCTTTCATTTTTGACATAACATATTGATCTGAAGTAC
>CM054137.1:53669198-53711293 GCA_028751875.1 Rapana venosa
CCCTTTGCTTGTTTTTCTTATTTTTTTGTTTTTAAAAAATTTTTTGGTGGGTTTTTTTTTTTTAACTTTTGATTCTCTGTACTTAAGTTTTAATGAGTGCCCTATTTCATATCTTATATTATTATAACAAGTATGTGTACCATTTGACAATGTGTAGATGTTTATCTTTATGACTTATTAAGTTTGGTTGTGTTTTTTTCTTGGCTTTGTTGTTGTTCTTGTTCTTGTTGTTGTTGTTGTCTGTTTTTCTCTCTTTTCAGTCTTTTGTTGGTTTGTTTTTTTCTTCTTGTTTGTTTGTTTGTTGGTTTTGGTTACGGTTTTTGGGTGGGTAGGGTGGGTATTTTTAGGATTTTCTTTTAATTGCTTGCTTTGGGGGGGGGGGGGGAGGGTTGTTGGGGGGGGGGGGGGAGGGTTTGTGGGGGGAGCTGTTTTTGAAAAGGGTTATTTCCCCTTGTTTTTATTGTGAGACTGTATAAGTATTGGGTTATTATTATTAAGATGTATCCCTAACGGGCGGGGACTGGATGTAAAAAAGCACATGTGTGCTTATTCATTATCCTCGAAATAAAAGAATTTGTCATTGACATTGTCATTGTCATTGTCATTGTCTCTCTTTCTCTCTCTCAACTATTAACAGTGATTATTAAGGATAGTCCCTTCTCATGGCATGCTCTGAATGAAAAAAAAGTGTCAATACTTATTTGTAACCCTTGGGGATAAAGATTATCATTCAATCAATCAATCACTCAATCAATCAACCAATCAATCAATCTCTGTCTCTCTCTCTCACTCTCTTTCCTCCTCCTCCTCCCCCCTCCCTACCCCTCCTCCTCCCTATTACTCCATCTGTGCTTATCCCTGTTGGAGTAGTAGGTTGTAAACTTGCATCATAGCTCCTCCTTTCATTTCAGTCTCCCCATTACTCCCTTCTCTACCCCACCTCCCTCCTCCCGAATTCCCCCCCCCCCCCCCCCTCCCCCCCCTCCCCCCCCTCCCCCCCCCCCCCCCCCCCCCCCCCTCTTCAGGTCTTTGTGACCTGTCTGGAGATGAAATAACAGCAGACTAGAAGGGCTAGCCCAGATCACATAGTATTACCACAGTGCCCTGGAAACCTGGTAAAGATTTGAGAGAGAGAGAGAGAGAGAGAGAGAGGGAGAGAGGGAAGATGTGTTCAAGCATTTTTTCATTGAGGTTTAGGTCTAACTTCAATATGCATGCAGTTAGGCTAGGCCTAGTGTAGGCCTAGCCAGTGTTGTGTAGGCCTCCCACCCCTTACAGTTAACAGTAGATTTCAGAATTTTATTTCAGGGCTGCTCTCCCTCGAAAATTACTTCTTAAAGAAAATGTTTAGACTCGTTCTGTTAAAGTGCTGCTCCCCCTTGTCTGTTTTGGTCTTGATTCTTATTTGTATCCATGTAACGTGTTGGGTTTTTTATGAACATGGCCTTTTTCAAACAGAATTTTCCTCCTGGGGGGTGGGGGTGGGATTCGGGAGGGAAGGGGGGGGGGGGGTGCTGCCAGTATAAACAGCATCATGTGGAAATTCTGTGCTAGAGATTCTCTCTTTTCTATCCCTCATTTTGTTTTTGCCTTGTTCCTTTTCTTCCTGTGACCTCCTTGTCTATTTTTGGGCTTCTTGGTCCATTTTCCTGCATTTTCCTCCATTTTTCTGGGGAAAAAAAAGGGGGGGGGGGGCCCGGCCCCCTTTTTTCCCCAGAAAGACTTAAAAGATAACAATTCTCTCCTGTGTGGAAGTCAGATGTGCTGGGCCTGACTTGTCAGGCGCTTAACGACAGTGCAACGCATTTTTGCTCATATGACAGATAACAATACTTGCTGTCTGAGCGTTTCTACGAAGAAGAAACATAACTTTGCTCAGAACAAGTTTTCTGCTGTTGCCATCGGTTGTTGTTTTTTCACGTGTTAGTGCACAGAATCTGTATGTATCATTTCTTGCAAAGGACTAGCACCCGGACTACCTCTCATGAAGGTAGGAGAAGTGGGATCGAATTAGCCCAATCTGGACCGGCATGTTGACACTAGACCACAGATATAGATGAGGCTCATGAAGTCAAAGAACCATGGGCACACAAGGAAACCAAAGGAACCAGGATAGTCATAGGACCACTACAGAGGAGAATAAAAGACTGAAAAATCAAACAGGATGAGTTGTGCTAGCCTGCTGACACAAGAAATGAATCTTAGGATTTTCACAATGTGTGTGTGTGTTTATTTATTTATTCTTTTATTTCCAGGATAATGGAATAAGCATACATGTGCTTTTTTTTTTATCCACTCCCCGTGTGTATGCAGTTTTGTCAATTTTGTCATCCGTTCCCACATGCACACAATGGCCTACTCTTCCGAAAAGCGGAACGGGTTTTAACGTGTGCGCAAGATGTTCTGCGTGCGTTCGCACACGGGGCCTCGGTTT
This sequence comes from Rapana venosa, assembly GCA_028751875.1. Classification (NCBI taxonomy): domain Eukaryota; kingdom Metazoa; phylum Mollusca; class Gastropoda; order Neogastropoda; family Muricidae; genus Rapana; species Rapana venosa. The sequence goes on from CM054137.1 coordinate 53,671,633, forward strand.
ATAGTCCCATCCGAAGGTGTGTGTGTGCGTGTGAGTGCATCGTGCGTGCGTGTGTTCTTTGCTGCATTCTTACACAGGAATTCTAGCAGTCTGTAGTGTAGTGTAGTGTGGCGTAGCGTAGAGCAGAGGAGAGGAGAGAAGAGAGAAAACAGTCATAGATCTATAATTATGAGAGTTCAGTATGTTGCCACTTGAGTGGTCTGAGATCCCCAACATGAGGGAACAACAAAATATATGAAACACCCTTCTGTACACATCCCCCTCCCCCCATCCCCCAAGTGCAAACGATTGCAGATAGATAGATAGATAGATAGATAGATCGATAGATAGATAGAAAGATCAGATAGATAGATAGACAGATAGATAGATAGATAGATAGATAGATAGATAGATAGATAGATAGATAGATAGATAGATAGATAGATAGATGCAGACTTAACATCCAGAGTGTACTCTCTCTCTCTCTGTCTCTCTCTCTGTCTCTCTCTCTGTCTGTCTGTCTGTCTGTCTCTTCTCTCTCTCTCTCTCTCCTTCTCTCTCTCTCTCTTCTCGCTCTTTCTCTCTCTTCTCACGGGAACATAACATCACACACACACACACACACACACACACACACACACACACACACTCACAGAGACTAACCATCCCCCCCCCCCCCCCCCCTCACTCCATCCCTGAGCCCCTCCCCCCTTTCCCTCCTCTGACCATTGAACATTATTGTCAAGTCAGCAGGGATCCATGTAACCCCCACCATGTAAGAGGGGGGAGGGGGGGGGGGGCAGCCTTTGTAATCGTGTGTAAGAATCACAGACCTGGGGTCTGTTCAGCTGGACGTAAAGTTAGGTCTAAGTGTCCCCACAGGTGCTTCTCCTTCTTCATAGAACGCTCAGACTGTTGTAGGCTAGTCTGTCATAATATGAGCGAAAATGCGTTGTGCTGCCGTTAAGCGCCTGACAAGTCAAGCCCAGTGCATCCGTCTTAGCGTGGGAATTGTCGTCTTTAAAGTCTTTTGGAAAAAAACAGAAAAGTACCCCTGGCGGATGAAAATGAACCAAAGAGGCAATTCAAAGAAAAGAAAGAGATGGCGGGGAAGTAAAGGAGCACGAGAGAAAGAGAGATGGCTAGAAAAGAGGGAATTCCTATCGCAGACTTTCCCAGAAGGTGGACGCTATTTATTCTGTCAGGCACGCCCAGGAGGAGACACACAGTTTGACATTCGCTGTTTTTCGTAACGAAATTGTGTTAAGTTTCAGTGGAGTGACTATCGATGTGTCTTGTCTTATAATTTTTACATTTGTTGCAGAAACTCTTGGGTGGCATGTAAGTAAATAATTAAACAAATATAGAAGTAAATGGATAAATAAATGAATGAATGAATGAATAGATAAATAAATGAAGCAATTAATACAAATTGTGGTGCTTCCAACTTAAGCACTCGGTAGGATTGCTCTAAGACGAATATAAATGTATTCACGTCGAGTCTTTTAATTCTTGTGGGTGTGTGTGGTGTGGTGGGGTGGAGGGGGGGGGGGGGGGGGGGGGGGGGGGGGGGGGTTTGGGGGGGGGAGTGCGCGCGCGTGCGTGCGTGCATGTGTGTGTGTGTGGAATTCATTACGATAAAGAATATTATGATACATAATAAAATCTATTAAGGGGTAATAGACTTAACTGAATTATCAAAAGCACAACATTAACTAGCAGAATATAAAATTTAAACATGATAAAGACCACAGCAAAGTTCTATATTGACATATATTTTTTAAAAGCATTCAACAATTGATAACGATATCATAATGATAAATAATTAATTATAAGTGTTTTAAAAGGGCGATCTGTGATTCAAATACTTGTAACACCTCTTCATGCAGTGTTGACAGTCTGGTTTCTTTGTCGTCGAACGTTCAGACAGCAAGTATTGTTGTCTGTTTTATGAGCAAAAATAAGTTGTGCTACCTGACAAGGGAGGTCCAGCGTGTCCATCTTTGGTGTGGGAGAGAATGGTTATTTTCTGGGGAGGGGGGGGGGGAGACCAAGAGGGAAGAAAATATACAAGAAGGATGCGACAGGAAGAAAACGAACAAGGCAGGAAGGAAGAGAGGAAAGAAAAGTTGGAATTCCTAGTATGGGCACGGAATTTCCTGAAGGTGGGATGCTATTTAAACTAACAGGCCCCAGACCCCCCCCCCCCCCCCCCCCCCCCCCCCCTGTCCTCTCAGAGTGTACTCTCTGTATCTGAAACCATGATCACATGGTGTTTCGCTTTTTTGTCACGAATGTCTGAGGAATGGGCGCTACTGTTTGTTAATAAACAGCAACAACAGCAACAACAATAACGACAAAAACAAAAATTATTGAAATTTATATCTTGCAACCAATAACAATTAAAAGTCCCTACAAATCCAAACGTGCAGCCCTTTGTTGCAGGTAACTACTGTTTGAATCTTCAGAGTGTTGATTTTATTGTTTGTTGTTTTTTTTAATTCTTTTATACCGAGGATAATGGAATAAGCACTTGCAGTCGCTGTGTGTATGCAGTTTTGTAAATGTTGTCATCCGTTCCCACCGACACACACAATGGCCTACTCTTCCGAAAAGCGGAACGGGTTTTAACGTGTGCGCATTATGTCCTGCGTGCGTTCGCACACGGGGCCTCGGTTTATTGTCTCATCCAAAGGACTTTTGGGGAGAGTGGATGTTAACTCCAGGGGAAAATATCCCCTTGAACGGGAATCGAACCCGGTTCGTCAGATTGCGAGCTTCTGCTATCTCCAGTAGTGTTGCCGCGATTTCTCCTCGTGGGCTATATCAGTTGTTTTGAATTTCGAGGGAAAATGGTAAAAAGCACTTGTATAGGATTAGATGATAGCAAGGTGGTATCATTGTGCAGAAAAGTGAGACCGCTGAATATATGTGTGTGTGTGTGTGTGTGTGTGTGTGTGTGTGTGTGTGTGTGTGTGTGTGTGTGTGTGTGTGTGTGTGTGTGTGTGTGTATGTGTGTTTCCCTCAATTACTATTTTCTCATTCCAAACCAAACCCTAACAAAGATAAAAACAACAAACAACATTCCAAACCAAACCATAACAAAGATAAACAACATTCCAAATCAAACCCCAACAAAGATAAAAACAAACAACATTCCAAATCAAACCCTAACAAAGATAAAAATAAAAAAAACGACATTCCAAATCAAACCCCAACAAAGATAAAAACAAACGACATTCCAAATCAAACCCTAACAAAGAGGAAAACAAATAAATGAAACCATTAAGATGCATTCCTTGAACATTTGGGGATGGGGCATTCTTGAGTAAGAACCACACCTTTCCTAGGAGAAGATGGGGGGGGGGGGGGGGGGGGGGATAGATGTGAACAGAACAAAGACCTGTACAGTATAGCAGGGCTTGAGGGGGGAGGGGATGGGTGGGTGTTGTAAGGACCTTCTGGACCATTCTGAGGACATTAGTTTGGGTAATGTCCCTTAAAGGGACGTTGTTCCAGTTTCTGACACCAACTCTTACATATTTTCCCCTTTCCAATCAATTTTCCTCTCAAGGTAGGGTGTGTGTGGTGTTAGACTATTGACACTGCCACCAAGGGGAACGGGAGAGAGAGAGAGAGAGAGAGGGGAGAGGAAAAGAGAGAGAGAGAGAGAGAGAGAGAGAGAGAAGAGAGAGAGAGATTGGGTTGTTGTTTGTTTGTTTTGTTTGCTTGAAAGGATGTAAGGTATTCTTTTGTTTTTGGTTTGATTTTGGTTTGTTTTGTTTTAAATTGTTGACAATTTTTTGTGTCAATCTTCTTTTCCCATTAAACAAATGCTCCCCGTACATTTTTTCCCTTTTAAAAGTCAGTATATCAATTGATACTGATTTTGGAATTATCCATTCAACGAAGAAGAGGCACTTTGTTTCTTTTGTTATCATAGCTTTTTGCTTAGTATGGCTGCCCAAGAGGCGAAATACTTCAAAACAGTCATACAAAAAACTTGTCTCCGATAATTTGCTTCCAACTCACAGTGATTCCCCGTGGGATGGAGGTGCATTTTTGTGCCCCCATTTTTTTCTGGGGAACCCCAAAAACCAAAATTTTGGTTTTCCTTCTTTTATTTCCCCCAAAAGGATGGGGGGAAAAAGGGACAAAGGGGGGGGGGTTTGGGGGGCGGGGGGGGTGCAAAGGGGGGGGGGGAAAAGGGGGGGGGGGGGGGTTTTTTAGGGGGGGGGGGGGGGGTTTTGGGGGGGGGAGGGGGGGGGGAGGGGGGGGTTTTTTTTTTAAAAAAAAAAAATTTTTTTTTAAAAAGGGGAAAAGGGGGGGGAAAAAATAAAAAAAAGGGGGGGGGGGGGGGTTTTTTTTTTGGGGGGAAAAAGGGAAAAAAGGGGGGTTTTAAAGGGGGGGGAGGAAAAAGGGGGGTTTTTTGGGGGGGGGGGGGGGGGGGGGGGGAAAAGAAGAGGGGGGGGGGGGAAAAGGGGGGGGGGGGAAAGGGGGGGGGAAGGGGGGGGGGGGGAAAGGAGGGGGGGGGGGGGGGGGGGCCCCCCCCCCCAAAAAAACCCCCCCCCCCCCCCCCCCCCCCCCCCCCCCCCCCCCCCCCCCCCCCCCCCCCCCCCCCCCCCCCCCCCCCCCCCCCCCCCCCCCCCCCCCCCCCCCCCCCCCCCCCGCCCGGGGGGGGGTTTTTTTTGAAAAGAAAAAATTTGTTTCGCCAAAGCAGGAAGGGGAGGAAAAAAGAACCCAAAAAAAAAAACCAAAAAAATTTAAAAATTTATAGCCCCCCAAAACCCCCCCCCCCCCCTTTTCCTTTGTTTTAAGTTTTTTTTTTTTTTAAATTTTTTTTTCCCAGGTTGGGGTTTTCCCAGTCGGGGTGGTAGGGTTTAAAAATTTTTCCCCCCACCACAACCCAAAAGGGCCCACCCCAAAAGGGAAATTTTAAAAATTTTAGTCCTCCCCGCCCGGGGTCGGTTTTTTCTTCAAAGGTTTTTTTGGGGGGGGTTTTCCTTTTTCCCCCGAAGGAAATTAACCTTCGTCGTGGGTTTGCTTTATTTGCCCGTTCCCCCGGGGCCCCATTTTTTGAATTTCGGGGAAAAAAAAGGGGTTTGTTTTAAAAAATTGGTTATTGTAAAAAAGGCCCCTTTTAATTTGGTGTTTGGGGGTTTTTTTTGGGGGTTGGGGGTTGTGGGTTGGGTGGTTTTTGGGTGTGTTTGTTTCCTTTTCTTTTTTCTAACCAAAAAAAGTTAAAAAAAAAAATCCAAAAAAAAATAAAATTCAAAAAACCCAATATATTTTTTTTTTTTAAAAAATTTTTTTTTTTTTTGGGGGGTAAAAAGTTTTCCAATTATTTCCATAAACAAAAAAACAAAATAAAAAAACCAAATTAACCTTAATAAGAAAACACCTTTCAAAAAAGGAAAATTTAAAAAACAAAGCCCAACAATAAAAAGGACTTGGGGGGGGATCTTAACTCTGAGACCATTCGAGACATTATTTGGGTAATGTCCCTAAAGGGACGTTGTTCCAGTTCTGACAACCACTCTTACATATTTTCCCTTTCCAATCATTTCTCTCAAGGTAGGGTGTTTGGGATTAGACTATGACACTGCCACCATAAGGGAACGGAGAGAGAGAGAGAGAGGGGGGGGGGGGAGGGGAGGGGGAGGAAGAGGAGCAGAGAGCTGGTTTTTAGTTAGGGGCTTGAGGGGGGGGGGGAGGGATTGGTTTTTGTGGGACTTTGACTTTTGAGGACATTTAGTTTTGGTTAAGTCCCTTAAAGGGTCACGTGATGTTCCAGTTTCTTGACACCAACTCTAAATATTCCCCTTTCCAATCAATTTTCCCTTAAAGGTGGTGTGTGTTGTAAGACTTTGGACACTCCACCAGGGGTAACGTGCGGAGAAGAGAGAGAGAGAGAGAGAGAGAAGAGAGAGAGAGAGAGAGAGAGAGAGAGAGGAGGAGAGAGAGATGGCTTGTTTGTTATGTTTTTTTGTTTGCTTGATGGATGTAAGGTATTCTTTGTTTTTGGTTTGATTTTGGTGTTGTTGTTGTTTTTAATTGTTGACAATTTTTTGTGTCAATCTTCTTTTCCCATTAAACAAATGCTCCACGTACATTTTTTCCTTTAAATGTACAAGTATATTCAATTGTATACTGATTTTGTGAATTATTTCCATTTCTAACTGAAGAATGAGCACTTTGTTTCTTTCTTGTTATTGCCATTAGCTTATTTGCTTGAGTATGGCTGCCTAAGAGGCGAAATACTTCAAAACAGTCATACACACAAACTTGTCATCCGATAAGTTGTGTACTTCCAATCTCACAGTGATTCCCAGGTGGGATGAGTGAGACAGAGTGCATGTTCTAGGTGACCCCCAGGGTTTATAGCTGGGTAACGCACAACAACAACTTATCTGTTTGACTTTGTTCCATGTACATTCAGGTTCCCCCTGTATAAACAGTTGTATTGCAAGCTTGGTCTATATGACATACAACAATCGCAAATTTAAGGCACTGCAACAGAAAGAAACCAATATAAAGAACATTTCGTAAAGACTATCAATTCTAAACCACCAAAGGCTGTGCCTGTATAATACAAAATGCAGTTTCTTTGGATAGACAGTGTGTTTTAGGCTGAGTGTGCACTTTGCTCACTATGACTTTTGAATTGAAACCCCCCTCCCCCTCCTCCCCCCCCCCCCCTTTCTCTTGTAGACAGACATGTTTGGCTTGGTTAAACTTCATGGTTTAAGGTTTCCTTGTAAGTGAGGCGAGTGTCATAGCCTGTCTAGGCAACTCTTGTGGTTAAAGATGGTGTAACCACCCAGACTATACCCAAACATTGGAAAGACTTCATGCATGAAGCTCAATCACTACCCTCCCCCCCCCCCCCACCCCTTCTTCTCCATCCCCACCCTCTTCATCTCCCCCCCCCCCCCCCCCCCCCCCCCCTTCTCTGTTGTGGTGTAGGTAGACTTGGCAAGGCCCTATTGGAGGATTTGAGTTTCGAAAAACTATTTTTGTCTGTCAGCTGATTCCAAGGCATATTTAGGATTGGTTAGTCTCTGTCTCCAAGTAGGTCCATTGGTCAGTGGGAATCGAAGCCCCACCACTAAACCATAATATAACAGGATGTAGGGAGTTTTCAAAGTCATTCTCTTCCCTGTCCGGTGACAAAGTCAGTGGTGATATCGTTTCTTCAAACTAGAGGGGCTGACTGATGAAATTCTACAACATGACTCAGAGAAAGGAAAACAGCAGTGTTTCTTCTGTTTGAGCTGTAAGTGAGAATTCTCTTCTTTTATCCATGTAGCACTTGGTTGTTGGCGATAGAGATTGAAGAATGCTGAAGCTGATTTCATGTAGTGTTAGTGGCTAGCTATTTTTATTTATTTTATTTAAAATCATACCACTTAAGTCACGAGATTTATCTGTGTGAAATTCGGGCTGCTCTCCCCAGTGAGAGCGAGTCACCACAAAGAGCAGCCACAAGAGCAGCGCCACCCTATTTTTCTTTTATTTTGGTCTGCAACTGTATTTGTTTCCCTATCAGAGTGGCTTTTTATTCTAAGAATTTTGCCAGGGACAACTCTCTTGTTGCCGTGGGTTCTTTTACTGCGCTAAATAATTTTGTGTAAGTCAAACTCAAAGTCAAACTTATTTTCAGATGGTACATTGAATAAGTAGTGCATTTGCTTTTTTTCATCAAGCCATCTATCTAAAGAAAAAAGAGAGAAAAAAGATAATATATATGCAGACATAGAATAAAAAATTTAAAAAACACCTAATCAATGATAAACAATACAAATCAAACAAGAAAAGACAATAACATGCATACATGAAATTAAAAACAAAAGCAAAAAAATCCTGAACAATATTAAACCATACAATTCAAATAATTAAATCTTGAAAATATATCCATCATAATACAAACAAGCAACAAAGAAAAAAGAAAAAACAAAGACAAAGAAAAAACAAAAACGACAAAACAATTTAAAAAAGACACGCCAACTGCTTCCCCCCCCTCCCCAACTCACACACATACACACAAAAACCTTCAACCATACAAACAACTGAATAAAACGAACAAACAACCACAACAAGCAAATAAACAAACACAAACATACCTACACAACAACAACAGTAACAATAACATAAGACAAGCATAACAGCCAAACAAACTGAAGAACAATATAGAACTAACAAAGAAAAAAAAAAGAGTCCAAAAATACCCCCCCCCCCCCAAGAAAACCACCATAAACCCAAAACAAACAAAAAGCAAAATAAACCAGAACTCCACCCCACCACCACCAACAATAACAACCAAATGGATATAAACAGAGGAAACTGATGTATAGTTTCCTTTTAAATCATTTAAACCCTTACATACACATACACACCCTCACCCATATCACCTTCACCACATATACTCATATAATAAGGAAAACAAGAAATAACCAAGCAGACATTGGATTCAGAGCAAAAAAGTATAAAGATATCCATTCCTTCCCTCTCGCCTGGTCATATACAGGCATGTACATGTGCTTTTTTATTTAAGGCAGTACAACCTCAATCCTTCCATCAAGGAATAAATTCAGGCAATATAAACCCACCCAGCAATGTTAACATCAGCAATAACAATTTAGGTCATCTAATACAATGAAAAAGAAAATAAACAGGAACAAAATAAAATAAATCAGCATATTTTTGTGAAACACAAAAATGTAAAAAGCCCCAAACAACAAGAAAGTAAAAATCCAAAACCAATTACACAACACACACACTCACACATGTGTACACACACATGTACACACACACATGTACACACACACACACACACACACACACACCAGATTCAAAGGGTGTTGGGGTCATATCATATCAACCCTTATGTAGATCAATGCTTACACATGTCTTAGTCCTTACAGCTCCTAGGGGAGCATAGGGCCTCAACAGCGTCCCTCCACCTTCTCCTGTCTCTGGCAAGGGTCTAGGCCTCTTCCCATGTCAGGCTGGAGTCAGGTCTGTTTGGGGCGCCCTCTCTTCCTTTTCCCCTGCAGGTTCCACTCGAACCCTTGTCTGGTGATGTTGCAAGGCTCCTTCCCCAACGCCACTTTCACCACCTTGGACATCCATAGGCTGTTGATTCGCCCTCATCACAGGTCAGTACTTGGCACTCTGTCAAACCATCTGAGATGAAGGATCTGCCAGAGACATCCGTTGATGAAGGTCTGGATCTTGGAGGAGCTGGTGTTGATGACCCGCCAAGTTTCTGACCCTTAGAGACGCACAGACTTCAGTTGGAGTTGAAGATCCTGAGCTTGGTGGTTGTGGAGATCGCATTTGTTCTCCTTACAGGTTTCAAGATGGCAAATGCTTGGCGTGCTTTCTGTATTCTTACACATGTACTCTATATCAGTATATGAAAACTTGGGTCATATCTGATTTTAATGACAAGAATAGCATCAGTGACACTTTAATCACTCTTAAGTTTTCAAGTGGTGTTCTGAACTTTATTCATGAAATATATATATTTATACTGATTTTTGCTTTTAATACATTTCAAAATTTTGGGGAGTTGATTCCATAGGTCACTGCCTGAATACAAGAGGCTCGATTTATATAGGTATTTCTGGGTCTTGGAAATGTTAGCAAATGGTTGTCTATATTGGTTAACTTTGAAAGGTTTGGTAATCTTCGGAGGTACATTTTGATTAACAACTTGTTGCTTAAACACAGCTTTATTGAATAAGCCCATTTGGAAATGTCAGGACATTTATTTGCTTATGTGACTTACCCAGAGGCAAGGACAGAGGCAGGGTAGGGAAAGAGTGGAACACACACAATTCTCAGCAACAGCAATTCGATAGCAACATGTGTGGGCATAAACCAGGCAAAAGAAGACTCAGGCAAAGACAGCAGCTTTCTGTTGCCACCTCTTTATTCAGCCCTCTAGTACATCTACTGCTGTGTGGGTGGAAGGTCTCTCTAGCCACCTTAACCACCCCTCTATATATACACACCATGCGAACTGCAAAGACAGCACCACCACACTGGGAGTGGGAGTGTTTCCCCCATTTGGCCCCAAGATGGAGGAGATTTTGTGTTTTATCATGCAGCTTCACTGGTGATTATCTTGCTGTCCGCCTAACCAAACTAGACATATTATACATCAAAATAAACTGGTAAGTACAAGCATTAAGATGCATTCTTGCATTTTGCACAAAATTATTTGGCTGCAAACTATTGGCGATTAAAGCCTTCAACTAGATTCACTTTTAACAGCTGCATGCTATAACTTTTGGTAATAAAACATTAAAACTTCACAAAACTAAATATAGGTAGGACCACTCATTTTTTCAAACATCATAGAATATCAAGTTTCTTATCTCAAATGAAAGATAATAAGATCAAGAAGCATGCAAATTTTCAAATCATTATCTTTAACTGTTTTTGAAATATATCACTTTAAACATTTTAAGACCCAACAAAAATGCCATTTCGTTATATAAAGCACTATTTGGATATGTCCATGCTCATTATGAATCTGACATTGCTAAAACTAGTTTTATATTCTTTTAAGTTACTTTGAAGAAACAAATATTTAAAAAATAGGAAAGTAAGTCCAAGGAAACAAATGGAATTTTACATCAAAATCAGAGAAAAATTCTAAAAATAGCTTTCCATTTTAGCAGAAAAGGGTACTTTACCCTCCTGTCAAAACCACAGGGAATGACTGAAAGTGTCCAAGATCTATATTACTTGACTTGACTTGAGGAGGCACCGTGGTCGAGTGGTTTAGCGGTCAACTCGTGATCCAGAGGTCCCGGGTTTGATCCCCGCTCGGCTCGGTGTTGTTGCCCTTGGGAAAGACACTTTACTCCTATTTTCCTCACTCCACCCAGGTGTACAAATGGGTACCAGCTCTGCTGGGGAAGTATCTGGTGACAGACTAGTGTCCTGTCACAGGGGTGGTGAAAAACCATCAGTTCGCTTAACCCTACAGAAACCGGGATAAGCTCGGGCTCGATGGGCCTTCTGGCTCGAAAGAACATACCTTTTTTTTTTACTTGACTTATGCCTTTTGGTTTCTTGGGGAACATAGGGCTTCAACAACACCCCTCTTCAGCTCGGCCCATGTCATTCCAGCTGCCTTTGTTTCTTCGTCAACACTTCTGCATTAGGTCTGTTTTGGTTGACCAACTTTCCGCTTCCCTTATGGATTCCAGTCAAGGGCCTGCCTGGTAACATTTGAAGCAGGCTTGCAGAGTGTATGGCGGATCCATCCCCACTTCCTTTGTTTAATAATGGATTGGGGTTTGTCTGGTCCTATCCCACAGTTGTTTGTTGGATATGACTTCTGGCCACCTGATGTTGAGGATGTTCCTGAGGCATTTGTTGGTAAATGTCTGGAGTTTGTGGGTGTTGGGTTTTGTTACCCTCCAGGTTTCTGAGCCATAAAGTAGGACTGATTTGACAATGGTGATCTATATACCTGGAGACAGCTGGAGAGAATAGCCCAGGGCAGAGGACTCTGGCGGACTGTTGTCGGCGGCCAATGCTCCAGGGGGAGTGATGGGCCTAGCCTAAGTAAGTAAGTAAGTTGTAGATCCGAATCTTGTTTTGAAATGAGAGGGTTGTTGACCTCCATAATGGCCGAAGGGTGTTGAAGGCGTAACGGCTTTATTGATTCGGCACTTGATGTCTTCATTTGTTCCCCCATCTTTACTGACAACACTGCCCAAGTAAATAAACTTGCTGACTTCCTTGATGGTTTCTTGCTGCACAAGATCATGTGTTTTGTTGTTCACCCTCATGACTTCTGTCTTCCCGATGTTGATTTGGAGGCCAGTCTTTTCAGCTTCTTCAGCAACACAACAAAGCTTCTCTTGTGCATCTTGTTGCCTGTGGGAGAGAAGGCTGATGTCGTCTGTGATTTCCAGGTCTTCCAGCTGCTTCATGAGGGTCCACTGTATGCCATTTCTCCTGTTTGCTGTGGCCTGCTGCATTATCCAGTCAACCACCGACAGGAAGATGGTTGGCGACAACAGACAGCCCTGACAAATACCGGTCTGTACGGAGAAGGCTTCCATCAGTTTCCCTTCATGGATGACTTGACAGGTGGCATCTTCGTGTAGCTGCTGGATGATGGTGATGAACTTTGGTGAAAGCCATAGTGATGCATCAGTTTCCAAATGACATCTGTCGATGCTGTCAAATGCCTTCTGGAAGTCGACAAAGACTGAATATAGGGGGGTCTGCCACTCCAGGGACTGGTTATTGGTTAATGATGGTGGCATTGTGGCAATTTGATCTGTGCATGATCTGTCTTCCCTAAAGCCTGCCTGTTCATCCTGAAGTGTCTTGTCCAGTGCTGTCTTCAGTCTAACATGATCCTTGTCAGCACTTTCCCTGGGATGGACAGTAGCACGATTCATCTCCAGTTGTTGCAGGAGGACAGGTCCCCTTTCTTTGGTATCTTTACGAGATGGCCTTTCTTCTAGTCTTCTGGTACACTCTCCTGCTCCCAGATCTTATATAGGAGTGGGTATAACATCTCAGTGGAAGTTTGGATGTTTGCCTTAATAATAATAATAATAATAATAATAAAATGGAACTTATATAGCCCTATATCTTGCAAAGACAAATCAAAGTGCATGCATTCAACCTAATCTTACAGTCATGCAATCAATGATAAATAATCAATAGTTTAAACAAACAGATATTTACAAACATGGTGCGCTGCAGACATAATCTATGAAATAAAATTTCAATAGTCAAATGTTTTACAAAAGCACAAACACACACTCACACAGGTCGTATACTTTAGCAGGGTGATAGGACATGGGTTAGTGAAGGTGGGATAGCTCTGATATGAAACAGGAGGGGGGAAATCTTAGGTTTGAAATAAATATGTCTTGAGGCTGGATTTAAAAGCGTCATAACTAGGTTTCTGGCGAAGAGAGAGAGGGAGCTCATTTCCGGTGGATGGACCCGAAATAGAGAAAGAGCAAGAGCGGCAGCCAACAGTGGATTGGTTGAATCTAGGTATTTGTAGAGCGGAGGGAACGTGAAGGAGTGTACAGGTTAAGACATTCACAGAGGTAGGAGGGTGCAGTTTTGTGGAGACATTTGTAACAGAGGGTACTGATCTTATAATTTACTCTCTGTGGCACAGGCAGCCAGTGGAGAGATCACAAGAGAGGGGTAATGTGCTCAGATTTTTTCTTTCTGAGAACTAGTCGAGCTGCAGAGTTTTGTACACATTGAAGGGAGTGGATAGCTGATGCTGGCAGACCAGACAAAAGAGATTTACAATAGTGAAAGAATGAGAGAAGTAACAAGTTTGGCTGAAAGTGCTTAAGGTGGTACACTGTCTGGGCCTGCTGCTTTGCCTGATTTGAGTGACATTATGGCTTTGGTGATCTCATTCTTGGTAGGGGGGCCAGTGTTGATGCCAAGGATTTCAAAAGGTGGGCGGATGTCTGGCGGCACAGGTGGTGCAGGTCTGATGAGCATTTCTTTGAAGTGCTCTGCCCATCTTGCTCTCTGGTCCTCCTCACCTGGAATAGTATTGCCATTCTTATCTTTGACAGGGCAGCTAGGTTTGCTGTTTTTTCCTGAAAGAGTTCTCGCGATCTCGTACAGTCTCTTCATATTTCTTTGGCCTGCTGCAGTCTCTGCTTCCTGAGTTAGTCCCTCAATGAATTTTCTCTTTGTCTTTTCTTGCACTTCTCTTTACTGGCCGGTTTTTTGTCCCCATAGCATGCTTGCAGTTCCTGCTTCTTTTCTTGATTTTGTGTTTGGCAGATCTGATCTTTCAGCTGTTTTCTCTCTGTGATCAGTGCCCATGTTTCTGTTGTGAGCAACTCCTTGTATTTTCTTGTTTTCTTTCCAAGTACTGTTTGGCATGTTGTCTTCCAGGTCTCACACAGACTCTGCCATTGCTCTTCAACTGTTTACTCTGGCAGCTGGGAAAGCACACTGAACGAGCCTGAATTCTTCTATTTTTTCTTTCCTTCAGGCTTTGCAGTTGAACTTGTGTGATGGTCTTCCTGCGCGGTCGATGTAGGCTTTGAGCTTGGTCTTGAGGATGGCAACAATTTTTGCCTCCTCCACTTTCGCCCGATGGTGATGTGGTCAATCTGGTTTTCTGTCTTGCTATCGGGGGAAGTCCATGTGGTCTTGTGGACTTTCTTGTGGGGAAAGATGGTGCCTCCAATGACCAGGTCGTAGAACATGCAAAATTCTGTTAAAAGTTCTCCATTTTCACTTTGTTCTCCAGTGCTATGTCTGCCCATGATCAGTTCTCTGTTTGTTTTGTCTGTACGCACTTTGGCATTCATGTCTCCCATTAGTATTTTAGGTCCCTCTTTGGTGCTTTGTCCATGATGGTCTGGACTTGTTCAAAAAGTTTTCTTTATCTTCTTACTCTGCTGTATTTGTTGGAGCGTAGCACTGAAGGATTGTAACCTTTCTGCCTTTTGAGTTGAAGCATGCTGTGAGGATCTGTGGTGACACTGGTTCCCAGGACAGCAGTGCTTGCGTTGCTTCAGGTCTCATCAGCAGCACTACTCCATGTGTGTGAGGCTGGCCTTCTTCCTGTCCAGAGTGGATGATAGTGTCTCCACTTGCAAGTTTTGTCTGCCCGGTTCCATTCCATCTGGCCTCACACAGACCAAGGATCTTTAGGTTGTACCTGTGCATTTCTCTACACACCTGTGCTGTTTTTCCAGTTTTGTACAGGGTTCTGATGTTCCAGGTCCCTATCTTGTTGTTGACTTGGTTGTTAGAAGAGTTGTCGGCACACTGGCTTCCCGAAGGCTTTCACCAGCATGTGTCATAGGCTCTACCAGAGAGGACTCTTCCCCAACCATGTGGCTTGCAAGAGGTAATGTTGCAGTTTCTGTAACAGACTAGTTTTTAAGTGAATGGGTTGTTAGCCCAATGCACAACCCCCAACCTGGAGGACCCAGGGTACATCGTTTAGTCTGGCTCCTCCCCCACAGACCTGTTGAGCATGGTTAAACCTGCCAGAGACCAAAGCCCCTACCCACATAGCTCTGGGGGTCATTGAAGCAGGCAAACCATCCCACCAGGACAAGGTAACACGCCATCAGACCAGAAGATCTATATTACAGCTTGTACTTATTACTCAGATGCTGTGTATTTTTTTGCTAGAGGCTAAAAGTCATGCAGAGGCAAACTGCAATCATCCAAAACATCCTTATGACAGCAATTTGTGAATGTATAAAACCACTCCAAACAATAACACAAGTCCTGCCTGTAGGCATATCATCATATCTCAGCTTCTACTTGACTGACAGAAATGGTTCACCTATCAAAATGTTTGTCTTCAATTTCAAACAATAAGTCTTATTAAAGGGCATTCCAAGTGATTCTGTACTTTGTTTATTGCTTTTCCCTGTACCGCACCCCCCCCCCCCCCCCCCCCCCCCCCCCTCCCCAACCGCCCATAGGCATATCATCACATCTCAGCTTCTAATTAACACAGACAGAAATGGTACACCTATCAAAATGTTTGTCTTCAAACAGTCAATGAGGTTTTTTTAAAGGGCATTTCGAGTTTATTGTCCCCTCCCCCTTCTCAGGCATCTTCTTCAGTACAAAAGATCACAGGTGTAGTCATGGAAGAGGCCCTCATTTTGTATAGTAAGAGAAAGGGGGGTACTGTATGCAAATGAGAATGGAAGTCATCCATGAAACTAAGAGGACTGAAATGTGGTATTTGTTCTTTTAAAAAAACGAGCTTTGTAATGGTGCTTTGGGATTTTTTCTACAATTAATACAGAAATTTCTACGACTTCCGAAAAATGTAGGTAATTTTTAAATGCATAATACTATATCTTTGAAAAATTTCACCAAAAATCCCATCCCATATTCCCTTAGCTGGAAGTTTCTTCTTTCCAATGGTATGCTCTATGAATAGGTTTTGTGTTGTTGAATACTCCCCGATTGTGATAAGAGGAAGCACGAAAATTCACCAATTGTTTAAGATTTGTATGGAGAAATTGGGGTGTCAATTTAGTCAATTTTGCCACTTTCCACTACACTCTCCCAGCTAGCAGCCGCTGTAGTCCAACTTACTAAATACTTTATGACTAGAAAAAGAAGGATATGCACAACAGTTTGTATACATATATACATTATCAACAACAAATATCCATGAGAGGAGATATTCATAATTAACCAGTGGTGCAGAAGCAGTTTCTGGTCTGCTGCACCCAAGCAAGCTTCTTAAAGCTGTTCATATGATCAAAAGTAGAACTGAGTATCTCCCTATCTTAACCTTAATTCTCTCTGTGCCAGGAGGCACACAAGGCTTGAACATCATTCCTCCATTGGTTCTGGTCTGCAGCTGTGCATTGTGCAGCGTTCCACGTGCTCCAGCCTGCGCCGTTCCGCTCTACTTATACCATTCGTCACCATGTTGTTTTTGGTTGTCCCCTTTTCCTTCTCCCTTCAGGTGTCCATCCGAGGGCAACAGCACAGTCGTCACTCCTGTCCTTTCTTAGGACATGTCTGATCCAGTTCTATCTCCGTCTTCTAATCTCCTGGCCGATTTTTTCTGCTCCTGCTATTTCCAAGACTGTCTTGTTGGAAATGTGTTCTTGCCATCGGATCTTGAAGATCCTCCTCAAACATTTGGTTTGGAAAATGTCTAGTTTCTCTTCTCCTTTCGTTAATTTCCAGGTCTCACATCCATAGAGAAGAACTGACAAAACAAATCTTGAAAAGGGATGCTTTGGTTTTTCTGCCGATGTCTCCCATTTGCCAGATGTTGGATAATCGTTTCATCTGCGCACTGGCCAGTGCTACTCTCTTCTTGACATCTGCTGTTCCTCCTCATCTTTGGTGACGTTTGCTGCGAGATAGGTGAAGTTCTCCACCTCTTCAACTTCCTGATCTCCAACCCTCAGATCGTCAATGTTCCTGCTGTTTACTTTCATTGCTTTGCACTTCTGTCCATTCAGCTTGAGTCCAACCTTTGCTGCGTTGTCTTCCAGTCTTGTAATTTTGTGTTGTAGATGGTTCATGGTTGATGAAAGGAGGGCAATGTTGTCTGCAAAGTCAAGGTCTTCTAACATGTTCATGAAGTTTCATCTTATCCCAGTTCTCTCGCCTTCCACTGTTTTTCTCATCACCCAGTCTATCACGAGAAGGAAGAGGAATCCTGACATGCAGCATCTCCGTTTTACCCCGGTAATCACTGGGAACTAGTCTGTTGTTTCGTTGTCAACAATAAACAGAGCACTGAAAGTCCTCGTACATTGTCTTGACCATCTGGATGAGTTTCTGTGGGATTCCATACTGATGCATGATGATCCAGAGACTGTCTCGGTGTATGGAGTCAAAGGCCTTTTCAAAGTCAATGAAGTGTATGTACAGTGTCATGTTCCATTCGTTGACTTGTTCCAAGATGTTCCTGAGTATAAATATTTGGCCGACAGTTCCCCTCCCCTTTCGAAATCCGGCTTGTTCCTTTCTGAGAGATGCGTCTACTCCCTCTTGTATTCTGTTGATGAGGATCTTGCTGAGCACCTTACTGGCCAAGGGTAGTAGTGTATGTAATCCCACGCCAATTTCCACACTCCTGAAGATTTCCTTTCTTTGGAATCTTGCATACGAGTCCTTTCGTCCACTGTGTTGGTACTGTCTCCTTTTCCCATACGAGGTCAAAGATCCGTTTCGGTTCCTTGCCGGTTTGTTCAATGTCTGCTTTTAGCATCTCTGCTGTGATCTGGTCTGCTCCTGGTACTTTTCTGTTCCTGAGGGTCTTCAGTGCTTTCTTGATTTCATGGATGGTTGGTTCTTCTGCTGAGATGTCTAGTTCTTCCACTTTCCCTTGGTCATCTTGTGGTGGTTTATTCGGTGCATCCCTGTTGAGAACTTCCTGGAAGTGTTCTCTCCATCTCCTCAGCCTGGCCTCTTGATTCTTTAGCAGCTCCCTGTTCTTATTCTTCACTGCTGCTGCTGGTCTAGTGCCTTGGCTGGTGAGCTGTTTCACAATGCTGTACAGTTCTGTCTCCCATTCTCTGCTGCGTTCTGCACTCTCTCTGCTTTTTCTGACATCCATCTCCTCTTGTCCTCTCGTACGCTTCTTTTCACCTCCTTGTCTTTTTCCTTGTATGCTTCCTTCATTCTGTTCTGTATCCTCTCCGAGTGTGTACTGTTGATTCTGATCTTGATGCGCTTCCTCTCATTGACCAGCTTCCAGCTGTTCTCACTGATCCATGTCTTGCTCTTCCCCTTTCTGTAGCCAAGCACCTCTTCTGCTCATTTGATGTAGGCATTCTTCTGATGTTCCCACACCTCTTCTACATCTTCAGTTTCGGTTCTGTTCTCTTCGGGCTTGGTCTTCACTGGGTTGCAGAACTTCTTCCTTATATCTTTGTCCTTCAGTCGTTCAACGTCTAGTCTTGTCTTGGTTTTGTTGTTGTTTCTGCGTGAGCTGAGTCGTAACTTGATCCTCGTCTTCACCAGGTAGTGGTCGCTGTTGGCATCTGCTCCCCTCTGTACTCGGCAGTCTTGTACTGATGATCTCCACTGTCCGCTGATCAGTAGGTGGTCAATTTGGTTTTTCACTCTTCCGTCCGCTGATGTCCATGTTGTTTTGTGAATGTCTTTGTGTGGGAATAGAGTTCCTGTGATAACTAGTCCATTCAGCTGGCTAAACTTGCATAGTCTCTCTCCATTGTCGTTCTGTCTCCCAAGTCCATGAGTACCCATTGTCCTTTCCTATCCAGTGTTGTCATTTCCCACTTTTGCGTTTAAGTCTCCCATGATGATGATGATGATGTTGTTCTTGTTGCACTCCTCCACTGTTTCCTGGAGTTGTTGGTAGAACTGCTCCTTTTCCTGGTCTTCCCTCTCGTTGTGTGGTGTGTACACTTGTATGACTGTCATCCGTCTATATTTGAAGTAGAATCTTGCTGTAATGATCCTCTTGTTTACTGGTGTCCATTCCATAAGAGACTTCACTGCGTCCTGGCTCATCATGATGGCGATTCCTCCCTCATGTAGTTGTTCATCTCCACTGTATATCACCGTCTGTCCTGATGTGATGCTAGCTTAATTTTTCCAGCTCCTGTCCATCTGGACTCGCTGATTCCAAGAATGTGCAGTTGGTATTCTGTCATCTCTCTCGCGATCTGTGCTGCTGCACCTCCTCTGTACATTGTTCTAACATTCCTTCCCGAAGGCTTTCACCCATCCTTGTCATGATGCCAGTGCCGGAGATCCCCGCTCCCCCCAGGGCTTGAATCATGAGTGATGTTCATAGTTTCTGTAACTTGCGTTGTTTTCCGGGAGTAGGTAGTTGGCCTTCTGCCCAACCCCCATACTTGGAGGGCCAGTGGTTTTCTGTCAGGGTGGCCTTCCCTTAGACTGCGTTGGTCCACGGTGCAATCTCCCATCCGCCACCCGGGAGACGCACCTCTACGCCGTGCAGTCCCAGCGCAAGGCTCTGAGTATCTCTAATACTACAAATTATCCCTACTAACATCTTCCAATCGTATATTCATTCATAACGAAACCCAAAACATACTATAAATTTATACTTTTATGTCTGCATTTGGTGAAATTTAGTTGATAATTCAAACTTGTTTACAAGGAACACCAGTTAGGCTAACTACTATGACTGCACATCGTCTACACCTTATGCCTTGCAATCTACTACTACTTAATATGAGCTGTTTTATTTATCTAAATAGTTTATTCCACATGTTCTTCAATCACACAATAATTATGATTTATTAAAAAATACTGTATATATTGACTGTCATTGCTGTGATATTTAGCTCATAACCCACCCACCCCTTCCCTGGAAAAAGGGCATGAAGTGGAAGAAGCTTAGACCGAGGTTAATGAGGAGACTTGTTAGTATAGATCTGACTAGCATATATTTCCAATAGAATGAACTCAGTCAGCTGAAAACATGTAGAATCTAATAAATGATACTTGGTTACATATGAATTAAAATAGTATAATAGATTAATTTTAAATAATAAGTACATACCCGGTTGTTAGCTATTCATTTCACACACACATTTTCAATTTGATTTTGTTGTTGCTTTATTAATTTTTAGATGGATGGCTTTATAAAAGGCAACAATAGTGTTATGCATAGCTTATTCAATGTTGTCCTGGAAATAAAATGTTGACTTTAATTTGTGCTTTCTCTCTCTCTCTCTCTCTCTCTCTTCCTCTCTCTCTCCTCTCTCTCTCTCTCTCTCTCTCTCTCTCTCTCTCTCTCCTGCCTCATACACACACACACACCGCACATGCACACATACACGCACATCCATGCACAAATACATGCAAGTGAAATCAGACACAATCACACTCAATAGCATTTGATTGCTATGGGGGAAAAAAGATTATCAGTATGACATCATCCATAGGGAACAGAGGACAAAATACTGCATGCACACAAAGACTGCATGTAGAAAAAAGCAATAGGGTACTCATTCATTTTCCTTGAATCAAAACAATCAAAGAAACACACACACACACACACACACACACAACCACACACACACACACACAGATATTACTTATTCATTATTGCTGGAAAAAAAAATGATCTTTAAAAATAAAGAAGAAAAACCAAGACAGCTGTGTAAACTTAATCTTTTACCCTCAATAAAGATCATTTTGACTTGATCATTTTCACACACACACACACACACATACTTATTTATTCAGTTTAACAACAACAGCACAACACACACACACACACACACACACACACACACACACACATCTATTCAGTTTAACAACAATAGCACACACACACACACACACACACACACACACATGTGACAGTCAAGTAAGTTTAAACAGCTCCCACATTTTCTCATGTCATGCACTGACAGCTGAAATGCTAAAAGTCCCCAGTAGTATCATATGAACAGTCTAGATCTGCAGCTTTGATCTGTATGCATACCCATTTTATTAACATTGCATACAGGTACCAGCCCTTGGTGCATCTAACCTTAACCCTAACACACAGACCAGGTTCATTTCATTCAAGTGGACTGGCAAGTTTGCCTTTGTCATGATCAGGATCCTTTGATTTTTTGTCTTCACAATAAGATGCAGCAGAGTATTTGGTTTAAAAAAATACCCGTGGTTTTTACTTATCTGCTATTGGCAGAGTCAAAGATCAGCTAGAAATGAGCAAAAATGCCCATTATTCTTTGCAAATGGCAAAGTTTCCCAGCCATGGGGTTCTTAAAATAGAAAAGAGACATCCCTAGTGATCCCCCTCCCAACCAATCATAGACAGCTGCCTGTTCATTACTACAGGCAGTGTGCGTCCTCAACTCTCATTGGTGGATCTTCTGGAGCTTTCAAGCTATTGTTTATGCCTAAATAACTCAAACAGTATTTCTGATTGGTTGAAATGGAAAATATAGGTCACAACCATGGTATTCCACATGTGTGGGGCCCTGTCAGGGGTAAGGATAACTAGGTGACAAATCATAAGTCATAATGATCAACAAAAGTGGAAAACTGCAGTAGGGTAGGTCGATAAAAACGGTTTAAAAACATTTTAAAATCATATCTAACCTTTTCAAGTATAACATTAAATGGCTACAGATTCCAATTTTGATGAAAAGTCAAAATTGGTAAACCAAACTACAAAAAACAAAAAGCAGCAACAAATGGCAATCAACCCCTTCAAAAAAAGGTCTAGAAGAACAAACCACCAGTAACCCCAACACATATCCACCTTTTTATTTATTTATTTATTTATTCTTTTATATCTAGGATAATGGAATAAGCACTCATGTGCTTTTTTTTACATCCAGTCCCCATGTGTATGCGGTTCTGTAATTTTTTTCATCTGTTTCCACCGACACACAATGGCCTACTCTTCCAAAAACGCGGAACAGGATTTAACGTGTGCGCAAGATGTTCTGCATGTGTTCGAACAATGGGCCTTGGTTTCTAGTCTCAGCGAAGGACTTGGATAAACTTGTATCACAGCACACACAAAAGTACATGGCACCTGTGAGTTAATGCACCAAAGTAAATACGCAAGCAAACAAAACCATTCAGACTAGAAACATATCATAGACAAAAATATTTACACAACTTTGCACCTAAATAAAAAAAAATGCTTCTATAGACATTCTCAGTGGCAGGGTGCCCCAACAGCAAATCCAGTTTCTCGAAGGGGGAGGGGGGGTGGGGAGGAAGCACACACAGGATGGAAAGAAAACAAAAAACAAAACCCAAACACACAAACAAGCAACAAACCCCATAGCCCCTCCACAACCCCACACATACAAAAGAAGGGAAGGGGGGGGGGGGGGGGGGCGGCAGCAAGGAGAACAGGGAAAGGAGTCTCTCAGGTGTAATGATTCCTTTACTACTACCTCAATTACTGCAACTACTATTACCCCCACTACTACTGCTAGTGTTCCCTCCCCTATCCCTTTTGTTTCCTCCACCATTACAATAAACCCCACTATTGCTACCATAACATATGACTACAATTGCTGCCACTGACAATAAATACCACTATTGCAGACCCAACTTTCAATGCCAAGTACCAGGAAAGCAATTTTCTTATACCATATTAGCAGCCCATGGAGTACATCCACCTTCTTTAAGATAGAGAGACTATCAAGAAAAAGTATCAGTACCTATGACAAACCCAATTCCTATGTGCTTTTGCCTATTGCACTGGTACATTATGGATTTCCACATTAGAGAAACTATTAAACATCCCCCGCCTCTTATACAGAATGCATTAAAATGAATGAGCTGCATCCACCAAAGTCATCCCAAGCAAAAGGTAATCATCCTAATCCAAACTAAAGTAGGACAGAAAATAGGAACACAACTCAATAGTCAGACAAGAGGAGGGTGGAACAGATCTGTCATTAAGGCAATGACAATATTTTATTGTAATAAGCTGTTAAAGCCCATTTACAAGGGGACAGTGGGAAGGGGACTGGGCACAAAACACGTATTTTCAGAAATACAGATGTATCATTTCTACAGCCCAAATGGTCGACATGGCATGGAACCCACGACATGGTGAAGTGTTTTACATTACGATTCAGATGAATTGGTGCCTAACACTTTCGCCCATTGCTAATGGGGAAAGGGAGGGGGGAGGGTAACAACAACCACAAACATCATTTAAACACCGAGTCTGTGACAGGGCTTCCTGTCCCTACATTCCGTCTGATCCGGTAACTCATGCTCTTTCCAACACGTGAAAAACCTAACTCACAATATGCCTAACCTCCTGTTTTGCCTCTCTCTCTTCTCTCTCTCTCTCTCTCTCTCTCACATATGCACACACATATGCATGCACACACGCACACACACACGCACGAACACACACACGCACGAACACGCACACACGCACGCACAACACACCCACGCACACACACACGCACGAACATACACAACACACACATACACACACGCACCCACGCAGGCACAAGAGGGTGCGCATGCACACACCCCACACACACTCACACACGCACATATACAGGCAACCACAGTCACTTCTAACCCAGAAAAAATCTGATAGCATCCATCATAACATGTAAAACATCCAGTCCAGCACTAATTCTGTCTTTGATTCTGTCACAATCGGCAGGTGTCCACAGCTGCAGCTTGGAATAAATGTCTTTTTCCTCCTGAGTCAGTTGCCTGGTGTTCTTTTTTGCAAACCAAAAGTAATCAGCAGGGTTGTGAGTGTCATCTGTCCAGACAAACTGAAAAATCATATCTTCACTTTCACAAATGATAGTATCAGGTATTTCATCAGAGGTATACACATTAAGAAAGTCCTTGTTTCTAGAAACGTCCCTGAGATTTCTCTGCAGGGATCTGTTTCTCAGCCCACCCACATAGTTCTTTATAGTATCTCCACTGTAGCCTGCATCCCGAATCTGATCTAGATATTCGACACAGTCCTCCCCCTCCATCATAATGTCAGGTACAGGCACCTCAACCAGATCAATTCCACCTTGTTGTTCAGCGACTGTGTCAGCTTCCAACACTGTGACAGCACCTGACGCACAGCGATAATCATGTGTGGGAAGCAACGATTGCGAAGGCATGTGGTTTGGAGAGGCTGGGGTGTTGGTGTGTGAGACAGACTGGGTGATGGGGGGTGTTGGCATAAACAAACTTGGCGAAGTTTCGAATGGGAACAATGCACTTGCCTTGTCTTCTTGCCTTTCCTCTGTCTGTCTCCTCTCCTCTGCCCGCCTCCTCTCCTCTGCCCGCCTCCTCTCCTCTGCCTGTCTCCTCTCCTCTGTCCTTCGTCGGTCCCTGTTGCTCTGCCCGCCATGTTCCCATCACTTGAGCCAGCCTTCAGTCGAAGCACAACAGTCGTTTGCTCGCCTTCTCCACAGACCTTCCATGAGGTGATGCAGTGTTGTTGCAGCAGGGCACCTAGCGTCACTTCCAGCGTTGTTGGTAACCCGACAACTGGCATGGTGCTGGTTTATTTGGCAATTTAAACACAAAATTTACACAGCAAAATTTCGCCCTGCCTATATCCAAGGGAGATCACCCCGAGCCGTCATTAAGGCAAGAGACACTGAGAAGTAAAGTGAACCTTTTTGTCATCCTGGTATTATCTGGTTGCTAAGTTGTAGGCAATAAAAAATGCTACACACACACTCACTCACTCACTCACACACTTGCCTGTGCGCTTGCGCGCACACACACATACACACCCACGCACGCACGCGCACACATGCATGCATGCACACACACATGCACACACACACACACTCGCTCACACAAACCCACTTCCACATCCCTGCAAGTACACACACGCACAACAAGCAACAGCCCTCAAAAGCCGACAATTTTTGAACATGTTCTAACTGTTATACCAAGGTAAGTAGTACAGTAAGTTTCACAACTCTTTCAAAAATCTTTCAAAAATCCCACAGCAAATACAAAATGAATACAAACCACCACCATACAACTCAATAATCAAACACCACCCCAGATAGCACGCCACTGCTTATGTATTTGTTGGCACCCTATACTTTTACTATTCTAAATTTGATCTACTTTCAAGACCCTTTGTTTATGTATTTTTTTGGGTTGTTTTTAACTTTTTAGCATGTATTGATTTGTTTTAATTTCAAACAGGGATCCATGAGTTTTACTTTCAAGCATTAGAGCATTAATTTTTTTTCTATCTATAGCAATCAAAGGTTTGATGTCCACTTTGTTTCAGAACCATCCCACTTTGATATACAGAGACACTAGCAGAACATAGGAGTGACCCCCCAACCCCCTCCACCACTGGCCCCCCTCTCAGGGGCTCCCCCCAACCCTCTCACTGGGTGCCCAACCCCGCCCCCAACCCCTGATGTCAGCCCATGTTTATTATTAAGTCATTTCTCTTAAAAATAATTTGTCCACATCCCTACATGTATGACTTTCACTGTCTTTCCATTTTTCAGTTTGCTCAGAATCTTGCCGTTGGATGACCAAGCGGTCATCACTGCAGAATAGGCGCTGACCCTCTGGAGAAGCCTGTAGTTGGCCTGGGTCAGGTCTTCCGCCACAGTCAGTCCATTCTGTTTAAGGCAGCGACTGGCCCACATCACCAGTCCTCTCTTTCTGCAGGACAGGAACCCAACAATGATAGTGGGGGTTCTTTTCTGCTATCTGTGTAGGCTTTAAATTTTGGCCCTGTGCTGACCCAGTAGCTGACCTAGTCCTGTCCAGTCCCGTCCCTTAGACAACCCCACCCCCACCCGACTGAGGGCTGGAGCAGACCTCAGCAGTGAAAAAGACTTCCTTCAAGGAAAGGTCCTCATTGGGTTTTTTAAAAATTGTGTGTAGCAAAATTATAGCCAAGTTTGTGTTGTTGGTTTTTTCTGTACATAGTGCCATAATTGGACAAGGAAAGATATATGTTTATCTGAGCCAGAGAGCTTAAAAACTGTCTTATCTACAAGACTTTGTGGAATCACTTGAATTGTGTTAATTAAACTTCACTGTGCTAAAGTGGCAGGAAGTTGATGGACTTTTGGGAAACTAAAGTTCCCTAGTGAACTAAAATATAATGTAGTATTGACCCGGATAAAGTGAACTGGAAAACTATTTTGGGTTGAAATGAATGAATTGTACATATTGAATATACAATTAATTTCTGTTTCTTTTGATTATTGGAAAAAAATATTTGTGTAACAGATTGATGTAGTAATAGAATGAATGAGAGTATATGATTGAAATCTTGAGTGTGACTGTAGAGTGGAGAGAACGTGCGCTTTTGTGAGATTGTTGTTTCCCTTTGTTCAACCTGTCTGTTCATGTGACTGGAGTCAGTTGCGCCCATTACATTGGTGACCCCTACATTTCTTTATTTCACTCTATAGTTATATTCCAAGTTTTTTCTTTCAGGATTTCCTCTCCATAGTCCATGGGTTGTATGTGACTGTGTCAGAGTAAGAAAGTGGTAATAACTATTTTGATTGTTCTGGGTGTATGATTGTTTATTTTGTTTTTGTTACTGCCTTCTCCAGTTTTACAGCTTTCTGAGGTTATTTAATTTTCTCCTCAGAATAAGGGATAAGTTTTCTTCTTTCTAATTGTTGCCGTTTCTGCTCTACTTTCTGTTTTGTTACTACTTTGTTTCTTTAGAACCTTTCTTTTCTTGGGTTAAGTTTTATTATTTTACACATAATGTTTTATATTACAAGTTGTTAGTTAACAAAAGACTTTTTTCTTTCTCTTTTCTATCCCAGCGCCATAACTGAGTTTGATTTTTGGATTTAAAAAATTTGAATTCTGAATGAATCATCATCATCATCAGACCCGTGACCTTGGCGGTCGTGGGGGAGACATGAAAGACGATGCCATGGTAAGCCTCCTCCATCCATCAGTCCTCGGCTCTGCGCAGTAGTGCCGAGTAATTCATCCTGGTTCATTCTCTGATGTTGTCCATCCATGACTTGTTCTGTCTTCCCCTCTTTCTGCCACCTTCGAGTGTTCCCTGCAGTACTGTTTTTGGCAGAGTGTTGTGGCGGGTGACGTGGCCGAACCATGTCAGCTTTTTCTTCTTGAGGATGGTGAGAAGGGGTTCCTGTGGACCTGCCAGCCGTGTTATTTGACTCTTGACAAATTCATTGGTCTTTAGTTCTCTCCAGGATATGCCCAGCAGTTTTCTATGGCATTTTGTTTCAAATGACTGGATTCGCTTTGCTGTTTCAGCAGTCGATGTCCAGGTTTCACTTCCGTACAGCAGGATAGTCTGAATTAGGGCTTTGTAGAGCTTTAGTTTGATTGGGAAACTGATCTGTTTACTTTTCCATATGGTGGTGAGTTTTGTCATGGAAGATGTTGCCATGGCTATTCTGACTTTGATTTCTGTCGTTGATCGCCCGTCCTTTGTGTGTGTAGCGCCAAGGTATTTAAAAGCATCTACCTCCTCCAGTTGCTGGCCGTTCATGTAAATTTTAGCAGTGGCTTTGCTCGTGCTGTTCACAAGTACTTTACTTTTCTCCAGCTCACCTCCATCCCATTTGCTCCAGCTCTGTTCTCAAGTCTGGCCGTAAGATCTTGAAGCTCTGTGTTACTTCCGCCCATGAGGTCATGTCATCGGCAAACCGCAAGTTGTTGAGGGGTCTGCCGCCAATGGAGATGGTAGAGTGGAAGTCATGGAGGGTCTCTCTCATAATGTTTTCCAAGAACATATTAAACAGGATTGGAGATAACAGGCATCCTTGTCGGACCCCAACTGTGGTTTTGAAGTAGTCTCCGACCTGATTGTTCAGAAGGACTGCACTGCTTGCGGTGTTGTATAGTGCTTGAGTGATTTGCACTAGTCCTTCTTCAATGCCAAACAATCTGAGGACCTGCCACAGGCCTTCGTGCCATACTCTGTCGAAAGCCTTCTTGAAGTCGATGAAGTTGTGGAACAGGTCTCTCTGATTGTGAAGATGTTTTTCCATCAGGATGTGGCAGTTAAAAATCTGTTCGATTGTGCTCCTGCCTGCCCTGAACCCAGCTTGTTCCTCTGCAAGGTGTTCTTCTGCCTCCTTCTTGAGTTGATTCAAAATAACTTTGAGCATGATCTTGCTGGCGTGGCTGATGAGGCTGATTGTTCTATAGTTTTGGCATTGGCGTAAATTCCCCTTCTTGGACAGGGGTATGATGAGTGATTGTGTCCATTCATTTGGCCACTGTTTTGTCTCCCAAATCTTCTGACAGATAGCTGTAACATGTGTGATGACTGTTTTGCCACCATGCTTGAGCAGCTCTGCTGGTATGTTGTCTGCTCCTGGGGACTTTCCTACTGGTAAGCTGTGGATGGCTTCTTCCACTTCTTCCCTCAGTATAGGTAATGGCGAGGGTGCTCTTGATGTTGTTGCTTTCTCTTCTATTATGCTCTTGTCAGGTTGGATTGGGTAGTTGTACAGTTCTTGACAATACTCAGACCACCTGTTCAATGCAGCTGAGCTTTCTGTGAGGAGGTTTCCGGAGCTGTCTTCAATGACTGATGATTTGGTTTGAAGTGGTTTTGTGAGTTTCTTCAGGGTGTCTATGCCTTTTTACTGTTGCCCACTTTCATGCTTTTTTCGATCTCATCACATTGATCACTGATCCACTTCTCTCTGGCCTTTAACATTGACTTTTTCACAAGAATGAATACCAAGTAATTAATAAAAGGTAAGGTAAAGGAGTCCCATAACCTATAAGGTCGTAAGGGAGCGAGGCGTCAGAGACCTCACTTCTCTAGGGATAGCATATTGAGGGTGGCGCCCATCTCCTCTCCCTCGCTGCTTTTACCTTCCCTGACCCTAAAGAGGGCAGGTACCCATTTACAGCTGGGTGAACTGAGGGAACTGTACTGAAGCGAAGGTGCGCAAACGGTCACCCATCCAACTGGTAACCACGTTCAATACTGCTTAACTTGGCTGGGGGAAAGCGAGGTGCTCTGACCACTGAGGTATCCCGTCCCCAGAGTAATTAATACTTCATTATTATTGTTTTGGGTTGGGGGAAAATATTTGTTGAATTTTTCAGACCTCTTACTGATATTTTACAAAGTGAAATTGCGCTTAATCGATTTGTTCCAAGTTGATACTGTATTACCATATTTATTGGGTTTTTTTAAATCACTTTTTTTAAAAATTTCCTGTGTATATTTTAGTGTGGAAGGTTGTTGAGTCTGTATTGTTTTCTTTTTCAGTTTTCTCTTTTACTTCTCATAGTAATTATTAGTGTTTGTTATATTCATCATGTGTGACAATTTTGAAAAGTTTGTTGCCCAAGGGCAGAAATTAGGCTTTTCAGGACCTGAGTTGATCAAATATGTGGATCAATGTGAGGAAAGGGAGCATAGGTATCATGAGAGAGAAAAGGAGAGAGAGAGAGAGAGAGAGAGGGGGGGGGAGAGAGAAAAGAGAGGAGGAGAGAGAGAGAGAGAGAGAGAGAGAGAGAGAGAGAGAGAGAGAGGAGAGAGAGGAGAGAGAGAGAGAGAGAGAGAGTTAGAACAGCTCAAAATCAAAGAAATGATGGAAAGAGATGTAAAACAAGCTGAACTTGAACTCCAGCTGGAAAAAGAAAAGGCTCAGACTGAATTTGAACGTCAGAGACTAGAAATTGAAAAACTGAAGTTGCAGACTAGTTCTGATTCTCAGCAGGGTAAGGATTCTATGTCTTACCCTAGGCCATATAAAAAAGTATGTTCTTTCGAGCCAGAAGGCCCATAGAGCCGGAGCTTATCCCGGTTTCTGTAGCGTTAAGCGAACTGATGGTTTTTCACCACCCCTGTGACAGGACGCTAGTCTGTCGCCAGATACTTCACCCAGCAGAGATGGTTACCCGCACTTGTACACCTGGGTGGAGTGAGGAAATATAGTGTATATAGTTGTCTTTCCAAGGACTCTGAACAGTGCCGAGCGGCGGATCGGAACCCTGCGACCTCTGGATCACGAGTTGACCGCCTAAACCACACATACTTTCAGAGGAAGGCTATGACTCTATTGACTTTTTCTTGTACAGGTTGGGCTCATGCTACTGCTCTTGCAATGGGATCCACAACATGGGCCTGTATCTTGGAGTGCAGTGTTAGTATGGTCAGGCTTGGAGGTCTTTATCATGGACTTTGATGCTACTAGTCCTAGAGACTACCAAAAACACTGAAGAGGACTGCCTCTTAGCTAAGTTTCCAGTGTACCAGCTGAGGGATTTAGAGAGAAATTTAGGAGCTTGCAGGCCTGGGCAAGGTGAGGGACTCAAATCATTCGGAACTCGCCTAATGCAACATCTACTAAATAGTGGTTGGATTTGCCTAAGTGTAAAAAACTTTTGATGTTTATATGATCTTGTACTTTGTGAACAATTGTATGCATGTGTATCAAGGGACCTTGCTGTGTTTTTAGAGAAGCGCAAGCTTGCCATCTCACGTGGAGATACTTGATGCTGCTGAAGTTACCGCTGGCGTCATCCCACAAGCTTCTTGCTCATCAGACTGATCCACCCTGGTGTCCAACTTACTGCTTCCTGTCCAATAGTAGTTTATCCCATCCCACCCTGGGAATCAGAGGAGAGGGGGTAGTGGGGTTTCCCAAAACCAGCCCATCCCTAGATACCCTTTTCCTAACCAAGAAGTCAAAAGAAGGGTTTCTTTTGGGAGGAGGGTTAGTGGTGCCAGAGGTGCAAATTCTTTCCGGGGCAGGGGTAGTACCACAATCCAGATAGTATAGATTGTTGGCGTTGTAGGGGGAGAGGACATATTGCTAGCTCTTGTCCCAGTTTCAGGTCAGGTACTCAAACACTAGACAAAAAGGGAGGTGCTGCTGATACACCTGCTCAATAAAAACAAGTGGACTGCCCACATTTTAGGATATGTAGGGTATTGGACTTCTATTCTGTGTCTGCTGTTAAGAGTCACTGGATCTGTTGGATTGGGATTTGGCAGAGGGTTTTGTCAAACAGTTGTGAAAGTCAATGTCATGAGAGAGGATAGATGCTACCACTGCAGGTGTGTAAAGAGGATTTGGTTCATCCGGATCAATTACAGGCACTTAACACAGAGGGTGAAGTGTGTTTTTGGTCACATGGACGCCTATGATGTTGCTTCTGTGAAGTTAAATCACTTACTTTTTCAGGTCAACTTGATGGCTGTGGTCTGGATGGATCCTGTTGATAGATTATAGCATTGGGCGTATCCGAGGGAAAATGTTCCTGGTGGGTCTGAATTCATTTTGTTCTGTGGACTTGTAGGGAATTTGTCAAGTCTGCTTTTGTTGCGCTCACAAGGAGTATGAAGAAGAAGGAAATGTCTGCTCCAAAACATTTGCAGTGATGATTGTTGTCTATCCCGGTATCCTGAGGAGTTGTAGAAATGTCAGAAGGAAGATATGCATTGCAGAAGTTGTTTCAGCTGGCTGTTTCTGGGCTGTTTGTCATTTTGGCAGAGGATAGTGGGCTACATGTTGTGTTTGATTGATCGTTCTGTATGATGTTTCTTTGCAGGGGGTTTCAACCGGACTGCTCCGAAGTTCTCTCCGACCAGATTGTTGTGCCTACTTCTAATGAGGGTACTTTGTTTTGCAGTATGCTTCATGATGGTTTACTCGCTTGGTCATTGTGTCAGAAATCGTTACTTTGTGGAAGGTGAGACAGAGGTTTTTAGACTGGGCCTGGATTATTATGGATGTTAGGGATGTATGTCATCCTGTGAGTTGTCAGAAGGCAGAACCCTGCGGACGGGGTTAGTGGGTTGTCTGCAGTGTCATGACCAGGATGAGGATACCAATTTCGTCGTGTTGCTGTTGAACATTGTAGATCCTATATCTCCACACTTCAGAGGATAAAACCATCTTATTTACTTACATTGTGATGTTGCCACTACGGTTTCCTGAGCCTGTTCCTCTGAAGAAGATTGATTCTGTGTCGGTCAGTGAGCTTTGATGTCAGTCTTTTCCAGGGTTAGTATTCACATGAGAGTCTGTCGATCACGGTATCACAATTTACGTCTGACTTGATTGAAGTCATTCCACCGGGTTGTTGGCTATCAAGGGAGTTACCTTCGGTCTATCATGCTCAGAGCAATGTGTAGTAGAAAAAGGTTTTCATGGCACTTTTAAAACCAATTTGTTGAAAAAAGCTCATGCAAATCAACCTCTCATTTGTTGTGATAACCATTATCTTTTGCACTTTTGTTTGCTTGTCGTGGAGTGTCCCAATTGCTAGCACAGGTTTTCCCATTTGAGTTGTTGTCATGAAGGAAACAAGAGGGCCTTTAGAACTTGCTTGCCAATGTCTGGTGAGGTAGTTCTTCTCAGATTCTGCGGACATAGTTGGGTTTCAGCTTCTTGTGGATCTAATAATATATTGCTTTGCGGACTGTTTGAAACTGGCACATAATTCTGTGGGGATCTTGCTCATCTCAGGCAGAAGTATTATCATGACAAGAGGATCTACAGCTTTTCGAACTTTTTATTGTTGTGGTGATGAGGTTCTAGTCTTTTAAGCACTACGACTTCTGGAAAGGCAAACGTCATTGGCTTGGACCTTTTGTGGTTACTGGAGAAAGTTGGGGCATGGTTTCAGAGTTGACTTGCGGTTAGTCTGCCGCAAGGTCTATCATCCCAGTTTGATTGAAGCCTTTTTCACCAGCGTTCAGGAGAAAGGGTTTCTCACTCTGAGGGTGAGACTACTCTTTGTTGACATTTGAACAGAGGTGGTTTTTTTATCCAGATGTCAATAATTTGACAGATGAAGGGTATAACCTCTGAGAAGGTACCTGTTTGTCGCCTGTATAAGGTGTGGTTGCACATGTTGCTGTTGTTTCTTCTGCTACGCCAGATGATCCTGAGCTTCCGAGCTGTGTCCTGATTGATGTTAGTACAAGGTAGTCTCTTTTCTGAGGTTCATTTTGATGTGGGCTTAGATAGAAACGTGTTGTTTGAATGTGGAAGACAAGTTTTATGCCGACTTTCAGGTACATTCTTTGTGCTGACCTGTTTTCCATTGGTTCTATTATCTGTGAAATAAAGTTGCTTCTGTATGAGCCGATTCGTCAAAAATCGCAATACCCTTTACCTTCGCATTGCCGGATAATGTCATTAATGATGAGGTTCACGAGAATGCTTGAATTGGGGGTGATTGAGCCTTCGGGGGATTCTCGTATTCATTCCCATTGTTTTGTTTCTAAACCGATGGTTAGTGTACGATTTTGTCAGGATTTCAGAGCCCTCAATAAGATAAACTATTTTTGTTGCTGATCCAATTCCTGATTCATGAAGGAAACTTTTGTCACTTTGTCAGATAAACACTCTTTTTTCAAAAAGATAGATCGTTAGCAAGGGCACTGGCAGCTTTCTGTTAAGCCAGTGGATTGCCACAAGACTGTTTTCCAAAAACTCTATTGCCTCTTCAGTAGGTCCCTAGATGCATTTGGCCTGGTTTATGCTACCCTGCTGTTTTTTGCAAGGATGATGGGGATGTCATTGGTGATCTTGCGATCAAATTTTTGATATACATTGATCACCACTCTTCTTGGATGAACATCTCAAGGCTGTTCGTTGTGTTCTTTCTAAGCCTCAAAGTTGCGGTCCTTCTGGGTTGGACAGGTCGGTACATCCCAAGATTTTTGCAGGATTTCGTAAGCTAGAATTTCTTGGACATATGATTGGTCCAGGCAAGATTGCCAAAATTCTATCTATTGCCACTCCTACTACAAGAGGCAAGTTCGATCACTTTTGGGGGTGATTAGTTAT
Source organism: Rapana venosa (assembly GCA_028751875.1). Classification (NCBI taxonomy): domain Eukaryota; kingdom Metazoa; phylum Mollusca; class Gastropoda; order Neogastropoda; family Muricidae; genus Rapana; species Rapana venosa. The sequence continues at coordinate 53,705,367 of CM054137.1, forward strand.
TATCAGGGATGATGTTTCCAATTTTAGCTGCTCTCTAATGCCTCCAATCTCTGTTTTCTTGTAGGGAAAAATTTGAGGAAGTTGTCTTGACGTCAGAGTGTGCTGATGCTTTGCATCATGTTCAAGCAGTTTTGTCATCTCCAGATCTTCTCGTGCCAGAATTATACTTCCATTCGCGGGTGGACTGTTTGCTAGTTCAGGGTAGCGGAGGTTGTCTTAATGCAGGAGAGAGATGAACCATTTGCACCTATTTGCTTTGTCCAGTTGAAGCTTCTTGATACACGAGAAAACTTGTTTTATAGCACGTGAGAGGGAGTGCCTTGCTTATGTCTGGGTTACTTTTCAAAGCTTCAAAGGTATTGTGGGTCAGAGTTTTGTTCTCCAACCGATCATATCTGACCCCTTCCCTTCCTAGTGAAACTAAAATATAATGTAGTATTGACACGGATAAAGTGAACTGGAAAAGTTGGGGTTGAATGAAATGTACAGTATTGAAATATACATGAGATTTCTGTTCTTTTGATTATTGGAAAAATATTTGTTGTGACAGGATTGATGTAAGTATAGAATAAATGAGAGTTATTCAACAGTCCACCATGGGTCGTTTGCTCTTTCTCTATTTCTGTCCATCCATCTGGAACAACCTTCCCTCGCTCTCTTTGAGACAGAGGCTACTTTGTTACATATTTAAATCCAGCCTCAAGACTTAGTTTCAAACTTAACTTTTTCCCTCTTTATATCAAAACTGCCCTGCCTTTTCCCACAGCCCAAATATCCCATTACCCATGCCAAGCCTAAAACCTGTGTGTGTGATGTGTGTGTGTGTTTGTAGTGTGGTGTTGTTACATTTTGAATTTTGTGGATGCTTTTGATAGTTATTGGCTAGACATGACTGTTAGAATATGTTGAATGCAGAGCGCTATGATTTGTCTTAGCAAGATTTAGCCTTTAATACAAATTTCTTTATTATACATTATTGTTTATTATTATTATTATTATTATTATTATTTTATTATTATTATTATTATTATTTATTATTATTATTACTATTATTTATTATTATTATTATATGATTGAAATCTGAGTTGTGACTTGTAGAGTGGAGAGAACATGCCGCTTTTGTGAGATTGTTGTTTTCCTTTGTTCAAACCTGTCTGTTTCTTGTGACGAGTCAAGTTTGCGCCCGGATTACATATGAACTTAGATTTGTTAAGTGGTGGCCCTGAACCATTTATCTCGCTTAATAAATGGGTGATTAATAAAGTGCTTCTTTTTATACCTTTTACTCAGGGCCCTGGGCGCCCCTTGGAGCAGTGGTAGTAGAAGACAGCCAAAAGTCATTTACACTATTTTGCTAGCAGAACTTTTAATATGGTTAGGAATATGGAATATTATAACTCGATAGGAAGGCTTACATCAGATTGTTTTTCGTGTTTATAATGTGGATACATCTCTCTCCACTAAGATCTTTCCCTTTTTTTGTTTCCTGTCCAGTGCATCCCAAAAATGTCCGCATGGTGTAACCCAGGAGGTCGTAAAGCATAACCACGTGCAACCTATTGGTTTTGCTTGTCCATGATCTAAAAAAATTGTGCGGTGTGGTTCCAACCGGCTACACTTATAATCCTCAATTGTCAGTGTCTGAAAGAAAAGTATCCTCTACAGAAGTGTTTGAATCTGTGGTAATATATAGTTTTTTGCCCAACTTTAGGAAAAATTTTTATTGCGACGTTTAAACAAGCACTAGCAGACAGGTTATCGATCCTCAGAATTGCTTATCGTTTATACACTCATGATGGAGCATCCCATACTCAGCTATGTGTTGATTTGCGTTAGTGTTATATTTATCATTTTAAAGTGTGGGTTTATCTAATTAGTTGTTCCAGACCCAAGGCATCATATACGTGGAATCCATTTCTGTTTAGGTTTGTGTTAACACACGGGACTCGGTTTTTCATCTCATCCGAAAGACTAGCGCCCAGACCACCTTTCATGGGTGTAAATGGAGGGCGGGAAAAGTTTCGGGCCCAAACGGGAGTTCGAACTACACACACTTCTGAGCCGACTTTTCCCTTTCCAGACAGGCGCGTACCCTCTAGACCACGTCCAGTCAAAGAGTGCATTCCATGTTGTGGGTATTAACTGAGAATTTAATAATTGAAGAGTGATAGGTAAATTGATGTTCATTCAATGAAAGTATGTGTAGTTTCTTCAGGGTGGTGTTATGCTTTTTACTGTTGCCCACTTTCATGTTTTTCGATCTCATCACATTGTCACTGATTCAATTTCTCTCTGCCTTTAGAACCATTGACTTCTTCACAAGATTGTTGCCTCCCGGTTATTCTTTAGGGTTGAAGACCTGGTTGGTTTTCAGTGTACTCTTCTTGTATCACAGAGGTACAGGATGTCATTGGTAGTCCATGGCTGGTGTTGTGTTTATTCCTCTGACGCGACTTTTAGGTACTACCTCTCTGCTGTTTCTAGGACTGCCTCATTAAAGTTGTTGGTGAGGTCATTGATTGTTATTGTCCAGGAGGGTTATTGTGCAAAACGTCGCCAAGCTTAGCTTGGGAGATCTCGTTATCTGGATCTTTCAGTTTGTTTCACGTCAAATTTGTACGTGGGTTGAGGCTTTTATTTTTCTTCAGCTTCATTTTGAATACCAGCAGCACCAGGTCGTGTCGCTGCCTATGTGCAGCGCCAAGTGGGTTCTTGTTCTGTCTGTTGATGATGGATTTGAAGCTGCCGTGGTGTTAAGAATAAAGATCTATTTGGTTATGGGATCTTACCGATTTGGGCAGCATGCCAGGGTGTCACTCTTGAGACTGCTTGTGGGGATGTATTGGAGGTATTGGCAATGGTAGTCTTGTGGGTTGCAGTCAAACTCCAGCAGAGGTAATCCCCTGGCGTTGTTCCTCTCCAGTTCCTCAAACTGGACCAACTGTTCGGCCAATGGTTGTTAGAGTCTGGACCTACTTTGGCCGTTAAATCCCCTGGCAGTAAAATGGATTTGTCTCTCTTGTGCCATTAATTTCGATTTATGTTATCGAGAGGCCGTGTCCTCAAATTTCCATCCTCATATTGGCGTTTTTCATTTTTGAGTGATTATACGAAATCAGCTGCCAAGTACTGCCTGTGTAGCAGTAGAGTGTGGTCCTTTCATGCTATTGTTCATGAATGATATGCACAGATTTTCTCCATGATGGGGCACTTTTCTAGTGTTTTGCTGGAATTAGTGGTTAAAAATCTTTGGGGCACTGAAAAGGTTAAGAACATGGCATTAAAAGTTGCTCTGAAGATCAAGCTTTTAAAATAATTTAATAAATCCTGTCATGTCAGTTTTGTAGTGTTTAGAACTGTAGAAGAAGTTGGTCATTGTGCGCCAATCAACTGTGTTGCAGAGAGAAGAATGATGATGAAGGATCTTTCAACAGCATCCTTTCATCTCCTTCATCACTCACAAGTGTTGTGTGTGGTGTGTTAGTGCTGTGTGATGTGTGTGTGTGTGTGTGTGTGTGTGTGTGTGTGTGTGTGTTGTGTGTGTGTGTGTGTGTGTAAGTGTGTGTGTGTGTGTGTGTGTGTGTGTATGGTTGTGTGCAAAATTTAGAAAATAATTCTTAATGTTATTTGAGGAAAGTTGTATGAGTGAAAATGGTATGAGTGCAAGTGCTTCAATTTGTTTGTTTTACAAGATTCAGTAGCGCTATATAAATTTCATATTATTATTATTATTATTGTATTAATGAACACACTGAAAAGCCAAAGGTATGTGGTGTTTAGAGTGTGCAGTATGCAGTGGGATGGTGCAATTCATGCATAAGGTTAAAAAAATTAATTTTAAAAAGGGTGGTGGTGCTCTAGTGGTGAACGCGACTCTCCCAGGGAGAGCAGGCCCGAATTTAGACGCAGAGAAATCTCGTGACTTTAGTAGGTATTTATAGAATAATAAAATAATTATAAAATAAAATTAACTACCGCATTTCTCTGTTACGCTGACAGACCTGCCAGTGGAGAGGAATTCTCCTGGAAAGTGGATGCGAGTCCTGGCTGCCTACCTAAGAAAGAGGAGGACTGAGCAGCGCTTCCACATCTTCAGCCATCTGAAAGGGTGCGGCTCGAAGAGAGATACTGCTGCACACCATAGAGGAAACTCCAACACCCAGAGGAAAATGATCAGCATCTTCAGGGCCGTGTTTGGTGACTGGCGTGAACCAACCCCTCTTGTCTGTTCTTTTTACAGTGGGGACCAATGCCAGAAGAGTCTCAGTCCTACAATATTTGCATGTGTTGAGGGCATGGAGAGGCCAACCACAGAAAGAAGGCAGACACCTTTGCTGATTTCTTACTGAAGGATAGGTTTATTGAGGGCCTTTTCGACCTTGGGTTGAGAAGGGAGCTGCGTCATTTGGTAGGGAGAAAGCCCCAAACCACCTTCCAAGCAAGGAACGAAGAGAATGTGAAAGGGGGAAATGAACAAGTGGTATCTCTTAAACAGCAAGTGTTAATGTTAGAAAATTATCATAAGATTGTTTGCAAGAGTCACTGCAGTCTGTGGTTAGCTGTTACTGTGGAAGTTTCCTTGTAGGAAAAGGGAAACGTGTTGTAAACAGATGAAAGAAAGAAGAAAGCTCAAAAAAAAAAATGATCGGACTGGCCAAGAAGCCCTGTTCAGAGAGATTCGAAAACCCCAGTAGCACTGAATTGACAGGTTTCGATCTGCTGACTAAAAATCACGGTTTGGAATGACATGTATGGATCTCTGCCGGCTTTGGAGGAGGACAGGTTCACTAGGAGGGTGGATGGTGCTGCTGCCCATTCACCCAAAGCAGGTGTTTCTGGTTTTTTCCCCATCAAGAAAGTGTAGTGGGCCAGTATAAGTTGTTCCCAGGTGTGACTGAACCAGATCTTTGTGGGCAAAAACCAGTTGGTACGAGTTTGCACAGAAAAACAAGTCTCCCCCTAAAGGGTGAAGGTCCCATTAAGGCTCCTGGCAGAAAGAAGTGGTACAAGCAAAAAGAGCCCTAGCAAGCCAGGGGGACAGGTTAAAGCAGAATACGAACAGTTAATTCCTAAACGGTTTTTCAGGCCTAGGCATAGTTTGACAGTGTGTGCCGAGATTGTTTACTGGTTCTTCCCCATGAGAGAAAGTTAGTGGACAGTGAAGTTGTCTCCAGGTGTGACTGGAACCAGTTCTTTGTGCACAAACCAGTTGGTACGCAAGGTTTGCACAGAAACAGGCCTCCCCCTAAAAAGGATGTAGGCCCATAAGGCTCCTGGCAGAAAGAAGTGGTAAAAAAAAAAAAAACAATCCCATACAAAAAGATAAAATAATTGGGGGTGGGGGGGGGGGGGGAATAAAATTCAGTGTTTGGCCCCCCTTGTGGAGGCCCACAAAAAAAGACAGGTTAAGCAGGGAAATAGGAATGTTAAAATCCTATCACTGGTTTCAGCCTAGGCTAGTTGACAGTGTGTGCCGAGATTGTTTTCTTTGGTTCGTTGTCCCCATGAAGTAAGTGTAGTGGAACAGTATAAGTGTCTCCATGTGTGACTGGAAACCAGAGGAAAACTTTGTGAACAAACCTGTTTGTACGAGTTGCACTAGAAACAAGTCTCCCCCCCTAAAGGGTGAAGGTGTCCCTTAAGGGCTCCTGGCAGGAAAGAAGTGGGTAAAGAAAGCCCTAGCCAAGGGACAGGGGGGGGAACAGGGTTTTAAGCAGGGAATAAGAATAGTTTACATTCCTATTTTTTACTGGGTTTTCAGCCTAAAGCATAGTTGGGACAGTGTGTGCTTGTTTTGAATTGGTGGTGTAGTAACTATGAATGCCATTTCTGTTGTTTTCTTTTCAGAATGTGTTTTCCAACTAGAATGATTTTTCATGTGTTTCTTAATTACATATGGTCTAATTTTGCAAATATGGTCCTGCCTG
>CM054137.1:53711793-53751793 GCA_028751875.1 Rapana venosa
GTCAGTGAAGTTTTGTTGTCAGTCTTTTCCAGGGTTAGTATTCCACATGAGATTCTGTCTGATCACGGTACACAATTTACGTCTGACATGATGAAGTCATTCCACGGTTGTTGGCTATCAAGGGAGTTACCTCTAGTGTCTATCATGCTCAGAGCAATGGTGTAGTAGAAAGGTTTCATGGCACTTTAAAACCCATGTTGAAAAAGCTCATGCAAAATCAACCTCATTTGTGTGATAACCATTATCTTCCTGCACTTTTGTTTGCTTGTCGTGAGTGTCCCAATGCAAGCACAGGGTTTTCCCCATTTGAGTTGTTGTATGGGAGGAAACCAAGAGGGCCTTTAGACTTGCTTGCCAATGTCTGGTGAGGTAGTTCTTCTCATTCTGAGGACAAGTTGGCGTTTCAGCATCTTGTGGATCTAAAATCTATGCTTGCGGACATGTTGAAACTGGCACATAATTCTGTGGATCTTGCTCATCTCAGGCAGAAGTATTATCATGACAAGAGATCTACTTTTCGAACTTTTAATGTTGGTGATGAGGTTCTAGTCTTTTCACCTACGACTTCTGGAAAGCTCAAACTTCAGTGGCTTGGACCTTTTGTGGTTACTGAGAAAGTTGGCATGGATTTCAGAGTTGACTTGGGTAAGTCTTCCAAGGTCTATCATCCCAGTATGTTGAAGCCTTATCACCAGCGTCAGGAAAAGGTTTCTCACTCTGAGGGTGAGACTACCTTTGTTGACATCTTGAACCCAGAGGTGGTTTTTTTATCCAGATGTCAATAATTTGACAGAGAAGGGTAACTCTGACGAAGGTACTGTTGTCCCTGATAAGGTGTTGGTTGCACATGTTGCTGTTGTTTCTTCTGCTCCAGATGATCCTGAGCTTCCTGAGCTGTGTCCTGTTGATGTTAGTACAAGGTAGTCTCTTTCTGATGTTCATTTTGATGTGGGCTTAGATAGAAACGTGTTTCTGAATTGAAGACGGTTTTTGCCGACTTTCAGGACATTCTTTGTGCTGAACCTGGTTCTTACAATGGTTCTATTGTCTGTGAAATAAAGTTGACTTCTGATAAGCGATTCTTCAAAAACAATACCCTTTACCTTTCAATTCCAGACAAGTTATTATTGATTAGGTTCACGCAATGCTTGAATTGGGGGTGATTGAGCCTTCGGGATTCTCCGTATTCATCTCCCATTGTTTTGGTTTCTAAACCGGATGGTAGTGTACGATTTTGTCAGGATTTCAGAGCCCTCAATAAGATAACTATTTTTGATGCTGATCCAATTCCTGATCCTGAGGAACTTTTCACTTTGTCAGATAAACACTTTTTCACAAAGATAGATCTTAGCAAGGGCTACTGGCAGCTTTCTGTAAGGCCAGAGGATTGCCACAAGACTGTTTTCCAAACTCCTATTGGCCTCTTCCAGTGGGTCCAGATGCCATTTGGCCTTGTTTCTGCTCCTGCTGTTTTTGCAAGGATGATGCGGGATGTCATTGGTGATTCTGCGATCAAATTTTTTGATATCTTGATCACCACCTCTTCTTGGGATGAACATCTCAAGGCTGTTCGTTGTGTTCTTTCTAAGCTCAAAAGGGCTGGTTTGACAGCTCGTCCATCCAAGATTTTTGCAGGATTTCGTAAGCTAGAATTTCTTGGACATATGATTGGTCCAGGCAAAGATTGCCAAAATTCTCTCTATTGCCACTCCTACTACAAAGAGGCAAGTTCGATCACTTTTGGGGGTGATTAGTTATTATCAGGGATATGTTTCCAATTTTGCTGCTCTAACTGCTCCAATCTCTGTTCTTCTTGTAGGGAAATTGAGGAAGTTTGTCTTGACTCAGGAGTGTGCTGATGCTTTGCATCATGTTCAAGCAGTTTTGTCATCTCCAGTTCTTCTCTTGCCAGACTTATCCCTTCCATTCGTTGTTAGGACTGATGCTAGTTCCACGGGTATCGGAGGTGTCTTAATGCAGGAGAGAGATGACCATTTGCACCCTATTTGCTTTGTCAGTAGGAAGCTTCTTGATCACGAAACTTGTTATAGCACTATTGAGAGGGAGTGCCTTGCTATTGTCTGGGTACTTTCAAAGCTTCAAAGGTATCTGTGGGGTCAGAGTTTTGTTCTCCAAACCGATCATAGACCCCTTCCCTTCCCTAGTGAACTAAAATATAATGTAGTATTGACCCGGATAAAGTGAACTGGAAACTGTTTGGGGTTGAATGAATTGTACATATTGAATATACAATTAATTTCTGTTTCTTTTGATTATTGGAAAAAATATTTGTGTGACAGATTGATGTAGTAATAGAATAAATGAGAGTATATTCAACCAGTCCACCATTGGTCGTTGCTCTTTCTCTATTTCTGGTCCATCTATCTGGAACAACCTTCCTCTCTCTCTTTGACAGAGGCCTACATATGATACATATAAATCCAGCCTCAAGACATTTGTTTCAAACTTAACTTTTTCCCTCTTTCATATCAAAACTGCCCCTGCCTTCAACAGCCCAAATCCCATTACCCTGCCAAAGCCTACAACCTGTGTGTGTGTGTGTGTGTGTGTGTGTGTGTGTGTGTGTGTGTGTGTGTGTGTGTGTGTGTGTGTACATTTGAATTTTGTGTAAGCTTTGATAGTTATTGGCTACATGACTCTGTAAGAATATGTTGAATGCAAGCGCTCTGATTTGTCTTAGCAAGATATACAAATTTCATTTATTATCATTATTATTATTATTATTATTATTATTATATGATTGAAATCTTGAGTGTGACTGTAGAGTGGAGAGAACATGCGCTTTTGTGAGATTGTTGTTTCCCTTTGTTCAACCTGTCTGTTTCATGTGACTGGAGTCAGTTTGCGCCCGATTACATATGAACTTAGATTTGTTAAGTGGTGGCCCTGAACATTTATCTCTTAATAAATAGGTGATTAATAAAGTGCTTCTTTTAACCTTTTACTCAGGGCCCTGGCGCTCCTTGGAACAGTGTAGAAGACAGCCAAAAGTCATTTGAACTATTTTGCTAGCAACTTTTAATATGGTTAGGATATGATATTATAACTAGATAGGAAGGCTACATCATTGTTTCGTGTTTATAAGTGATACATCTCTCTCACTAAGATCTTTCCCTTTTTTTTTTCCTGTCCAGAGCATCCCAAAAAATGTCCCGCATGGGGTAACCCAGGAGGACGTAAAGCCCAACCAACGTGCAACCTATTGGTTTTGCTGTTCCTAATCTAAAACAATTGTAGCTGTGTGTCCAACCGGCTACACTTATAATCCTCAATTGTCAGGTCTGAAAGAAAATGATCCTCACAGAAGTGTTTGAATCTTTGGTAATATATAGTTTTATGCCCAACTTTAGGAATTTTTATGCGACGTTTAAACCAAGCACAGCAGACAGGATTATGATCGATGCATCCACATGATGGAGCACATACTTCAGCTATGTGTTGATTTGCGTTAGTGTATATATGATCAATTAAAGTTGTGGGTTTATCAATTAGTTGTTCCAGACCAAGCATCATATAAGTGTGAATCCATTTCAGTTTAGGTTTGAGTAACACACGGGACCTCGGTTTATCATCTCATCCGAAAGACTAGCGCCCAGACCACCTTTCATGGTGTAATGGAGGGGGGAAAAGTTTCGGGCCCAAACGGGATTCGAACTACCACACACTTCTGAGCCGACTTTTCCCTTTCCAGACAGGCGCGTTACCCCTCTAGACCACTGATCCAGTCAAGGAGTGCATTTCATGTTGTGTGTATTAACTGAATTTAATAATTATTGATAGGTAATTGATTTCATTCAATGAAAGTATGTGTAGTTTCTTCAGGGTGTTGTATGCCTTTTTACTGTTGCCCACTTTCATGGTTTTTCCGATCTCATCACATTGATCACTGATCCACTTCTCTCTGGCCTTTAACATTGACTTCTTCACAAGATTGTTTGCCTCCCGGTATTCTTTAGGGTTGGAAGACCTGGTTGGTTTCAGTGCTCTTCTTGTATCACAGAGGTCCAGGATGTCATTGGTAGTCCATGGCTGGTGTTTATTCCTCTGACGACTTAGTACCTACCTCCTCTGCTGTTTCTCGGACTGCCTCATTAAAGTTGTTGGTGAGGTCATTGATGTTATTGTCCAGGAGGGTTATTGCTGCAAAACGTCCGCCAAGCTTAGCTTGGAAGATCTCGATATCTGGATCTTTCAGTTTGTTCACGTCAAATTTGATACGTGGGTTTGCAGGGTGTTTATTTTTCTTCAGCTTCATTTTGAATACCAGCAGCACAAGGTCGTGGTCGCTGCCTATGTCAGCTCCAAGGTGGGTTCTTGTTCTGGCTCTGTTGATGCTGGATTTGAAGCTCCGTGGTGTTAAGATAAAATCTATTTGGTTATGGATCTTACCGTTTGGCGCATGCCAGGTTGTCCTCCTTGACTGCTTGTGGGGATAGAGGGTATTGGCAATGGTAAGTCTGTGGGTGCAGGCAAACTCCAGCAGAGGTAGTCCCCTGTCGTTGTTCTCTCCAGTTCCAAACTGACCAACTGTTCCGGCCCATTGGTTGTAAGAGTCAGGACCTACTTTGGCGTTAAATCCCCTGGCAGTAAAATGGATTTGTCTCTCTGTGCCATTATTCGATTATGTATCGAGAGGCCTGTCCCTCAAATTCATCCTCATATTGGACGTTTTTCATTTTGAAGTGAATATCGAATCAGCTGCAAAGTACTGCCTGTGTAGACAGTAATGTGGTCCCTTTCATTCATTGTTCATTGAATGATATGCACAGATTTTCTCCATGATGGGGCACTTTCTAGGTTGCTGGAATTAGTGGTAAAAATCCTTTGGGGCACTGAAAAGGTTAAGAACATGGCATTAAAAGTTGCTCTGAAGATCAAGCTGTTTAAAATAATTTAATAAATCCAGTCATGTCAGTTGTGTAGTGTTTAGAACTGTAGAAGTGGGCATTGTGCGGCCAATCAACAGTGTTGCAGAGAAGAATGATGATGAATGATCTTTTCAACAGCATCCTTCATCTCCTTCATCACCACCTAAGTGTGTGTGTGTGTGTGTGTGTGTGTGTGTGTGTGTGTGTGTGTGTGTGTGTGTGTGGTGTGTGTGTGGGGTGTGTGTGTGTGTGTGTGTATGGTGTGTGCATAAATTTGAAATATCTTATGTTATTTGAGGAAAGTTGTATGAGTGTAAATGATTTGAGTGCAAGTGCTTCAATTTGTTTGTTTTACAAGATTCAGCGCTATATAAATGTCATATTATTATTATTATTATGTAATAATGAACACACTGAAAGCCAAAGATATGTGGTAGTTTAGAGTGTGCCAGTATGCAGTGGATGGTGCAAATCATGCATAAGTTTAAAAAAAATTAATTTTAAAAAGGGTGGTGGTGCTCTAGTGGTGATGCACTCTCCCCAGGGAGAGCAGCCCGAATTTCACGCAGAGAAATCTCGTGACTTTAAGTGGTATAAAATAAAATAAATATAAAATAAAATTAACTACAGCATTTCTCTGTTGCACTAACAGACCTGCCAGTGGAGGACTTCTCCCTGGAAGTGGAGCGAGTCCTGGCAGCCTACCCTAAGAGAGAGGAGACTGCAGCCTACCACATCTTCAGCCATCTGAAGGGAGCGGCTCGAAGAGAGATACTGCTGCACACCGTAGAGGAAACCAACACCCCAGAGAAAATGATCAGCATCTTCAGGGCCGTGTTTGGTGACTGGCGCTGGACAACCACTCTCTTGTCTGTCTTTTACAGTTGGGACCAAATGCCAGAAGAGTCAGTCCTACATTATTTGCATGTGTTGAGGGGCCTGGAGAGGGCCATCTACAGAAAGAAGGCAGACACCTTTGCTGATTTCTTACTGAAGGATAGGTTTATTGAGGGCCTTTTCGACCTTGGGTTGAGAAGGGAGCTGCGTCATTTGGTAGGGAGAAAGCCCCAAACCACCTTCCAAGCAAGGAACGAAGTGTTAATGTTTTTAGAAGGAGAAGAAGAGAATGTGAAAGGGGGAAATGAACAAGTGGTATCTCTTAAACAGCAAGTGTTAGCGTTAGAAAATAACATAAGATTGTTGCAAGAGTCAATGCAATATGTGTTAGCTGTTACTGGTGGAAAGTTTCCTTGTAGGAAAAGGAAACGGTGTAAACAGAAGAAAAAGAGGAAAGCAAAAATGAATCGACTGGCCAAAGAAGCCCCAGTTCAGAGAAATTCGAACCCCCAGAGCACTGAATTGACAGGTTTCGATCTGCTGACTAGGAACACGGTTTGGATAAGACATGTATGGATCCTCTGCCGGCTTTGGCATGGAGGACAGGTCACAGAAGGGTGGATGGGTGCTGCTGCCCATTCCACCCAAGCCAGGTGTTTCTGGTTCTTCCCCATGAAGAAAGTGTAGTGGACAGTATAAGTTGTCCCCAGGTGTGACTGGAACCAGATCTTTGTGCAAACCAGTTGGTACGAGTTTGCACAGAAACAAGTCTCCCCCTAAAGGGTGAAGGTCCCATAAGGCTCTTGGCAGAAAGAAGTGGTACAAGAAGAGCCCTAGCAAGACAGGGACAGGTTAAGCAGGAATACGAAAAGTTACATTCCTAAACTGGTTTCAGCCTAGGCATAGTTGACAGTGTGTGCCGAGATTGTTTCTGGTTCTTCCCCATGAAGAAAGTGTAGTGGACAGTGTAAGTTGTCTCCAGGTGTGACTGGAACCAGATCTTTGTGCAAACCAGTTGGTACGAGTTTGCACAGAAACAAGTCTCCCCCTAAAGGATGAAGGCCCCATAAGGCTCCTGGCAGAAAGAAGTGGTACAAGAAGAGCCCTGGCAAGACAGGTTAAGCAGGAATAGGAATAGTTACATTCCTATACTGGTTTCAGCCTAGGCATAGTTGACAGTGTGTGCCGAGATTGTTTCTGGTTCTTCCCCATGAAGAAAGTGTAGTGGACAGTATAAGTTGTCTCCAGGTGTGACTGGAACCAGATCTTTGTGCAAACCAGTTGGTACGAGTTTGCACAGAAACAAGTCTCCCCCTAAAGGGTGAAGGTCCCATAAGGCTCCTGGCAGAAAGAAGTGGTACAAGAAGAGCCCTAGCAAGACAGGGACAGGTTAAGCAGGAATAAGAATAGTTACATTCCTATACTGGTTTCAGCCTAAGCATAGTTGACAGTGTGTGCTTGTTTTTGATTTGGTGTTGTAGTAACTATGAATGCCATTTTGTTGTTTTCTTTTCAGAATGTGTTTATCCACTAGAATGATTTTTTCCATGTGTTTCTATAATTACAAATGGTCTAATTTTGCAAATATGGTCCTGCCTGGTGGGGCTGCTCATGTGGCGACACACTCTACTGACAGGCAATTGTTTTTAATCTTGTTTTCATTTAAATTGTACGTGTATCAGTGTCAAATCCTGCATAGTTGTGACTGAGGTGTCTGCAATGAATGTGACAATGTTTGGAAGAGCTGTATTCACTCTGGTGGTTTGTTTTCTGATAGTGTCATTTGATCATGTGCGAGGTGCACGGCCAACAACAATCATGGCCAGACATACACTCCTGAATTTCTTCTGAGCCTGCAACAATCGGCCAGTGTGTTAGCTGAGAGTCCACTTTCCTTGCCAAATTCTTCCAACTGCCACCAATACCGACAGGACTTGGAAGAACATAAAAAAAAAGAACAAGAGGAAAGAAAGGTTGCTGAGATTAAGACTATAAAAATTTAAATCATAGGAAAACCCGCTACCAACAGTCATACTGACCAACGTCCAATCCTTTCCACCAAAGACAAACGAGCTACACTCACTCACTCACTCACTCATCCCTTGGTCGGGACAACCGTTGGGGTACCCGCACGGACGCTGCAAGTGGACCGCCAAATGGTTCTGTCCTGGGCTGTTTTCAGGAGGCTTGGTACAGTGAGGCCGGTCCACTCCTTGATGTTGGATATCCAGCTTTTGCGTGGTCATCCCTGCCTCCTTGCTCCTTCCACCATTCCCTGCAGGACTGTCTTTGACAGGCTGTTATGCCTTGTTGTGTGGCCAAACCACTTCAGTTTCCTCCGTTTGACTGTATCTAGCAATGGTTCTTGTTTGCCAGCCAGTGCCTCGATCTGCTGCCAGACGTAGTCATTGGTTTTGCGGTCTCTGTAGGTGATGTTCAGGATCCGCCTGAGGCACTTCATCTCAAAGGCTTGAATGCGACGTTCTAAATCGTCAGTAAGTGTCCATGCTTCACAGCTGTACAAGGCAATGGATGTGACGAGTGCCTTGTAGAGTCTGACCTTAGTGTGGGTTCTGATGTTGTGGTTTCTCCACACTTTCGCCAGCTTAGTCATGGAGGAGAGTGCCACAGCAAGTCTGATCTTCACCTCTTGTGTGCTCGTGCCTTCTTTGGTGATGACTGCTCCAAGGTACTTGAAAGTTTCCACCTCCTCTAGTGTCTCGCCACTCATCTTGATGCTGGTGGGAGTGGTCGGTGTGGTACTGTTCACTAGGATCTTGCTCTTTTCCGTGCTGATCTCCATACCGTGGGCATTGGCTGATATTTCCAGTCTGGTGGTGAGATCCTGGAGTTCTTCTTCACTGCCGCCCATGAGATCAATATCGTCTGCGAATCGAAGATTGCAGACTGGCCTTCCTCCTATTGTGATTGTGGTCTTGAAGCCAAGGAGGGCCTCCTGCATGATGTTCTCCAGGAACACGTTGAAAAGAACGGGGGATAGCGGGCAGCCTTGTCGAACTCCAACTGAAGTCCGGAAGAACTCCCCGATTTCTCCACCAATGAGGACTGCACTGTGGGAGCTGTCATACAGCGCCTGGATGACTTGAATCAGGTCCTCGTCGAAGCTATAGTCTCTCATGACTTGCCACAGAGCTTCTTGTCACACTCGGTCGAAGGCCTTCTTGAAGTCAATGAAGTTGTTGTAGAGCTGTAGCTGATGTTGGAGATGCTTCTCTATGAGCATTCTGATGTTGAAGATCTGTTCGACAGTGCTTCGACCTGGTCTGAATCCTGCCTGTTCTTCTGATAGGATTTCTTCTGCTTGTGGTTTCAGTCTGTTCAAGGCAATGCGTAGCATAACTTTGCTTGGATGGCTTATCAGACTGATTGTTCTGTAATTTTGGCACTTCTTCAGGTCTCCCTTCTTTGGAAGTGGAACTATGATGGATTGGGTCCACTGTTCAGGCCACTCTTTGCTGGTCCAGATGCGTTGGCAGATGATTGTTAATGCCTTGATCATCTCTGGGCCTCCGTTCTTGATGAGCTCAGCCGGGATGTTGTCAATCCCTGGTGACTTGCCTCCTTTCAGGGATCTTACTGCTTCTTCTACCTCTTCGAGCTACAGGCAAACATTAATTACATGCATGAGTTCAAGAATGCTGGCCTGCTGGCTTTGACAGAAACCTGGCTCACAGATGATAAGATGGCTGATCTTCCAATATTTCAGTTTGTGTCAGTAGTGTTATTCCAACAAAGGTGATAACTATTTACCCATGCTATGTCCTGGAATTTCAGTTATTGCCTTCAGGAGGCTGCTTTCAGTGCCCCAACTGTAAAACAAATAGAAAAAGAAATTCTTTTGTTCCAGTAGTCATTCAATTCTAAATTCAAAAGGGCATTGACCAAACCGTTTTACATTCTCTGATATACCCCCCTGATTGTCAAGTGCCTATGTGTGTGGTAACGAAAATAAGTACTCCTGTATCTTGCTTTTGGCTTTCAAGAATGATTTCTAAATTGTGTGTGTGTGTGTGTTTGTAAGTTTATGTCTTTACTAGACAATGGTCATTATGGTGGGCGGGTACACATGTGTGTGTATGTGTGATAAAACTGTGTTCATATAGTGGTGTGTGGGTGTATAGGCCTGTATGTGAGTAAAAAGGTTAAAAAAAAATTTTATATCTTTTCCAATCAATGGTTTTTACAACATTGTATTCCTACATTGGTGTGTGTGTGTGTGTGTGTGTGTGTGTGTGTGTGTGTGTGTGTGTGTGTGTGTGTGTGTGTGTGTGTGTGTGTGTGTGTGTGTGTGGTGCTGCACCTGGGTTTGTGTATGATGTTTTAAAGCCATCTTGGAATGTTTATAACATTCTGAAATGTACTTTTCTTGTGTCTTGTGAGATAATTATAGTTATCAATGTGCCTGACAATATTGTAATTGCCCTTCATGGGATGATTAAAGTGTTTTTGACTTGACTTGACTTGAATTGCATATGGTTTTTACGGTTATTTTGGTATACGTAATTTACCTGTTGTGTTTGCTAATGATAAAATTAATTTAGGAGGCTATGAGCAAAATATTGTGAGACAGGTAAGGCAAATATAGTATTTTGTCAGGTAATAATAATAATAATAATAATAATAATAATAATAATAATAATAAATGGAATTTGTATAGCTATGTCTTGCAAAAGCAAATCAAAGTGCTTGCATTCATCCTACTCTCACACATGCAGCAAGTTACAATTAATAGTTTTTACAAATTGAAATGTAAACACACGTGCACACCCCCCCCCCCCCCCCCCACACACACACACACACGCACACACACACACACACGCACACACACACAGAGGTTGTGTACTTTGGTAAGGTGGTGGGGGTTTCCCTATTGAGGGTAAGGACAGAAATGAGATGAAACAAGAGGGGAAAGTCTTAGATTTGAAATAAATGTGTTTTGAGGCTGAATTTAAGTGTCAAAAGTAGGCTTTTGGCGGAGGGAGAGAGGGTGGTCATTCCAGATCACTGGACCAGAAATAAAGAGTGATGGCCAACTGTGGATTGGTTGAATCTAGGTATTTGTAAGCACAAGGTATCTGCAGCAGAGCAGAGGGATCAAGAAGGAGTGTAATAATAATAATAAATAATAATGAATAGCATTTATATAGCACAGTTTTCAAAGCAATGACTCAATGCGCTTTCATACCATGCGCATTTATACACATGCACACACAGCACATAATAACAACAACAACAACAACAATGATAATGAGCATTTCTAAAGCGCAAATAAATTTACAAGAGATACCTATGGTACCGTAGAGGCACACACTTGCGTCCGGGCACACACTAGCAGGGCAATTAACAGTACACTCAGAGAAAAGGCACTAGCAATAACATAACTAACAAAAACATAACCAACAGCCAGGCATGCACATGAAGTAGCCTACAGTGTGACAAACGGCAACCGTCAAGACGAGCACAATATATTAACTAGCTAAGAAATACATTAAAGAGATGTGTCTTCAAAGAAGACTTAAACTGGGATAAAGTGGGAGCATGTCTGACGGCTGGTGGCAGAGAGTTCCAGATCGTGGGGCAGCAACACCAAAAAAATCTACGACCTGCGGTTTTGAGGTTGTAATGGGGTACAACAAGTAATTTTATCATTCGAAGACCGCAGGTTCTAGTTTGGTGCGTGTTTCAAGGCAGCTGACAGAGAGGAGCAACGAGCCTTCAGAGTGACCGTATGCCAAGACCGAAAACTTTTTTACTGACAGCGTGCCCTTACAGGTAACCAATGAAGCTCCCTAAAGCATGGAAGTCACATGGTCCCCTTTTGCTCTTTCCAAGGATGAGCCTGGCAGCAGAGTTCTGAATTCGCGCGGGCGTGTAAACTGTTCATCACTTATACCGATAAAACAGGATTGCAATAGTCCGTCGCGACAAACGGCGCTGAAACAGCTTGATCACTGCACTCGAGGCAAGAATTTCTTAATGTGTGCAATACGGCGCAGCTCTAGAAAGCATGCTCGGGCATACTTTACAAAAGTGGTCTTTCATGGAAGAGTAGGATCTAGCCGAACACCCAGATACCGCACAGAACTCTGAAAAGCTATGTCAAAGCCACCCAAGACCACAGAACTCTCCGACACCGCAAAAGACTAGATGGTGAACCAACTGCCATAAACTTCTTCTTGGTCTGTATTTAATTTTGAGTTTGTTGCTGTCCATCCACTGAAGGACACTGTGCGTGCAATCTGCCAGTGTGCGTGTGGCGTCTGAAAAATTTTGAGGTGTTGCATTTGCCGAAATTTCTGTATCATCTGCATATTTATGAAACTGGCAATCATGTAAGGTCATAACATTAGAGGCTGAGAATATAGTGTGAACAATACAGGACCCAAAACAGAACCTTGAGGTACGCCATATAGGAGGGGGGCAGGTTGTGACTTAACTCCCTCTATCAGCACGCTCTGCGACCTATCAGAGACATAAGAGGTAAACCATGCCAAGGCAACACCTCTTATTCCAAAAGAGTAATCTAGTCTTTTGAGCAAAATAGAGTGGTCAAGCGTGTCGAAGCCGCACTGAGGTCCAACAAGCCCATGACCCGAGACTCTGCGGTTGTCAGTCTGCAAAAGCAGGCTGCGGGTGACACCGAACGGCAGTCTCCGTGCTGTGACCAGCCTAAAACGCGACTGATGATCTTCCCAAAAGGGGGTTACAAGCTAGGTGCTTCTGAACTGTTTGAGGACGGCCCTCCAAATTTTTGAAATGAAAGGAAGATGGAAACCGGCCTGTAATTTTTCATATATTGCAGTCTAGACCTTTTTTCTTTAGGATGGGATAACAAAGCATTTTGAACTGACAGGGTACAGAGCCCGCCGACAGAGAAGCATTTATGATGTCTGTTACCATAGGTGCCAAAATATCAAGGTTTTCTTTATCAAAAAGTGGGCCGAGGATCTAAACAACAGCTTTTTGTTTGGGATGGACAGAATTACTTCATAGATGTCTTTCACAGAAACTGGTTGAAAGGGTGACAAAATGGAACCATCAACTGATGGAAACTAGTGGAACAATGTCGCTGATCAAGATCATCCCCTATTTGTCTGATTTTATCCATGAAAAAGTTACAAAAACTTTGTGGGAGATCGTGTAGGGCACATTGTGGAAGGGGGTGGTATTATTCTTACCCAGGGGCTGTTAGCTATAGAGAAAATTTGTTTTGATGAACGACATGATTTCATTTCCTCAAAATAAAATTCTTTTATCTTAGACTCTTTCAGATTCCTGTATACCGCATTTTCTTGACTAAAATTCCTCTGTGCACTGAGAGTTTTGTCTTTCTCCACTTCCTCTGCCCGCCGATTCACCCTTCACCCTCCACCCAAACTCCATCCAAGGGCGAAGCCGTCACCCTCCGAGAAACAACGGAAACGTGGTTTGTCAACAATTCTCACAAGCCCCCCCCCCCCCCCCCCCCCCCCCCAAAACCCATCATGTCTCAAACCAAGGATGTAACATCTACGCCTCCAAACACCCTCCACCAAGACCCAAGAATCAGCCCGGAAACCTCCCGGCACAATCCTTTCCCGATGCCCCTGGAGGGCCCCAAACGGTGACCGCGGAGGTTCGCCGCAAGTCAAGCTGGAGAAAACCCATAATGATCTGATAGCCCCCGAACTCTTTAACATCACAAGCTTTACAACATTAACATCTTTCTTTACACAATACCAGTCCAAAATGTGTCATCTCTGTGAGTAATCTGGTCCAACCAGTTGACACAATTTAAAAACAGATAGAATAAACTCACCTCGTACATCTTTTGTCACAAGACTATCATAATGATATAGAAGTCCCCTTGAATAGAACAACTTCTGGTGTCATTGGTGTAATAAGAGAGCAAGTCTGGGAGTTCTTGAAAAAACAAATTACTAGGAATTTTGTTCTTCTTGGTGGGAGTACCCTGGTAAATGAGAACTAAGTTTGTTGATGTTTGGTCGAGGGTTAAACGAATCTTAACACCTTCGAAAGAAATATAGTCCAGTGTACAGGTGAAGACATTCACAGAGGTAGGAAGGTGCTGTTTTATGGAGGCATTTGTAACAGAAGGTACTGATCTTATAGTTTACTCTCTGTGGCACAGGCAAGCAGTGGAAAGATCGCAAGAGAGGAATAATATGCTCCATTAAGTACCAGGCAAAGAATAAGTGTGAGCTGTGATGGGTAAAGGGGAAATAGTGCTAAAACTTTTAAAAATCAAAATGTTTTTGCCATGTTTTCCTTTTAAAGTTACTTGTGATATTTGTATTGATTGTGGTGGTGGTGCTGCTGCTGTGTTTCATGAGATGTGTTTGAATTATTGTTGTGTTGTGGTTTTTTTTACTATTCTTAACCTTTACTGGTGTGTGGGTGCGCACTGCAGTCGTGTGTGTGTGTGTGTGTGTGTGTGTGTGTGTGTGTTGTGTGGTTGTGTGTGTGTGTGTGTGGATGGATAGGTGGGTGGGTGGGGTGGGTGTGTGTGTGACGAAGATTGTTGTCACCTTTTAAAATACTGTGTTATTTCTTAATCTGTATTGTTTAATAATGCATGCTGTGTAATTATAATTTTAAAATACCACTCATAATTTCTCTAGTTGAGACATTAAAGTATTCTTGAGTCTTGAGAGAGAAAGGTGTTGGTTTAAGTGTCTTTATCACCAAGTAGTGAATGGACATAAATTAAACAAACCAAACAAACTGTAACATAAGAGCAATGATTTCCTCAAAATCATTTGTGTAAGAAAAACAAACAAACAAACAAACAAAAAGTTAATAATCTGGTGCATTCTTTTTCACAGTGGAGAAAGATTTTGCTCAACAAAAAGATTGGGCAAGAAAATCCTGGAATATGAAATTATCATGTAAGTTACCTTCGACTTTCACCTTTTGTATCCCAAAGCCCTAAACCACACGGAGCAACAATCTGTATTCTTTCTCTTACCCAAAGCAAGTAAACTATTCATGTAGATCTATCAACATATTAAAACAAGCGCACAAATAAACAAACCAAATCAATCTGAGTACACAGCAAGCTGGGGGGGGGGGGGGGGGGGGGGGGGGGGGGAGGGGGGGGGGGACGGGATAATAGCCTAGTGGTCAGAACATTGTGCTCGCAATCTGACGACCCGGGTTCGATTCCCGTTCAAAGGGGGATATTTTCCCCTGGCGTTAACATCAGTGTAGACTCCACTCTCCCCAACAGTCCTTCGGATGAGACTATAAACCGAGGCCTCGTGTGCGAACGTACACAGAACATCTAGCGCACACGTTAAATCCTGTTCCGCTTTCGTAAGAGTAGGCCATTGTGTGCCGGTGGGAACAGATGACAGAGTTTACAAAACTGCATGCACACGGGGACTGGATGTAAAAAAAAAAGTACATCAGTGCTTATTCCATTATCCTCGATATAAAAGAATGAAATGAAAAAAATTTTAAAAATGAAATGAACACACTGCATAATGTGTTTGCAAACACTAGCGCACATGAACGCACCTTTAGTGCCGCTTTGAGAATGACCAACTATGAATCCTTACGCGAGTGGACGCAACCACAATCGTTACAGCAGAGTGACGTGATCTGACGCTGATTCAAACAGGCATGTCGAGTGGTGAGGAATTCTTGGGACACAATGCAGCAAGCGAGAGGGAGGAGGGGGGGTGGGGTGGGGGGGTGGGGGGGGGGGGGGGCTGGAGGGGAGGGGGGGGGGGGGGGGACCATCTCCTCTGATCTTTCCACTGTTCATTCTAGTCTAGCCCTATCCATACCTGTATAGGCCTAGGCTACCTGCACTGGGTGATGGTGTGATGTCTGCATGCGCTGAGCGAGCGTAGGCCTATGCATCAATGTTTTTCAAGCGCCTTCCGATTCATGCATTGTGTGTGAATGATTGGGGAGGAAAATCATGTTAATAATAATAATACTAATAATAAATGAAATTTGTATAGCGCTATGTTCTGGTATCAATGAGGATTTGGAATATTACATCTGAATGTTTTCAACAGAATGACAGACTTTTCTTGGTATTACAATGATTTTTTCTCAAAAGGTTAAAGTCGAAAATAAAGTTGCTTTTTTTTTTAAATAGTTGAAGGCCATCTGATAAATTTAAGGATGCAGCCCACACTTCATTTTCTGCCCTTGTTTTTGTTTATCAGCAAGGTCATTTCCCCAAATCCAGCACTTTGTGTGTGTGTGTGTGTGTGTGTGTGTAGTGTGTGTGTGTGTGTATGCGTGCGTGCGTGCGTGCGTGCGTGTGTTCCGAGTAAGATAGTGAACTGAGAGAAATGAAGAAGTTCGGATTTTATAAACATGGTTTCTAACCCGATCAGTTCAACAGAATGCGAACACCATGGTGGCTGTTCGAATATAATTAATAGTCTTCTTCTTCTTCATCATCCAATGCTCAGACAGCAACGATCGTTGTCTGTTATATGAGCGAACATGCGTCACGCTGCCGTTAAGCGCCTGACAAGTCAGGCCCAGCGCATTGGACTAACACATGATCAAGATTTGTTATTTTTTAAAGTTTCCCTGGGGAAAAAAAGGGGAGGCAGGAGAATGGACCAAGAAGGCAAAAAATAGACAAGAAGGAGATGACAGGAAGAAAATAAACAAGACAGAACTAAAGAAATTGATAAAAAAAGGAAATTTCTAGCACAGAATTTCCAGAAGGTGGGGATGATATACTGACAGGTCCCTGGCATCCCCACGCGCTGGGGGAGGGGGAGGAGGTGAGGGGGGGGGGGGGGGGGGGGGGGGATAAGTAACGGTTTGGTGTAGGTCCAATCAGATAATGAAATGCAGTATAAGGGACATAACCCCCTCGTATTACTTTTTTTGGGGGGGGATGCAACTACAGTAAGTTACGCCCTCCCTTACATTAAACCACTCTAGCAGCTTGAACTCGGATCAGGACCAGGAAGAAAAACAAGTGAATGAAGTAAAGCCCCCAAAAGTTCATCTAGTTGTGTGTGTAAATCACTAACAACTGATCCCACGATCCTGGCCGAGGAGGTGCTTGAGAATAGTGGTGCCAAAGGAGAGCTTTTCTTTGCCTTAAAAAAACCCAAAAAGACCTGAGAGAGCCGAGGGGATGATAAACAGCCTTCTTCTCTAGGCAACAACAGCTTCATCAGTTTTTGATGGAAGTAATGTTGTACATCTGATATTAAAAGCAAAACAAAACAAACAAATAAACAAAAAAAGAAAGAAAGAACAGAGGGAAAAAATCGTTATGTTGTAAAATCTGATGTTTTTTATATTGTTTTAGCACAACAACGTGCGTTCACCTTTAAAAAAGAAAAACTGATGTTTTTGACATTGTTTTAGCACAACAACCTGCGTTCACCTTTTTATTTAAAAAAAAAAGCAGGGAGGAGACGTCCTCTTAATGAAGCTAGAGGGTTGTTGTTGTTTTTTATGAAGCTAGAGTATGGCTAGCTATGTGGCGAGGTACTTGAATCAGTACTAAATCGGAAATCCCCGCTGGGATGTTAAGCTAATAACAACAAGAGGTACTTTATCACAGTCATACACTACACACGCACTTCTCATCCAGTGTGTACAAGTTTACCATCTCGCAGCGATTCCCAGGTGAGATCAGTGATGAAGAAGTGAGCATATTCTGGGTGATCCATCCCCAAGGTGTTAAACAGGGAAAACACGCAACCACACAATTAATAAGCAGTTGTTGAATTCTTATGTTGTGATCAGGTTCAAGCGAAGTCAGGGCGAGTCTCCCCAGTCAGAATGCCACTAAGAAAATATTAAGGTACACCAATCATGCTGGTGAAATTAACCAATATAGTCAAGTCAAAATGGTCTTTATTTATTGAGAGTAAAGATTACGTTTACACAACTTTTTTTTCATTCTGCTCTCACACAAAAATCAAGAATATCATCAATAAAGATGTCTGTAGCATCCCAAATAGATCAAGTTGGTGGTTTTGCTGCTAGGCATTAATTCAGAACGAGACATGTCATAAGCTTGTTCCCACCTCCAGGGCCGGATTTTCCTCACAAGCTTCCAGTCTGACCCAAAAGTTTCCCAATAAGTCGGTATATATATTATCTAATTTTAGAAATTTCTCCTTGTGGATCGGTGGTTTAGAGGTAACCCGCCTGTCTAGAAAGCGAAAAGTCCGGGTCGGAAGTGTGCGGTGGTTCGAATCCCGTTTGGACCCGGAACTCCCCCCCCCCCCCCCCCCCCCCCCCCCCCCCCCCCCCCCCCCCCCCCCCCCCCATCCCCTCATCATTAGACCATGAGTGGTGGTCTGGGCGCTAGTCTTTCGGATGAGACGATAAACCGAGGTCTCGTGTGTTACACATAATTATTTAGCGCACGTAAAAGAACCCACGGCAACAAGAGGGCTGACCCTGGCAAAATTCTGTAGAAAAAAACCCACTCTGATAGGGAAACAAATACCGTTGCAGACAGAAAAAAAAAAATTAAATAATGGGTGGCGCTACTCTTGTGGCGACGCCTCTTCCCAGGGGGAGTAGCCCGAATTTCACGCAGAGAAATCTGCTGTGACTAAAAGTGGTATAAATAATAAATTGCCTTTTGAAAAAGCACACACTCATACACGCACAAACGCACGCAAACATACACACATGTATACACACATGAAGAAAAAAAGCAAATACATTGCTTATTCGAAGTACCATCTGGAAATAAAAATTTGACTTGCCTTGCCTTGCCTTGCTTGCCTTGACACACACACACACACACACACTCACACACACACACACGCGCGCGCGCGCGCGCACATACGCATGCACACACATCAATGGCAGCTATATGTTAATGCACAAGAGTCCTTTGCAACAAAAGCAGGAACATGGGTTATGTGGTCATTGTTTCAGAATAGCTGCAGATCAAGACAGACTGTCTTTCTCTCTCCCTCTAAGTATGTCAAAAGCTTTCAAGTGCCGATCTATTATCTTTGAAATAAAAGAAAAATGACCTGGCCTGGCCTTGCCTTTTGTCCGTCTTGTTTCACAAACACACCCACCCACCTTCCCCAACAAACAAAAATATAATGTGCATACACACTGAAAGAAAGGAAAGAACTCATGTCCCACATGAGGTGAACCAGGAGGACGTTAAGCCCTAAACAACCAACATACACATTCAAACACACGAGGGTCCAACATTATAGATATGACAGGCCTGAATTGTAATCTGAGTGTCATGTGGAAGATTTTTTTTCAGTTGCGCATGCATATGGAATATTTCACTTTCTTAGCAAAGCTGAACTAAATGCAACCACAATTTTAAACCAATTACACATCAACTGAGAAAAAAACCTCTGTGTGTGTGTGTGCGCGTGCGTGCATGTGTGTGTGTGCGCGCGTGCACGCGCGCGAGCGTGCGTGTGTATGTGTGTGATATGCAGCGTCTCGGATACCCAGAACAGCAGCAGAAGCAGCAGCAGGAGAACTGCAAAATTATTTTCAGGAGACAACACAACTTGCAGAACCACGCTTCCTTCTACACAGCTGTATTGGCTCAGGCAAAATAGATTTGTCAGTTATTGATGTAAGACTGCATGAAAAACTTATGCTTTAACATGTTTTGTTGAGATTGAGACTTGTTTGCAGCCATGGCATGGTCTCAACAAAACAACATGCACTCTCCTTTAAATGTGAAAAAAAAAAATCCTTTGAAGTTGGAATATGGCTTCTTATAATTATGGTGATGTATTCAAAACACGCCCAGGTTGAATACCTTCAATCTGAACATTACTACTCACTGGGATCACTGAAGTCAACTTGAGCATCTGTTTTTGATCAAACTCACCATGTCTGGATTAGTAGATGTCTTTCAAAGGACACTTTGGCTGAGTGGATAAGACCCTTCAACTTCAATCCCATGGTCCATGAAGTTGTAGGTTCGAATCTCGGCGGTATCTGGTGAATCAAGGGTGGGGATTTATACAATCTCCCCGGTCAATTTAAGTGCAGACCTGCCAGTGCCTTAATTCCCTTTATGTATATTTGGACACGTGCAGAAGATCAAATATGCAAGTTAAAGATCCTGTAATTCATGTCAACGTTCGGTGGGTTACAGAAACGCAAACATACCCAGCGTACATAATTATCTGAAGTCGGAATGCATCTACCTTCATGAGTGGGCAAAAACGGTCGAATACGCAAAATCTCGTGAACCCTGGAGCTCAAGCCAAGGAACGAAAAGACCTCCCAAAATATAATGTACATCTTTCAGTCCTGTAAGAAGATTTTATTTTCAAGTAGTCATTAACACAAAAAAATTCTACACTGCAGGCTCAGACCAGCAGGATTTGTCTGTGGCAGCTCCAGTCACAGTAGAATTTTAAAAAGGTCATACAGCATACTTTTCATTCTGTGTAGGCCTACTGACGGTCTCACAGTGATAGAGTGCAGATTCTGGGTGACCCCAAGGGTGCTAAACTATGGAGCGCACAAAAAGAAGCCTGAGAATGCAACAACAATGCTGCCAAGAAGATTGCTACAGAGCTGGGGAAAAAAAGGGAATCCTATCTGCAGGTTGTGTTGTGGTCACGATTTATATAACCTATATTGTACTGTTAGACTCCACTACCCTAAAATCAGTCAGTGAATGATTGAGCCCAGATGTTTTTCTAGTGTTGTGTAATGGCTAGGGCTAGCTGGGATCATTAAAAATATCTGGAAAACACTCTTGTTTTATTTTGTTTCTCTCAGGCAAGAAGGACGGTTGCAGGATGGTTAACACATTCACCTGCCTAGCAAGTAAACATTGAGGTTCTGGGTTCAATTCCAAGCTTTACCCTTTCTTCCTAGTTTGATGAAAAAATAGAATTGAATGTCAAAGTCCTTTGGATGAGACTAAAAACCGATGCCCCATCTGCCAATACACGCAGAACATCTTTCGCACATAGAAACACACCCACCTCATTCTACCTTTTGGAAGAGTAGGCCATTTCGTGCCATTTCGGATGACAAAATTTCAAAAACACACAGGTGTCGTGTTAAGACACCATCTCCTTAGTCCGAATGCAGCTTCCTAAATGGTGGAATGGTGGTGGTGGGGTGGTGGTGGGGGGGGGGGGGGGGGGGGGGATGATGGCATATGCAAAAATCACACCATTGGTAAACTTCCCAGCTCTAGCTGAGGAATGAAAAAGACAGATAAAATAAAAGACGATGTGTGTGTTGGTAGGAACAGCTGTGGGCGCTGACAACAAGCTGTAGTTTTGAGAGCTGTTATAATTCTGTTTAATTTATTGGGAGTTCCAGGGACTCTGTGTGCTGTTTATGAAGTGCTGAGCACTGGTGGGTGGTTTATAGTCTATGTTCTGTAATCCCTGTCTGAAGTAAGCATGCTGCCTTGTACTTTTTGTTCTAAGGGGTATCTTCAGTCCTCCTTATGCTGGATTAGGTGTCACACTGTGTGACAGCACTGCCACAGTTTTTACCATCCACAGGGGGAAAAAACAACAACCCCTGACTACTCCTAAGGTAAAAATGTAGAGTTCATAGGAGGATTAATTAGCCTTGTGGTTAGAGCGTTGTGATCGTGATCTCAAAGCCCAGGTTTGAGCCACCATTGAGACACTTGTTCAAGGGGATGTTTTCCCCTGGAGTTAACATCAGCATCTACTCCACTCCCCTTAAAATCTTTGGATGAGACTGTAAACCAAGGTCCCAAATACGAAGACGAGCAGCACATCTTCTGCACTCATAAAACCCGTTCTGCCTTTCAGAAGAGTGGGCCATTGCGAGCCGGTAGAAATGGACGGCAAAATCTAAAAAACGCGGTGTCCTGTTTTGATATCATCCCCAATGATGAAACGTGGCAGCACTCATGGTGAGCAAAGACCACAGAATGCACAAGGTCTCACCACAGAATGCACAAGGTCTCACCACAGAATGCACAAGGTCTCACCACAGAATGCACAAGGTCTCACCACAAATGCACAAGATCTCACCACAGAATGCACAAGGTCTCACCACAGAATGCACAAAGGTCTCACCGCAGAATGCACAAGGTCTCACCACAGAATGCACAAGATCTCACCACAGAATGCACAAGGTCTCACCATAGAATGCACAAGATCTCACCACAGAATGCACAAGATCTCACCACAGAATGCACAAGATCTCACCACAGAATGCACAAGGTCTTACCACAGAATGCACAAGATCTCACCAGTGGTGAACCTCGGAGCTCTAGCCCAGGAAGGGAAAAAATGCAAGGTTTTCCCATGGAAAAGACAAATGTTATACATATCAAACATGATTAATTAAAAAAGAAAAACAAAATTAGTAAAAACTGAACACATGTCAACATATGCTATGTTTTCAAGTTTTGAGAGGTCAAATAAAAACAAAACAAATTACTTCCCTTCATTCACTGCTTTATGGGGGGGAAAAAAGGGGGGGGGTAGGATGGCTTAGTGGTTGGAACATTGCACTCGTGATCTGATGGCCTGGGATTGAGCCACCACAGAGGTGCCTGTTTTAGGAATTTTACCATGGTATTAACATCGTACTGATTCCACTCCCCCAAAACTTGTTTTGGATGAAACTATAAGCCGAGGCAGACAGAACATCTTGTGCGAGTTCTGCCTTTTGGATGAATTGGCCATTTCAATGCCAGTAGGAAATGGATTTGAAAGATGCATGAAGACGTACACAGGTGTCGGTTTAAATACCATTCCCGAAGTCAGAATGCGGCTACCTTAATGGCGGGTGAAAACAGTTGCAAACACAAAATCTGACCATTGATAAACTCCTGGTTTTTAGCCAAGGGGAAAAAAAAAGTTAAACTGCTGCTTATTAATATAAACACTGTCAGCATTTAATCTCACCTATTTTCAACTGTTAGCATATTCACTCACAACAAATAACAAAACTGGAATCAGTAGCCACAAGCATTTTTTAATTTTCATTCATCCTGATTCATCAACAATATAGCACTTGGGTATTTGCATAATTATTATGTGCATGCACACATACAAACAACAAATTTTGTCAGGTTTTCTTGTTGAGTAGTTAGGATACTCTATCAGAGCACAGTAGCGTACAGAAAAGCAGGAAAGCTTCATTCAACAATCATTTTCATTTATTTAACATTCAGACACATTCATAATCATTATATTATCTATAAAAAATCATATCCATTAAACAAATTATACTATCCATCCCCTGCAGAAATCAACTTTTAAGTGCAAGTTTTGTTTCCCATCAAATCATACAATTTCTCACTGTGTTAAAATCAAATGACTGCTTGCAGCAATCAGGCCACCATGAAGACTTAGTGATCATTTAAACTTTCTTTTATTGACGTTTAACACTGACATCCACTTAAAAATCATTTGGTCGAAGGAGACAGTCATCCAAAGAAATGTTAAGAAGTGGGGGTGGGGGAATGTTTAGGGAGGGGAGGGGGGCATGGAGGGAGGACTTTTAAGAGTCTGTGTACCTGCAGTATATGATGTAAACAAGAAGACATGAAGAATGGGACAGTTACA
Source organism: Rapana venosa (assembly GCA_028751875.1). Taxonomy (NCBI): domain Eukaryota; kingdom Metazoa; phylum Mollusca; class Gastropoda; order Neogastropoda; family Muricidae; genus Rapana; species Rapana venosa. Next base: position 53,735,066 of record CM054137.1, read on the forward strand.
CTGCATGGCTTTTTTTTCTTAACCACTAGACACCCTGGAAATTTTCCGGGGCTAAATGTGCACCCTATACGCCTACAACCCAGAAAATTTCCTGAGTGTCGAACCGAAGTAAAAATGACTGACACTTCTTGCTGAAGACATCAATAACTTTACACAGCTGAAAAAGGGGCAAATAAAACTTTAGATTTACCTGGCAGTGATGAAAAACAATCGTGTATGATTCAGGAGATCGTGCATTTAAAAAAAAAGAATGAGATATGGCCTGGACTTATTTTTGACGTTACTGAGATGGGGGGGGGGGGGGGGGGGGGAGGTACTCAGAATGACAGTGGTGATGAAGAAAGTGTATTTTTTGTCGATTTTTTACATTTTAAATATATTTTCGCAGTGAAATCACTGCAATATCAATTTAAACTTGCCTCGAAGCAATCTACGATATATATACTGTCATTGGGTAGACTATCAGGATTTTTCAGGTAGTAATAACTGAGTAAGAGAGATATGAACATAGCAAGTGGTACATGAGAATTTTATTCCCCAGCATAAAGGGTGCACTTGCACTGGGAAGTTAAGAGGTTAAAGTGGGATGACCAGAACTAAGTGGGAAAAAAGCTATCTTGATTCATAACATTTTCAAATTATGGGTTTTTGGGGGTTTACCAAACAATTATACACTTAATTCATAACATTTTCAACTTACATTTCATATGTCCATCAACCAATTATACACAAGAGTTCATATCACAACATAAAAAAATCACAAAAAATTATATCTTTATTAAAAGTGTTCTCTCTTTTAACAATAACAACCCCCACCCCCCATAAAAACAACAACAACAAAATATATTAATAAAGTAAAACTTAATACTGCAAAACAAAGCAAGCCTGAAGCAACATATCATATAAAAGAATAATAATTATACACATCTGACAGTGAAATAGAAAGAACACCCCGAATGTCAACTGTCCACGCACACAGGCACCTCAGCACAGATTTGTCTGAGAGATCCTGGGTGTTTGAAAGCACAGACAGCAGAATGTTCTTTTTAGAGGTGTGATACGAAGCCTTGATAATGTAATGATGTAGTACAAAGTATAAACTGACTGGCACTATAGTCATAGTCAATAAATCTGAGGATGTTAAAGCCTTGATAATGTAAAGTAATAGTGTAGAACAAAGTACAAACTGGCTGGCATTATTAGAAAAGGTCATACCTATTCAGAAGACTGTAAAACCCTAATGTCACTGAGAGTGAACAGACCTTACTTGCTTATTCTTTTATTTCAAGGATAATGGAATAAACGCTCATGTGCTTTTTTACATCCAGTCCCTGTGTGTATGCAGTTTGTAAATTTTGTCATCTGTTCCCACCAGCACACAATGACCTACTCTTCCAAAAAGCTGAATGGGTTTTAACGTGTGCGTAAGATGTTCTGTGTGCGTTCGCACAAGGGGTCTCAGTTTATAGTCTCATCCAAAGGACTTTTGTGGGGAGTGGAGTCAGCACTGATGTTAACTCCAGATGTGAAATTGAAGAAGACTGTAAAAGGATATATATAATATATATATATATATATATATATAAAGTATGTTCTTTCGAGCCAGAAGGCCCATAGAGCCGGAGCTTATCCCAGTTTCTGTAGCGTTAAGCGAACTGATGGTTTTTCACCACCCCTGTGACAGGACGCTAGTCTGTCGCCAGATACTTCCCCAGCAGAGCTGGTACCCACTTGTACACCTGGGTGGAGTGAGGAAAATAGGAGTAAAGTGTCTTTCCCAAGGACACAACACCGAGCCGAGCGGGGATCGAACCCGCGACCTCTGGATCACGAGCTGACCGCCTAAACTACTCGACCACGGTGCCTCCCTATATATATATATATATATATATATATATATATATATATATATATATAAATACTGTGTAGTCATGAAAAGATTTACAACAGACATTCACAACCTAAGTATTCACTTTCATTTTCTCAACTAGTAAAGTACTTTGAGCTTTATCATGATGATTACTGACCACATTTTCACATTCCTTGCTCCATCATTTTTTTCCCTCCTTTTCTGAATGGCTACAGGAATAAGAATTTTACTCAAAAAGCATTATTAGCCTTTTTGGTGACCATGTCTCCAATGTTTGCTTCAAATCCAGAAACAGGTTTTCGGACGGTCAGCTACAGGAAACCAAGAGACTAGCAGAACATGAGATCAACAGAAAAAGAACATTGCCATTATTAAAACAAACAAATAAAATCCCACATCAAACACTGCCATTATTCAGGGGAAAAAAAATCATCATTCAGTACATGATCATCAATTTTCACCATAACAATGCACATTCAGCACACTCTTAACTGCTGAACTCTTGAACCATACCATTTCAAACATGGCCATCAACATGTTATTTTTTCCCCTTACATGTCGATCTTCATATAAGTATAGATTTCTCTGATGAAGCAATCAAAAATTTTGTTGTTTCACAACAGAAAGTTCGGAAGTGCAAAATTTTGTAAATCGTAAAAGAAAACTATGGTCATTTGGCAGTCATTTTTGGAGGCCATGCTGGATATGGTGAGGTCCACGTGTTCCACATTTAAGGGCAATTCATCCAGCTATCAGTTAAAAAATCACACAGTTGTATGGCACTTTCAGGATGCAGCCAAAAGCTTAGGGTCAAGGTCGCCAGCAGAAGGGAAACTACTCTGTGTGCCTGGGGACTGGCAACTGATGGAAGCCACAGTGTTGGATCGCTGTATTGCCTCAGGTAAGGGTAGGGTCGGCAAGCGTGCTTTGTAAAACGCCAGGGCTCCAATGAAAGCATCCCCAGCACCCTGCATGAACACAAAATAAATATGAGATCTTTTGAGAAGCACAGCACAGAACAGTACAGTATACTGTACAGTACAGTAGAGTACAGTGAAGTCGCTACAGTACAGTGTAGTATGCTGAACATTGAAAATGCTCTGTTGCCAATGACTATTCTGTCCTTTTGGTAAAAAGCATTATCCATAGGGCAAAGAGCATAAAAAAAGATTTACAGAGTTCAAACAGCAAGCAGTTCGAAAAAACAAATCTGACACAACCTGATTTGTCTGACATGGATACCATGGCCAGCAGTCAGATTTGATGTGGTCTCCAGGAAGGAAATTGGCAGAATGTTTTAGACGTTCACCTACCTAGCAAGAAAACTATGAAATTCTGGGTTCGATTTCAGCCTTGCCCTTACTTCTGTTTGACAGGAAAATCAAACTGAATGTCAAGTCTTTTGGGAGAGACTCTAAACCAGTTGGACCCATGTGCTTATGGACTTGTGCACTTCAAAAGAACCCATGACAGCTTAAAATCAGAAGGAGCAACAAGGAGGTACTACCTCCGGACTGTCCTGGCAAATGTGGCAGGTTCAATTCCCAACTGTAGCCCCGAAGTTGGAATGCGGCTACCTTAATGGTGGGGGTGGGGAAAAAACAATTTCATATGCAAAGTCTTATCACTGGTGAACCTTGGAGCTCTAGCCAAGGAATTAGGGGTGGGTGGGGTGGGGAGTGGGGGAAGAAAGAAAAAGATATGACCATTCAAAAGAATATCACTGAAACAGCATGCAGAGTATTAGTACAGATCACTGATACATGACTTTTGTTGCAAAAGGTAAAACTGGATGGATCAGTTAATGCAGAGCTTTCAAGTTACGTTAAACATATGATTGGAAGTAGATGTGTTGGTCCTTGTGTGCTCGTTTCCCTTACAACAACAACAAAAAGATCATCATGATAACCAAAAATCTATAAATAAATAAAAAAGAAGAAAGAAAAGGAATGACTGTGGTATCTCGTGCAGTGACAGGCTGGACAGGGATGTGCAGGCCATCATGGTCCTTGGAGGTGAGTACACTGCCCTTGTCGCCCAGTGTGAGGATGACGCTGCCACAGCCCTTGTCTCTCAACATGGCCGCCACTGTCCGCGCGCTGCTCACGTCCTTCACCTCTACTCCCGTCAACAACTCTGCCTGTTCACAGACGTTACATTATACAAGTCTAACAGACACACAGACATGCAAAACAAGTCTAACAGACACACAAAAGTTATATCAAACAAGTCTAACAGACACACAGACCTTCTAGTGAATTAAACAAGTCTAACTGATACACAGACATAATTTTAAACAAGTCTACAGACGTCATCTTAAACAAGTCTAACAGACGTCATGTTACACAAGTCTAACAGACGTCATGTTACACTAGTCTAACAGACGGCATGTTAAACAAGTCTAACAGACGTCATGTTAAACAAGTATAACAGACGCACAGACGTCATGTTAAACAAGTATAACAGACGTCATGTTAAACAAGTATAACAGACGACATGTTAAACAAGTATAACAGACGTCATGTTAAACAAATATAACAGACGACATGTTAAACAAGTCTAACAGACGACATGTTAAACAAGTCTAACAGACGGACAGACGTCATGTTAAACAAGTCTAACATACACACAGACGTCATGTTAAACAAGTCTAACAGACGCACAGACACCATGTTAAACAAGTCTAACAGACGCACAGACGCCATGTTAAACAAGTCTAACAGACGCACAGACGACATGTTAAACAAGTCTAACAGACGACATGTTAAACAAGTCTAACAGACGTCATATTAAACAAGTCTAATAGACGCACAGACGTCATGTTAAACAAGTCTAACAGACACACAGACGTCATGTTAAACAAGTCTAACAGACGCACAGACACCATGTTAAACAAGTCAACAGACGCACAGACGCCATGTTAAACAAGTCTAACAGACGCACAGACGTCATGTTAAACAAGTCTAACAGACACATAGTCTAACAGACACACACAGACATTAATTTTTTTTTTAATTTAAATTTTATTCTTTTATATCGAGGATAATGGAATAAGCACTTATGTGCTTTTTTACATCTAGTCCCCGTGTGTATGCATGCAGTTTTGTAAATTCTGTCATCTGTTCCCACCGGCACACAATGGCCTACTCTTACAAAAAGCGGAACAGGATTTAACATGTGCGCAAGATGTTCTGCGTGCGTTTCGCACACAGGGCCTCGGTTTATAGTTTCATCCCAAGGACTTTGGGGAGAGTGGAGTCTGCACGGATGTTAACTCCAGGGGAAAATATCCCCCTTGAACAGGAATCGAACCCGGGTCTAACAGACACACAAAAGTTATAAACAAGTCTAACAGACACACAAAAGTTATATCAAACAAGTCTAACAGACACACAGACCTTATATTAAACAAGTCTAACAGACACACAGACATTATGCTAAACAAGTATAACAGACACACATACATTATATTAAACAAGTCTAACAGACACACAGTGAGCTTATCCCGGTTTCTGTAGCGTTAAGCGAACTGATGGTTTTTCACCACCCCTGCGACAGGACGCTAGTCTGTCGCCAGATACTTCCCCAGCAGAGCTGGTACCCACTTGTACACCTGGGTGGAGTGAGGAAAATAGGAGTAAAGTGTCTTTCCCAAGGACACAACACCGAGCCAAGCGGGGATCGAACCCGTCGACCTCTGGATCACGAGTTGACCGCCTAAACCACTCAACCACGGTGCCTCCTTAACAGACACACATAGACATGTTAAATCTTCTTTTTTTTAAAAACAAATTTCTTCTTCTTCATCAAATGCCCAGACAGCAACTTCTGTTGTCTGTTATATGAGCGAAAATGCATCACGCTGCCATTAAGCGCCTGACAAGTCAGGCCCAGAGCATCCGACTTCAGCATAAGAGAGAATTGTTATCTTTACGTCTTTCTGGAACAAAGGCAGGAGAATGGACAAAGAAGGTAGAAAACAGACAAGAAGGAGGCAACAGGAAGAAAAGGAACAAGGCAGAAACAAAGAGAGTGATAGAAAAGAAGGAATTCCTAGCACAGAATTTCCAGAAGGTGGGGATGCTATTTATACTGACAGGCCCCCAGCATCCCGGGGGTGGGTGGGGTGGTGAAATAACAACACCTAAACCTGTTCATGTACACACAAATGTAACAGTAAACAATGTTAAAGAAAAGGCTGCTCACTCACACACACGCACACACCTCACACAATTTGTAAACAGATACCTGCTAATGAACATACAGCCATCACACTAAACAATCCATAGAAACCGAACTCATATGCACACAGACATCACACCATACAACTTCAAATTAAAAAGAAACACCTGCTCATATACACACCTGTCATGCTAAATAACTTCAAAGGAACCAATAAAACAAAAGACAAACTCAATTACTGATTCACTGGAGATCACCCCATCCATCAAAGAAATAGCCTGTTTCAATTTAACTTTAGTAAATAGATGAATGCTCAAGCACTCTTTCAATTTTGGTATAGCAGTGGTATAGACTGGGAAGTGAAAAGAAATGTTTACTATAAGTCTTTTAACCAATTGAGATCCCTCACTGTCTGTTGCAGATCCCCCCACTCCCTAAGCACGCACACACGCACGCACGCACACACGCATGCACAAACGCACACATGCACGCATGCACACACACACATGCCTCCTCCTCTGACCAAATCATTCAGGGGACTGATTGAGTCAGTGATTTTAGCCACTGCTTGATTTCCATTTCTTGTCAACAAACTCAAACCTAGCTCTCAATTCATTCCTTTCAGGCTAGTATTCTGTACAAAATGACAAATGATTCAACCTCTTACTGATCCCTAAACCAGGAAGGTATAATGAAACATAAATAATATGAAAACAAAGACTGCATAATGATTTCCTCACAACACGCTATCTTTCACCCAAATGTTAATGAAAGTATTTTTCAAACATATGCCTTGGAAAAATCTAGACCCACCCCCATTCCTCTTCGAGAGCTTCGAAGTTCACCAGTGGTGAGATTTTGCATAAGCAACAGTTTTTGCCCACCATCAAGGTAGCCGAATTCTGACTTCAGGGATGAAAAGTCAAATAACTAGTTTCATGAGTTTCTTACAATACACAGAGCCAATCTAATGACAAAACACAGCAGCTGCCTTCTCTGTCTTAATCAACGCCATAATCCCCTTCTTTCCCCTGGCAGAAAAGGTGAACAGAAGCGGAGGAAAAGAGGAAAGTATGGCGAAAGCCAGCTGTAGTGACCAATCAGGACAGTGAATGCAGTGGAATGCTCTACCTCTGTCTCATTGGCGCAGAAGACATCACACTGGGAGAGGAAGGCAGGGTCCAAGTCCTTTACCGCTGGAGCGGAATTGAAAATGGTGAACACTGCAACAATGACAGGTTTATCACAAATATATCTCAGTGATGAAACACCACTGTCACATAAAGCCTCAATTTAAGTACCAATGTATTAAGTTAACATCAGTGCTGACTCCAATCTCCTAAAAGTCCTTCGGAGGAGACTATAAACCAAGGTCCAGTGTGCGAACACATACAGAACATCTTGCACACATGTTAACATCTGTTCCACTTTTTGAAAGAGTAGGCCGTTGTGTGGCGGTGGAAACAGGTCACAAAATTGACAAAACCACACGCAAAACGGGGAACTGGTTGTAAAAAGCACACGAGTGCTTATTCCATTATCCTTGAACTAAAAGAATTATCTAAAAAAAATAGTGCATGGAAACATGGCAACAAAAGTTATACAACTATCTACTTTTAGTTAACAATTGCCTTCCTCTTCTGTGTCTCCATCTATCTGTCCCTCTACTTTTTTTTTTAAGCTATAAAACATTATAAGAAAGTTGCAAGGTATTGTGTTTGTTTACCTGAAGCTGTCCCTCAACATAAGGGAGACAACTGACGCAGCCCTTCCTCTTACTCTGACATACCATCACAACACACGGCCTTGTTAATTTCCTGTGTATTCTACATGACTGCAGAAAAGCCCCTGAGAGCTGCACTGTTTGTCAGTAGCACTTTCCTTAATTTGTATGTAATTACTTGTATGATTTTCACATTGAAGTACAAAGATGACAGAAGTGATGATTAAAAAAAAAAAACCCAACTGATCAGTGACAGACCTCCGTGAGACTTGGCGAGGCGGAGGGCAGCGATGGAGGTGGAGGAGGGGACCTCTAACTGACAGACGACCACCTTGGCCTTGCAGATCATCTCCTCCGCCCTCTTCACGTCCCCTTCCTCCAGCAGCAGATTGGCTCCTGCCACGATCACTATGGAGTTCTGACCTGCACAGCGCATCATACATCCACATCATTTTTCCTCTGGAGTTAACATCAGTGCAGACTCCACTCCCCCCAAGAGTGTCCCTCGGATGAGACTATAAACCGAAGTCTTGTGTGCAAACGCATGCAGAACATCTTGCGCACATGTTAAAACCCGTTCTGCTTTTTGGAAGAGTAGGCCATTATGTGCCAGTGGGAACGGATGACAAAATTTACAAAACTGCATACACACAGGGACTGGATGTAAAAAAGCTCATGAATGCTTATTCCACTATCCTTGAAATAAAAGAATAAATGAAAATAAAGCTGAATGAACGAATTTTATTTATTTATGGACAAATTGTAACTTGTTACCTGCACTTGGTTTCCTCCACTACTATTTTCTGTGTTTTATTTATTTATAATCTTTTCATTCATCTATGTATATTCCTTCCTGAGCATAGAGCTCTGAGGAATGGTTAACCAATGGTGTGATTTCTGCGTACATGCGATCATTTGCCCACCACCATACAGGAAGCTGTATTCTTACTTCAGGAGTAATATCTAAACATGACACCTGTGTGCATGCATTAAAAAAACAAAAGTCATCCTATAAGCACCCAATGGCCTACTCTTCCTGAAGGCAGAACTGGTTCTAACATGTGCACAAGATGTTCTGCATGCGTTTGTACACACGACCTCGGCTTAATGTCTCAGCCAAAGGATTTCTGGGGGAGCGGAGTTGGTCCTGATACCAGTATTGGTACCAGGGAAAAAAATCCTCTTGAATGGGCGTCTTGGTGTTGGTTCAAACCTTTGCAGTCAGATCATGAGCTCAATGCCCTAACAACTAAGCTATCCAGTCTCCACCCCCCTCCCCCACTCCTCCTCCACTGATGACTGAATCGTTGACTGTAAGCATGATGCAGGACCTGTGGAGGTATACAAACCTCCACACCCATACGAGTGACTGCAGCAATACTAGAGGAAAGGGAAAGTAAAAAGAAAGGAGTGAAAACAGGGAAAGGAAAGTCAGTAAATTCTCAAGCAGATACACACACACACATATAGATCTATACGATACATAATATGCTATCATTCACAAACATGCACACGCGTAAACACACACACAACACACACACAAGCACAACACTTACACACACCCATTCCCCACCACCACCCTCCCACCACCTGCCCCCCCTCCCTCCCCAAAAGAAAAGAAAAGAGAAAACAACACAGACTCTCTTGTGTTGCATAAACAACTAAAAAATGGTTGCAGTGACCAAGACTATGAAAGAATGCAGAGTGTAGGCAGAAAGCTGTGCTGCCTTGCTTATTCCTTACCGTCTTCACTGACAATGATGGTGGCTACCCCTGATGAGGCCTCAGCTGTCTGCTGAACATGATCTGCACACAGGTGACTACCATTGAAAATGAAATTACTAAAATGACAAACATTTCTGCAGCAATACCAAGCAATAAACATTTCTGATGAAAACTTTTTTCTCATTCCTGTGCTTCAGTTCCAAGTTTTACCCAATGGTGAGATTTTGTGTGTGTGTGTGTGTGTGTGTGTGGTGTGTGTGTGTGTGGTGTGTGTGTGTGTGTGTGTGGTCATGGTGTGTGTGGTGTGGTCATGTGTGTGTGTGTGACTGTTTTCGGACCGTTAAGGGATCTGAATTTCAACTTTCAAGAAGGGAGATGAAATAAACAAACATTTATCATAAAATAAATACAATAACAAACATATTGATATGAATATAATAATAATATTTAAAAAAATTCTGATGAAACAGATACAACAACAAACAGTTCTGATGAAGAAATACAACAACAAACATTTCTGATGAAGAGATACAACAAACATTTCTGATGAAATTAAAACAACAACAAACATTTCTGATGAAATTAATAGAACAAACATTTCTGATGAAATTAATACAACAAACATTTCTGATGAAATTAATACAACAAACATTTCTGATGAAGAGATACAAACATTTGTGATGAAATATATATAATAATTAAAAGCAAAATGAAACAAAACTATACCATGATACTTCAGTACAAGGTAGAAGAAAGCTTATAAATACAAGTTATAGTTTAATAATCAATCGAAATCTCAAAATCAACAACCTGACCCCCACCTGCCTAAAATGGCTCCAAGCGGAAAAATGGGTCAGGTGCAATGTGATTCATTTCGTGGTGGAGGGTGACAAATGTGCACAATCTACCAGACCCTATACATGTTCTGCAATATGGTCCCCTCATATGATTTCTCTCAAACAAAAACATAAATTATTTCATGCTAGCTTCTCAAAATCAGTTGACCTGTTATCAGCTGGTTGGAATTATCAGTACAATTATTAACCATACCTGTGTTGACCCCCACCTTCCTGAAGTTTTCCAGAGTGTTGTCTCCATATGCATCCTTGCCTACCTGCAAACAGAAATACGCACAATACCTGCTTTAAAAAAAAAAAAAAGTTTATAAACATGATACCTTACTAATCCTATGCCTTACAGCAACAATGCAAGCACAGACTGCAGTTTCCACCCTGGGCCAAATACTACTTTTCACACGTATACACACCAGACATACATGTCAAGAAAAAAACATAATGAAACGGTGACTAAGACAACTCTAATGATTTGTCAGTAATAATCATGTCATCATAAACTTCCCATTCTGGGATAAAGTATCATAAGGTAACAACACAGAAGCACAGGAAGGGGGTGGGGGTGGGGGAGGGTTGCATGAAATGTCTGTAAGTGTAAGTGAATTATTTTTTATTTATTAAAGTTTAAACATAGCACGTGCGTATGCATGCATGCATGCATGCAAGGTGTGTGTGCACGCGTATGTGACTCTGGGGTAGACTCGTAGAGGGTGGGGGGTGAGTTTTGTCTAAAACCACAATCACAAAAAGACATTAATTTTAAATATGAGACTACCATGAACTTCATAACAAGGTACCAATGGCTAAAGTGATTCTCTTTGATAACCTCTCTAAATCAAGTCCAGTACAAAATGAAGAAAAAGGCACTGCAATAAAGACCTTGGCCACCATTGCTGCATTTACTCCAAGTTTGGCAGCCATGACACACTGGTTGGCTCCCTTGCCTCCAAAGCCCATCTTGAACTGGCTGCCATGGATTGTTTCCCCTGGCTTCGGCTGCCTGGGAGTGTAGCTACACACACACACACACAAAGGGTTTGGATGAAGTAGTGAATCATTAACTTTCACATTACAGTTTTATTCGCCATAATACATGAACTGATAGTATACATCATAATTCAGCTTTGCTTTGCCGCAAGTAGTACTGCAAGCCTACAAAACATTTTTGGCGCGCACACACACCTACACACACACATGTACACACACACACAAACACATGTACAGACAGACAGACAGAAAGATACAGTCAGACAGACACACACACACACATACACACACTACCATACACTTCCACATCCTTCGGATGAGACTATAAACCGAGGCCCCATGTGCGAATGCATGCAGAACATCTTGTGCACACGTTAAATCCTGTTCCACTTTTCGAAAGAGAAGGCCATTGTGTGCCGGTGGGAACAGATGACAAAATCTACAAAACCGCATACACACGGGGACTGGATGTAAAAAAGCACATGAGTGCTTATTCCATTATCCTCGATTTTAAAAAAAACAACTGAGCGCTTTGATTTGTTGGTTTACAAGATTCAGTGCTATATAAATTCCATACATTATTATTATTATCACTGTATATAGTTAGTATATACACACAAACACAATGGAAATAAAAGAATTCAAATAAATAAATCAATTGTGCTTGTGTGGGTGGGTGTGGGCTCTCGCGCGCGCGCACACACACACACACACACACACAGAGTGTGTCATTACTTTAACAGAATAATAGGAGACACTGTTGTGGTCTGTCATGTGATTTTAAGTTAACACACTACACAGTGATATGAGACTGCCATGTGAACTTTAACCCCTTGACCTCCACAGGTCAAACACAGCCAGCCACACACTGACATACACACATATGTACTTCTTTGAAAGGCTTGATGACAAAATGTATTCCATCAGTTTATTTATTTTTTTACTGAAAATAAAGACTCGCGAGTCAGTATGCCTCACATATCTGAAACTGAAACTAGTGAGAGTGAAAGTGTAGGCTGCAATTACCAATTATTGATATGCTGATGAAAACATCCTGATTGCACTGTGAACACTTGAACACCAATGGTAGACGAAGACAAATGCACAATGGGAAAGGGGATGGGGCCGTTGGGGATTAAGTCTGAGGAGCAATCAAAAGCTGATAACTCAATAACTGTTAAATTAGGTAAAATTACCTTGGGATGACCTATGACCTTATTACCTTCAGCTTCACGCAAATAAACCTTGAACATAAGAACAGAAGGATGGCACAAGATATGGATCCCCCTGGCTACTTGTTACTGGCTTTACTTATATATCAAGACTTAAGCTGAAAACTAAAACACCAACCTGACCAAATCCATCATACAGCTTCCCACAACGACCACATCCATTTCGGTTTTAGTATTGTTTGCCCGGGAATTATCTCCTCTTGAATAAGTGTTATTTTCTTGTTTGTGTGTTTTGCTTGTTGTTCTTTTTTCCCACTCAGGAAATTTGAATCTACAGACCTGGAAGAAATAAACCCGTTGTTAACAAACACGAGGCGTTATCAGGAACTATTCAACAACCTTTTATCTGACATTAGACAGCAGATAACGCTCACGTCCCCCCCCTTCTCCCTCCGCTATCCCAAACTTCAAGGCCATCGGCACGATAGGTCATTAGATTATCCACACGATATATCATGTCCCTCATTTCTATCTTTCCATCCCATCCAGACTCAGATTCGTTTCGTGCACGCACGATGGAGGATTTTTTGGGGGTATAAATTGATTCAGTTGATTGAACGAATAAAAGGGATTTCGAGAGTGATTTATTTTTCTCTCTTCCAGCCTCTGTTAGAACTATGAGGACTTCTTGTACGGCTTGTTGAACAAGACCGCAATCGCTGAGGAGAAGCTGCCTTTGTCGAGGAAGGTTGTGGACGTGTGGACGTCGTTTGCCAAAACTGGGTCAGTGGGCTGTTGCGGGGTTTGTTTAGGGTTTGTTTTTTTGGGGTGGGGTGGGGGGTGGGGGAGGGGGGCGTTGTTGTTGGGTTTGTTTGAGGTGGTGGTGGGGGATTAATATTAAGAGAATGTGAACTTGTTTATGAGAAAGGGTTCAGATTTTTTGTTTGGTTTTGTTGTTGTTTTTTATGTTAGGAATTTGTTTGGAAAAAAAGTGTGTGTGTGTGTTTTGTTGTGTGTGTGTGTAAGAGAGAGAGAGTGTGTGTGTGCGTGCACGTGCATGTGCGTGCATATGTTTGCATGCTTTTCTTGTCATTTGTTTTTTGTCCATTTACTACAGTGTGATCTAGACACGCACTGTGCTGTTAGAATATGCAGAGGGAGCAAGGTTCACCATATATGTGGGTTTCTTTCTCTTTTTTTCCTTGAGAGGGGGGAGGGGGGGCGTTCATGTGTGATCTCCTCCTGTCCTCGTCCTCCTCCCCTCCTCTTCCTCCTCCTCTCCTTCTTCTTCAAAATAAATAAATAAATACATATTAAGGAAGTCACACTCAAACTTAAGGGATGATGCTTGAATCACAGGTATTGATACTTCCCAGTGGTTTGAACACGATTCCAGTGTTTGCATGTGTTCTGATTTTGTAGGTTTTACAGTTATTATATGCTCATGTCATCTGAATGAACCTAGCCATTCATCATAATTTTTATATATGATAAAATTTACTCTAAGTTATGTGCCTATGAAAACCAAAATGGTCAACACTTTTTTTCTGACATGTTCATGGTCACAATAAAGAAAAAGAATGCTATTGTGGGATCCAAGACCTTTATCAGTCTCAAGCTTGTGGCTGCCTTTTGAATAGTCTCACTCGCTCGAACCCGTGCTTGTAGTGTTATGCGCTGAACAGCGGAAGTTGTTGAAAGTTCCACAGTGTTATGCTTGAAACACGTGCTCAACACTTTCTATAGAAAGCATCCCGATCACCTTTCGTCTTGTTTCTTACCTTGCTAGCTAAGATATATAGCCGGTTTAGTTGATACAACAATTTGCTTTTGTCAAATCGTGTTCTGATAATGGCAGAGAGCGGCCAACTCACACCTTATAAATCACCAGGTAATGTTCCATGTGTTTTTAACAGTGAAAATCAAAATTTTGTGGCAGTTCTGTCAGCATCATGTTGTAAATGTAAGCCTGTACCTATGGCATAGCATTAGTAAACAAAATAACAAAGCTGTTTGTTAAGTTAAGATGTGTATTTCGGTATTCTGTGCTGCAACTGAAGTATAGTATTGTACACACTACACAGTACTAGTAACTAACAAACATTGACCCACTGATGAGTGCATTTGTTGTTGTTGTTGAACATTAGATGCTTTGATAATATGTATGGCCTTGCATACTCTTCAATGTGTGTGTGTGTGTGTGTGTGTGTGTGTGTTTGGTATGATACCCACTCACACATTCACACACACACATGCACAGGCATGCAAGCCCTCGCGCATGCATGCACATGTACACACACACACACACACTCACACACACTCACTCGTACACACACAAGCACACTCTCTCTATCATACACACACACACACACACACACACACACACACACACAAAGAATAAACTATATCCAAATAGCTTCTTTTTTGTTGTTGGAACCAGCAGGTGTGGTCAAGGACACCAGAAAGTCCGGACAGAAGAACCTGACAGGGTGCACACGAAAGCTGAAAGACATGGGGGCAGAGCTGCATAGTATTGTCACCAAATGGGAGTCTCTCAATGGCACTGGATATTCCATCTTGAGTGACATTGTGAACACCAAACTTCAGTATATGTGAGTGCAAAGTAAACATGCGTGTGAGTGATAGAGAGAGAGAGAGAGTGAGTGTGAGCAAGCCTTTGTTTTTGTTATTTGTAAGTGTGTGTGTGTACATGCATGTGTGTGTGTGTTTTATTTTTTAAATTTATTTATTCCTTTATTTTGAGGGTAATGGAATAAGCACTCCTGTGCTTATTTCATCCAGTCCCCATGTGTATGCGCAGTTTTGTCAGTTTTGTCATCCGTTCCCACCGGAACACAGTGGCCTACTCTTCCAAAAAGCATGTGCGCACACTCTTCTGTGTGTGTGTTCACACACGGGACCTCGGTTTCTAGTTTCATTAAAAAGACTTTAGTTTTGGGGAGAGTGGAGGCGGCACTGATGTTAAGTCCAAAGTGTGTGTGTGTGTGTGTGTGTGTGTGTGTGTGTGTGTGTGTGTGTGTGTGTGTGTTGTGTGTAAAACTTGTGTGTATATGACTTATCAGTACTCTATTACAGTATGTGTGTGTAAAATAATGTGTCAGCAATGTATACATTGTATATTACTTAAAATGACATGAATCATACATGTATATATAACTTTGTGTTCAGATACCAGCAGACTGCAGAGAATACTGCAGAAGAACAGATGGATGCCAGTACATTGACACAGAAGTTACAGCCAAAATGCCAAGCTCTGCATGGTGTGATAGAATCGATGGTAAGTACTTCTGTGTTGAAATGATTGTCACACATTGACGTTTCTTTCATCTATACCATCGGTGGGTCTGTGAAGTTGGGGGTTAAGATCTAGGTAGTGACGTCTGGTGAATTAGAGTTAAGGATTTTTACAAACTTTTGGATTTTTACAATCTTCCAGGTCAACTGAAAGTGCAGACCTGCCAGCGCCTTAATTTTCTTTTTACAGATGCATATATATATATGTATGGAGAAGATAAAATACACACGTTGAAGATCCCGTAACTATCATGACATCTGTGTTTTTCAGGAATGTTGTAAGAGAAATATCATGACATCTGTGTTTTTCAGGAAGATGTAAAAGATGTTGTAAAAGAAATATATACCAAAACATCTGTGTTTTTCAGGAAGATGTTGTCAAAGAAATATATATCAAAACATCTGTGTTTTTCAAGAAGATGTTGTCAAAGAAATTTATATCAAAACATCTGTGTTTTTCAAGATGTTGTAAAATAAATATATATAAAAATATCTGTGTTTTTCAGGAAGATGTTGTAAAAGAAATATTACAGCATCAGTATTTTTCAGGAAGATGTTGTCAAAGACATATCATTACATCTGTATTTTTCAGGAAGATGTTGTAAGAGAAATCTCATGACATCCGTATTGTTCAGGAAGATGTTGTAAAAAGAAATCTCATGACATCTGTATTGTTCAGGAAGATGTTGTAAGAGAAATATCATGACATCTGTATTGTTCAGGAAGATATAAGAGAAATATCATGACATCTGGGAACAGATGACAAAATTAAAAAAAACAGCATACACATGCATTAAAAAAAAAAAATTAAAAAATAATCATCTGAGCGCTTTGATTTGTTGCTTTACAAGATTCAGCGCTATATAAATTCCATACATTATTATTATTATTATTATTATT
>CM054137.1:53756793-53848211 GCA_028751875.1 Rapana venosa
GAAAACAAGATTATTGTAACATTCCCCACCCGTAATTCGCCATATTGTCAATGACATTCAAACACAGGACTTCATAGACCTATAGGACTGTTATAAAATGGTAAAGTATTCACCTCTTGGCTGTAGTGTCTGTCATGTTGAAATGATGAGTGATGGTCAGGGTAGAGAGGAGAGAAAAAAGGGTGGATGAGAAGGGACAGATTGGGTTTTGCTGTTGTTTGTACATGTATTTCTACAGAGTGTGACTTTGTAGTTTCAGCTTTTAAGTATTCAGATAACTAGAAGAAGGAGTTTGGCAGGACGTTCACCTGCCAACAAGTAGACCGTGAGGTTCTGGGTTTGATTCCCATCCTTGCCTTTCTTCCCGGTTTGACGAAAACATCAAACTGAATGTTAAAATCCTCCAGATGAGACTAGAAACCAAGCCCCATTGTGCAAACATGCGGAGAACTACTTGTGCACGTTAAAAACCTGTTCCGCCTTACAGAAGAGTAGGCCATTGTGCACTAGTAGGAATGGATGAGAACCACCCCCCCACCCCCACCTTAGACACCTTTCCCGAAGTCAGAAATGTGGCTACCTAAATTGGGGAGGGGGGGTGCATACACAAAAATATCACCATTGGTGAACCTTGGCGCTCTAGCCTTAAAAAAAAGAAGAAGAAAAGATATTTAGAACTACAACTGGAAAAACTATGTGCCTTTCTCTATCTCACTTTCTCTTTCCCTCTCTCGCAAGATATCAACACATTTAACTTAATATTTTCAACTTTTATTTGAAAAATTGAAAAAAAAACTACATGCAAAAGTAAACAAATCTTCGTATCATCAACTTTAATTTTACAGAACCACCAGCAACAAATTTGTCTTAAATGGCATTATGTTTGTGTGTGTATAAATACATATATATATATATATATATATATCCACTTGTATTGAGCAATAAAATATGGACCAACTGTTCACTTAACAATATACTGCTCATCTTTCTTGTATATTGGCTTTTTAATACAGATGACGCCTCACCAGGATCAAAGAATGAACACACACACACACATTTATCATCTAATATCGCTTATAGTGAAAAGATGTTCAAAGAGCAAGCAGGCTCACCAGGACACAAAAAGTAGTAGCACTAATGACGCACATTCTAAAACTTAAAAATCACTGACAGGTTCTTTCAATTCAATACACCAGAACCCCAGAGTCCATAAAGGCATGAAAGACGTGCCTGCAAGATTGGCTAACTTGGGCACCCTCCGACAGATATATAAGAATGGACTGATCTGAGTTAGAAGAGTTGTATTCCTTTTTCGCCTGATATGGCATTCAGTTTTGTAAACATATTAATTTTCTTGATGTCGGAGCTTATTCACTTCTGGTGTCAATCAAACCAGCCGATGCTTGATAATCTGGATCTTGAACATCAATACAGGACTGAATGCCTAGATCCTCCTGTCTCCTTGCAATACTACTAAGTCTTTACAAAACCGAGGTGGCCGATATCAACACTGTCGTACTCATTGAGGTCTTGATAACACATGAAAAGAACCATGATGAAACTAGTGCAAAAAGCTGCTTCAGGTCACACCCAACAAAAAAAAGAAATAAGAGATAACACTCTCTCGAAAAAAATGGAAATAAAGTGTCACTCTCTCGAAAAAAATGGAAATAAAGTGTCAGTCTATCTCTTACATACATCAAAATGTCTTACAAAATAAACAGAGATTGAAAGCAAACTAGGCACTTGTATCCAGATACAAATACTCGCGAACAACACACTTACCCACTTGTATCCAGATACAGATATTCATGAACAACACACATACCACTGCACACTATAGAACAGCCATAAAGCATATATTGTACAAAACCTTCACATTATTAAATGGCAACAACAACAAAAAGCAGAGGACTGCTGCTATTTTATCACATATTTTTCAGACAGTGCAGTTCAAAGTGTGTTATTCTGTATTCTTTCTTTCAAATGAACAAGTGCAAATAACATTTTCATGTTGCTACTATGGATGGATATTTTATTGCTTTTTTCTGATTCAGACAACAAACTCATTTATCACCAGTATAAACAGCGGTATGATAACACCAGAACTTCTTAATTAGCACTTGCATCAAGATAATCAGACTCAAAAACATCAATAGTGCTGCCAAATCAACATCAATAGTACTGTACCACACAAGCTCTTCACCACTTTGGAAACATTTATACCTAATTTTTATGTGTGTGTGTGTATATATATATATATATATATATATATATATATATATATAAAATTAATCTCTCTGCGTCTCTATATATGTATGAATGTGTATATATATATAGAGAGAGAGATGAATGAAAAAATCAAGAGATTGTACAAAAACTACTATGATTAGGGCACAACTTCATATCAAAAGAAAATATTAAACAGCATCACCCCCTCCCCACCCCCCACCCCCCCCAAAAAAAAGCTAAAACCCCTAAAACCAAAACAACACCGCACATCAAAAACCAACAACCAAATAACACCACCAAAGCAACAACAACAACAAGATCTCTCTGTGAAAAGCTGGAAGGGGACAGGAACAGACAGAGAGAGAGTATGGATGTCTGAACTGATGATTATAGTACATGTTGCCTATGTACAGCCTAGCACCCATCTATAGGCTATTATGAACCTTCAATCAATGATGATGAAAAAATTAAGGTCACCAAACAAACTCTCAATAAATGTTCTAGTTTATAGATAATCAAGCTGCATGTCTCTGCTAACAGAACCAGACAAGCTGTATGTCTCTGCTACAGAACCAGACAAGCTTCATGTCTCTGCTAACAGAACCAGACAAGCTTCATGTCTCTGCTACAGAACCAGACAAGCTGCATGTCTCTGCTATAGAACCAGACAAGCTTCATGTCTCTGCTACAAAACCAGACAAGCTGCATGTCTCTGCTATAGAACCAGACAAGCTTCATGTCTCTGTTAAAGAACCAGACAAACTGCATGTCTCTGCTAAAGAACCAGACAAGCTTCATGTCTCTGTTAAAGAACCAGACATGTCTCTGCTACAGAACCAGACAAACTCCATGTCTCTGCTAAAGAACCAGACAAGCTCCATGTCTCTGCTAACAGAACCAGACAAGCTCCATGTCTCTGCTACAGAACCAGACAAGCTGCATGTCTCTGCTACAGAACCAGACAAGCTCCATGTCTCTGCTAACAGAACCAGACAAGCTCCATGTCTCTGCTAAAGAACCAGACAAGCTCCATGTCTCTGCTAAAGAACCAGACAAGCTCCATGTCTCTGCTACAGAACCAGACAAGCTGCATGTCTCTGCTAAAGAACCAGACAAGCTCCATGTCTCTGCTAAAGAACCAGACAAGCTTCATGTCTCTGCTACAGAACCAGACAAGCTTCATGTCTCTGCTAAAGAACAAGACAAGCTTCATGTCTCTGCTAAAGAACCAGACAAGCTCCATGTCTCTGCTAAAGAACCAGACAAGCTTCATGTCTCTGCTACAGAACCAGACAAGCTGCATGTCTCTGCTACAGAACCAGACAAGCTGCATGTCTCTGCTACAGAACCAGACAAGCTCCATGTCTCTGCTACAGAACCAGACAAGCTTCATGTCTCTGCTAACAGAACCAGACAAGCTCCATGTCTCTGCTAAAGAACAAGACAAGCTTCATGTCTCTGCTACAGAACCAGACAAGCTGTATGTCTCTGCTACAGAACCAGACAAGCTGCATGTCTCTGCTACAGAACCAGACAAGCTCCATGTCTCTGCTACAGAACCAGACAAGCTCCATGTCTCTGCTAAAGAACAAGAGAAGCTTCATGTCTCTGCTACAGAACCAGACAAGCTGCATGCCTCTGCTACAGAACAAGACAAACTTCATGTCTCTGCTAAAGAACCAGACAAGCTTCATGTCTCTGCTAAAGAACCAGACAAGCTGCATGTCTCTGCTAAAGAACCAGACAAGCTGCATGTCTCTGCTACAGAACCAGACAAGCTTCATGTCTCTGCTAACAGAACCAGACAAGCTCCATGTCTCTGCTAAAGAACAAGACAAGCTTCATGTCTCTGCTACAGAACCAGACAAGCTTCATTTATCTTCGAGAGAACCAGAGATTAAAAATTAAAACATAAGATCTTTCAGGTTGTCTGAGCATTTCATGAAGAAGAAAGATAAAGAACAAGCATGCATGTGCTTTTTCACATCAAATCCCTGTGTTCATGCAGCTTTGTACATTTTTTCATCTGTATACACAACCATATAAGTGCAGTGAAAATCACAACTCCATAACGGCTATCAATCACGAGGAAAAGATCACCTAACACTTCTGTACGTGATCGTGACAGTGCATGTGACACTGTTCATATTCCTGGAATTCATGCTATCCATGATAGCAAATGTATAAGATAACACACATACACACATTTTGACTAAACTGGCTTCCCAAATTGTTATGATCTCAAAATAGAATACACAGGACCACAGCAAAACCTCAATGACCTAGGTTATTCAGAATTCATTCACTGATAACAAAGCAACTTTATATTCGTGACCCTCTCATGCTTATGAAGATTTCAGTTGTGGATTCCTTGAACAAAGCAAGCACGGTCAAGAAGAAACACCCACCCCCCACCCCCAACTATGAGAGTAAAGCATACTGCTCAATAATCCACATTTTCCTTTCTATTTTTTTTAAAACAACAATGCTACTACACTCACAGCCATAACTCAAAAATGTCACACAATGACATTACCTGCTGACCGCTTCCTGATTTAGCTAGGTACAACGTGAAACCTTTCAAATATCAATTCTCCAGGTAGGTTTGAATGTCATGGTATTCAGTATCTAATTTTCAGTCTTCAGAAAAAAATACACAAGGCATAATAAAAAACCAAATCAGGTGTGTCCAAATTACTCTAAATCATTCCCAAAGTCAGAATGCGGCTACCTTCATGGAGGGCAAAAAGGTTGCGAACACAACATTTCACCACTGGTGAGCCTCGCAGCACTAGCCAAGAAACAACTCCCCCTCCCCAAACTCTAACCAATTCTAGAACGGCTTTTTTCTAATGGAATATTTTCAGACTTGATACACAAAGTATCGCAAGAGAGCCCGGTATAGCCCAAATTCTGAGAACATCTCACACTTTTCATACTGAAACTGGTTTTAGGATTTCTCTCCACCAACATGGTGGTCTTCCCTGGATCATTCTGGCTCACAACAAGCAGGAAAGAAAGCTGACAACAGAATGGTACTGATCAATTATCTATGGCACATTTAACAGCAGGAAAGAAAGCTGACAACAGAATGGTACTGATCAATTATCTATGGCACATTTAACAGCAGGAAAGAAAGCTGACAACAGAATGGTACTGATCAATTATCTATGGCACATATAACAGCAGGAAAGAAAGCTGACATCAGAATGGTACTGATCAATTATCTATAGCATTTTTAAGGCCAGTTTACAGCAGGACAAAAATCTGCAACAGAGCCTCACAGAGGCATTCTAGGGTGGCAGCCATCAGGGACAGTGGATACATGAAACTACTTTCAAACAGGCAATTCAAAAACAACAACAAAATTGTAGTCCTCCCTCCTCAAAAAAATTCATAAAACTATAATCAAGCTGCTCTGTTGATTTTGGTTTGTGGATTGCAAACATCAATGAGGAGAAGAAACTCTTCCATATAAAAAAAAGTCAAGTTGCTCTCTGTTTGACTGGCGACAGTCTGAATGCATTGATCAACCCATTCTGCCTGTAGTTCAGAAAGAGAATGGGACACGGCTGTGTGAAACCCCAAACAATGCAATCACCCTCCTTATGGCACAGGTGGAAGGCCAGGATGAACTTCCCACCATTACTGCTGCAAATCTTCAGAGAAGAAATATTAAGGAGATAGCATAGAGACAGAAGGAGTGAGTAGATGGAGGGGGCTGGAGGGTCCTCAATCATCTAACATCAAGGGACTGAAATCATTAGTTTGTATCCCCACAGTCAGAATGCGGCTACCTTCATGGTGGGCTAAAATGGTCACATAGGCAAAATCTCAGCATTGGTGAACCTTGGAGCTCCAGCTAAGGAACTCACACACACCAACAAACAAAAAAAAGAAAAAGGAGGTGTTTTAATTTGGGGTGAGGGGTTGAGAAAAATGGCCAATAAAAAATCGAATAATCTTGGAAAACTCCAGGTGAAAACAATTGCCATCACAGACTTTGAAACAAAAGAAGATTCTGTTATAATAAAAAGCTGATTTGGGAAATAGTTTTGTTATTTATGTAAAAAAAAATAAAGAGAGAGAGAGAAGAAATATAGAGAGGGGGAGAATGAGAGAGAGGCAGAGAGAGAGAGAGACAGACAGACAGACAGAGACAGAGAGAAAGACGGAGAGAAAGAGCAAGCAAATAGCGGACAAACCACACAAACCCTGAACACTAAATTACAGCAGAAGATGAAGAAGAACAAACATGACTGCTGCTACATTCACAGATCCTCCCTGGGTGTGGGCGGTGCTCCTAGGAGACCCCGTGTTGTCAGTGTCTGTGCTGAAGGTGCAGAATGTGATGGGTGTGCCTGCGAGACTAGCTGCAGAAGGTGGACAGGACTGTTCACAGATCCTCCCTGGGTGTGGGCAGTGCCTCAGCAGCCTGCTGTGGATCTGGCTTTGAGGTCAGTAGAGTGTCCAGCTGTGGCAGAAGACTGAGCCAGAGAGCCACACGGTCTCTGTAGGGACCCATCCTGGACACCACACACGGGGTGTGGGATATGGAGAGGTAGTCCTCCCCCTCTGCTGTGAACTGGGGCCACTCACCTCCCAGGTCAGCTTGGAGTGGAGGGCTTGGGTTCCTGAAAAACATCAGGTGAGTTAACTGTCCAACAATGAAGCATACATACACATGAGCCTGTGCACACATATATATATGTATACACATGCACACACACACATCATGCACACATACATACACGCATGCACACACACACAGAACACACACACTTTTGTAAAATATACATTTGAATAATTAAAAGTACCCGTTTTCCTTTTCCACCTTGCTCCCTCTACACATTCTAAAAGCACAGAGCGTGTCTAGATCAAACTGTAGTAAATGGACACAAAACAAATGACAAGAAAAGCATGCGAACATATGCACGTGCGCACACACACACACACTCTCTCTCTCTCTCTTACACACACACACACAACAAAACACACACACACACTTTTCTTCCAAACAAATCCTTAACATAAAAAAACAACAACAAAACCCAAACAAAAAACCTGAACCTTTTCTCATAAACAAGTTCACATTCTCTTAATATTAACTCCATCCCACCCCCCCCCACCCCCCCACCACCACTACCACCACCCCAAACAAACCCAACAACAACGCCCCCCCTCCCCCTCCCCCTCCCCCCCAAAAAAACCAAACCCCAAACCAACCCCGCAACAGCCCACTGACCCAGTTTTGGCAAACGACGTCCACACGTCCACAACCTTCCTGGACAAAGGCAGCTCCTCCTCAGCGATTGTGGTCTTGTTCAGCAAGCGGTACAAGAAGTCCTCTGGCATCTCTCGCTCCGAGTCAAACAGCAACAGCAGGTCATCGCCGTGGTGAGCGCCGGGCACAGGGCCCTGCCTGTTGAAGACAAAGTCGTGGTCCAACACGTACAGGTAGCGTGCAGCGGTGTGCGGGGCAGCGGCCAGCAGGCCAGCCCACTCTGCACAAGCCACGGTCAGCAGGCAATCGCCGTACATGTCGACCAGCGGGTCCAGGGTTGAGGAGACGTTGCTGGTGGACTCGGAGCCTCGATAGAAGAACTCTGTGGTCTGCACAGACAAAGGCAATGTCCTACTCAAAAGTCCTTCGGATGAGACTATAAACCGAGGCCCTGTGTTCGAACGCATGCAGAACATCTTGCGCACACGTTAAATCCTGTTCCGCTTTTCGGAAGAGTAGGCCATTGTGTGCTGGTGGAAACAAATGACAAAATTTACAAAACCGCATACATACGGGGACTGGATGTAAAAAAGCACATGAGTGCTTATTCCATTATCCTCGATATAAAAGAATAACTAACTAAAATAAACCTATCAAACCAAAGGTATGGAAACTAACCTGCGCAGTGTGACGACAGTGTAGGTCTAAGACAACAATTCCTAAACCATAAACACGGTCTCTGTTTTCCTAAGAGGTGCTATAGCATGGGAAGCATTCCTTTTATATCACACCTGCAAAGGACACTATAGCTGAGTGGTTAAGACCATTCAACTTCAATCCCATGGATCCATGAAGTCATGGGCTCCAGTCTCAGCGGCATCTGGTGAATTAATATTATGAATTAATATGAAGGGTGGGGATTTTTACAATCTCCTAGGTCAACTTCAAGTGCAGACCTGCCAGTGCCTTAATTCCCTTTGTCTAAATCAGGGGTGGGAACTGGCAGAGGCAAAAAACTCTGAAATTTAGGGGGGTCCAGGGCATGTCCCCCTCCCCCCCCCCCACCCCACCCCCCAAGAATTTTGTTTCTCATACCCAATCAAATTAAGCCATTTTTAGCACTCCCTGGGCCATTCTGAGCTGTTACAGAGTTACCTTTTTATATCCACTAAATGAATAATGCACATAGGGCCTTGGTTTATTGTCTTTTACCATCTCATCTGAAAGACTAGCACCCAGACCACCATTCATGGTCTAGTGATGGGGGAAAAGTTTCGGGCACAAATGGGAACCGAGCCACCACACACTTGAAACCTGGACTCTTCCCTTTCTAGGCAAGTGCGTCATCTCTAGATCACCAATCCACCACCAATATATATATTTTTTTTATTCTTTTATTTCGAGGATAATGGAATAAGCACTCACATGCTTTTTTTCATCCAGTCCCCATGTGTATGCAGTTTTGTAAATTTTGTCATCTGTTCCCACCAGCACACAATGGCTTACTCTTCCGAAAAGCGGAACAGGTTTTAACATGTGCGCAAGATGTTCTGCGTGCATTTGCACATGGGACCTCGGTTTATAGTTTCATCCGAAGGATTTTTTAGGAGAGTGGAGTTGGCACTGATGTGTGTGTGTGAGTATGTACATGCATGCGGTCATGCATACGGGCATGTGTGTGCACATGCATGTGCCTACATGCAGTCGAGCATCCATGCGTACAATGCGTGTGTGTGCATTAACCGACAGGTCTTACCTTCTTTAAGGCGGTGTTGTTGCTGATCTTCATCATGCCAAAGCACATGTCCAAGATGCCTCGGAAAAAGTCAGCAGTGAGCAAACTCTCCAAAGGTATCTGCGCAAAGACCTGTGTGGCGAGGATCAAGGCTCCCTCTTGCTTGGTGAAGCCCACAATAACGTCCACATCCCCTACAATGTTCCGCATGAAGTCAGCATCGCGGGCCAGGTCTCGTGGTCTGCCCGGTACCAGCACACCTGCCACACCAAACACAAGCCGAGGCGGGACAGCCTGGTGGTTAGAGTGATAAATTCATGATCTGCTGACCCGCGTTCGAATCTCGTTCAAGAGGATTTTTCTTCTGGAGTTAACATCAGTGCAGACTCCACTCTCCCAAAAAGTCCTTAGGATGAGATTATAAACCGCGGCCCCGTGTACGAAGACATGCAGAACATCTTGCGCGCACGTTAATATCCATTCCTCTTTTCCAAAGAGTAGGCCATTGTGTGCCCGTGATAACGGATAACAACTTTTACAAAACTGCACACACATGGGGAGTGGATGTAAAATAGCACAGGAGTGCCTATTCCATTATCATCGAAAGAAAAGAATAAAATAAAAATAAAATGAATATTTTTCAACATCAAAAACTTGTCTTCTATTGCTGTGAACTGTTCAGTGTGCAACCCTCTTTCTTATTTTATTATTACTTTTCTGCTAGAGCGCCAACATTTTCTACCAATGCTGAGATTTGGTGCATGTGACCGCTTGCCCATCATTAATATTTCTACCCCATTCACGAGTATACCCCTAAACCTCGTTCAACTGTATCACCACATTCATGGATATACTCATAACACACCACTAAGCTAGTATGGAGCGCTCTTATTCGGTCACTTCTGGAAATTACTCATTTTGATAGCTAAAAACTGTTGACCATAGCACGCAAATACAGCATAACTCAGTCAAGGGTCCAGGGCCCAGTCCTAATATTAGTCCCTTTCTTTTACCAAGTCCATGTGTAGTCAGTTTAGGTCAAGGGAATGACGATGACGATAATGATGATGATGATATGACCAATTCCATACAATTGCAATAAATAAGATTCACTCAACACCTGCCAAACTGGAATGCGGAGTCCTGCAGGGATCTGTTCTGGGCTCTGTTCTTTTCACTCTCTACACTGCTACACTGTCACATATAAAAAACCATCCCAAAATCAACCATTTCTACACTGATGACTCTCAGATTCAAAGCAGTGATACTCCAGAAAATCTGCCTTCTCTCTTGACAAATACGTCACACTGCCTCCAAGATATTCAAAACTGGATGATACAAAACAAATTACAGCTAAACGCAGATAAAACGGAAGCCATGATTGTTGGGACCAAACACAAACTCTCTTCCATGCAACAGCTTCAATAGAATTTGGCAATATAACAGTTCCTCTATCCACCACAGTCAAGTATCTTGGTGTTGTTATCGACAACACGCTCTCTATGCAAAAGTTCATCACCCAGACATGTCAGTTGTGCTACTATCAATTACGGCGTATAAGTGCAATCGAAAGTACCTGTCCACTGATGCAACATCCAAACTTGTCACATCTCATTCTTTCACGTCTGGACTATTGCAAGTCTCCTTTGGCTAGTCAGCCAGCATCATCTATCCACTCCCTTCAACATATTAAAAACTCTGCTGCTCAACTCGTTCTCAAAAAGAACAAATCCGAGCATATTACTCTTCTCTTGCGATCTCTCCACTGGCTGCCTGTGCCACAGAAAGTAAAGTACAAGATCAGTACCCTCAGTTACAAATGTCTCCACAAAACAGCACCTTGCTACCTCTGTGAATGTCTTCACCTGTACACTCCTTCTCGTTCCCTCCGCTCCGCTGCAGATACCCTGTGCTTACAAATACCTAGATTCAACCAATCCACTGTTGGCCGTTGCTCTTCTCTGTTTCTGGTCCATCAGTCTGGAATGACCTCCCTCTCTCCCTTCGTGAAAAGCCTTCTCACGACACTTTTAAATCCAGCCTCAAGACATACTTATTGCAAACCTAAGACTTTCCCCTATTGTTTCACCTCATAATTATCTGTCTTTGCCTTCAATGGCCAAAGTTCCCCACACCCTGCTGAAGCATATAGCCTGTGTGTGTGTGTGCATGCATGTGCGTTTGTGTGTATTTGAATTTGTTAAACTGTTAATCATTGTTGGTTGCATGTGTGGGAGTGGAATGGATGCAAGTACTTTGATTTGGGGGTTTTTGGTTACAAGAGATAGCGCTATATAAATTTCATTTATTATTATTATTGTTATTATTATGGTGATGGTGATAATAATGGTATTATCATAATGGTGATAATAATGATGATGCTGATGATCACAGTCACAGGAAGCTGATTGCTCTGTTGGTTGCCTGTTATTCTGTTGTTAATCAAGGGAAATAACTCTGGAAGACCTACAGCACTGACTCTTGAATATCTATGTTATGATCTATTGTACAACTGCAGACTTAAAGTAACCACCATCCCCCCCAAAAAAACAAACAAACAAAACAAAAAAAACCAGGTAATTTACTGAGGCTGAAATAAGAAAAACCATTTTGTAAAACTGATAACAAGGTCGAATCCCTGGAGCACTATGCCAACTTTTTGAGGAAGTGTGTCTTGAGGAAGTTAAAACCTGGTGGAGCCCATTCTTTTCCAGGTCACAGGGTGCATGCTAGGTATGTTAATGTCTTTTTTTTTTTTTTAAATTGGGGGGAGGGTATGTTAATGTCATCAGTGTCTTCAGAACATACTTCTTTAGTAAGTGAACTGATTTTTTTTGGTAACAAGTGTGCAAGATGTTCTGCATGTCTTTGCACAAGGAACCTCGGTTTACAATTAAATTCATCTGACAGACCCTGGAATGGAACCCAAAACTTCAGGGTATTCCCTTGAACAAATGCTGCAGTGGTGATTTGAACCCCTGCCCTTAGTTACTGAGGAATAGGACAGCTCAGTGGTCAGAGCACTTGCTTTCCCCAAGCCAAGGTTAAACAGCGTTGAGCGTGGTTACCAAGTGGATGGTGACCATTTTGTGCCTTGGCTTCAGTACAAGTCCCCCAGTTCACCCAGCTGTAATAGGAAACCTGCCCTCTTTAATTAAGAACAAGGAAAGTAAAGCTGTGAGGGAGAGGAGATAGGCACTGCCCACAATATGCTGGCCCCTAGAGAAGCCGAGGTCTCCGACATCTCGCTCCCCAACAACGGCATAAGTTAAGAGACACCTTTTACATGTACCTTAGTTACTGGGGACGGGATAGCTCAGTGGTCGGAGCACTCGCTTTCCCCCAGCCAAGTTAAGCAGCGTCGAGCGTGGTTACCAGTTGGATGGGTGACTGTTTGCGCGCCTTAGTTTCAGTACAGTTCACCCAGCTGTAAATGGCTACCTGCCCTCTTTAGGGTCAGGGAAGGTAAAGCAGCGAGGGAGAGGAGATGGGCGCCGCCCTCAATATGCTGGCCCTAGAGAAGTGAGGTCTCTGACGCCTCGCTCCCCTATGACCTTATAGGTTATGGGACTCCTTTACCTTTTACCTTTAGTTACTGTCAGGTCATGATTTGGATGCTCCAACCACTGTGCTATCCCCTTCCCATTGCCAAATCCTGACACATTCCTGTTTGTGGAGAGAAGGTATGTTAAATAAACATGGATCATAAGTGCAAAATCTCACCAGTGATGGATGAACCATGGTGCTCTAGCTAAGGTACAAAAAAAAAAACCTAACAAAGAAAAGAAAAAAAAGAGAAAGAAACTTACCATCAGCAACAGGAAAGTAATAGTTAGATAACGGGGAGGACATTTCAAATTCCGCTGACTTGTTCATCAAATACTCCATAGGCTGTTCCATCAAACACTGCATTATCTGCTGACTGCTCTCCCCTTCACAGCCCACCAGAGTGGCAAACTTCTTGAAAACAGTTTTCTTGTCAAAGATGTCAATAAAATGGACAACGTCCTGGGGTGTTCCGCTTTGCAAGATGGCTCTCTTGAAGAGTCCTTTGGACTGAGGCATGATAAGATGAAATCCGACGCTCATGCTTCCTGCTGACTCTCCAAAAATGGTGATTCGGTCAGGGTCACCTCCAAAGGCTTGGACATTGTCCTTGACCCAGCGCAGGGCAAGGTTCTGGTCCCAGAGCCCCAGGTTTTCAGGGATGGCATCATCACCAGAGTAGAAGAAACCGAAGAGTCCCAAGCGATACTGGAGTTCCACAACAATCACCTGCCCATCTGCAACCAGCCTGGATGGCCTGAAATTTAACAGTGCTTGTGTGAGGGGGAAGACAAAACAGCACACCAGAGGGAGTCACACTTCACAGTTTTGAGCTTAGTTCTCAAGGAAAAAAATCACAGAGAGAGAAAGACAGAGGGACAGAGAGAGAGAGAGAAAGACAGAGGGACAGAGAGAGAGAGAGACAGAGAGAGACAGACAGACACAGGAAGAGACAGAGAGAGAAACAAAAAGAGAGACAGACAGAGTGCGACAGAGAGAGGGGAGGGGAAGAGAAAGACAGAGAGACAGACAGAGAGAGAGACAGAGACAGACAGACAGAGCGTGACACAGAGAGAGAGGAGAGAGAGAGAGAGCGTGACACAGAGAGAGAGAGACAAAGAGCGATGAAAGAAGTCATGCACTTTTCACCCACATAGGGCAGTACAACAGAGAAAGGCAGTCATGGCAGTAACCCAATACAGCCAATCAACCTTTAACTACAGCAGTGTCCCAACAGCTGGAATGCGGCTACCTAAATGGCGAGGGGGGGGGGGGGGGGGGGGGGGGGGGAACAGATGGTCACATACACAAAAATCTCAGCACTAGTAATAATAATAATAATAATAATATATGGAATTTATAGAGCGCTATATCTTGCAATTACAAATCAGAGCGCTTCCATTCAATCCGGTCCCACACAAGCAACCAACAATGATTAAACCTCGAACTTCTGACTGAGGGTTAAAAAAAAAAAATTTTACAGCAGTAAAGAAAGACTACCGTTGCCTCCCCTGGGTTCATCTGACCATAACTGTATTCTTCTAGCACCCATGTACCTCCAGCTATGGTCAGGTCCACACAAAAATGGACTGCCGATAGCACAGCTAGTCTGCAAGGCTGCTTTGATTGCACTGACTGGGATATGTTTTACAATGTGTGCTCTGATTTGAATGAGTTAACTGATGTTATTTCTTCCTATATTTCATTTTGTGTCAGTAGTGTTATTCCAACAAAGGTGATAACTATTTACCCCAATAATAAACCTTGGGTTACAAAGGACCTAAAACGTGTGTTAAACAAAAAGAAAGTAGTATTTTACACAGGCACGGAAGAACAAAAGAAACAAGTGAATAAAGAAGTTAAAGCTACTATTGCACAAGCTAGACGTGACTATAAAAATAAGATAGAAGACAAGTTTGCAGGGAACAATTTTCGTGCTGCTTGGCAGGGAATAAAAATATGTCAGCAGTAAACATGGTAGCTGCCCTACATAGGTCAAAGATTAGTCTCCAAGGGGTCTGTGACAACAACTTACCAGACCATTTAAATGCATTTTTTACTCACTCCGAAAAGCATGATTTTTCGGATGAAATAAATGGCCTGAAGCAATCTCTACCCTTTGAGAATAGCGTCATTGTTGATGAAACAGTTATTTGTACACACTTCAAGGCAATAAATATCAACAAATCTACCGGACCAGATGGCATATGCGGCAGAACCCTTAAGTTCTGCACTACTGACTGAGCTTGCAAGCGTCTTTCAGCACCTGTTCCAAGCCTCACTGGACACTAGCCAGATACCAGTTATTTGGAAGACTTCCAATGTAATACCTCTTCCAAAGAAACCAAATCCTTCTCGGCCCAACGATTTCAGACCTGTAGCCCTCACATCACTTGTGATGAAAACATTAGAAAAGATCATAAAATCTCGCATTCTTTCCGCTACAGAGAAAGACCTTGACCCACTACAGTTTGCCTACAGGACAGGACAGGAGGCACCGTGGTCGAGTAGTTTAGGCGGTCAACTCGTGATCCAGAGGTCGCGGGTTCGATCCCCGCTCGGCTCGGTGTTGTGTCCTTGGGAAAGACACTTTACTCCTATTTTCCTCTCTCCACCCAGGTGTACAAGTGGGTACCAGCTCTGCTGGGGAAGTATCTGGCGACAGACTAGCGTCCTGTCACAGGGGTGGTGAAAAACCATCAGTTCGCTTAACGCTACAGAAACCGGGATAAGCTCCGGCTCTATGGGCCTTCTGGCTCGAAAGAACATACTTACAGGACAGGACGAGGTGTCGAGGATGCCAAACTGTTCATTTTGAACAAGTTGTACAACCACTTAAAAGCACCTGACTCTCATGCCAGAATATTGTTTGCGGACTTTACTTCAGCTTTCAATACAATGCAGCCTCATGTTCTTGTTCACAAAATACTTTCAAAATTTGATGTAGACTATCAACTTGTTCACTGGCTGATGGAATTTTTAACTAACAGACCGCAGCAGGTTTTTGCCAATAAAATATCTTCATCAGTTAGATTTACCTGTACGGGTTCTCCACAGGAATGCGTTCTCTCGCCACTTCTGTACATTCTATACACAGGTGATTGCAGAAGCAGCTATGAAAATTCCTTTCTTGTAAAATTTGCCGATGACAGTGCTCTTTTGTCTCTCTTATCTGGATCTGTCCAAAACCATGGTCCAGCCCTCACTGATTTTGTCAACTGGTGTGATGAGGCATACCTGGAGCTAAATGTTTCTAAAACTAAAGATCTTCCTATCAATTTCAGAAGATCGGGTCACACTTCTGAGCATGTTATCATCCATAGTCAAGAAGTTGAAAATGTTTCGAAGTACAAGTATATGGGAACTATGTTTGATCACAAATTAAACTGGGATGCTAACACTGACGCTATTGTCAAAAAGGGACAGCAACGATGTATTTTCTGAGGACGCT
This sequence comes from Rapana venosa, assembly GCA_028751875.1. NCBI lineage: Eukaryota > Metazoa > Mollusca > Gastropoda > Neogastropoda > Muricidae > Rapana > Rapana venosa. The sequence goes on from CM054137.1 coordinate 53,772,982, forward strand.
TAACTCATTTTTTGTTGACAAAAAGATTCTTTCTTTGTTCTACAAGTCCTTCATAGAGAGTGTTCTAAGTTTTGCTTCCATCTGTTGGTACAACAACCTTAGTGTTAAAAACAAGAATAGTCTTCGGAGAATTGTTAGAATCTGCTCAAAAATAACTGGAGAAGAACAAAGAGATCTCAAGCCGTACTGCGATCAGCAGCTTGTGCGCAAAGCGACTGCCATCTTGGCTGATCCATCCCATGCTATGTCTTCGGAATTTCAGTTATTGCCTTCAGGACGCCGCTTTCGGTGCTCCAACAGTAAAACAAATAGAAAAAGAAATTCTTTTGTTCCAGTAGTCATTTGAATTATAAATTCAAAACAGCACTGACCAAACCAGTTTTACATTCTCTGATATACTCCCCTGATTGTCAAATGCGTGTGTGCGTGGTGTGTGTGTGTGTGTGTGTGGTAATGAAAATAAGTACTCCTGTATCTTGCTTTTGGCTTTCAAGAATGATTTCAAAATTATGTGTGTGTGTGTGTGTGTGTCTTTACTAGACAATGGTCATTATGGTGCGCGGGTACACGTGTGTGCATATGTGTGATAAAACTGCGTTCATATATTGGTGTGTGTGTATGGGTGTGTGCGTGTGTATGAGTGCGTGCGTGCGTGCACGCGTTAAAAAAAAAAGTTATCTTTTCCAATCAATGGTTTTTACAACATTGTATTCCTACATTGGTGTGTGCGTGTGTATGCGGTGCATGTGTGTGCGCGCACCTGGGTTTGTGTATGATAATTTTTTTAAGCTATCTTGGAATGCTTATAACAATCTGAAATGTATTTTTCTTGTGTCTTGTGAGATGATTATAGGTATCAATGTGCCTGTCAGTATTGTAATTGCCCTTCATGGGATGATTAAAGCGTTTTTGACTTGACTTGAAAGAAAGCATTGATATTGGAAATCTCAAATTACCGGTAAAAAGAAGCATCCCCCAAAAGGAATCCCCCTCCATGGATGAAGACCATGACAGCGTAGGGCTTGGTGGTGGAGGAGTCGTCCTCAGCAGGCACGTACACATCCAGCATCAGACAGTCCTCACTCAGTTCTCTGTCCCTCCCAACCAGCACCGGCCTCTGCACACATGGCTTTTTGGCATTGTTTTTTCTCTCCATGATAATAAAAAAAGAAAGAGTTGCATTTAACAACAAAAGTGTTGGAAATGAACTCTGACAAAACTCAGCAGGGGTCCCCTCCACCTTGTTTCTTGGCTAAAGCTCTGAGGTTCACCACAGGTAAGGTTTTGTGTACGCCACCCTTAGCTTGATTTCAGGTAGCTGTATTCCTAATTCTGGGATGATGTCTAAAGTTGATGCTAGTGTGTACATATTTTTTTTATTTTTAGAATTTGTCACCTCTTTTTACTGACACAAAATGGCCTACTCTTCCAAAAGGCAGAATAGGTTTTTAATGTGTGCACAGTGTGGTCTGTGTATGTGTTTAAAGTCTCATTTGAAGGGTTTTTTCGAGGAGTGGAGTATGTGCTATTGTTAACTCTATGGGAAAAATACCTTCACATAGGCATCTTGGTGGAACTTGCACCATATTGCAAGCTCAACACTCAAACCACTAAGCTATCCTCCTCCCCTCCCCCACCCCTCCTCTTCCCCAGCCCCCCACCCCCTCCAAAAACTTTAATAACTCCTTTCCATTTCCAAACGTATTCACCAAAATTGATTCTTCACAGTCTCACTTGTAATACAATTGATCATTTACTGATGGACTTAAAGAATCATTCACTGGTTCTTGTTAGATTTTGAAATCACAATAGTTTAAACAGTTAACAAAAATCTTGTGTAAAGCAGTCCTAGGTAAACTAAGCTGTCACGCCGCCTTAGTAGAACAAATTTCTCACCCATGTCACATTACCCATTTAAACACACATTTTCAGTCCCTTACATCCTATTTTTTCTCTCAAGATACCCTTTAAAGTTATTACGTTCTAGACTAGGGTACTAACTGTAATGCCCTTTTTCAGGTTTACCCAAGCATCATTTCCAGCTCTACACAAATACTACCACCAAATGTGACAAAGAGACCAGAACAATGATGTTCTGCCATTTTTGTTTGTTTGTTTGTTTCTCAGCTAGAGCTCATAAGCTCACTATTGGTGTGATTTTTGCATATATATGCGACTGTTTTTTCCCATCATTAAGGTAGCTGCATTCTGACTTAAAGAGATGAATTCTATACTCAACACCAGTGAACATGTATGCCTTTACTCATACAATTTTTGTCAATTCTCTATAACCCCCCCTCCCCCAATATGGATCGTTGATAAATGATATGTTTTTATTCTGATCTGATCCGAAATGATCCAAGGTGAACAAGAAGACCCTAGAATTAAGAAATGGTCACAGCAAACTATAGAAGATAAAGTTTTTTTGATGGACTAAATGTATCACTGGGGTGTCACTCACAATTGTCTCCACTGATGCCATTTATCCGGCAATACCAACAGTCACAGGAATTTGTTTTGCCCTGGCAGTCAAGGGCTAAAGAAAACACCGCCTCACCTGGGGACAGGCAGGCATGGTTTTGTCTGCCTCAGATGGAGCTTGAACTCACAACCTTCAATAGTGTACAAGCGCTAACCATTGGACCACAATAAATGGTCAATTAAGATTTCTCACCTGTGGACAGGCAGGCATGATTTTGTCTGCCTCAAACACCTTCCCCTTCTCCATTCCAGGATGGGCCTCTGGCTTCTTGAACCTCCTCTCCCCAACAGGAGGCACAGCATAGGGAATACCCAGATAAGCATTCATCTTCCGTCCTCCGTCTCCTTCCACGACAATCCCTTTCAGAGCCCCCCAAGGAGCATGGATGACAGGAACAGAGCTGACCATTCCCATCATGGCCACAAGGAGGAAGGGCAGCACACTAAGCTCCATCCTCGCTCTGCAAGGCAAACACATGAAGGAATAAGAATATTAGATGAATGCTATAGCCGAGTGGTTAAGACTGTTCAACTTCAATCCCATGGATCTATGAAGTTGAGGGTTCGAATCTCTAAAGTGTCTGGTGAATTAAGGGTGAGGAGCTTTTTGATCTTCCCAGGTCAACTTCAAGTGCAGACCAGCAAGTGCCTTTATTTTCTTCGTGTTAGTATATCACATGCAGAAGATCAAACATGCGTGTTAAAGATTCTGTAATTCATGTCAGCATTCGGTGGGTTATGGAAACACAAACATACCCAGCAAATATCCCCAAAATCTGGATGCGCCTTCATAGTGGGCAAAAATGGTTGCAGACACAAAAATCTCACCATTGACGAATCTCGGAGCTCTAGCCAAGGAACGAAAAAGCAAAACAAAAAGAAAAAAGAAATTAAAGTGAAAAGCTATTTGACTCTTACTGTAAAGATTACAAAAATGAATTTACTCTTCAAGACAAGCTACACCACTCCACCGTCACTCTCTGCAAAGTAAACACATGAAGCAAAGAGGAATTACAGTGAGAAATAATCTGAATCTTGAAAAGATTACAACAACAAGAAAAAGAACAATAACATATCCTCTGCAAGACAAATTACATAGAAAAAATTGCAAAACTCAAGTGAATGGCATCCCTATTCTGATAATCTAATAATCTGGAAATTAAAACTTTGTTAAAAATTTGTCTATCATCATATAGACCAGATACATGGCAAAATGATTCCCATTTCCGCAACCTCCTGTGCTACCAGTGTACTGTATACCTGACAACCCCCCCAAAAAAACCCACCCAAAACAAAACAAAGAAAAAGCCCAAACAACCAAACAAAACTAGACAAAGGTATCTAAGGGTGTTCCCATAACCTATGCGGTCGATGGACAGCGAGATGTCAGAGACCTCACTTCTCCAGTTGCCAGTATATTGAGGGCAGCACACATCTCCTCTCCCTTGTTGCTTTACCTTACCTGACCCTAAAGAGGACAGGTACCCATTTACAGCTGGGTGAACTAGTGGACTGTACTGAAGCCAAGGCATGAAAGTCACTCATCCACTTGGTAACCCCGCTCTATGCTGCTTAGGTTGGGGAAAGAGTGCTCTGACCACTGAGCAGTCATGTCCCCCTACACACCCTGGTAAAAGTCTGGTGGGAAAAAGACACACCCACACCCCACCCCACCCTTGAGACAAAACTAAATATACCCAAAATCAGGGGGGGAGGGGGAGGGGGAAGAAAAAAAATGAGTTCCACTGTCCCTGTCAGGTAGTGGCCCAAATCTTTTTTTTCTTTTTTTTCCCAAATCTTGTGCACAGAATTCTGCTGAGATTGTAGGTATATAAGGTGTACATTATGATGCAATAATAATACATTCAAATACAATACAATAAGAATTGGGGGTTTTTTAAGTCACATTTGTATAGTGCAATGCTTGCCTTTAGCAATACTAAAAGGGGCTCAAAGTGCAATAAATGCACGCATGAAAGAAAACAACTTTGCAACTGAGGTGATAGGGAAACAAATACACATGTATGCACACAGGAAAAGAAAGGAAAGTCATGGGTGGTGCTGCTCTTGTGGCAATGCTCTCCCCTGGAAAGAGCAGCCCAAATTTTACACAGAGAAATCTGCCAGACTTAAAGTTGTATACAATACAATGCTAAAGTCAGCCTTGACAGCCGTCAACCTATAAAATTAAATTTGCAAAAATTCCAGATGGAATCAGGGCGTGACGGAAAATGATACCTCTATTTCCACTGGTAGGTGGAATGGTGTGTGTGTGTGTGTGTGTGTGTGTGTGTGTTTGTTGAGGTTGTGTGTGTGTGTGTGTTGAGGTGGGTGTGTGTGTGTGCATGTGTGTGAGGTGTGTGTGTGAGTGGTTTTCTGTTTGTAGGTTAAAATGTGCCTAATTGCGTAAACAAAAAAAAAGAAAAAAATACATCCACATACGCAGCTCGCTGAAAAAGAGGCCACTACAGCATTCCTTGGAGTGCAGGAAGTCCAGTCCAGCAGCAACCTTTTATTTTGAGGCTATTGAATCAACATGAATGTAAATGGCCTAAGTACTGCTTATTACTTTGATCTTCTTAAGGAGGGAGGCTGTGTGGGTTTCCACTTGATTTATATATTTATCCACTTGATGATGATGATGATGATAATAATAATAATGATAATAATAATGAGTGGAATTTATATAGCACTGAATCTTGCAAAACAACAAATCAAAGTGCTCACATTTAAATCATTTACAAGCATGCAACCATCCACAGATAGGATTAACAGATAATTATTTTAAATTCTCTCTCTCTCTCTCTCTCTCTCTCTTCTCTCTCTCTCTCTCTCTCACATGCATGTGAACAAAGTCAAACATTTTCACACACACACACACACAACACACAGGTTAACAAGGGTAAACATTCTAACTGGGATTCCCTCAAAATAATGTCACCTACACAGCATCTCTTAAGCCTTCAGTCCCTGGGCATTAGGCTAGCCTATCTGAGTTCTCCCTAAACCATTGATGCTTGGGGGCAACAACAAAGTGAGCAAGGCTGTATGACCTGTGGCTTTCCCACTCATGGAATTCCACTTTACAGCTTAGTCTTTTGTGATTGACTATGGCTCTTTGACTTGGAGGCTTGACTGGTACTGTCTTCATAGCTGCAGCCCTGGTAAGAGTTAAACATCTCCACTGTCCGAAGGGCCTATGCCATCTCGGCCAAAAACATGGGGATGTAGGCCTACTGTGGTGGTCATGTTGAACACAAGTATGAACACCGAGTCTCCAGTTCACATGCATCACAAACAACAACAAGAACACACAAGTTCGAGCAAACTTGCATGCACAGACGCGAACATGAAAACTTTGACACTTTTAGAACTTACTTTTCGACTTTGTTGACTTTTAACAGTCACTTCTGCCCGTTTGTCTGGGCCTGTGGCAAAGAAAAAGTAGATCTGTATGCCTAGGCCTATGTTCTGGGCCCCAGGGGAGCTCATCAGGTGGAAGGAAAATGAAGGGGGAGGGGGGGGGGGGGGGTTAGAAGAAAGAAGTGGGGGGGGGGGGGGGGTAGTGAGTAGAACTATAGGTACTTGAAATCTGTTCAACAATGAAATGCTAAGATAATTTTTAAAAAAATTTTTATTAAAGCACAGGCCTAGTGCTAGGCTAACACTGAAACAGTCCTTAATGGGAAAACTGTAATGAAATAAAACCAAAAGTAAAAACTGACACTTCAGATAAAAACAGTTTGTGGTGTGTGCTTTTCATAAGGAATAACACACACACACACACACACACACACCACCCACCACCACCACCACCACCATCATTGTCGTCGTCGTCATCATCATCAGCAGCAGTAGCAGCATCAGCATCAGCATCATCAGTGCTCTGAAGATAAACAGGCCTGTCTAAAAAGCACAAGGCATGGGTTGGATCCCTGTTTGAGCCCAACGTTTCCCTCATCCAGGAGGCCTGGAGGGCAACAGGTGTTCAGGGCACATAAAAGAATGGAGGAGGGCAACATGTGTTCACAACGGACTTGCTCCTGGCAAAATTCTGTATTTAAAAAGCCACTTGATAGGAAAACAAATAAACATGGAAACAGAAAGGGAAAAAAGAAGAAAAACTGGTGGCCCTGCTCTTGTGGCCACACATTATCCCCAAGGAGTCAGTTCTGTCCATCTATCTTTCTATCTATCTATCTGTCTGTCTGTTGTCTATCTATCTATCTATCTATCTATCTATCTCTACCACTCTACAATTTGATTTTATGAAAAAGATACGGAAACAAAGCAAAGTCAAAATCATTTAACAACAACCAACCAACCAACCAACCAGCTAACAAACAATAAAAATATGTCTGAAAATGTTTCCTCTCAAGTTTTATAACCTCTTTAATATAATCGGCCAGCTGCTCTTCCTAGTTGACAGTGAACATATCTCACTCGTTATCAGTAAGAGAGCAGCTGAGTTGATGATGAACATATCTCACTCCTATTCAGCAATGGAGAGTGAGAGAGAGAGAGAGAGAGAGAGAGGGAAAAAAAAAAAGAAGTTTCGGTTGAGACTGGGCCTGGATACAGCCTCGAGACTCCACAGTGCCCTCCCTCTACACACACACACACACACACACAATCAACAGATGGGCAGGGAATACATTTTCTGCTGATCAGCGTTTTTGTCAAATGTCACATTTCTGGAGTGGCCTGCTTTAGTGTGACGGTACCCTAACAATGTGACTGGCTCAGCCTATCTATCCTGTGTACAAGTCTCTCAGCAATACAAGGCACTATTGAGATTCACCCCCTGCTCAGGGTGAGAGATAAACAGGCCAATGCTGTTCCGCCACTGTTCCGGCATACTTGTAAGAGTTCAATAAAGTGTGTGTGTGTGTGTTGGGGAAGGGGGGGGGGGGGGGGTAGAGAGAGGAAATCGGGGAAGGGTGGTGGTGGTAGAAGTGGTGGTAAATTGACAGTGGCAATTCAGCTGCATGAGTACATAATATTATGGCTTAAATAATATTACAAACACACACAGGCACACACGCACGCCTATTCGCCCAATCGTCTGCCCAGGCACGCGCGCACACACACACACACACACACTACACCACACACAGAGCTACAGCTTAGATTTCAATTCCCCCCCCCCCCCCCTTTATCCCCGGATATATTTGGGAGGGAGTGGGACTGAGGGGGGGGGGGGGGGGGGTAGGGTGTAGGATTAGAAAATTTCAGCCAGAGACTGTATGCAAAATGGGAGAAGTTGTTTTGAAGCAAAAACAAATAAATAAACAAACAAAACCAAAAAAAAACTCAAACTAAAGAAGGCACAGATTTTAAACACATAATATATTCCTGGAGGGTTAGTGAGATTTATCAAATTTAGGCCACGATTATATATGACGTCCCAGGTACACAAACATTGACGTCATAGCACACAAAAACATCTTCATGAACAATAAGTAAGATTCATTATGTTAGATCATGACTCAAGTGCTGTGATGTCCTTGGTAATACAAATTGGGAATTATCTCTCACACACAGTAGGCACGCCCGCGCACTGAGAGAGAGAGAGAGAGAGAGAGAGAGAGAGGCTTTGTCAGCTAATTTGGTCTGATGCAGAAAATGTCCTTCTCATCACACTCTTGTTATTGTTGTTGTTTTTTTTAATTTAATTTTTATTTTATTCTTTTATATCGAGGATAATGGAATAAGCACTTATGTGCTTTTTACATCCGGTCCCCGTGTGTATGCAGTTTTGTAAATTCTGTCATCTGTTCCCACCAGCGCACAATGGCCTACTCTTACGAAAAGCGGAACAGAATGTAACGATGTTTTTTGTTTGTATGTATGTTTTCGTATTTACTCATAAACTTGAATTAATAGTATGATAAAGATAAACTTTTTCTCTTTTTTTGGAATAAACAATATCTGTTCGTATTGATTTAATGAGTTGACAATGTTCAGCGCCTATGCATATGCGCCATATTGATCGACACAATCCGGCTATAGGTCACATGTACCCTTGAGGTTGAGTTGTCAAGGGTACACATGGACGCTGCTATCAGTACGCGGAAACTTAACGCTGGAAAACGTTCTTTGGTTTTTTGCCTGGCCCAAAGATTATTATAGCAAACAAGCGAAGTGTGTGTGTGTGTGTGTGTGTGTGTGTGTGTGTGTGTGTGTGTGTGTGTGTGTGTTGGGGAGGGAGGGGGGGGGAGGAGGATAGAGAGGGTAAATCCGGGAAGGGTGGTGGTGGTGATAGAAGTGTGTGGTAATGTAATCAAGGAATTGTAAAGAGAAACTGACAACTACTTAACTGAAAGTCGCGGGTTCGATCCCCGCTCGGCTCGGTGTTGTGTCCTTGGGAAAGACACTTTACTCCTATTTTCCTCACTCCACCCAGGTGTACAAGTGGGTACCAGCTCTGCTGGGGAAGTATCTGGCGGCAGACTAGCGTCCTGTCACAGGGGTGGTGAAAAACCATCAGTTCGCTTAACGCTACAGAAACCGGGATAAGCTCCGGCTCTATGGGCCTTCTGGCTCGAAAGAACATACTTAACTGAAAGACAGTAATAAGCGCCAACTGAAAAAGATGAAATAAAACAGACACAAAACAACAGAAGCAAAAGAGAACCACAAACATGGGGGGGGGGGGGGGGGGGGGGGGGGGGGGTGAGAGATAATAAGGAAGGCAACTACAATAACAGCAGAAAATTGTCATTCGTGCTAAGAATATAAAAACACACAGGCATCAGCACAACATATAATTATTACTGACAGTTATGCCCGCGCGCGCACGCCTGGCGGCAGCATGGCGTAGGTCTCTTGTGTGTGAGTGCTTATTGTGTGTGTTTATACCTGGTCCTGTTGGGAAAGTTTTGTATCTTCGTGTTTGTGTCCTACGGTCAGAATATTTTTGCTTCATATTATTAACTTTTCGAGAGATTTCAATTTAAGTTCTTCATCTTCAAGTTGATTTTTCAAGGTTTAATTTGTCTTCATGAGTTGTGGTTATCTTTGTGTGCTGGTCTCTGTGACCCACTTAATTCTGACCCTGCTGCCCGCTGAAGTTTTGCACGTGGTTCACGTTTCCCCACCATCAACCTCCAGAGTTGTTTGCAAAAATGGCCGTGACAGGTATGGACATAAGAACAATACTGTCACGAGAGTTCCTCCCACCAAACCCTGAGTTTTGTCAAAAATAATGCACACTTGCTCCTGAAATAATGCAGCATATACAAACTTAGGCATCCATCACTGCAAAATCAGAAGGGAACACGGGCAGGTGTGCGTCATCACCAGTGGTTGGCTTCCCTCTCCCATGTCTCCCCCCTCACCTTTGCCGGCACTTCTGTTACCCCTGACAACGCTGCTTCCCCACGCTGCCCTCCACCCGTTTCTTCAGCTTTTGATTCTTCTGTTGTTTGTGACTGACAATGTTTTTTGTTCTGATGATGATGTGCATCATGATGTGTGTCAAACACCGAATCCCCTGATTAACACAGTTCTTTCGCCATCTTGTACTCCCGATTCACCATCCAAACTCTTGTCTGTTCTTCCGCTAGCTACATCTCCACCATCTCCTTCATCCTCTTCCTCTGATTCTTGTCCAAACTCACCACTTTCATCTTCATCCTCTCCACCTCCTTCAGATCTCCTTCAAGTTTGTTTGTTCAATGTGCAGTCTGTCTGTCCAAATGGAAAAGCTGACTACATTTCCGATTTTATCTCTGAAAAATCATTGACCTAACCTTCCTCACTGAGACTTGGCTTAAACCACATGGCCACGAGCCAAAAATAAAACAGCTGACTCCTCCCGGATATAAAACTATTTCTATTCCCAGACTCGTGGAGGTGGGATTGCCATAATTTTCAAAGTCACAACCTTCCATTCTCACAGGACTCTTTTGAAGTTTGCGAAATCAGCGTCAGCTAACCTGGCCAATCTTTTACTTTCTGCTGCCTTTACCGCCCACCTCCTAGCCGAAAGAACAACCTGACATCTCTTTTTCATCAAGAATTCCAGTCGCTCCTCGACCACTACAGCCTCTCTCCCACTAAGCTTATAATTCTCGGTGACTTCAACTTCCGTTTCGACAACCAATCTTCTCTAGACGTCAAACGTCTTTCTCTTTCTCTGTCCATCCATTCTCTGTCCCAACTGGTATACGAAGCAACGCACAGATCTGGCCATATTTTAGACTGGCCGATTACTAATACTTCATTTAATCTTGTCACATCTGTTTCTGTCACCCACGAACTGCATTCTGATCATTCCGCCATTGTTTTCCACCTCAACATCACAAAACCTGTCAGAAAGAAGAAAATTAATATGTTACTTGTCGCAATCTTAAGGCCTTAGACATTCATACCTTCTCTTCAGAAGCATCCGAACGTTTTTTCACAAACCTATGACCACACTGACCTCTCTGAATACTATAACACTGTTCTCCGCCAATTGCTTGATGAGCATGCACCTCCTACTGACCATCTCCTACCTGACAGCCCTGTGCGCCATGGTATACCCAAGACATCTTGAGAGCGAAGCGCAACGCCGGCAACTAGAACGGCAGTGGCGGACATAAAAAACCGAAGTCAACAAACAGCTTTTCCGAAAACAAATAAACAAAGTCAAACTCTTAATCCATTCAGCAAAGACAGAATACTACTCTTCCCAAGTTCTCTGCGCTGCATCCATAAAATCTCTTTCTTCCCTCACCTCAAATGTCCTTGGGTCTGCAAAAACAACTCCTTTGCCTACCACCCACAGCCTGTCTGACCTTCCATCTATCTTTTCTTCCTTCTTTTCAAAGTCCACAACATACGCTCAAGACTGGATCAATTCATTTCCAGCCTGCACCTCCTGATCCCCAGTTCACTGGCACTCCTCTCTTTTCCTTCTATCCCACAAGTGAAAAAGAAAGCATGACAATTCTGAAGGAAATGACTGTAAAATCATGCGACCTTGATCCCATACCTGCTCCTGTTTTCTCACAATGCCTTCCACAATTTGTACCTGTTATCACTAAAATAGTAAACTTATCTCTTCTGTCGGGAAATTTTCCACCAGCTCTTAAAACCGCAATAGTCACACCTCTACTGAAAAAGCACGACCTCGATCCCAACATTCTGAAGAATTATAGACCTGTCTCAAACTTACCCTTTGTCTTTAAAGTACTAGAAAGAGTTGTTCTCAAACAGCTCAACAGTCACCTTCATTCAATGATCTCCTTCCACCTTTTCAATCTGCCTATCACCCCAACCACAGCACCGAAACCACCCTAGTCCACACTTTAGATACACTTCTACTTGCTTCTGATGAAGGAAAAATCTCCCTCCTCACTCTTCTTGACTTATTTGCAGCCTTTGATACCATAGATCACTCAATTCTTCTTTCTCGCCTCCAAAATACGTTTGGTATTAATGGCATAGCCCTCACCTGGTTTACTTCATACTTCACAGACAGATTCCAGAAAGTTATTGTAAACAAAATTCAATCAAAACCTGTCAAAATGGAATGTGGAGTCCCACAAGGATCAGTCCTGGGCCCCGTTCTCTTTACTCTCTACACTGCTCCACTCTCACATAAATTATAATAAACAACCACCATATTGATCATCATTTCTATGCCGATGATGCTGAATGTCAAAGTCCTTCGGATGAGACTATAAACCGAGGCCCCGTGTTCGAACGCATGCAGAACATCTTGCGCACACGTTAAATCCTGTTCCGCTTTTCGGAGAAGTAGGCCATTGTGTGCTGGTGGAAACAGATGACAACATTTCCAAAACCGCATACACACGGGAACTGGATGTAAAAAAGCACATGAGTGCTTATTCCATTATCCTCGATATAAAAGAATAAATAAAATAAATAAATACTCAGCTTCAGTGCAGTGATACTGTTGAAAACCTGCCATCCCTCCTGATAAATATGTCCTACTGCCTTCAAGACAATCAAAACTGGATGACTCACAACAAATTACAACTTAATGCCGATAAAACCGAAGCCATGCTCATTGGGACCCAACATAAACTTTCCTCCATCACAACATCAATAGAATTCGGCAATACTTTAATTCCTTTGTCCAACTCTGTGAAGTATTTAGGTGTAGTTCTCGACAACACACTCTCTATGAAAAAATTCATCACCCAGACCTGCCAGTCTTGCTACTATCAATTACGGCGCATAAGCGCGATTCGCAAGTATCTGTCCACTGATGCAACTTCCAAGCTTGTCACATTTTTCATGTTTAGACTACTGTATTTCTCTTTTGGTTGGCCTACCAGCATCATCCATCCACTCTCTTCAATGCATACAAAACTGCAGCTCGACTGGTCCTAAGAAAGAAAAAATCTGAACACATCACTCCTCTTCTGCGATCTCTTCACTGGCTGCCTGTCTCACAAAGACTGAAGTATAAGATCAATACCCTCTGTTTCAAATGTCTCCACAAATCTGCACCATCTTATCTTTGTAACTGTCTTCACCTGTACACTCCATCCCGTTCCCTTCGTTCAGCCGCAGATACTTTGTGCTTTCGAACACCCAGATTCAAACAAACCCCTGTTGGCTGTCGCTCTTTCTCTGTTTCTGGTCCATCCACCTGGAATGACCTCCCTCTTTCACTTCGCCAAAAGCCTTTATTTGATACCTTCAAATCCAGCCTCAAAACACATTTCCTACCTGACACTTTCCCCTCATATCCGTCCCTACTTTTCAACAGCATCCTTCATCTCCTAAGTGTGTGTGTGTGTGTGTGTGTGTGTGTGTGTGTGTGTGTGTGTGTGTGTGTGTGTGTGTGTGTGTGTGTGTGTGTGTGTGTGTGTGTGTGTGTGTGTGTGTGTGTCGTGCGTGCATGAATTTGAAATATGTTATTCATTATATTTGAGGAAAGTTGCATACGCGTAAATGATTTGAGTGCAAGCGCTTCGATTTGTTTGTTTTACAAGATTCAGCACTATATAAATTCCATATATTATTATCATTAATATTATTATTATTATTATTATAAACCTGAATTTATAGTATGATAAAGATAAACCTTTTCTTTTTGGATTAAAAAAAAATCTGTATGTATTGATAGGGTCCATGTGTACCATTGACAACTCAACCACAAGGGTACACTTAGATAGATGGCTTGATGAAAACACCCAAATGAATTGTTTATTCAATGTACCATCTGGAATTAAAATTTTGACTTGACTTGACTTCACACACACACACACACACACACACACGCACACACATACAGAGAAGATCTTGCGCACACGTTATAAACCCGTTCCGCTTTTCGGAAGAGTATCCAATATGAATTAAAATGTCCTTCTAAGATTGAAAAAGGGCTGTTTTCTCATCTAATGTTTAATTCTTTAAATATAGCTATGCGTCTTACACCCTCGCAAATACATGGACATAAACTGTGTAAGAGTAAATATAGTAATGCACATTTTTGTACAAAGTATTAATGTACTGCAAAATAGGTAAATGTAATGTACAGTTCAACAAACAACCCAGAAAGCTTGAACAGTATTCAGGAATAAATTCCTTTGCAACACGATTCTATTGCTAAAGGAAACAGCAGGAACACGTAAACAGTCGCCACGCTATCTGGATAATTATTGGTGTGAGGTAATATGATTGGAGTTGTAATAAAGCAGATCTTTATGAACGGTTGATTCCAGTACATTGAATTATATGACCACTGATTTTGAACATATTTGAGTATGTAGAAAAATCAGGGGGTACTAACAAAATGTTTTATTTTAAAAGCTTCTATTAATATGTTTGAAGTGGACATACGTATCTTTTTTCAAAAGACCATCTCTGCTTTGGGAGGACTTTAAACTGGGATGATAGAATGTTCCCCAGTATACTGCCAGAGTAGGAGAGGCTTGATTTGAAAAGATCAATTCTTGATATGGGTCGCTTAATTTTTGTTGAATCTCGGGGATTCAAATGGAATTTTGATCTGAAAGTTGTTGGAGCATACCCAGACAGGAGTTTGTGCAAGAATATTTTTTTATTTATAGAAAACATTTCTTTTACATGAAGAATTTCTAGTCTTGTGTTCCCTCACCATCACATATTCCCAGGCTACTACAACATTCACGTCCAAGTCGGATGCGCTTGGCCTGAGATGTCAGGGGCTATACGGCAGTGCAACGCATTTTCGCCCATATGAAAGACAATAATAGCTGCTGTCTGAACGTTGGACGAAGAAGTTAGACCGTTGGAGCACCAATGAAGATTTTGCAACCAGCTTTCTCCACTCCTCGCCGTTCTCAGCTTTTCGTAGCATGTGGCTCCACTCAATGCCAGTCCACTCTCTGATGTTGTCTTCCCATCGTTTTCTATGTCTGCCTCTTCGTCTCCCTCCTTGAACTGTTCCCTGTAGGAAAGTTTTGGCCAGTCCAAACGTTTGTGTGATGTGTGCATACCACTTCAGTTTGCAGATTTTTACTGAAAACAGGTCTTCATATGGCCTGATGGCATTTTCACTTACTGGTTAGTTTTGTGATCTCTGTATGATATACCAATAAGTTTACGGAGGCATCTCATTTCTGTTGCCTGTATCCTTCTTTCAATGTCTGCCAAGATCTACGTTTCACACGCGACCAAGGAACGTATCAATCTCATCTTGAAGCTGATGGCGATGTTCTTGTCGTTCCAGATGACTTTCAGTTTGATCATTGCAGCTGTGGTCTGGGCTATCCTGAAGAGTACTTCTGGCTTTGGTCTTTCATCTTACACTACAGCTCCCAGAAATTTAATGCTATAGACAGTTTTTATTTTCTGTTTGTCTGTGGCAGTGACAATGCTGATGCCACTGGTGCTATCTGTCATCAATGCTGATGCCACTGGTGCTATCTGTCATCAATGGTGTCTTCTCTGCACTGATCTGCATGCCATATACCATAGAGGCCTCATCAAGGGGATTTACCAAGTTGACCAGCTCTTGCTATTGTCCACCTTGGCCATCTATATTTTTGGCAAAATTTAAGTCTGCGACTGCCCTGCCTCCCACGATCTTCAAGTGCGTCAGCCATTAATTTCTCTAAGAAGATGATGAAAAAGGTGGGGAGAGCAGACATCCCTGACATACTCCAATTGTGGTTCGGAACCATTCTCCTATGTTGTTGTAGTAAACTGCGCTGGTTGCATTGTCCTAGAGGCATTATATGGTTCTTATCAGGTTGGCATTGGTGTATACAGCCTCATGGTTGCTCAAAGTGCTGTAATGAAAAACTCGATCGAATGCCTTCTTCATGTCCACAAGTCTTGTGTAATCATATCTAACTAAACTTGAGAATTGTAAGAGGACTGCATTGAGAGCTCGTTGTTAATTGCTAACAAGTCTTTAGAGTATTTACACTGACAGTGTCAACGAGTGCAGAGCAACATTTTATTGATGACAAAACATAAGCATGTAAAAGTTTTCGAGCATTTCAATACAGCAGCCTATGAAGCTGGGTTTTTTTCTATGTATACATCTCTTGCTCTGAATACTGACAGAAAATATTCGCTCTGAATCATATCAATACTATGTACATGGCACAGGAAATGTTCATGGTGTCATTTGCCTGAATATGACTTTCTTTTCCTCTTGATGCCCCACACTGTATCTGAACCTGTGAATAAGACTTCCATGAAATATAGTCATTGCTTTATATTTGGTAGTTTGATTTTGTTTGAAGACCAGCTAAGAATCTATTTTTATGAATATTTGCATGCTTTGACATTGAGTCCTTCGGTTTTCATTTCAGAGTAGGAAACAGCAACAAATGGACAGAGAGGACGTAGGTATGTGTGCACGCATAAGAAAGTGCATCTCAGTGAGTGTGTACAGAGGCAGGAACATTAATGTAAGTTTGAATCACTTACTTCTTTTCCAACACAAATCCATCCGACCTAAAATTCTGAAATAAAGTGGGGAAAAGGGGAAAAGTGATTTGTCAGGACACTGTGTATCAAAATGAACGTCTATATTTCAGTCTGAATTTGTTGTGTATTTTACATGTTATAATGCAAAATTGCAGGTATATTCCCAAAAAGGACAAACATTTGTTTCTTATACCAAATTGGCAATGACCTACGTAGCAAAAGTTGCTTTCAATTAGAGAAAGCAATGAGAAAATTAAAAAAAAAACCTTGAAGATATATTCTTCATTTTGGCACTGAACGTTCCAAAGGTGCAGAATGTTGTATATAGCAGTGAGAATGTCGGATCTAGGCAGGACTGTTCACAGATCCTCCCTGGGTGTGGGCGGTGCCTCAGCAGCCTGCTGTGGATCTGGCTTTGAGGTCAGTAGAGTGTCCAGCTGTGGCAGAAGACTGAGCCAGAGAGCCACACGGTCTCTGTAGGGACCCATCCTGGACACCACACGTGGGGTGTGGGATATGGAGAGGTAGTCCTCCCCCTCTGCTGTGAACTGGGGCCACTCACCTCCCAGGTCAGCTTGGAGTGGAGGGCTTGGGTTCCTGAAAAACATCAGGTACATTTTTTCCCAATCAGATTGTTTATATAAAACAAACAGAAGCAAAAATGCCAACACAAGCATTCATTTGCAATTTTTAAAGTAATTCTTTTATTTGTACTTGAGTGCGGCTAATCATTCATCAAGAATAACACATAATCTCTAGAACTAGTGGAAAAGTAAATAAGAAACTATCGAAAACATCAGCAAAAAGACCTCACACAAAAGCCATTGTCAAACACCAAAAATGTCAACCTGCCCTTATACAGAGTTTTTCTGCATCTTCCTACATTAGGTTACAGCAGCTCAGGGAGAACAGCTTACCCAGTTTTGGCAAAGGTAGTCCACATTTTGACCAGGGTAGCTGACACAGCCTGCTCCTCTTCTGAGATGGATGTCTTGTTGAGGATAACGAAGGCAGAACCTTCAGGATACTCCCTCTCCACGTCAAACAGCAACATGAGTTCATCTCCATGGTGAGCTCCGGGTACAAGGCCGTGCTTGTTGAAAGCAAAGTCATGATCCAAGACGTAGAAATAGCGTGATGCAGAGTGGGGAGCACTGACCAAGTATCGTGCCCACTGTGTGATGCCCACGTTCATCAAACAATCCCCGTACAGGTTGACCACTGGGTCCAGGGACTGACAGACACTGCTGCCAGATTCTGCTCCACGGTAGAAGAATTCTGCAATCTGCAAACACAACAAATTATTTAAGCTTTGTGAACAACATGCTGAAAAATCGCTGTTGTTAAAGGAAGTAGGACACAATGTAAACAAGCAGAGCTTATTTCTATGAATTTATGGAATAAACTACCAGCTGATACTGGTACACAAGCGACAGTAGTTGTTAACTAAAAGGATCAGGTGTGTCTTTCACACACTTCAAACCTTTACAGATGAAATCATCCACCGCATAACTTTTATCATAATACATGGAATTTATTTAGCGCCATATCTTGCAAAAAGCAAAGCACTTTCGTTCATCCCATCATTCACATGCAGCCAGTTACAATTAATAGCTTTTACAAATTCAAATGTTACACACACAGCACCCAGGCACATAAAGGTTATACACTTGGGCAGGGTGTTGGGGTTTTTAGCTGTTGTGGGCAGAGACAAAAATGAGATGGAACAAAAAGGGGAGAATCTTAGGTTTGAAATAAATGTGTCTTGAGGCCGGATTTAAAAGCGTCATAAGAAGGCTTTTGGCGAAGGGAGAGAGGGAGGTCATTCCAGATCAATGGACCAGAAACAGAGAAAGAGCGATGGTCAACGGTGGACTGGATGAATCTAGGTATTCTTAAGCACAAGGAATCTACAGCAGAGCGGAGGGAACGTGAAGGAGTGTACAGGTGAAGACATTCACAGAGGTAGCAAGGTGTTGTTTTGTGGAGGCATTTGTAACAAAGGGTACTGATCTTATAGTTTACTCTCTGAGGCACAGGCAGCCAGTGGAGAGATCGCAAGAGAGGAGTAATGTGCTCAGGTTTTTTCTTTCTGAGGACTAGTCGAGCTGCAGAGTTTTGTATACGTTGAAGGGAGTGGATAGATGATGCTGGCAGACCAGCCAAAAGAGATTTGCAATAGTCCAGACTGAGAGAATGAGAGATGTGACTAATTTGGAAGTTGCATCAGTGGACAGGTACTTTTGAACTGCACTGATGTGCCGTAATTGATAGTAGCATGACTGGCAGGTTTGGGTGATGAATTTTTGCATGGAGAGTGTGTTGTCCCCTAGATATTTCACAGCAGTGGATAGAGGGACAGACATATTGCCGAATTCTATTGAAGCTGTTGTGATGGATGAGAGTTTGTGTTTGGTCCCTACAAGCATGACTTCAGTTTTATCTGCATTTAGCTGTAACTTGTTCTGTATTATCCAATTTTGGATATCTTGAAGGCAGTAGGACATATTAATTAAAAGAGAAGGCAGATTTTCATGAGTATCATTGCTAAGAATCTGAGAGTCATGTGCATAAAAATGATGGTTGATCTGATGACGATTTATTATATGTGAAAGAGGAGCAGTGTAGAGAGTAAAAAGAACAGGGCCCAGAACTGATCCCTGTGGGACCCCACATTTCAGCCTGGGAATACTGCATTCTGATGGAGTGTTGTGTGGAACTCTCTTTTTCCTTTTAATATTTTTTAAGAAACCCAGCTTGAGTGTCTTTATGATAGTATATCTAAGTTTTGAAAATATCTGATTTTTATTTCAAAATTATGAGAGAGATAGAGAGCTCAGACAAACAGACAGACAGACAGACAGCACT
This sequence comes from Rapana venosa, assembly GCA_028751875.1. Classification (NCBI taxonomy): domain Eukaryota; kingdom Metazoa; phylum Mollusca; class Gastropoda; order Neogastropoda; family Muricidae; genus Rapana; species Rapana venosa. The sequence goes on from CM054137.1 coordinate 53,792,218, forward strand.
TATACAAGACTTGTCAACATCTCAGCTGCTTGCCTTCTTTAAAGCAGTGTTGTTGCTAATATCTGTAAAGCCAAAGCATAGGTCAAGAATGCCTCGGAAGAACTGTGCAGTGTAAAAAGCTTCTGGGGGCGCCTGGCCAGACATGAGACTAAAGAGGATCACAGATCCTTCATAGTTGTTGAAGCCTATGATGACGTCCACATCCCCAGCTCCATTCTCCCCCATGAGGTCAACATCCTGGAAAAGTTGTCTGGGATGATGAGGAACCAGCTTCCCTGTGCAGAAAATCCACATGTATCAGGAGTTTCTTCTTTGGTGCACTGCCTAGCATAAGGAAAAATTTGGCCAATTTTTAAGAAAAAGTTTGTGGTAATTAAACATCGTCATGAATACAATAATGTTTTCAGGTACTATTTGTTTGTGAGGCTTATCAAGGTGATTGTTCTCTGGCAATTACAGAACAATCGTCTTGATAAGCCACACATGCAAAATTCTTCTGATCCTCCTCCTAAAGAGAATGAAAAACAAAGTAGAAATACAGATACCTGGTTGTCAAGCCAGATATAGATGTGGAAGAGAAACAGCAAACATGCTTTTTGTGAGAGAAAATTAGAAACACTGGAGATGACGCATTCATAACTTTCATAGACTGTAGTGCAGCTTTTGACAGTGTCAAACATCACCATCTGTTTTTCACAATATTAGAAATGGGCTTTCCAAAAGCATGAGGTTTTGCTTATAGCAATTTTTTTACTCAGATCAGAAGGCAACCATTTGTTGGAATGGCAAGCATTTTGAGTTCTTTGATATGAAAAAGGAGTTAATCAGGGCTGCATAATTATTATCCCCACATCTGTTCAACATATATACAGAAATGTTCATATGAAAGGCGGACATAGATGATATGGACATTAACATACAATGCAAAAACACCACTAGCCTCGGGTACAGTGATGATATAGCACTCATGGCCAATGATATGACAAGCATAGGAAGAATCCTCTACAGTCAGAGTCGTTGCAGAGGGCAATGCCAAAAATACCAAAGTGATGCCCATTAATGGTACATCCACCCCTCAGAATATCAAAATCAATAGAACATAGCTGGATTACTTCACAATTTTAAGTATTTAGGCTCTGTAAAAGAGAATAATAGCTTCTGTCTATAAGACGTCAATGCTAGAATGGGTATGGCCAAGCAAAAGATCATTCAGTAAAACATTATTTCGAAAGACAGAGGCATACCTAAATATCTCAAAATTAGAATGTGTGTGCTTCTTGATTACAATATTTGCTTTTTCTATAGCTTTTAGTTTCAAAAGAAATCCATTATAAGAGCCATTATTCTGAAAACAGCAAGGATAATAAACAGAATAAACAACACAATGCCAGAAAAAGAAACTTACCATCAAGAACACTGAAGAAGAAGGTAAAGAACGGCGATGTCAGTTCGTACTCAACTGCTTTCTTCATAAAGTGGCCCACTGGCTGCTGCTTTAAACACTTCAATATTTGCTGACTGTTGTCTCCATGACAGTCAAACTGGTTTGCCAAACCTTTGAAAATGGCCTTCTTGTCAAAGCGGTCAACATAGTTCAAAATTGTCTCTGGAGATCCGCTTTGCATGATAGCTCTCTTGAAGAGTCCCTTGGACTGAGGCATGATCAGATGAAAGCCCACACTCCAGCTGCCTGCTGACTCTCCAAAAATGGTGATTCGGTCAGGGTCACCTCCAAAGGCATGGACATTGTCCTTGACCCAGCGCAGGGCAAGGTTCTGGTCCCAGAGCCCCAGGTTTTCAGGGACGGCATCATCACCAGAATAAAGGAAGCCCAGCACTCCAAGACGATACTGAATGACCACCACAATCACCTTCCCGTCTGCAACCAGCTTTGAGGGTCTGAAATCACCATTTGTTTGATGTTTTTGTTCAAATACACACACATACCATTTATGCATATAGATGGATACGCAGGCATGCTCCCACACACATGCACATATGCACCCACACATGCGCGCACACACACACTTGCCTCCCCCCTCCCTACTTCTCTACCCCATATTTATGGCACAATTTGTACAGAAATGACACGTCAATAAAACTAGCACTGGTGAAACCATACATCTCTATTGCTTCAATCTTTGCTTTGCAAAAATTCGGTTTTCTGCAAGGTTTAGTTGTTTTTTTTAGGTAGGATAGCTTCTAAAATAGTTTAAAGATAAGTAAAAGTCTTGGAAGCAATTTCGTTGTATAGTTAACCATCCCATATTCTAAAAGATAGGTTATAGACATAGAAACATGTGTTATTTTCCCCACAGTTTTCAAACTAGATCACTTCCTCGAAGTCAGAATGTGGTCACCTTAATGGTGGACAAAATCAGTCCCCTATGCAAACATCACCATTGGTGAACTAAAGATTGACTATGAATATGAAAAAAGAGTGAAAGTTGATGTTCAGGATCAGTCATAATACTGCTGATAGAACAATCACGTGAATGGTGTTTCCTCCTTCCTCAACATGTCTGACCAATGAAGATATCTGCTGTAAAATGCTTGCCTAACAAACTTATCTTTGTATTATTTGTTTGCTTTTTGGTTGGTACTAAACACCAGCTGTTGTCCTCAATGTCCATTTTACACATAAACTCAAAAAACCAAGCAGAGTTCTAATCATTTTCATTGTCCTTTGAGACAGTTTTCAAAGGTGAACCAAACAATTGCACCACACAGCTGATGAAAAATAACTTTTAAAAAGTTAACAAAATGCTATTTAAGATTACCTGTAGGTATAAGCATCCCCCATGATTAATGCTCCTCCATGGATGAAGACCATGACAGCGTAGGGCTTGGTGGTGGAGGAGTCGTCCTCAGCAGGCACGTACACATCCAGCATCAGACAGTCCTCACTGGTCTTCCTCCCCGATCCGATCAGCACTGGCATCTGCATGCACCATCATCTCTAGATATTTCCAATAGTACTTACACACTGCCAAAGGAGGTTTTTTTTAATCAAGAATGACTGGGTTTTCGTTGTTGTTGTGTGACAGTAGACTAATACAACTTTTCAAGAGATCACCTAATTCCATGTTGTTCCAAAAGGAGAATGTTGTTTGGTGATTTGAATTTCTCTCCAAGAAACCGTTTCCATGAAAGAAACAGGACAATATACTTAACTTTAAATCCTGTTGGTACCTGCAGTCATGTTTTACTTGTTGACACACCTCATTCCAACTAGGTTTAGATTTGTTTGACAGGCTAAATCATCTTTGGATCGAATACCATTGTGACTCAATTGTCTTCATGTATAATTATACAACAAGCAAACAAAAGCAGACTTGCTTTTGTTTTCTGTTACAATCGTGAAGCCTCAGAACAGTTCCCACTAGCATGGGGGGTTATGGCGTGGCCACCGAGAAGACACCCCATGTCCACTATGGTTTGCTTACTCATTGCGTTTTATCCAGACTGTCAGGCCTATCTAACGTTGAAGACCCACAAGTCAGTGCAAAAATACTGCAACCATTCACTGAGCAGCAAGTTCCTCCAGAAAGGCTTTTAGAGTCACTTTAACAGGTAAAGCATTTGAATGTGTTGCTCAAATAACCCTACAAAGAGGTCAGTCAAACCCGAAATCACCTGGGCCTGGCTTGAACTGGGCAGAACAACACGAAGAAAGCACAGGGGTGGAGAACATCCATTATGGTTTAAGTTTTTTATTTCAAACTAGATCTCGCTTCAGATCAATTACATAGCCTTTAGCACTGATGGGCTCTGTCAATACAAAAGAAATGTATCAATACATATATGCTATTGCAGTGAGCCTCACTGAGACAATTTGTTTCCCCTGCGAATTTCTCATAACTATTGTGAGTTTAATGCAAAATAAAGTGGAAGGAAACAATTGCAATAAACCACTTACAACGTCTCAATTATCTTTTTAAATGACGTTCAAGATGCATTTTTCTAAAAAGGGGGAGGGGGGGGGGAGAATAATGCTATAAAATAGAATCTTTCAATGACACATTTTTATTAGCCCGCCATATTTGTGTAAGAACCATTCCTTAGGCCTTACCTGAAATCGAGTTTCGGCTCCTGAATGAGCCTTCATCATCAGTTCCCCACAGGACTGAAGCTTCACGTTGTGTGAGTTTTGTTAAATGTGTCAGGTCTGTGGACTAATGAAGGCACACAAATCTCTATGGTCTCTCAGAAATAGGCCTAAATTTAGTCCATCAAGCGAGGCTTAGTCAGATTCCCACACTAGTAGTAACGTAATTCCCATGAACCAAACCATTGAAGTTTTTTGACACTTCCGTCAACACTGGTATGGAAGTGAAGGAAACATAACTACAGACCAATTTATGAGTCAGGACATTAAAGCCTCTCAATGAATCCAGACATGAAGTTTCTGTTACTCCATAAGTGATTATAATAAAGAGTTAAAATATGTGACTGAAGTTTTGTGACAACAAGCTTTTGCTTTGTTTCTAGCCGTAATATATTTTGCTTCAAAAAAGCCCCCAAAAGACCATCACACTGAATAATTAATCAGATAATCGTGAGCAATAACAAACATCACCCATAAGTGATGACTCATGACTATAACTTACTCAGTGATTGTGCAAAGCTAGATTCCTCGCTCCCAAAGATAAATAGCAACACGCAGCTGCAACAATATCGTAACAAACAACCTCTCTGAGAGTATTCAAGGCAGTTTGCTAAATTAAGGTTTCTCACCTGTGGGACAGCAGAGCAGGATTTTTTGTCCTGCCTTAAAAAAACTAACACCTTTCCCTTCCCAGTCCAGGATGGCCTCGGCATCTGAACCTCCTCTCCCGACCCAACAGAGGGACAATGCGGGTAGGGAATTACCCATTTAAGCAGTCATCTTCCTTCCTCTGTCTCCCTGCACACGATCCCATCTCAGGGTCCCCCAATGAGCGTTTAGATGGGCACAGAGCAGATAGGAACTGGGATCATCAGAGCCAGGAAAGAGCACAACCACTGCCACTACCATCTTCACTCTGCATCACTACATATCAAGCTTTCACAAGATATGAATAACAGGAACTAGTTTAAAATAAGAACTGAGCTAGAAGTTTCTGACTTGGACATGTAGATTCAACAGTGATTCAGTATCACGAGGTATTGCTAGTGGCTGTCCTTCATTCTGTTGTACTTTGTGTTTTGATCGCCAGGTCTTGTTTTTGTTTTTGTTTTGCATGATGATAACAAAGTGGTAAAAATATCAAGAACAACAGTGTACAGCTGTGCCAGAAATGAAAAACTCACACCATGTAAGAGCACTGGATGGATCTACTCTCTTCACCAAGCCACAATTACTATACAAAACATTAATAATTCTTCTATTTTACGGTGAAACTCAAATTACAATATAATCTTTAGTTCTGACTGTAATGAAAGCTAGTAAAAAATAATTTTCAAACGTAAAAAGAAACATAGTCCTGGTATATACTCAACTTGAAAGTTTGGGTTGTTTTTTTTTACCGAGTAATTTCCAGAATCTCAAAAAGATATTATACCAGTTTGGAATCAAGATAAGAGAGCCAGTCAAGCACACACTAATTAAGTCTAAAAAAGAATAACAGACAAAAACAAGTGAAATCTCTATCAATCAACGGTATTACCCTGAAGTTTTATTAAAATTATTAAATGGAACTAAGCGTACAAGAAAACATGGTATAAAAAAATCCCAGGATTTGCATGTAGAACATTTGAAAAATATGAACACCCCCCAATGCAAATAAAGATCTTTAATAATCATAATGCTTAATCCACTTTTTACAGCTAAAGCAGTGAGGGAAATCATTCACACGCTAAAACCTAAACAAAGCCTAGTGCATGAGCAGAAATTATCTGAAGAATTCCTGAAGAGCATCATTGCTCAATCTGCAGGATATCCACAAACTGATTTAACTTTAAAACCCAGCCAACCATGTTTGTCTATAACCCCCCACCACAAAGGCTATAGAGATTTTAACTTCCGTCTGTCCTCATGGAACAGTCCCTGGTAAAGAAGCTCATGGCAAAATGCACCCAATATCTTGGAAAAACGGAAGGGATTGTGAATACACAGATTACACAGCAAAAATGTACTATCTGTTGCTAGTTTTACTAACAGTTTCCATTACTATTACTTTTGCTAGCTTTATCAACAGGTGAGTTTTGGCTGAATAGATGTAATAAATGGCATCCTTCTTTCTTGTTGCTGTCATTATTTATGCGATTCAACTGTTATAACATGTTTACAATTTACTATATCATTGATTAATTTATCTCTAAGAAAAGAGTTTGTTTTTTTCCATTTACACAATTTAATAAGAAAAAGTGGTAGCTCCATGTGTACATGAATTGTTACCTTTTGCAAAAAAGAACACGTAACCTTGTTACAAGAGAGTTTCAATACTGAAAGTCATCAAGAATCATGGATGGAAAATAAAATCATGAAGTTAAAATGTATGATTGTGTTTGGGGGAGAATTGTTTTAAATTGTATTACAACAAAACTTCCTGAACAATATCAGCAACACCATAGCATACCACAGGGCTAACTGTGACACTGACCACCAGCTGAAAATGCAGAAAACAGCAGTATGACATCTTTTTCTTTGCCTACATTGACCTTACAAAGTGTTTGATTCGTGAGCATGGAGAGTTTGTTCCAATTGCTGAAATACCGAATTCCATACGGTATCCTGTAACAATTGGGAATAAAGAGTATCAATCAAGCAAACACTTGCTCAATCGATTGAGTCCCCAAGTGAAACTCAGGCCTAAAAAGTTCGCACTGCTCCAAGAGAATTGTCAGCAAAAATCAAACACCTGCAAGACTGCCTGTGCTGACCTTGACCAAAATAAAAGCGCTGAACTGTGAAGATTAGTGGAGTTTCTCAGGAAAACCCTCTACGACCTCAGCCTACCATGATGCAAAAAAAGACACAAGAACACCGACTAGACTGAGACAACTCACTGAAATGGAACCCAAATGGAAATCATTGCCAAATGGCTGCACTGTCAACTACAAGTCGAAGCCCCATTCAGTAAAACCTGCAGCCCTGAGAACTACTCACAAACAAAGCCCAGCAAAAATGACAGTGTCAAACAATTGCTGGCTTCAACTTTCAGACAACATACAAAAGGATGTGAACACTGAGAACATCAGGAAAATTACCAAGGTAAAAAGTAAAGTTCCCATAACCTAAGTTGGACGTAGGGGATCGAGGATCAGAGAACATAACAGCGTCTCTAGGGCCACATATTGAGGGCGGCGCCCATACACCTCTCTCACGCTACTTCCCTGACCCTAAAGAGCAGGTGCCCGTTTTATAGCTGGGTGTACAGGGGGTCTGTAATGAAGCCAAGGTGCGCAAATGGTCACTCCATCCAATTGTAATCAAAAAATGGAAAAACCCCAGGCGCTGACGGCCCCTTAAAATGAATAAGTAGGAAACATTTTACATGATGACTAATGGAATTTTGCACTCACGTTCAAATGGGAAAGGATATTAGCATACAATTATATTCATATTTCTGATTTAGAATAAGAGAAATGCAAGAAACTGCAGGGTTGTTTACTGCAAAAGGAATCACACACACACACCACACACACACAACACACACACACACACCCCACACACACACACACTCACACACAGAGTCTTTCCAAACTCTCAGCTGCTTGCCTTCTTCAAAGCGGTGTTGTTGCTAATCCCAGTAAATTCAAAGCACAGGTCAAGGAGGCTTTGGAAGAACTGTGCAGTGTAAAATACTTCTGGGTGCAGCTGGTGGTCACCAAGGAGACCTATGAGGATCAGAGATCCTTCATGTTTGTTGAATCCTATGACGACGTCCACGTCCCCTGCTGCATTGTCCGACAGGAGGTCAACGTCCTGGAAAAGCTCTCTAGGTTGACGAGGAACCAGCTTCCCTGTGACAGAAAATCCAAATGTATCAGGAGCTTCGTCCTTGGTGCAAAAGCTGGAGTAAGGGAGGGAAAATGAGCCGATTGCAACCGAAAATATGGTAGGGGATATAATTACATACAACGAAGCAAGGCGTACCGGAAATGGAGTGTACATGAGAACTGCGTGATGCTCCTAATGTCAGTCACATGTTGGTATCAGTATCATTGTTATTATCATATTATTTATTATTATTATTATTTTTATCTCATCATTATCATTATTATATACTTGATAATTACATTATCATCATTTTTAACTTCATTTTCACTGGGTGGGATGCCGTTTCATTGGGTCCAATGTTTTACTGATAAACAGAGTGCAGAATTACTGTTTTCAATTCTACATTGAAATTTAACATTAGGCGTTTGTATGGTATGCATTTTATATTACTTGCATGGTATGTATGCAGACCATTGCATGGGTGGGCATGTGCACTCTGTCTGGTCTACAATAGATTGGCAAGAAATTGCAGCCACTGTTACTTTTCAAGGTAAGACTGGCTTTGTTGTATTTAATTCTTGCTCATTCATGTAGCCCTCCACTCTATGCACATGAGATTTGAGAAGCATGGTGTTCTGGAGACAATACATCCATCACATGTAAACAAGAAAGCATGTCTTACCGTATTTCCATTTGAGGAAGAGCTCTATGATTGATTGACTCGTGTTCGGTGTTCGACCCATATTTTTATATCACAAAAGTTTGCTGACGTGGTAACTTTTGTCCGTCCAGCTGCTTTCATGGCAATGTTTATCGTAGAATCCACAAGGGACTTTAAAAAAAAGTGTTATGTTTAAAAAAAAGTGATGCATCTTGTAAATAAAATCTATTGTGCGTCTTGGATAAGGAAACACATCAAACTCATCTGAATTTGTTTACATGTGCTTACCTTTTGATTAACACTTCTGCATTGTCAACAGCTTTTAGTATTAACAAAATTCAGCATAGAAGTCTTTGCTTTAAAACAACAACCACACAATAAATAAAACAATTCCAGAAAAAAACTTACCATCAACCACACCGAAAAAGTAGCTAAAGAATGAAGATGTCATTTGATATTCGATTGCTTTCTTCATAAAGTGGTCCAATGGCTGCTGTTTCAAACACTCCGACATTTGCTTACTGTTGTCTCCCTGGCAGTCAAACTGATTTGCCAAACCTTTGAAAATGGCCTGCTTGTCAAAGCGGTCAACATAGTTCAAAATTGTCTCTGGAGATCCGCTTTGCATGATGGCTCTCTTGAAGAGTCCCTTGGATTGAGGCATGATCAGATGAAAGCCCACACTCCAGCTGCCTGCTGACTCTCCAAAAATGGTGATTCGGTCAGGGTCACCTCCAAAGGCATGGACATTGTCCTTGACCCAGCGCAGGGCAAGGTTCTGGTCCCAGAGCCCCAGGTTTTCAGGGACAGCATCATCACCAGAATAAAAGAAGCCCAGCACTCCAAGACGATACTGAATGACCACCACAATCACCTTCCCGTCTGCAACCAGCTTTGAGGGTCTGAAATCACCATTTGTTTGATGCTGTTGTTCAAATACACATACATCACACACACACAAACACCACCAACATCACCACCACCATCCCCATCCCTGCACACACTTGAAATTCAGTTATTTCTGGCTTTTCCACCCTATATTTGTAGCACCATGTGTACAGAATTACCTTTAACTCAGACTAGCACAGGTCAAATCATACACCTTTCTTTGCCACAATCTTTAAAAGCACTGAAGAGATTGAGTATTTTGCAATCTCATTTCAAAAATTCTCTGCTACATATATAAAAACGACATGTAATGGCTAAGATATTTAACACATTTTTTGTATGTCCTTCTGATACGCCTTGTGTACATTTAGCATGATGTTTACTGGCACATCTGAGCACAAAGAATCAAATTTTGGCAACAGGAAGTATTTCATAATTAAAAGGACAATGACCCGGAGGCCTTTTTGGTTAACTGATTCAAAGCAATATTTTGGGATATTCTGGTGTTCGCAAAATTTGTTTGTTAAACACAGTCTCATTTTCAGTGGAAGGATAGCTTAACAATAGTGTAAAGATCAGTAGTGCAAAAGATTTCACCATCAACAATCAAAAACTTTTTTGGCATATAATTAAAAGAGTGCAAGCCCACTTTTAGATCTGATAGTGCTGCTAATAGAATGATCAGTTGGGTCACATCATCTACATCTTCAACTTTTCTTTGGCCAACAAAGACATCTGTTGTAGAATCTTTACCTCACAGAGTTATCTATCCTTTACTTGCTGCTTTTAAGTGGGTACTAACCATCAACTTTCATTCTCAATTCCTATTATATAGTAAGGGATTACTCATATAAACCAAACAGATTTGTTTTTAAAACCTTCATTGTCTTTTTCTTAGTCCCTTTTCAAAGATGGGCCAATCAAGTGATCTATATAGGGGACCAAGATAACTTTTCAAAGAAAAAAGTTATCAAAATGGTATTTAAGATTACCTGTAGGTAAAAGCATCCCCCATGAGAAGTCCTCCTCCATGGATGAAGACCATGACAGCGTAGGGCTTGGTGGTGGAGGAGTCATCCTCAGCAGGCACGTACACATCCAGCATCAGACAGTCCTCACTGGTCTCTCTCTCTGGCCCGATCAGCAAATTCACCTGCATGTACCATCATCTCTTTTCCCCATTAATACTTACACACTGCCAAAGGAATTTTTACAATGAAAAATGGCTGGTTTTTGTTTTATGACAGTATATTGATACAAGAGATCATGTCATTCCAAAAGAAGAAATTTTGTTTGGGCAATTTATTTCCCTTCAAGAAATTATTTCCAAGAACTGAGCTGGAAATGTGTTAACTTTAATTAAAACTTGCTGGCTCCTGTTGGTAATGGTACTTCTTTTGACAGCACCTGGTTCTAGAATAGGATTGGATTTGTTGGATATGCTTGCTGAATGTTTGTGTCAAATGGCTTGTGGCATGACTCAATTGTCTGTGCATACACACATGCAGACAAGTACATTTGCTTTTGTATGACTTCCAAACGTGACAGTGTCATAACAGTCCTCACTGGGCAGTAATTTGTGCTTTTGGCCACAAAGAAGACATGCCATGTCCATTAGAATTTCTTTTTACACACACAATTTCTCAGGCTCTGGCAGTCTCTAATCTAGAATTTATGAGCACACGATAAGTAGAAACACTGCCTCCATGCAAATGAGCATCTCTTTCTTACCAATACAACTTCTAGAGTCACTTCACCAGTAAGAAGTTGAGGGTATTGCCCAAATAACCTGATAAACAAGACAGGTACACTAACTGCACATCCTAGGTCTGCCTGACACTGGGAAATATGAAAGAAAGAACAGGCATGGATAACAACCAGTTTGATTAGTTTTGTTTTAAATTATGACCAGATCACCAGTGGTCTTCAAAAATCATCTTTATCATGGTCAGGCAGTAAACAAAATGTCCTAGATTCTTTTAGCTCTTTGCCTCCTGATCTAATGGAGACCTCTTTTCGTTTCTCCAGCATTTCTCATAACTGTTGTGAGATAAGATCAATGTGTGCAGGGTTAGTGGATTAACGAGTGACATCAATTTCTAAGTTTTCTTCCGGAAATATGGTTAGTTTATTCTTGAAGCAAGACTCAGTAAACTATTTTCTCTGGGTTAATGACATATTTTGGTCTGCTCAACAACAGCCGGCCATGAACCCTGACTGGAAGTTTTGACACTTCTCTGGACACTGGCATGAAATGAAGGAGAACCAAACTAAGGCCAAACCACGACTGTGGATGACTCTTAACTCTAAACTCCCGATCCAAGTAATGAAACCAGACATAGCCCCCAAAAGAGCATGAACAAAAATACTAAATACAAAAGAAAACGAATGAAGGAGTTTTATTTCATGACGGTAACAGAGTAAGCCCTAAATGCTTTTACTTTACATCTAGAAACCCGATACTGTGAGTATACAAGCTCATGATCTTCCATCCATAAACTCCCAGTGTTAATCAGGGCATTAAGATGATGTTAAATTCAGGTTTGTCACCTGTGGACAGGCAGGCATGATTTTGTCTGCCTCAAACACCTTCCCCTTCTCCAATCCTGGATGGGCCTCTGGCATCTGAAACCTCCTCTCCCCAACAGGAGGGACAGCATAGGGAATACCCAGATAGCCGTGCATCTTCCTCCTTTGTCCCGTCTACAACAATCCCTTGCAGAGCCCCCCATGGAGCGTTGATGATGGGCACAGAGCAGACTGACTGGATCACCAGAGCCAGAGAAAGCACAACACTTGCCCTCCATCTTCAGCATCTGCAATAATGTAGAACAAGATCTTAAATTTTAATGAAAGACACTGTTCTTGAAATAAGAAGTGAGCTAGAAGTCTCTGACCTAGTCATAGAGATTCCACAGTGTTTCAGTTGAACAAAATGGACATACACAAAATTTCACCACTGGTGAACCTCTGACCTCAAGCCAAAGAAACTAAAACAAAATTATAACAAAAGTATAACAAAATAGTTACTTGTCATTGCACTTGGAAATGTGAGTGGTTTGCTTGTTATTAAGATGAGTGATATTTATTTTTCTCAGCTAGAGCTCTGAGGTTCACCAATGATAAGATTTTTGCATATGCAATCGTTTTTGTCCACCGATAAGGTACCTGCATTCTGACTTCGAAGATAAGTAATAAGATAATTTTTTAATGAAAAGAATAAACAGTTCCCTTGGTTTACTTAAGAATGTGCAAAACTATGAAAGATTTATTTTTCACAAATAATTGAGATATTAAAAAAAATTAATAATTACCTATTTGTATTTAGGATGAGAGACTTGTCAAGCATGACCAAATTAAGCATTGAAAAACTACAGCACAAACAAAAGAAAATCAGAGCAAATATCAAAACACTCAACAGTATTGACCCTTTAGTTAACTGAAAATAATTGGTGAAACTAAGTACAACTTTTTTTTAAAAACACTGTCTCAATTTTTTCTTTCTCCATAACATGCTTTAGAACAATTAAAACTATTAACATCACCACTACAAATAAAAGATATTTGAGAATCATAATAGGATATGCTCAAGTAGAAAAGTGAGGAAATCGTACTAAAACTTAACAAAGCCTGTGTACATGATAAAATATTTTACGAGTTCCTGAAAGGCTTGTGTGACCCAGTGTTGTTGGTGCCCACAAAGAATTTTACTTAAATCGTTGCCCATTGAAAAGCCCTGATGAACAAGATATTGGCAAAATGGAACCACCATAAAAACAGAAAGGACAGAGATGTTGCATTTCATTGCAAAAGCATTAGTTTACTTATATGTTTGCAAGTTAACTTAGGAGTTCATTAAGCTGTTACTTTTACTCGCCTACTCAACAACATTTTTTTTCTAAACAGATTTGATAAATGGCCACAGCTCTTCTTTCTTGCCTTCATTGTTAAGGGCATTCAAGTATTGATCGTTTTCCAAAGTCCAACCCCTCGTCCACGTCGTGGGAAACGGAAACAGGTCAAGCTGGCTAACGGGGCTCTGGTGAAGCTGTGACTGGCCTAGCAAGCCGACAGTGGATTTATCAACTGCTAATAAAACTGAAAAGAGGGCACAAACGACGGATACAACGGAAAACGACCCCGCAATGGAAACGGACATCGAGATAGGGAAAATGACTACATTGGAACATGGAACATTCGGGCTAACCCCTTTTTCCCCCCCCAACCAAAAATTTTTTAAAAACAGAAAGGGAAAAATTAAAAAAATTTTAACAAAAAGGGAAAAGTAAATTTTTAAAAAATTTCCCCCCCCCCCCCTTTTTTTTCCCCCCCAAAAAAAAAAAAAAAAAAAAAAAAAAATTTTAAAAAAAAAAAAAAAACCCCCCCTTTTCAATTTTTTCCCCCCAAAAAAGGGGGGAAAAAATTTTTTCCCCCCCTTTTTTTGGGCCCCTTTTTTTCTTTTTTTTGGGGGTTTTTTTTTAAAAAATTTTTTTCCCCTTTTTTTTTTTAAAAAAATTTAAAAACACCCCCCCCCCCCCCCTTTTTCCCCCCCCAAATTTTTTTTCCCTTTAAAAAAAAATTTTTTTTTTTTGGGGAAAAAAAAAAAGGTTTAAAAAAAAAAATTTTTTGGGGGGGGGCCCCCCCCCAAAAAATTTTTTTTTTTTGGGGGGGGGGTTTTTTTTTTTTTTTGGGGGGGAAAAAAAAAAAGGGGAAAAAAATTTTCCCAAAAAAAAAAATTTGAAAAAAGGGGCCCCCCCAAAAATTTTTTCTTTTTTCCCTTTTGGGGAAAAAAAAAAGGGGGGTTTTTTCAAAAAAAATTTAAAATTTCCCCTTTTAAATTTAAAAAAAATTTTTTTTTTTTTTTAAAAAACCCAAAATTTTGGGAAAAAAACCCCCCAAAAAAAAAGGGTAAAAAAAAAGGGAAATTTTTTCCCCCCCCAAACATCCCCTTTTTGGGGGGAAAAATTTTCCCCGGGGGGTTTTTTGGGCGGAAAAAAAAAAAAGCCCAAAAAACGGGGGGGGTTTTTTTTTTTTTTTTTGGGGGGGCCCCTTTTTTGGGGGGTTTTTTTTGGGAAAACCCCCCCCTTTTTTTTAAAAAAAACCCCCTTTTCATAAAAACCAAAACCGGGAAATTTTTTTGGTCCCCCGGGGGGGGTTTTTTTTTCCCCTTTTTTTTCGGGGGTTTTTTTTTTTTTTTTTAAAAAAAAACCAAGTTTTAAAAGGGGGGAAATAGGTTTTTTTTTAAAAAAAATTTTTACCTTTTTCAAAAAAACCCCACCCAGTTTCCTTTTGTTTTTTTAAAAAATTTTTGGCCCCCCCAAAAAAAAACCCCCCCCTTAAAATTTAAAAAAAAAAAAAGGGGGGGGTTTAAAAAAAAAAAAAAATTTTTCCCCCCAAATTTTCTTTTCCCCCCAAAACCCTTTTAAAAAAACCCAAAAAAGGGAATTTCCCCCCCCCTTTTGGAAAGGGGGGGGGGAAAACCCCCCCCCCTTTTTTTTTTTAAAAAACCCCCAAATTTTTTTGCCCAAAAACCCCCCCGGGTTTTTTAATTTTCCCAAAACCCCCCCCCCCCAAAAAAAAGGGGGGGGAAAAAACCCCCAAACCCTTTTAAAACCCCAACTTTTTCCCCCCTTTCCCCCTTTTTTCCCCCCCCCCAAAGGCCCAAAAAAAGGGCCCCCCAAATGGAAAAATTCCCCAAATTTTTTCCCCCGGGTTGGGGGGGAAAAAAAAAAATTTTTTTTCCCCTTAAGGGGAAAATTTTTTAAAAAAAAAAACCCCCCAAAAAAAATTTTTTTCCCAAATTTTTTTTTTAAAAAAAAAGGGGGGTTTTTTTGGGGGGGAAAAGGGTTTTTAAAAAAAAAAATTTTTAAAACAAAAAAAAACCCCCCAAAAAAAAGGGGAATTTTTTTTTTTAAAAAAATTTTTTTTAATAAAAAAAAAAAAAAAAAAAAAGGGGGGTTTTTTAAAAAAAAAAAAAAAAAAATTTAAAAAGGAAAAAGAAAAACCCCCCTTTTTTTTCCCCCCCCTTTTAAAAAAACTTAAAAAAAAACCCAAAATTTTAAAAAAACCCCCAAAAAAAAACCAAACCAAAAAAATTCAAAAAAAAAAAAGGGGGGGGTTTTTTAAAAAAAACCCCCCCCAAAAAAAAAGGGCCCTGAAAGCTAAATTTTCCCCCCCAAAAAAAAATTTTTTTAAAAAAAACCCCCTTTTTTCCCCCCCAACCCTAAGGGGCCCCCCAAACCCCCCCCCCCAACCCCCCCCCCCCCCCCAAACCCCCCCCAAAAAGGGGGGGGGCCCCGGGTATTTTTTCCCCCGGGGAAAAAAAAACCCCCCCCGGGGCCCCCCTTTAAAAAAAAACCCATGTTTTTTTTAAAAAAAAAAAACGGGGGCCCCCCCCAAAAAAAATTTTTAAAAAAAAAATAAAAAAAAAAAAAATTTTAAAATTTTTTTTTTTTTTTCCCCAAAAATTTTTTTAAAAATTTTAAAAAAACCCCAATTCCCCTTTTTTTTCCCCTTTTTTTTTTTTTAAAAAAAAACCCCCCCCCTTTTTTAAAACCCCGGTTTGGAAAAAATTAAATTTTTTTTTTTCCTTAACCCCCCCAAAATTTCCGGGTTAAAAAAAAATTTTTTGGGGGTTTTGGTTTTAAAAAACCCCCTTTTCCCCCAAAGGGCCCCCAAAAACCCCCCAAAAAAAAAAAATTTTTAACCCCCCCCCAAAAAAGGGGGGTTTTGGGGGGGAAAAAAAAAAAAAAAAAACCCCCTTTTTGGGGGAAACCCCCCGGGGGGGGAAAAAAAACCCAAAAAAAAATTTTTAAAAAAAATTTTTTGGGGGGAAAAAAAAAAAACCCCAAAAAAAAAACCCCTTTTTTTAAAAAAAAGGAAAAAATTTTCCCCCAAAAAAAAGGGGGGAAAAAAAAATTTTTTTTTAAAAAAAACCCCCCAAAAAAAACCCCCCTTTTTAAAAAGGGGGGTTTTTTTTTTTCCCCCCCTTTTTTAAAAAAAAAAGGGGGAAAAAAAAAAAAAACCCCGGGTTTTTTTTTTAAAAAAATTTCCCCCCCCCCCCCGGGGGGAAACCTTTTGGGGCCCGGGTGGGGGGGTTGGGTTAAATAAAGGGGGGGGGGAAAAAAAATTTTTTTTTTCCCCCCCCTTTTTTTTTTGGGGGTTTTTGGGGGCGGGGCAAAACCGGGGAAAGCTTTTTTTTTTTTTTGGGGGGGGGTTTTTAATTTTTTTTTTTTAAATTTTTTTTGGGGGGTTTCCCCTTTTTTTTTTTTTTTTTTTTTAAAAAAAAGGCCCCAAAATTTGGGGAAAAAAAAAATTTTTTTTTTTTTTAAAATTTTTTTTTTTTTTCCCCCCCTTTTAAAAAATTTTCCGGGGGGGTTTTTTTTTCCTTTTTCCCCCAAAAAGGGGGTTTATTTTTTCCCCCCCAAATTTTTTTATTTTTTTTTTTTTAAAAATTTTTTTTTTAAATTTTTTTTAATTTTTTTGGGGGGGGGGGGGGGGGTTTGGGGGGGGGGGGGGGGGGGGGGGGGGGGGGGGGGGGGGGGGGGGGGGGGGGGGGGGGGTTTAGCCTAGTTGTGGGTTTTTCCCCCATACAGCTTGGGGCCCCCCAAAAAAAAACCCCAAAATTTTTTTTTAAAAAAAATCCCCCCACCCCCCCCCGGCCCCCTTAAAAAAAAGGGCCCCCAAAAAACCCAAAAATTTTGTACTTTGTGCATTGCCTTTCACAAAAAAACCCAAAGGGCATTCAGTTAAAAAAGGGGGGGGGGGGGTTTTTAAAAAAAAAAAAATTTTTTTTGGGGGGGGGGGGGGGGGGGGTTTTTTTTGGGGGGGGGAAAAAATTTTTTTTTGGGGGGGTTTTTTTTGGGGGGGGGGGGGGGGGGGCCCCCCGGGGGGGGGGGGGGCCCGGGGGGGGGGGGGGGGGGAAAAAAAAAAGGGGGGGGAAAAAAAAAAAGGGGGGGGGGGGAAAAAGGGGGGGGGGGGGGGGGGGGGGAAAAAAAAGGGGGGGGGGAAAAAAGGGGCCTTAAAAAAAAAAAAGGGGGCAAAAGGGGGGGGGTTTTTGGGGGGGGGGGGGGGGCCCCCCAAAAGGGGCCCCGGGAAAAAAATAAAAGGGGGGGGCAAAAAATTTTAAAAACCCGGGGAAAAAAAAAATTTTTCCCCTTTTTTTTTTTTTTTTTTTAAAAAAAATTTTTTTTTCTTTTCCCCCAAAATTTTTTTTTTTTTTTTTTTTTAAAATTTTTTTTTTTTTTTAAAAAAAATTTTTTTTTTTTTTTTTTTTTTTTTTTTTTTTTTAAAAAAATTTTTTTTCCCTTTTTTTTTTTTTTTTTTTTTTCCTTTTTTTTTTTTAAAATTTTTTTTTTTTTTTTTTTTTTTTTTTTTTTTTTTTTTTTTTTTTTTTTTTTTTTTTTTTTTTTTTTTTTTTTTTTTTTTTTTTCCCCCCCGGGGGTTTTCCCTAAACCTTTCCTTTTTAAAAAAAAAACCCAAAAAAGGGGAAAATTTTTTTCCCCCGGGGCCCGGGGGCCCGGGGGGGGAAAAAATTTTTTCCCCCCCCCCAAAGGGGGGTTTAAAAAAAAGGGGGTTGGGGGGGGCCCCCAAAAAACCCCAAAAAAAAACCCCCAAAAAAAAAAAAAAAAAATTCCCCCCCTTTTTTTTTTAAAAAAACCTTTTTGGGGGGGGGGAAAAAAAAAAGGTTAAAAAAAAAATTTTTTGAACCCCAAAAAAAACCCCAAAAAAAAAAACCCCAAAAAAAAAGGGAAAGAGAAAAAAAAAGGGAAAAGGGGGGGGGCCCCCAAAAAAAGGAAAAAAACCCCAAAAAAAAAGGGGGGGAAAAAAAAAAAAAAGGGGGGGGAAAAATTTTTTCCCCCAAAAAAGGGGGAAAGGGGGGGAAAAAGGGGAATTTTTTAAAACCCCCCCCCTTCCCTCCCTCTCCCCCCCCTTTCCTTTTTTTTTTTTTTTTTTTAAAAAAAAGGGGGAAAAAAACCCAAAAAAAAAAGGGGGGGGGCCCCCAAAAATGTTTTTTTTTCCCTTTCCAAAAAAATTTTCTTTTTTCCCCCCCAAATTTTTTTTCCCCGGGGGAAAATTTTTAAAAAAAAAATTTTTAAAAGTTTTTTAAAACCCCTTTTTTTTTAAAAAAAACCCC
Organism: Rapana venosa; assembly: GCA_028751875.1. Classification (NCBI taxonomy): domain Eukaryota; kingdom Metazoa; phylum Mollusca; class Gastropoda; order Neogastropoda; family Muricidae; genus Rapana; species Rapana venosa. The sequence goes on from CM054137.1 coordinate 53,810,827, forward strand.
CTTTAAATTGGGGAAAATAAGGGGGGAAAAAAACCAAAATTTCCGGGAAAAAAAAAAAAAATTTTTAAAATTTTTTTTTTTTAAACAAAAAAGAAAAAAAAAAAAAAAAATTTTTTTTTTAAAAAAGGGGGTTTTTTTTTAAAAATTTTTTTTTAATTTTTTTTTTTAAAAAAATTTCAAAAAAAATTTTTCCCCCCCCCTTTTTTTTTTTGGGGGGTTTTTTTCCCGGAAAAAAAAAAATTTTTTTTTTTTTTTAAAAAAAAAATTTTTAAATTTTTTTAAAAAAATTTTTTTAAAAAAAATTTTTTCCCCAAAAAACCCTTTTTTAAAAAAAAAAAAAAAAAAAAAACCCCCCCAAAAAAAACCCCCCCCCCCCCAAAAAATTTTCCCCTTTTTTTCCCCCCGGGGGGTTTTGGGGGGGGGTTTTTTTTTAAAAAACCCCCAAAAAAGGGTTTTTAAAAAAAAAAACCCCCCCCCGGGGAGCTTTTTTTTTTTTCCCCCGGGGGGGCCTTTTTTTTTTTTTTTGGGAAAAAAGTTTTGGGGGGGTTTTTTTTTTTGGGGTTTTTTTTTTTAAAAATTTTTTTTTTTAAAAAAAAAAAAGGGGGCCCCCCCCCCTTTTTTTAAAAAAAAACCCCTTTGGGGGGGGGGGGGGGGGGGGGTTTTTTTGGGGGTTTTAAATTTTTTTAAAAATAAAAACAAAAAAATTTTTTTTTCCCCCTTTGGGCCCTTTCCCCCTTTTAAAAACCTTTTAAAAAAAAAATTTTTTTTAAAAAAAAAAAAATTTAAAATACCCAAAAAAATTTTAAAAAATCCAAAAAATTTTTTTTTAAAAAAATTTTTTTAAAAACCCCCAAAAAAAAAAAAAAAAACCCCAAAAAAAAAAAACCCAAAAAATTTTTTTTCCCCCCTTTTTTTTTTTTTTTTTTAAAAAAAAAAAATTTTTTTTTTTAAAAAATTTTTTTTTTATTTAAAAAAAAAGGGGTTTTGTCCCCCCCGGGGGGCCCCCCAACCCCCCCCCCCCCCCCCCCCCCCCCCCCCCCCCCCCCCCGGGTTTGGTTTTTTTCCCCCCAAATGGGGGGTTTAAGGGGTTAAAATTTTTTAACCCCAAAAAGGGAAATTTTTTTGGTTTTTTTTTTAAACCCCCTTTTGGGGGGGGGGAAAAATTTTTTTTTTTCCCCCCCAAAAAAGGACCCCTTTAAAAAGGAAAAAAAAATTTTTGCCCAAAATCAATTTTTGGGGGGCCCCCCAAAAAAAAGGGGGGGGGGGTTTTTTTTTTTGGGGGTTTTTTTGGGGGGGGGGGGAACAAAAAAAAACCCCCCCGTTTAAAAAAAAAATTTTTAAAAAAGGGGGGAAAAAAAAACCCCCCAAAAAAAAGGGTTTTTAAAAAATTTTTTTTCCCCCCGGAAAAACTTTTTTTCCCCCAAAACCCCCCCCAAAAAAAAATTTTTAAAAAAAGAAAAGGGGAAAAATTTTTTTAAAAAAAAAAAGGAAAAAAAAAAATTTTTTTAAAAACCCAAAAAGAAAAAAAAAATTTTTTAAAAATTTTAACTTTATTTTCCCAAAAAAAAATTTTTAAAAAACCCAATTAAAAAAAAAAAACCCCCCCGGGGCCCATCCCAACCCCCCCCCCCCCCCAAAAAACCCCCCCCTTTCCCCAAAAAAAAAAAAACCCCCCCCCCCCTTTTTTAAAAATTTTAAAAAAAATTTTTTTTTTCCCCCCCCCGGGAAAAAACCCAAAACAATTTTTTTTTTTTTTTTGGGGGGGGCCCAAAAAACAAAAAAAAAACCAAAATTGGCCAAAGGGCCCCCAAAAAAGGGGTTTGGGAAAAAAAATTTTTTTTGGGGGGGAAAAAAAAAGGGGGGGAAAAAAAAACCCCCCCTTTTAATTTTTTAATTTTTTTTTTTTTTTTTTTTTTTTGGGGAAAAACCCCCCCAAAAAAAAAAAAATTTTTTAAAAGGGGGCCCCCAAAAATTTGAAAAAAAAAAAAAACCCCCCTTTTTAAACAAAATTTTTTTTCCGGGGAAAAAGGGAAAAAAAAATTTAAAAAAAAACCCCCAAAAAAACCCCCCCCAAAAAAAACCCCCCCCCCAAAAAACCCCCAAACCCCCCCCAAAACCCCCAAAGGGGGGGGCCCCCCCCAAAAAAAAAAAAAAAAAACCCCCCAAAACCCCCCAAAAAACCCCCCCCCTTTTCCCATAAAAAAAAGGGGAAAAGGGAAAATTTAAAAAAAAAAAGGGGTTAAAAAAAAAAACCCCCTTGGGGGGGGAAATTTTTTTTTTTTAAAAAAAAAAAAAAAAAAAAAAAAAAAGGCCAAAACCCCCCCCCCTTTCCCCCCCCCCCCAAAAACCCTTTTTTTTTTTTTTAAAAAAAAAAAAAGGGGGGCCCAAAAAATTTTTTCCCCCCCTTTTTTTTTTTTAAAAAGAAACCCCCCTTTTTTAAAAAACCCCCTTTTTTTTTGGCCTAAAACCCCCCCCCCAACCCTTTTTTTTTAAAAAAACCCCCAAAAAGGGGGGGCCCCCCCCCAAAAAAATTTTGGGGTTCAAAAACCCAAAAAAATTTTTTGGGGTTCCTAAAAAAAAAATTTTTTTAAAAAAACAAAAAAAAACCCCCCCCCCAAATTTTAAAAAAAAAAACCCCATTTAAACGGTTTTAAATTTTTTCCCCCAAATAAAAAAATTCCCCGGCTTTTTTTTAAAATTTTCCCTTAAAAAAAAAAAAAAAAAAAACCCCCTTTTAAAAAAAAAAAAAACCCCCAAAAAACCAAAAAAAGGGGGAAAAAAAAAAAAAAAATTTTAAATTAAAAAATTTTTTGGGAAAATTTTTTTTTGGTTTAAAAAAAAAAACCCTTTTAAAAAAATTTTCGGGGGGGTTTTTTTCCCCGGGGGGTTTTTTTTTTCCCCCCTTTTTCAAAAAAAAAAACCCCCGGGGTTTTTTTAAAAACCCCCGGGGGGGGGTTTTTTTTTCCCCCCAAAAAGGGGAAAACCCCCCATTCCGGGTTTTTTTTTGGGGGGAAAAAAACCCCAAAAAATTTTTTAAACCCTTTTCCAAAAAAAAAAAAAAAAAAGGGGGCCCCCAAAAATTTTTTTTGAAATTTTTTTAAAGGTTTTTCCCCCCCCCCCCCCCTTTTTTCCCCCTAAAAAAAAAAAAACCAATTTTTTTTTTCCCCCCAAAAGGAAAAAACCCCTTTCCCCAAAAATTAAAGGGGAAAAAAAATTTTTAAAAAAATTTTTTTTTTTTTTTAAAAAAAAAAACCCCCCGGGGGGGGTTTTTTGGGGGGTTTTCCCCCCTTTTTCCCCAAAAAAAAAGGGTTTTGGGGAAAAAAAAATTTTTCCCCCTTTTTTAAAAAAAAAGGGCCCCCGGGGGGGGGGGAAAATTTTTTAAAACCAAAGTCCCCGGGGAAAATTTTTTTGGGGTTTTTTTTGGGGGGGGTATTTTTTTTTAAATTTTTAAAAAACCCCCACCCCCCCCCGGGGGGGGATTCCCTTTTTTTCCCGCCCCAAAGAAAAAAGGAAATAAAAAAAAATTTTTTTTGGGTTTTTTTTAAAAAAAATTTTAAAAAAAAAAAGGGGAAAGGGGGGGGAAAAACCCCAAAAAAAAACCCCCCAAAAAAAAATTTTTTTTTGGGAAATTTTTTAAAAAAACCTTTTAAAAAACCCGGGCCCAAAAAAAATTTTTTTAAAAAAAAAAATTTTGAAATTTTTTTTTCCCAATTTAAACCAAAAAAAAAAAAACCCCGGTTTTTAAAATTTTAAAAAATTTTAAAAACCCAAAATTTGTTTTTAAAACTGGGGGAAAAAAAATTTTAAAAACCCTTTTTTTTTTTAAAGTTCCAAAAATTTTTTTTAAAAAAACCCCTTTTTTTTTTTAAAAAGAAAAAAAGGGGGGGAAAAAAAAAGGGGTTTTGGGGGGGGAAAAAAAAAAGGGGGGGTTTAATAAAAAAAATTTTTTGCCCCTTTTTTGGGAAACCCCCAAATTTTTCCCTTTTTTTTTTCCCCCCTTTCCCAAAATTTTTTTTTTTTTTTTTTTGGGCCCTTTTGGAAAAATTTTTTTAAAAAAAAAAACCAAAAAAATTTTTTTTTTCCCCTTTTTTTTTAAAAAAAAAAAACCCAAAAAAAAAACCCCCCCCGGGAAAAAAAACCCCTTTTTAAATTCAAAAAAATTTTTTTAAAAAAAAATTTTTTTTAAAAAAAAGGGGGGTTTTTCCCCCTTTGAAAAAAAAAATTTTTTTTTCCCCCCCAAAAAAAAAAATTTTTAACCCCTTTTTAAAAAACCCCCTTTTAACCTTTTTTCCCCTTTTTTTTTTTAAAAACCCCCCTTTAAAAAAAAAACCCAAACCAAAAAAAAACCCCCCCCTTTCCCCCAAAAAAACCCCCCCCCCTTTTTCCCCCCCCCCCCCCCCAAACCCCCCTTTTTTTAAAAAAATCCCTTTTAACCCTGAAAAAAAAAAAAAAACCCCCAAACCCCCCAAAACCCCCCCAAAAAAAAAAACCAAAAAAAAAACCCCCCCAAAAAAAACCAAAAACAACCCCCCCGGCCCAAACCAAAAACCCAACCAAAAACCCAAAACCAAAATTTTTTTAAAAAAAAAAAAACCCCCCGGGGGCCCCCAAAAATCAGTTGAAAACCCAAAAAAAAAAAAACCCCCAAAATTTGTTTTTTTCCAAATTCCCTTTTTTTTAATAAAAAAATTTTTTAAAAAATTTTTTTTTTCCCCCCCAAAACCCCCCTTTTCCCCCCCAAAAGGGGGCCCCAAAAAACCCCCCAAAAAAAACCCCCCCCCCCGGGGAAACCCCCTTTTGTCTTTTTGGGAAAAAAAAATTTTTTTTTTTTTTTCCCCCAAACCCCCCCCCCCCGGGGGGAAAGGCCCAAACCCCCCCCTTTTTTTTCCTTTTTTTCCCCCCTTTTTTGGGGGAAAAAAAAAACCAAATTTCCCCTTTTTTTTTTTTAAAAAACCCTTTGGGGAAAAAAAAATTTTGCCTCCCCAAAAGGGGGGAAAACCTTTCCCCCCCCCGGGGGGCCCGCATAAAAAAAATTTTTTTTGGGGGGAAACCCAAACCCCCAAAAAAAAACCCCCGGGCCCCCTTTTAAACCCCCCCCCCCCCCTTTTTCCCCCCCCCCCCCCGGGGTTTTTCCCCCCTTTTTCCCCAAAAACCCCCCCCCTTTTTGGAAAAAAAATTTTTAAATTTTTTGGGGGTTTTTTTCCCCCTTTTTTTCCCCTTTTTTTCCCCCTTTTTTCCTATTTTTAAAAATTTTTTTTTTTTTTGGTTTTTTTTTTTTAAAACCCCCCCCCCCCCTTTTTTTTTCCCCCCCTTTTTCCGGTTTTAAAAATTAAAAAAAAAATTTTTAAAATTTAAAAAATTTTTTAAAATTTTTTTAAAAATTTTTTTTTAATTTTTTTTTTTTTTTTAAAAAAAAAAAATTTTTTTAAAAATTTAAAAAACCCAAAAAAGGTTTTTTTTTCCCCCCGGGGAAAAAAAAAAAAAAACCCCAAAAATTTTTGGGGTTTTTTAAAAGGGGGGAAAATAAAAAAATTTTAAAAAAGGGAAATTTTTTTTCCCCCCCTTTCCCTTTTGGGGGAAAAAAAATTTAAGCGGCCAAAAAGGGGAAGGGGAAAATTCCAAAAAAAAAATTTTTTCCCGGGAAAAGTCCCCAAAAATTTCCCCCCCTTTTTTTTAAAATTTTTTTTTTCCCCCGGGGGAAAAAAAATTTGTTTTTTTTTAAAAAAAAAACTAAAAAAACCCTTTAAAACCCCCTTTTTTTAAAAAACCGGGAAAAAGGAAGGGAAATTCCCAAGGCCTTTTTTAAACCCGGAACAAAAAAAAAAAAGGGGGAAAAAATTTGAAAAAAAAAAATTTTTTTTTTTTAAAAGGTTTTTTTCTTTTTTTTTTTTTTTGGAAAATTTTTTTTCCCCCCCCAAAAAAAAAAAAAAAAATTTCCAAAAGGGTTTAACAAAAAAAATTTAAGCCCAAAAAAAAATTTTTTTTTTTTTAAAAAAATTTTTAAAAAAAAATTTTTTTAAAAAATTTTTAATTTTTTCCCCAAAAACCCCTTTTCCCAAAAACCCCAAAAAAAAAACCCCCTTTTCCCTTTTAAAAAAAAACCCCCCTTTTTTTTTTTTTAAAAAGGGAAAAAACCCTTTTTAAAAAAAAAAGGGGTTAACCCCAAAAAAAAAAAAAAACCCCCCCCTTAAAAAAAGGGGGCCCCCCAAAAAAAGGGGCCTTTTAAAAAAAAAAAATTTTTTAAAAAAAAAATTTTTTTCCCCCTTTTTTTTTAAAAAAATTTTTCCCCCAAAAAAAATTTTTTTTTAAAAAAAAAATTTAAAATTTTTTTTAAAATTAAAAAAACCCCCTTTTTTTTTCCCCCCTTTTTTTTCCCCCCCCCTTTCCCCCCCCCCCCCAAAAAAAAAATTCCCAATTTTTTTAAAAAAAAAAAAACCCCCCCCCCTTTTTCCCCCCCCAACCAAAAATTTTTTAAAAACAGAAAGGGAAAAATTAAAAAAATTTTAACAAAAAGGGAAAAGTAAATTTTTAAAAAATTTCCCCCCCCCCCCCTTTTTTTTCCCCCCCAAAAAAAAAAAAAAAAAAAAAAAAAAATTTTAAAAAAAAAAAAAAAACCCCCCCTTTTCAATTTTTTCCCCCCAAAAAAGGGGGGAAAAAATTTTTTCCCCCCCTTTTTTTGGGCCCCTTTTTTTCTTTTTTTTGGGGGTTTTTTTTTAAAAAATTTTTTTCCCCTTTTTTTTTTTAAAAAAATTTAAAAACACCCCCCCCCCCCCCCTTTTTCCCCCCCCAAATTTTTTTTCCCTTTAAAAAAAAATTTTTTTTTTTTGGGGAAAAAAAAAAAGGTTTAAAAAAAAAAATTTTTTGGGGGGGGGCCCCCCCCCAAAAAATTTTTTTTTTTTGGGGGGGGGGTTTTTTTTTTTTTTTGGGGGGGAAAAAAAAAAAGGGGAAAAAAATTTTCCCAAAAAAAAAAATTTGAAAAAAGGGGCCCCCCCAAAAATTTTTTCTTTTTTCCCTTTTGGGGAAAAAAAAAAGGGGGGTTTTTTCAAAAAAAATTTAAAATTTCCCCTTTTAAATTTAAAAAAAATTTTTTTTTTTTTTTAAAAAACCCAAAATTTTGGGAAAAAAACCCCCCAAAAAAAAAGGGTAAAAAAAAAGGGAAATTTTTTCCCCCCCCAAACATCCCCTTTTTGGGGGGAAAAATTTTCCCCGGGGGGTTTTTTGGGCGGAAAAAAAAAAAAGCCCAAAAAACGGGGGGGGTTTTTTTTTTTTTTTTTGGGGGGGCCCCTTTTTTGGGGGGTTTTTTTTGGGAAAACCCCCCCCTTTTTTTTAAAAAAAACCCCCTTTTCATAAAAACCAAAACCGGGAAATTTTTTTGGTCCCCCGGGGGGGGTTTTTTTTTCCCCTTTTTTTTCGGGGGTTTTTTTTTTTTTTTTTAAAAAAAAACCAAGTTTTAAAAGGGGGGAAATAGGTTTTTTTTTAAAAAAAATTTTTACCTTTTTCAAAAAAACCCCACCCAGTTTCCTTTTGTTTTTTTAAAAAATTTTTGGCCCCCCCAAAAAAAAACCCCCCCCTTAAAATTTAAAAAAAAAAAAAGGGGGGGGTTTAAAAAAAAAAAAAAATTTTTCCCCCCAAATTTTCTTTTCCCCCCAAAACCCTTTTAAAAAAACCCAAAAAAGGGAATTTCCCCCCCCCTTTTGGAAAGGGGGGGGGGAAAACCCCCCCCCCTTTTTTTTTTTAAAAAACCCCCAAATTTTTTTGCCCAAAAACCCCCCCGGGTTTTTTAATTTTCCCAAAACCCCCCCCCCCCAAAAAAAAGGGGGGGGAAAAAACCCCCAAACCCTTTTAAAACCCCAACTTTTTCCCCCCTTTCCCCCTTTTTTCCCCCCCCCCAAAGGCCCAAAAAAAGGGCCCCCCAAATGGAAAAATTCCCCAAATTTTTTCCCCCGGGTTGGGGGGGAAAAAAAAAAATTTTTTTTCCCCTTAAGGGGAAAATTTTTTAAAAAAAAAAACCCCCCAAAAAAAATTTTTTTCCCAAATTTTTTTTTTAAAAAAAAAGGGGGGTTTTTTTGGGGGGGAAAAGGGTTTTTAAAAAAAAAAATTTTTAAAACAAAAAAAAACCCCCCAAAAAAAAGGGGAATTTTTTTTTTTAAAAAAATTTTTTTTAATAAAAAAAAAAAAAAAAAAAAAGGGGGGTTTTTTAAAAAAAAAAAAAAAAAAATTTAAAAAGGAAAAAGAAAAACCCCCCTTTTTTTTCCCCCCCCTTTTAAAAAAACTTAAAAAAAAACCCAAAATTTTAAAAAAACCCCCAAAAAAAAACCAAACCAAAAAAATTCAAAAAAAAAAAAGGGGGGGGTTTTTTAAAAAAAACCCCCCCCAAAAAAAAAGGGCCCTGAAAGCTAAATTTTCCCCCCCAAAAAAAAATTTTTTTAAAAAAAACCCCCTTTTTTCCCCCCCAACCCTAAGGGGCCCCCCAAACCCCCCCCCCCAACCCCCCCCCCCCCCCCAAACCCCCCCCAAAAAGGGGGGGGGCCCCGGGTATTTTTTCCCCCGGGGAAAAAAAAACCCCCCCCGGGGCCCCCCTTTAAAAAAAAACCCATGTTTTTTTTAAAAAAAAAAAACGGGGGCCCCCCCCAAAAAAAATTTTTAAAAAAAAAATAAAAAAAAAAAAAATTTTAAAATTTTTTTTTTTTTTTCCCCAAAAATTTTTTTAAAAATTTTAAAAAAACCCCAATTCCCCTTTTTTTTCCCCTTTTTTTTTTTTTAAAAAAAAACCCCCCCCCTTTTTTAAAACCCCGGTTTGGAAAAAATTAAATTTTTTTTTTTCCTTAACCCCCCCAAAATTTCCGGGTTAAAAAAAAATTTTTTGGGGGTTTTGGTTTTAAAAAACCCCCTTTTCCCCCAAAGGGCCCCCAAAAACCCCCCAAAAAAAAAAAATTTTTAACCCCCCCCCAAAAAAGGGGGGTTTTGGGGGGGAAAAAAAAAAAAAAAAAACCCCCTTTTTGGGGGAAACCCCCCGGGGGGGGAAAAAAAACCCAAAAAAAAATTTTTAAAAAAAATTTTTTGGGGGGAAAAAAAAAAAACCCCAAAAAAAAAACCCCTTTTTTTAAAAAAAAGGAAAAAATTTTCCCCCAAAAAAAAGGGGGGAAAAAAAAATTTTTTTTTAAAAAAAACCCCCCAAAAAAAACCCCCCTTTTTAAAAAGGGGGGTTTTTTTTTTTCCCCCCCTTTTTTAAAAAAAAAAGGGGGAAAAAAAAAAAAAACCCCGGGTTTTTTTTTTAAAAAAATTTCCCCCCCCCCCCCGGGGGGAAACCTTTTGGGGCCCGGGTGGGGGGGTTGGGTTAAATAAAGGGGGGGGGGAAAAAAAATTTTTTTTTTCCCCCCCCTTTTTTTTTTGGGGGTTTTTGGGGGCGGGGCAAAACCGGGGAAAGCTTTTTTTTTTTTTTGGGGGGGGGTTTTTAATTTTTTTTTTTTAAATTTTTTTTGGGGGGTTTCCCCTTTTTTTTTTTTTTTTTTTTTAAAAAAAAGGCCCCAAAATTTGGGGAAAAAAAAAATTTTTTTTTTTTTTAAAATTTTTTTTTTTTTTCCCCCCCTTTTAAAAAATTTTCCGGGGGGGTTTTTTTTTCCTTTTTCCCCCAAAAAGGGGGTTTATTTTTTCCCCCCCAAATTTTTTTATTTTTTTTTTTTTAAAAATTTTTTTTTTAAATTTTTTTTAATTTTTTTGGGGGGGGGGGGGGGGGTTTGGGGGGGGGGGGGGGGGGGGGGGGGGGGGGGGGGGGGGGGGGGGGGGGGGGGGGGGGGTTTAGCCTAGTTGTGGGTTTTTCCCCCATACAGCTTGGGGCCCCCCAAAAAAAAACCCCAAAATTTTTTTTTAAAAAAAATCCCCCCACCCCCCCCCGGCCCCCTTAAAAAAAAGGGCCCCCAAAAAACCCAAAAATTTTGTACTTTGTGCATTGCCTTTCACAAAAAAACCCAAAGGGCATTCAGTTAGGAACAAAGTTCGGTTTTTTGGTGGTTTTTTTTGGTTTTTTTTTTGTTTTTTAAAAACAGGGTTAGGGGCCTGTTGGTGTTGTGTTTTGTTTTGACATCCAAAAACCCAAGTCGGAATTGATTAGGGGCAAATGGTTCTTACGCAAAAAAATTTACCCTTTGGGGAACCCCAAGCTCTTCCAAAAGGGCCCGGGCAGGGTTTCCCTCCCGCAGCGACCCGTTGGAGCTCCAAGCACTGCCCCCCAAGGGTTTTCCCTCCTCCTGTCCCCTCTGAGTTATTAGAGTCTAAAAACCATCCCGCCCCTTCTCACTGATGTTGGTAATGTGGATGGGGTGGGCTGCCCCTTTTCTTTTCCCCAACCTTATTTGGGAGAACTGTCGTCATTAGATTGCTGTTTTGTTTTTTGTTTGCATGACCAACACTTCAGGGCCCGTGCTTATAAATTGTAGCCAGCATTTTTTCCCTTTTTACTGGGTTTTTAATTTACAAAATTTGGGGTTAAAAAATTTGTCATTAATGCCAAAAAAAGACCCCGGGGGGAGATAGTGAAAATAGAACACTTGTCCTGCCCCTGAAAAAAATGATATTAAAAAGGGGGTTTAAAAAAGAAACAAACATCTGGACCCTTTAAAAAAGATGTGGGCAAGCTGAGTAAAAAAAAGATGCTAACCAAATGCTTGAAATTTTAAAAAAGAAATCTATGTTTAAAAATACTTTTGAAAGAATGGGAAAGAAAAAAGAGGCCCCCCACCAGAAAAAGAAACTGGAATGACCTGAAGAAAAATGTACAAAATTTTCCTTCTTCTTTTCCTTCTTTTTCCCAAAACTACCCAAAAGGGAAACTTAGGGAAAAAAGGGAAAAGAAACAACCAAAAGAGTTCATTAGGATGAATTTTCTTTTTCAGCAAGAAAAAAACAAAAAAAATACTACAGGAAAAACCCTTTTTATTAAAAAATTAGAAAAAGATCAGAAGAGAAAAAATTTTTGGTTTTTGAAAAATTTTAAATGCAAAAAAAATTTAAAAATTGCTAATTTCCCTATAAGGGCAAAAAAGTTTTTTCTGGGGAAATTAAAAAGTAAAAGGAAGTTACCCGTCATTTTAAAAAAAACAAAGCCTGAATGACAACGGGGGGAAAAAACCTTTTCCAAAAAAAAAGAACTCTTTGAAAAACCCGCAAAAAACACTTATGACTAAACTCGAATGAAAATTGCAAAACCTCGAAACTTTTCCCCCTAAAACCCTGAAGCTACTGATTTAAAAAGAAGGCAAATCTGTTTTGGTTTTTGGCAAAATACCAAGTTGGGCCCAAACCTTCCCATTTTTTCCGCTTTACATCACACGAAAAAGAAAATTTTGGGGGACCCCGAAAAGGGCCCCCCAAGCAACAAAAAAATTTTTAAAATTACCCCAAGGCGGGAACACTAAAAGGGGTGGCCAAATTTTTTACCCCAATAAAAACCCCCCTAGTTTTTCCCCAAAAAAAGCAAAAAATTTTTCAGATCTTCTTCTTTAACCCAATAAAAGTAAAGGGGGAAAGAGAGGGTAAATTTAATTTTCAAGCACGATGTAGAAGTGGAAAAAAACAAAAAAACATGCTTTTGGGGCTTCAGAAAACTGGTAGAAAAAAAAAAGAAAAATTGAAGGTAAAAGGATTCATAACTTTCAAAGGGCCCATTTTAAGGGTTTTGAAAAGTGTTCCCAAAAATCACCCTTGTTTTTTTTACAATGCTTTGAAATGGGTTTCCAAAGCATCTTGTTTTTCATTGCCCAAAATTTTTTTCAAAACAGAAGGCAACCATTCCCATGGAATGGGGGATCACTTTGAGTTCTTTGCTATAAAGGGGGAAAAGGGGTTCCCCCAGGGTTTTCATATTTTTTTCCCCACATCTTTTTCAGATAAAAAAAAAAAGATCATGGGAAGGCAGACATGGGTAATTTTGGGGATAAAACAGGAGCGGGAAAAACCGCAAACCCCAGGTACGCTGATCCGCATTCGGCCAACCATATCACAAAAAAAGGGGGGAAAGCTTTTCTACAGAGAGCAAAAACTTTCGGCCTAAGTCAAATGCCAGGTTAATGGTTACAGTCTCCCTCAAAAATATCAAGATCACTGGAAAATATAATATCTGACTACATGAAATAAAAACTGAGCCCCTTTGATTTGTTGCTTTCAAGGGTCCCGCGCTATATAAATTTTTCCTTTCATTATTAATTTTTATTACACCAATTGGGGTTAAGTTATGTGTCTTTTTCCTTTTTTGGGAGAATTTAAATTTACTTCCCCAATTGAAGGGGGTTCGGGCCCAAAAATTTTTGGGGTTTAAAGTTTTCCTTTTTCCTCAAAGAAGACTTTAAAAGGCAAAGGTTTTTTCCCCTTTTAGAATATGATAACAATAACTTTTTTGGTTCTGGAGAGGGGAAAAATCTTTTCCCAACCCCAACAAAACATCAAAACCCCCAAAGCACATTTAAAATAGAGAGAGAGAGAGGGGAGGAAAAGGAGAAAAGAGAGGGGAAAAGAAAAGGGGGGGGGGGGGGGGGGGGAGGGGGCCCAAAAACCCCCCAAAAGGGAAAAAGAAAAGCTAAAACAGAAAAAAAACTAAACCCCAAAATTTTTTTTTTTTCAAAAAAGATTTTTTTTTTCAAAGGGCTGTGTAAATATTACAAAAATATAATTTTTAAGCTTTCCCCTGTCAGTTGGGGCAAATTTTTCCCTTTTTTAAAGGGTATTTTTTTTTTTCGAATGTTTTTATTTTGATCCAACAAAAAGAAGTCTTAAAAAAAATTCAAATAATTTTTCCTTTTTTTTTTTTTCAAATTTCTTTAGGCATTGCTTTAATTTTAATTTTTTACCTTTCCTGTAAAACGTGAATCAATGTTTGTGAATACAAATTTTGAATTTCATGACTGATGTATACCTTGCTATTGCTAATTACAAAACATCAAAACCCAAAGCACACACATAGGGTGCGTGGGAGAAAATGAATTTAAAATAAATCCCTTTACTTTGAAAAAAAACATCCAAAAAAGGAAAAATGCCCTTTTTTGGAATTGGGGCTTTTGGAAAAGAGAAGGGCCCTTTTTTAAATTTTTTTTGGGGTTAAAAAAAAATATTCCGGGACAATTTTTTTGGGCCCCCCCCCCAAATTTGGGACATAAACCCGCCCCCCCCTTCCCACCTTGAAACAAAAATCTCCCCAAAAGTAAAATATACCACCCCTAGCGCTGGAGAAACAAAAAACTGTGATATTTTTGTATTTTTTAAATTGGGTTTTTAAAAACTTTAAAAATTAATTTTACTTTTGGTTATGGTGGTAAACAATGGCCCCCTTGTGAGACGAAAAGGGGCTAGTGGTATTAAACGATAATGTTGCTTTATTTTTTTTCTCGTGTGTTAAACTGGGAAACAGCGGGGAAGGGGGTGATGGGAAAGGAAGACGCTATGCGGATTGAATAAACTGGGGAAGTTTTTTTTGGGCCTAAACCCTGATATTAAGTCTATATTTTCAAAAATTTTTTAAGTACACCAACCCCCACCAAAACAAAACAAGGTTTCCAACCCAAAAATTTTATCCAGAAAAAAAAGGAGCTGATTTGGTTTGCTCTTTTGTTTTTTGTTGGGGGGGGGGGGGGGGGGGGGGGGGGGGGGGGGGGTCCCAGGTCACTGTGGTTTTCAAATATACATATAACCACCTTTTGGTCTGTTGGGTTTCAATATGCTTTTTTTTTTTTTTTTTTTTTAAAAAAAGGAAACAATTTTTTCCCTTTTTTCTTTGTTGGGGGTTTTTCACTGTCCATGTGTTTTGGGAAAAAAAAAGAAAAAATGTTTTTTTCCCGATCCTCCCCCATTGGGGCCCTACAGCTTGGTTTTCAGGATTATCTCTGTTTTGGCCACACAATTAAATTTAAAATTTAAAGAAAAAATTTTACGGGGTTTTGTATCTTGTGCTGGGAAATTTGGGAAAAAAAAAAACCTAATTTAAAAAAATAAAAATCATTTTCTTCAGTTCATTGGGAAATAGCATGGATGAACCCAAAATAAAAATTCCGACACTGTGAACAAAGGCCCCGGAAAAAGGCCCCCTGTTGTCAGTGTCTGGCTGAAGGGGCAGAATTTTAAAGGGTGTGCCTGGGGAGAAAAAGCTGCAGAAGGTGGACAATGCACAGATCCTCCCTGGGGGGGGCGGTGCCCACGGGCCCCTGTGGGTTTTTGGGTTTTAGGTCATTTGAGTGTCCCGCGTGCAGAAAAACTGAGCCAAAAGAAACCAACGGTCTCCCGTAGGGAACCCCTCCCGGACACCACAAGGGGGGGGTGTGGGTTTTGGAAAAGGGAGTCCTCCCCCCCCTGCTGTAACTGGGGGGGGCCCCTTTACCTCCCAAAGGGCAGCTTGGGGGTGGGGGCTTGGGTTCCCGAAAAAAACCACAAAGAAAATTTTTTTCCCCTTTAAATTGTATACAAATTTAAAAGAAATTTCCCCCCCCCAAACACACACACACCAAAATTTTTTTAATCACACTTTTGGGGCCCGGCCCATACAAAATATAAAGAAAATAAAAAACCATTGCCCCACCAGTTTTAAAGACAAGAAAAGATAGGGACGATAAAAACACACAATAAAAAGGACCATGCTTTCCGTTTTTCGGGCGAGCAGGGGGAGGTTTTTTTAAAATTTTGTGACTGGTGGGTTTAACATCACTGTGTTCTAAAAAAAACAACATCATAAATTGGACATGAACATTTAAAAACACTGAGAGCCCAGGGAAAAATGGAAGAACTTTTATACCCAAAAAAAAAACAGATTGGGAAAATCCTTTGGGTTTGGAATGCCCCTGGAAAAAAAGTCGGAGAAACCCCTACCCCTGAAAGGCCCCAAACTCTACCTTTTTAGTGGCATGAAACAAAAAAATAACGGGGGTTAGATTCCCCATCCACAAAAGGGCAAAAGCGAATACCATTATGGGGTGTCGATCTAGGACTCCCTACCATTGATGGCTGCACCCCTTTTAAATCAAAACCCATAAAAAAGCTTAGCCCCCAACCCAAAACTATCGGTTAGGACGTTTTAAAAATTTTTTTCAACCAAAATGTTCACGATGGGAAATTTAAAAGATTTTTTTTCAAAAACTACAAGACCCTAGAGACCAGATTTCCAAAGAAAGCATCATTTTCAGTTCAGGGTGAAGGAAGGGAAAAATAGGGGGCCGAGGCGAACCCGAATTGGAATGGGATATGGTAAATAAATGCAACCCTGAAACCCAAAGAAAGAGGGTTGAGGGGGTTTAAAAATTTGGGGCAGTTTCAACAACCTGAAGGTGGGTTAACCCCATTTGGTCCACACAAATTTTCTTGGATGGGCCCTGGGACAGCCCCGGGGAAAACCCCCAATTTTAAATTGACTGCATCATGGCAAACGACCCCCTTTCAATTTAAGTGTCAATATTGAAAAAAACCGGAGCTTTCCAAGAGCAGACATAGGAAACGATATAGCTTGTGAAAAGATGACATTTAGGAAAACCCCCCCAAGAGAAAGAAGAAGCAGGGAAATTTAAGGTTAAAATTCCAATTAAAAAAATAAAGAACCAACTTTACAAAAACTTCAAAGGGAAAAAACAGGAAGAAATTTGCTTTCCCCTCCCGTTTTTCCCCCCAACCCCCGGGCAACCCAAAATAATTTCCTTTATAAAAAGCTTTTAAAACGCGGGGGACGAAACAGCTAACAAAATCCCTTTGGGAAAAACCCCATGTAAAAAACCCTGGGGGCACAGAAACCTACTCAAAAATGTGCGACAAAAGCAAGAATTTAACATGAAAACCCAAAAGAGGGAAAGGGGGTGGGAAAGGGGCAAAACGTAAAGAGAACCAATCAGTGGGTTAAAAAAAAGACAGGGGAAAAACAAAAAAGGGAAACTAGGAATTTAAAAAACAACACAAAAAAAGGATCAAAAAAAAACCTTCAGAAAACCCGGCAAGACCCGACAAGGGAGAACCACTTTATCCAAGACAAAGCAGGGGAAAAGTCTCACAGTGGCAAGATAAATTTTTTGAGGGTGACATAAAACTGCTCCGGGAAATTTCACACTCACACAAAACAAAGGAGACTTCCCAAAGGGGTTAGAAAGTTCCCCCCACCAACCCAAAAACAGAAACACTACCCCCCATCCCTTTTGGGGAGTTGAAAGTGCAATAAGATCAATTTAACCGAGGGAATCAGCGGGGTGGGAACATTCCATCAGAACTTTTCCCACGCAGGAAGAGAGGCCATGATAAGGTGTTCCACCATCTTCAATAAAAACTGGCAGACGGGGAATTGGGCCAAAACCTTGGACCAGTCCCCCCATTTTTCACCTTTCTGAAGAAAGGGAACTTACAACTTACCAAAAATAAAAACCATCAGCCTGATCAGGGCCCTTCAAACAAAGTAATTTCTAAGAATCCTCCTGAACAGGGTAAAAAGCCCAAGTGAGGAGACAACAAGAAGAGAAGGGAGGTTTAAAAATAATAATAATAATGTATGGAATTTTAAAAATACCGCTGAATCTTGTAAAGCAACAAATTTAAAAACCCCTTTTAAAAAAAAAATTTTTCTTGTTTTGCGGTTTTTTTAAAAATTTTTCATCTGTTCCCACCGGGACACAATGGTACTCTTTCGAAAAGGGGAAAAGGATTTAAATTTGCGCAAGAAGTTAAATTTTGATTGATGAATTTCATGGTTCTGTTACGGGATTGATAGCTCTGTGGTGTGTTTTATGTGTGGTCCCGTGTTCAATATGTTTGTGGGAGTTTGTTTTATACATTTGTCCAAATGTGTTTTGAATTTAAATTAAAATTTTCCTGGTTCAAACTGGCTGAAAAAAATTTTGGGAAAAAGAGTTGGTGGCTAGAAAAAAGAAATTTAAAATGATCATCAATTTATAGGTTCCAAAAAAAAGACTTTGGCTTCAGTGACACAAGTTTGTTAAAAAGGCCAAAAAATGATGACACATCGAAAAAGTACACTTCCTTTCATCTCACTAAACTAAAAAGTGTATTTTTAGGCCCTTAATACAAATTAAATGTTCAAGTTGTACACCAAAATAAAACTTAAAAAGGGCAAAGTCATATATGCCTGTTTTCAAAAACCCAAAACACTTCAACCTTTCACATTTTTTCCCCTTTCCCCCCCTCCTTAAACAAAATAAAACCACAGTCATGAACCCCAAAAGATACTTCAAATTTTTAAATTCAAAATTTAAATTTTTATATTCCACATGCAAAATTTGTAACCAAAAAAAAAGTATATTAAACAAAAAAAAAAATTTTCCCCCGCAAAACCCCTGGGGTTCTCCCCGAATTTGGAGAAAAATGGCTTTTGCCCTCTGTCTCGCTTATTCCACCGAGAATCCCCTGTGAGCCTGGGTTTAAAAAAAAAAACCCGGGGATATATTTGGGGTGTAAACTTTTTTCATTTAAGTAACCCCCCCCAAATTTGGGAGCCATTTTGTCCAACTTTAGTAGATTTTTTTTTTTTTGCTTCATGGGGACAACCAGTTGCCCTGCTAACAGCTTGCCTTTAAATTATGAAGGCAATCGCCCACAACATTTCAAAGCATAACAATGTTTTAAAGTAGGTCTTTGGCAAAAAAGGGGGGATGACAACGAAGAAAAGGAAAATTTTTAAAAGACTAAATTTAATAAGTCCCTTTATAGTAAGGGCCTCAACCCCACTGTTTTCCCATCTTGAAAAAAAATGCTGAAATTTAGTTTTTCCTATTGAAAAGCAAGTTTATAATCTTTAAACCCGGCTTTTTGGCCCAGAAAAGACTATAAAAAAAAAAAAAAAACTGTTTTAAAAAAGAAATTTCTATTTTTACAAAAATTTTAAACAATGGGGGGTCTTCAATCCAAAGCTGTAAAAACCGTTTATGTACTACTCACAAGAACCCTTCAAAAAAAACTTTGGGTTTTGTAAAAAGAAAAACCCCTGTTACATCTTTTTTTCTTTGTTTTTAAAACATTTATTGTGAAAAGATTTTTTGTCCAAATCCCGCAATTTCTTTTACAACCTCTTCTCGTTTTTTTTTCATTTGCTTTCGGGAAAATTCCCCCTTTCCCCAAACCCTTCTGTCTGCCTTCTTCAAGGGGCCGTTTTCCCGCTTTGGAAGCAAATGGTCTTCAAACTGTATGTACCTTTTTGTTTCTGTTTTTCTGAATTTTCTTTCCCCCCCCGAAGGCTTCCAAAAAATCGTTTTTCCAAAGTCTTTTTCAGCTGGCTTTTTGTTGTTTTGTTTTTTGGGACCGCCCGTTCCCCGGGCCCAAGGGGCAGGTCATAGTTTAACTCTGAGCTTTACAAAAGGATCAGCAGATCCTTCTTGGGTGATTTAAAAAGAACAAATTTTGGTCCAAAGATCCAGCCTTTTGGTTCTTTAATGGGGCCACTGGGCCTCAGCTGTTGTAGCTTAAATCAATGGCGTTGATACTTTGACGATACAATCTCAAACCCGGAAAAGGGCGTTTCCCCGAACAAAAGTTCAAGTCGCATCAGGCTAGAATCCAGAGGTTTTAGAACGGATTTGGGAAAAAAAAAGTTTTTTAACCTTGGAATACCTTTTGGGGAAAAAACTTTTTCCCACCAACAAAACTTTACCACGTCTTTTTGGACTTTACAAAGGGGTTCAAAAGAGTCTGGCATGGAAACTCTGTGGGGAAACCCCGAGGCTGTATAACCCTCAAAAGCCCAAACCCATCAGAACCCAAAAAATGCCCCTATAAAAGGGACCAAAAGCATTTAAAACAACACAAAAATTTGGAAATTTTGGGTTTCCCAACCACAACTGGAGTTTTTTCCCAAGGAAAAGTCTGCTCCTTCCCCCCTCTTTAACATTTTTTAGAGAGATTAAAAAGCTGACGCACTTGAAAATAGTCCAATGGGATCAGCCCCTGACATAATAATAGATGGCAAAAAATTGAGAAAAGAGCTTCAAAATTGGGAGCATGTATCAGGGTGAAGGATCAAAAAACTTTAAAAAAAAAACCCCCACAAAAACCCACACAAAAGCTGCCAAAGCCCCAAATGAAAGTTCTGGAACAAAAGAACATAGCCCCTCACTTTTAAGATCAGATTGATTCGTTCCCGATCCCGGAAACCCTATTTTTTTGGGGCATGTGAAACTTTTTTGGGCCCAAAAAAAAAAAAAAGGTTTCAGGCAAAACGAAATGAGGTGTTTCCCCAAGCCCCCCTCGGTTTTCTCATACAAATCCATCAATAATGAGGAAGTGAAAAACCAGAATCAAAAAAAAGCCCCTCCGACCTTTGAAGAGCTCCTGACTTTAGTGAAAAAAATGCAAACTAAAAAAGGGGGACCAGAAGTAAAACGAACATCGGACTGGCCAAAAGGGGCGCCTACAGGAAAAAAGTAAAAGGGGGGAGATAAAAAAGGGAAAACCCGAGAAAAAGGGTGGGAAGGGCCGCATCAAAAAATGGAAATAGGCTTGTGTGGAACGAAATTTTTTACAGGGAAAAAAAGAGGCCGGGAGGGGTGGAGGAAGCCCGGGTTGGGAAAATCTTTATTGGTTTCCCCCCGGGCCATGGGAATAACCCGGGAAAAGGGGGGGGTTTAAAAAGATGCAAAAAAGGGCCAAAACCACACAGTATAAAAAATAAAAACCTCCCCGAAAAAAAAAAAGACAAAAAACCCAAAAACCAAAACCCTTTAGGGAAAAAGGCCCCCCCAAAGCCAATAAACAAAAGGAAAGGGGGGAGATAAAGTAAGGAGAGGGAAACCCGGAACAAACAGTATGTAAAAGGGGAAGAAAAAGCTTTTCCCAAAAATGAATCAAAGAAAGCCCCTAACCCCGGGTTGGAGAAACTTGACAAAAAGAAGCATCAAGTCAGCACGTGGGACAAGGAAGGCGCCCGGCCCCCCAAAAAAAGCAGTTTGCATAAAAAGACAGAGCCCCTGCTTTTGAAAATCTTCAACCCAAATAAAAAAAGGGGCCAAGTGTTTTGGGGCAGTACACACGAAAACATTGAAAATGGACCAACCTTCCCCAAAAACTGGGTGACAAAAGGGAAAGCAGCAGTAAAGCACTAAAATTTTTGGCTAGGGTGCATGCAACAACCGGGCCTTGCAGAATTTAAAATCGGTTTGGGTTCAGTAACTGAGTTTCCCAAATTTTTATCTACAACAAAAAGTGACCCTCATGGGAAGGGGCTTTCCAAAAAAAAGTTAAACCCCTTTTGGCAAACGTCGTCCCCATGTCCCCATTGGCCCCCTTTTTACGAATCTCTTCCCCTTTGAGATGGGGGTCTTTTTTCCAAAGCAATAAAGAATGATTTCCCCAGGTTCCCCTCCATTTTTCAAAGGGAAGAACAGTTCATCCCCTTTTTGAGCTCCAGGCTTGAGGCTTTTTCTGTTGAAAAAAAAAAGTCAAGCTCCACCACGTAGAAATAGCGTTTCCCCCAGTGTTTGGGGGGCCCTTTGGGCCCGGTACCGCATCCATTCTGTGTTTTGGGGAAAGTTTTATCAAAGCAGTCCCCCCAAAATGTTGACCACAGGATCCAGGATGCGACAACCCCTGTTCCTGTTTTTTTTGGGGCCTCGGTAGAAAAAAAACCCGTCGTCTGCAAAAGCAAAGGGACTATTTTGAGAAATAACGAAATTTTTGGGTTTAATGCACAGGGGTGTTGAAAGATCTTTTGGGGAGTTCATATCTAAGAAGACTTTGGGACATTTCTAAAGCCTTTCCGGGAAAAACAGAAACCCCAAAAATTTAAAAGACTTCAGGAACTGGTTCTTAAAAAGTCAACGAACAAACAAAACAAGAGAAGGGAGAAGACATTTTCCAAAATGTAAACTCTGAGCAATTTACCTTTTTCAGTGCAGTGTTGTTACTGAGCCCATTCACGCCAAAGCACTGGTCGATGAAGCCTCGAAAGAACTGTGCAGTGTAAAATGTATCTGACGATATGTTAAAAACATGTTGCTGCATGAGGACAAGAGCTCCTTCATGTTTGTTGAAGCCCACCATGACATCCACATCCCCCACACCATTCTCCTGCATGAAGTCCATATCCTGCAGCAGTTCTCTGGGTTTGCGAAGGATGAGTTTCCCTGTGACAGACATACACCCACATGCATCAGGAGCTGCTGGCTGTTCTCCACTGGAAATCAAGGGAAAAGGTAGCCCCCCCCCCTCCCCCCAAAAAGAGAAGTTTGTGGTGGTTAAATGCACTGTTGTAATCAAAACATTCTGTGGCTCTTCAGAGTTTAAAGCTTAAAACCCCTTAGGTATACACACATTAACCACAACTGCAAATATACTTGTTCTCAGCTTTTAATATTAAAAACTTCAGTGCAGCTTTGAATCCAGTTGTTGGCAGGACAGAAACTTAACCAATGCAAAAGAATGCAAAACTAAAGAAAGCAGAAAATAAAACAAAAAATCAAACCAAAATGAAACAAACTCTTACCATCAACAGCAGTGAAATAATAGCTGAGGTAGGAGGACGTTAGCTCATACTCCATGGACTTGTTCATCAGGTGGTCTGTAGGCGGTTCCTGCATACACTTCAACAGCTGCTGGCTGCTGTCCCCCTGGCAATCCAATATGTCTGCCAAACCTTTGAAAATGGTCTTCCTGTCAAAAGCGTCGATGATGTTCACAATATCCTGGGGTGTTCCACTTTGCAAGATGGCTCTCTTGAAGAGTCCTTTGGACTGAGGCATGATCAGATGAAAGCCAGCGCTCATGCTTCCTGCTGACTCTCCAAAAATAGTGATTCGGTCAGGGTCACCTCCAAAGGCATGGACATTGTCCTTGACCCAGCGCAGGGCAATGACCTGGTCCCAGAGCCCCAGGTTTTCAGGGACGGTATCATCACCAGAATAAAAGAAGCCCAGCACTCCAAGACGATACTGAATGACCACCACAATCACCTTCCCGTCTGCAACCAGCTTTGAGGGTCTGAAATCACCATTTGTTTGATGCTTTATGCGTGCATGCGTGCCCACATACATGTGCGTCTGTGTGACTGAGAGAGACAGAGACAGAGAGAGACAGAGGCAGAGACAGAGACGAGGGGTAAAGAGAGACAGACTTAGACAGAGGCTTCTGCAGCCCATTCAGCATTCACTGGAAAAACATGTTAGCCATGACGTGGTTTGTTTGACATGCATACCACAGCTGCTTGTTTTATCCTTTTAAAAAAAGGGGGAGGGACAGTTAAGTGGTCAGAGCATTGTGCTCACAATCTGACAATGCCATTTCGAGTCACCACTGTGACATCCATTCGAGGGTATTTTTTCCCCTGGAGTTAACATCAGTACTGACTCCATTCCCCTGAAAGTCCCTTGGATGAGACTTTAAACTGAAGTCCTGCATATGAACACACAAAGAAGACCTTGCACATACGTTGAAACCCACTCTGCCATTTGGAGAAGTAGGCTGTTACGTGTCAGTGAGAATGGACAGCAATGTTTTATGAAATGCATGCCCACTGGTGTCATGTTCAGACATCATCCCCAAAGTCAGAATGCAGCTACCTTAATGGTAGTTTATGCAACATTTCACCAGTAGTGAATGAACCTCAAACCTCTAGCCAAGGAACAGGGAAAATGTCTGGCACATGTCCATGTTACTGGGCAGCTGCCACCCAAAGTAGAAGGGAATCAGGCCACATAAAACTTCTGTCTTTCGTAATGCGTGTGCCTGGCTGCCAGCATATTTCATCTTCACTGCATGGACCTTTCTGTTCAGTAGCTAGCCAGTTTGGCACATTCTTCCAACAGCCATGTTCTGTCTTTTCATTTATGCACCATCCTCGAAGTTGGAATGCAGCTACCCAAATGGTAGGGGAAAATGGTTGCAGGTGCAAAAATCTCACCATCATTGGTGAACCTTGGAGCTCTACCTGAGAAACTGGGGTGGGGGATGGGGGTGGGGGATGTTATGTACCAAAATCACACAATACACAATAGTCAGCTTCACAATTATAGGCTTGACCTACAAAAAAATTTCAAAATGACGCACAGAAACATTCCACAAAATGGTTTGATTCACCAAGTTGTACCTCATTTTCTGAAGAGTTTAGTCCTGTCTTTATCCTCCAGGCATCTGTGCAAAGATATGTCAGTGGTGCTCGCAATATAGCTATGTACCACGCTACTCTCAAAACTGTCATCTGTTTCCTTGAGTGTGGAATCAGTGGTAGTGTCAAACCTGTCCAAAAACATAATCTTGGGACACAAATGGGGTGTACCATCACCTTGCAGCTGATGCACATTTGACAAGTTGGATTTACTGTCACACAGGTCTATCCCTGCTGGCACAATTATGTATCTCATATCAAAGCCAATCATGACAACATTCTTCACACAGTACAACTGGAGAAGCTGACACATGCAACAAACTGACGGATGGATTAGAAGTTGGTTGAACACCTGCTTGTCTCTGTTATTGCTGTGCTCTTTTCTTGTCACATTCTACCCAACTGGGTGGCTTCTTTCTGTAATGTACTTGCAAAGGGTATTTCAACAAGGGAACTTCCATTTTTCTTGATATTTTTTGTTTCAGGTTTATGACCTAGCACATACACCATTGTATCATCTTTCATGCAATTCAATTTCCAGCTAGTAATGTCATAACTGATCAACAAGGGATGGTTTCTCCGGTAGCTAGGAATCTGTTACTTGGCATGATGGTGATTTTGTGGGGAAAATTGGGCAGCTCTCACAAAGTAAGTTAGGTTGCTTCACATAACGTCATGCAACTTAGAAAAGGAGAAAAATAGACAGACAGACAGACAGAAACAGGGAGAGGGAGAGCCTATGTTGTCTTTGCAAGACATTTCAGATTGGCACACAATATGTAAGGAATAGTGGAAGATTAGCACACTAAATGTAAGGAACAGTGGAAAAATCCTCAATGCACTCGAAAGAAGCATTCAACAGTCTGCGTTGATTGATGACTGTGACACTGTTTTATCCAACATGGCTGATTAAACTGAAAATTGTGTGGCCTTAATATGTCCTGGAAAGATCAAGTAGCCACACCTTGCATACAGTAGTAGTCACTGTTGTAGTAGCTGTAGTAGTCACTGTGGGAGACTATCTGACTTAGGTGATGAAGGTTTACCATCCTAATGAAAGCAGTTGTTTTAAAGGTAGAGTCTCATCTAGTTTTGGGTCGAGGATAAAACCTTTACAGATTCACTGCTCAAAGGATAGTCTCTACAAATATTAAGTCAAGCACCAACTAAGGATGACTAAAATAAATTAAAGAAGAAATCAAAGAACTGCAGGTTATGCCCACCTGTAAGAATAAGCATCCCCCATGACAAATCCTCCTCCATGGATGAAGACCATGACAGCGTAGGGCTTGGTGGTGGAGGAGTCATCCTCAGCAGGCACGTACACATCCAGCATCAGACAGTCCTCACTGGTCTTCCTCTTTGACCCAATCAGTGTAGGTCTCTGCACAAACCCTTGATACCTGTATCTTCATTTCAATGCATAGCCAAAGCGCTGTGAGGATTGTTTCAGATTTTATGTTGAACAGTTACTGGAGCCATTCAGAATATCTTTTATTCACAATGAAAAATTGTGGGTAAATACACTGATGATTCTTACACAAAAAAATTAATATGTTCCCTATTATTGAATAGCTAAAGCAAATCATGCGAGTTCACAGCACTGAAGTGTCAGCTTTTGGTAAGGCTAAATTGTAGAAAGATGGTATTAGTCCAAACTATAAGATCAACTTTCCAGTTGATTAAGCTGATGACTCTTTGTGCATATGCAGAAGCAGGGGATCACCTATGGCGGCCGCTTCATGTGTGGCTGTGAAGTGAAGGAGTACCAACAGACTTGATTATTTTTCCAGTGACATCTGTTTTAATTCCACAGATGTACGACACCACTCATCAAGTCCCCTACTAACAACAATAAGATCAGATGCAGATCAAGACCGAGAATCCCATCTCAAAATAATACCACCACTGTATTCCTCTAATGAAAATCCCATAGAAATATTTAGATTCTGGAGGCTTAGACCAAATTCAAAGATGCCATAAAATAAGTCAAGAAAACAAAACTGACACCACCATCAGCAAATTGTCAGGCAGCCAGTGAATTAAAGATAAGTTTGTATTGCTGCATGATAGGATGAAAATAGCAATGTAAGGAAGGTCTACTTATATTAAACTGTTGAGACTATGTGAAGAGATGTACTCAACGCTTTCTTTCATTACATGATTTTTCTGAGTCATCCACACTTGCCAAATGCCAGTGCTTCCGGTCAAGTACTTTTACCTAGTCTATGGACAGGAGCAGACTTCAGTCACCCCCCCTCCCCCTCCCCCCAAACGCCCCTCAAACCTGCCTCAGATGGAACTTGAACACAACCTTCAAGCCAAGAATGTACAAGCCCTAACCACTGGACCAAAATAAATGGTGAAATAAAGATTTCTCACCTGTGGACAGGCAGGCATGATTTTGTCTGCCTCAAACACCTTTCCCTTCTCCATTCCAGGATGGGCCTCTGGCATCTGAAACCTCCTCTCCCCAACAGGAGGCATGGCGTAGGGAATACCCATATAACCGTTCATTTTCCTTCCTTTGTCCCCGTCTACAACAATCCCTTGCAGAGCCCCCCAAGGAGCGTTGATGATGGGCACAGAGCAGACTGACTGGATCACCAGAGCCAGGAGAAAGCACAACACTTGCCCCTCCATCTTCAGCATCTGCAACAGGACATAGCAATGTTCAACCAATGTAAGTGCAACCCTGATGGTTAGTTGGGGCATTGATACAAAGAACAACAAAAGAGCTGCTTTTAATCCTTATTTACTTACTTACTTAGGCCCATCACTCCCCCTGGAGCATAGGCCGCTGACAACAGTCCACCAGTGTCCTCTGTCCTGGGCTATTCTCTCCAGCTGTCTCCAGGTATATCCCCATCTTCCTGGTTTCTGCCTCAATGTCGCGTCGCCAGGTGTTTCTTGGCCTTTCTCTTTTTCGTTTTCCCTGGGGGTTCCATGATAGTACCTGCCTTGTGATGTTGCTGGCTGGCTTTCTCAGGGTGTGCCCGATCCATCCCCATCTCTGCAATTCGAAAGTACCTGTCCAAAGATGCAACATCCAAACTTGTTGCGTCTCTCATTCTTTCACGTCTGGACTATTGCAACTCTCTGTTGGCTGGTCTGCCAGCATCATCAATCCAATCCCTTCAACGTATACAAAACTCTGCAGCTCGTCTAATCCTCAGAAAGAAAAAATCTGAGCATATTACCCCTCTCTTGCAATCTCTCCACTGGCTGCCTGTGCCACAGCGAGTTAAAACTATAAAGATCAGTACCCTCTGTTTACAAATGTCTCACAAAAAACAGCACCTTGCTACCTCTGTGAATGTCTTCACTTGTACACTCCTTCTCGTTCTCTCCGCTCTGTTGCAGATACCTTGTCCTTACGAATAACCTTGATTCAACCAATCCACATCGGCCATCGCTCTTTCCATTTTGGTCCATTGATGTGGAATGATCTTCCCTTGCTCTCTCTCCGCAAAAGCCTTCTTATGGACACCTTTAAATCCAGTCTCAAGACATATTTTTTTCAAACCAAGATTATTCTCTCCTGCCTCATCTCATAGTTTTTCCCTGCCTTAATCAGCCAAGATTTTATTGCCTGCCAGGGTGTGTGACCTGTGTGTGTGTGTCGTGTTGTGTGTGCGTGCGTGATGTGTGTGCTGTGCGTGACATTTGGACTGATGAACTATCGCTTGTCACTGGTTGTTGACTGTGTAAGAATTGAGTTGAGTGCAAAGCGCTTTGGTTTGTTCTCTGCAAGATATAGCGCTATCTTAATTCCAGTTATTATTATTTTATTATTATTATTTCCGCGCGGATTTCATTTCGGCTGGCAGCTGGTTTGGTACGTTGCCACAGGGTCTTGCGTTGATGATGGTGTCGGGCCAGTGATCTGGACGATTCGTCTCAGGTTTTGTTGTCTCCATGTCTCGCTCCATATAGTAGGACTGATTGACGCTTTTAATCTTCTTTCATCTATTATCTATGTAGCTGAACAGTTTTAATCTGGCTTTAATTTATGTTAGGTCACAGCTCTGATATGCCTCTATGGTCAGCAGATATTGGATGGGACAGGACAATGTGATTTTGGACACAAAATGGTGAGTCTTAGACTGAGGAAAATGAAGTAGGAGCTTTATCTTGAATGTAATCAGTAAACAAAGTTTGTATTTCGACTGGAAAATAAGTAGAATTTATGTCTGAATGTAGTCAGTCAAACAATGTTTAGTATTTCGAACTGGATAATAAGTAGGAGTTTAGTCTTGAATGTAAATCAGTCAACAAAGTTTGTATTCGATGGAAAAATAAGTAGGAGTTTATTCTTTTCTTTTTCTTTTTTTTTTTTTTTTTTTATTCTTTTATATTTATGATAATGGACTAAGCATTGGTGTGGTTTTTTTAAATCAGTTCCCGTGTGTATGCGGTTTTGTGAATTTTGTCATGTTACACGGCAACAATGGCCTACTCTTACGAAAAGCGGACAGGTTTTAAACTTGTGCCCAAGATGTTCTGCGTGCGTTCGCACAACGGGGCCTCCTCGGGTTTAGTCTCATCAAAGGACTTTTGGTGAGAGTGGAGACTTGATGTTACTCCAGGGGAAAATATCCCCTTGAACGGGAATCAAAACTGTTGTCAGATTGCAGCCGCAATGTTTTAACACTAGGCTATCCGTCCCCTTGAATGTATTAGTCAAACAAGTTAGTATTTCAAACATATAAAAATTATACAAGTCAGCAGAGGGAATGGGGGGGGGGGGGGGGGGGGGGGTGAACACCTTATCTCTATTCATTATTATTATAAAATAAATATTTCTAATTTTTATGCTACAAGTTCCTTTCTCCTTTGACTGGTTTTCTTTATAAAATCACCCTGAAGAATATTTTGTACAATTATTCAATAAAATTATTCAGGTTATACATAAGTTTACTTTCAGATCTAAGATAATGAAATCTATAGATCTGTTATTGCAACTGTTTACTGGGAGGCCGATGACGGATTTGCAGAGCCGTGGGCGCACAGGTTAAAAAAGAAGAGCTAATGAGCACTTTTCCATGTCCTGATATTTTTTTTTTAAGTCATGGGAGTGCTTTGATTTGTTGCTTTACAAGATTTCAGCGCTTTGGCAAAATGCCCGCAAAGCGCAAAACAGCCTAAAGCGGTGGTAACAGATTCCTTGCCCAATCAGTCCTTAGGATGAGGACCCTGGGGGTGGTGCCCACATAACACTGGCACACCACCTTTCATGAATGTGTCAGGACAGCTATGGCAGTGGTATGAGTGACATGAACATAGCTAGCATGTACTGTCAATGGGGCAGTGAGGGGTGAGTTTCTTGGGTTTAATTGGCCAGGTTGTGTTGCTGTGTGGTAGGCTATAGTATGGTGTGATGTGTGTGTGTGTGTGCGTTGCGTGTGCGTGCGTGCGTTGCAGCCTTGACTGTGTGAGGCTATGGCTGAGAGGGGAACAAAGAGAGGGCATAGTAATCTAATAAGTGTAAAAAATGTGTTAACGTTTAAGTTACCTTGCCATCATCATATCAGACCGTGACTTGGCGGTCGTGGAGGAGCACGAAAAGACGATGCGTGGTAAGCCTCTCATCCATTCGGTCCTCGGCTCTGGGCAGTAGTGCCCAGTAATTCATCCTGGTCCATTCTTGATGTTGTCCATCCATGACTTGTTCTGTCTTCCCCTCTTTCTGCCAGACTTCGAGTGTTCCTGAAGTACTGTTTTTGGCAGGAGTGGTTGGGGCGGGTTGACGTGGCGAACCATGTCAAGCTTTTTCTTCTTGACAATGGTGTGAAGGGGTCCTGTGAACTGCCAGCCTGTTATTTGACTCTTGACAAATTCATTGGTTCTTTCGTTCTCTCAGGATATGCCAGTAGTTTTTCTTTTACATGGCATTTTGTTTCAAAATGACTGGATTCGCTTTGCTGTTTCAGCAAGTCAATATGTAAAGGTTTCACTTCCGTAGTCAGCAGGATAGTTGAATTTAGGGTTTGTAGAGCTTTAGTTTAGATTGGGAAATGATCTCTTTATTTTCCATATGGTGGTGAGTTTTGTCATGGAGATGTTGCCATGGCTATTCTGACTTTGATTCTGTCGTCGATCGCCGTCCTTTGTGAGTGTAGCGCCAAAGGTATTTAAATGCGTTCTACCTCCTCCAGTTTGTTGGAGTTCATGTATATTTTTAGCAGTGGCTTGATCGTGCTGGTTACATTACTTTACTTTTCTCCAAGCTTCACTCCATCCCATTTGCTCAGCTCTGTTCTAGTCTGGTGTAGATCTTGCAGCTCTGTGTTACTACCGCCCATGAGGTCAATGTCATCGGCAAACCGCAAGTTGTTGAGGGTCTGCCGCCAATGGAGATGGTATAGCGTGGAAGTATCGAGGGTCTTTATCATTATTGTTTTCAAGAACAGATTAAACAGGACTGGAGATAAAGGCGTACTTGTGGGACCCAATTGTGGTTTGAATAGTCTCCGACCTGAGTGTTCAAGAAGGACTGCACTGCTTGCGGTGTTGTATACGTGCTTGAATGGTTTTGCCACTAGTCCTTCTTCAAGCCAACATTCTGAGGACCTGCCACAGGCCTTCGTGCCATTACTCTGTCGAAAGCCTTCTTGAAGTCGATGAAGTTGTGGAACAGGTCTCTTGATGTTGAAGCTGTTTTTTCCTCAGGATGTGGCAGTTAAAAAATCTGTTCGATTGTGCTCTGCCTGCCCTGATCCCAGCTTGTTCTCTGCAAGGTGTCTTATTCTGCCTCCTTCTTTTAGGTCGATTCAAATAACTTTGAGCATGGTCTTGCTGGCGTGGCTGATGAGGCTGATTGTCTATAGTTTTGGTTTGGTCGTAAATTCCCTTTTGGGCAGGGGTTATGATAGTGATTGTGTACATTCATTTGGCCACTGTTTTGTCTCCCAAATCTTCTGACAGATAGCTGTTCATGTGTGATATGACTGTTTCGCACCATGCTTGAGCAGCTTGCTGGTATGTAGTCAGCTCCCGGGGACTGCTACAACTACAACCTGCCACAGTACATTTAAAATCTCCTCACACTTTTATGTTCTCATATATTAGTAATCCCGGAGTCTGTTAGTATAGAAAGCTTACCTTTCTGGAAAATTCTGTTGCTAGGAATTCCATCTTTTTTATCTCTCTCTTTGTGTCTGCATTTTCCTTTTCTTTTTTCACCTCCTTGTGTCTAATTTTATGCCAAGAAGGCCCACTCTCTCGGTTTTTTTTTTCCCAGAAAGGCTTAAAAGATAACGATTCTCTCCAGGCTGAAGTCGGGATGTGCTGGCCCTGACTTGTCAGGTGCTAATGGCAGCACAAACCCTTTTCGCTCATTTGACAGACAAATTCAACAATAACTGCTGTCTGAGCATTCCACAAGGAAGAAAGTAGTGTCATTTAAAATCTCATTCCTGACTTAATTGCAAATCATAGTATCTGTACTTGTTGGTGATCAGAAGCTTGTACATACATACCTCAAGCTGTTCTGTGGGAAGACGTACTGCTGTTGCTAGTGGCCTATTAATGTTTTTACAAATCCTTTACTGATTGCTTTAAGAAATTGTCGCTCTGTTGTAAAATTTTTTTAATGTAAAAAAATATTTGTAAAAAGACTTGATGTCAATTATATTTTCACCCAGATTACTTTTCTATTGTTCTAAATTTTTTGTGCATTGTTGAGGTTTTCCATGTGTTGTACACAAGGGAAGATAGTGATTGGACAAAAGAAAAATAATCTGCATTTTTATACTTAGCACAAATATCAGGACTCTGTTTTGGAGAAGCATCACAATTGATTTAACAAACACCACTCTGTTTTTCTTAAAAACTTGTTGATGTGTGTGTACCTATAAAACTGCATGTTGAAATTGCCAAGTTACTATTCTTTAACCACCCCACTCTGTCTACGTGTGAAGACAGTGTCTTCTACAAAAGTACATGTTCAATTGGCCAACACTGTTTAACCACCCACACTTCCTTTCTACTTGAAGAAACTGTTTATCTCACAGGCGGATCCCCTCCCCTATCTTCTGGGCTAAACACAGAGAGAGGACCTGTCAGTGTCCCAGGTCAAGGTTATATTTCAACAATGTTAGCTTTTCCTGCCAACTGTGGGGCCAAACTGGGAAAGCCACACCCCTGAATTCTTTTAGGCTACCGGCCATCACAACAGATCCTAGAATAGATCTGGGCTTCCAAAGTTGAATGGAGGGGAAAAGAAAGTCAAACTAAGCCTCTGATTTCAAAATCATAAGGAAAACTTGCTTGGAAATGTCGGAGTTTTATAAACCATGTGTTTTTTTGTTGTTGTTGTTGGGTGTTGTTGTTGATTTTGAGTGGGGGTTGGGGGGTGTGACATGGATTTGAGTCGAGCTGCAGTGTGTCGGGGGGGGGAAGGTGGGTAGGGGTGGCGCAATGTGTAGACGGGGGGGCTTTGCAGGGGAGGAGGGTCGCACTGGTTGTTGTTTGGTTGGATGTTTTGTCTGTGGAGTTTGTTTGTTTTGGGTGGGGGGGGGAGTTGTTGGCTTTTTATTTTAGGGGTTGTTTTGTGTTGGAATTTTTTTTTTTTTTTTTTTTTGGGGGGGGTGTTGTTGTTCTGCTACAATTAAAACCGTTACTAAGCCCATAAAAAACTATCAGATAAGAAAGTAGTGGGGAGGGTTATTGGAGGGCCCCCACCCCCACCCCCCAGGCCCCCCACAGCCCCCAAGGAAACCAACACCCACACCAGCACCCAGCACCCCAGCCACCAAGGCAGCCCCCCCAAACCGCCCCCCCCCCCCCACACCCCCCCCACCCAGCACGGCCAGGGGGCCCCCACACCTAAGCTAGCAAGAGCACGGCCCCCCCCCCCAGGCCAAGAGGCAGCAATGACAAACCACTCAGCCCCCCCCGACCACAGCAGCACCAGCCCAAGGCCCCCCACCCACAGCAGACACGAGCTCCCCCACCAACCCCCCCCCTCCACCCCCACCCCCAGGGCAAGGACCCAAGGGCCCCCCCCCCCCCAGCACAGGACCAGCACCAACACCAGCACCTCACCAGCCCCCCCCCACCCAGGGAAGCACACACAGCCCCAGGCCCCCCCACAAGGGCCCCAGGAGGGCCCCCCCAGGCCCAGCCCCCACACAGCCACACCCCCCCCCCCACCAACACCAGGCAGGCACCCCCACAGGCCCCAGCCCCCCCCCCCCACACCAACCACCCCAGCCCCAGCAGCCACCCAGAGAGCCCCACAGCCACCCAGACCCAGAACCACCAAGAAAAGCAGCTAACAGCCCCCCAGCCACCACAGCAACACCAAAGCTCAGCCAGACACCAACAGCCAAGGCACCCCCTCCCCCCAGGCCCACAGCCCCAAAAGAACACATCAGCCCACCAGGACCTGGCAGACACCCAAGCCCCCACCCCCCCGCCCCCCCCCCCCAGGCCACCCCAACCTACAACAAGCCTCCCAGGCCCCCCCAGCCCCAGGCCAGGGCCCCCTAGGGGGGGGTGGGGACCCCCCCGCCACCCCCCCAGCCCACAGGCCACCAAGCCCCACAGGCCAAGAGCCCACCCCCCCACCCACCCCACCCCAGGATCCACACCAAGCCAAGCCAACCAACACACCCAACCCAAGGGAGCCACACAAAACACCAAGTCCACCAACAACCGCATCCTCCCACCAGGCACAAAGCCCCACCCCCAACAGACAGCCACAGCTACACAGCCCCCCCCCCCCCCAGGCCCCCACAGGCCCCCACAAAGCACACCCAACCACAAGGGGCACCACCCCCAGGGGACCACCAGCCCCCCCCCCCCCAACCACACAGTAAACCCCGCCCACCAAGGCCCCCCCCCCCCCCCACCCACTAAACACCACAGCCCAGGGCACAGCAAGCAGCCCCAACACCACAGCCCCCACCAGGCCCAGCCCACACCCTTACCAGCCCCCCAAGCAGACCACAGCCCCCCAACCGGGGAGACCACACCCCAACAGCCCCCCCACCCACAGGCCCCCCCAGCAGAACCCACCAAGGGCCACCCCAAGCCCCCCCCCCCCCCCCCCCCCCCCCCACCCCCCCTGGGGGCCACCCCCCCCGCAAATACCCACCAGCAGCCAAACAACCACCAGCAGCCCCCTCCCCCCACAGCCACCCCCCAGCCCCACCTCCCCACACAAGCAGCCCAGCCACACCCACAACCTAACAACAGCCCACCCCAGGCCCAGCACCCCAGGGGCCCACCCCCAGCACACATCCACACCAAAGGCACACAAGCAGGACACCACTGGCCCAACCCACCACCCCCAACACCCCCCACCTAAGACCCAACCACCCCCCCCCACCCAGCCCCCCCCCCAGCCCCACCCCAAAGGCCAAGCACACAGCCCAGGGCCAGACACACATCTCAGCCACACACCACCAGCAGCCCCCCCCCAGGGCCCAGGCCCCAACCCCCCCCCCCCCCCCCCCCCTCAAACACAGATCAAGGCACCCCACCCAGGCCACCCCCCCCCCAAAACAACACCAGCCCCCCCCCCCCCCACACCCAAGCCCAAGGGGGGGGGGGGCTCCCCCCCCCCCCCCCCCCCCCCCCCCCCCCCCCACCCCCCAAGGGGGGGGCAGGCTAGCAGCCCCCCCCTCTCCTATCAGCAGAGAACCCACATCAGGAGGGGGCCCCCCCCCCCCCAGCCCAGCCAACAGGCAACACACCAAGGCCCCCCCCCCAGCCCACAGAGCCCACCCCCCCCCTCCCCACAGGCCCCCCAGGGGCCCCAGCCAGGGCCCCCCATACCACGCTCCAACACAAATACCCCAAACACCACCCCACGACACCAGGACCCCCCCCCCCACACGGCCCACCTCCCCCCACCCCAGCACATGCCCCCCCCCCCCAGGAGGGCGCAGCCAGGCAGCCCCTGCCCCCCCCCCACACCCCCCCCAGGCCCCCCCCCCCCACCTCCACAGGGGGCCAGCCAAAGCCCCCCCCCCAGGCCTCCCAACAGCAACCAAGCAGGCAAGGCCCCAAACACTCAAAGACCCCACCAAAGGCGCCCCCACCAGAAACAAACCACCCAACCCTAGAGCAGACCTACAAGGCCCAGCCCCTACCCCGCACATCCCAGACCCCCACCCACAGGCAGCACCCCCACCCCACAAACCCAGCACACCCCCCTACACAGCCCCCCCCCCCCCCCCCCCCCCACCACACCAACACAGCATGGCACCCACCACCCTACCCCGAGCAGGCCCTAAGACCCCCAGCCCCCCCCCCCCCCCAGCCCACACCCGGCCCCCCCCCCCCACAGCCCCCAGCAAGACCCCACCCCACAGGCCCCCCCCCCCCCCACCCCAGGCACACCAGCCCCCCCCCACGCACACAGCCAAGCAGCCACCCCCCAGGCCAACCACCCCCCACCTAGAGCCCCCACCAAGGCCTCAGGCACACAACACAAGCACACCCCAAGGGGACACACAGCCACAGCCACCAACAGTGCCCCCCCCCCTCCCAGGGGGGGGGGCCACCCCCCCCCCCAGGGGCAACCAAGCAGCCCCCCCCCAGGGAAGCCCCACCCTACCCAAGGGCCCACCAGGCCCCACCCCAGCCCCCCCACCCCCAACCACACCCCAACCCACTAGAAAGCACCCCACCCCAGACCACGAGCCCAGCAGGGCAGCACCCCACCCCTCAGGCCAGACAAGCAACACCACCACCACAACAGCAAGCAAGGGACCACAGCACCAGGCAGAACCACCAAAGCAACAACAGCCCAGAAGAGGAGGCCAAGGGACCAACCTCCCCCCCCCCCCCCAGCGCAGGCCTGCACCCCACAAGAACACCACACAACCCCCACCCAGCAGCCCTCCCCCCCCCACCCTGGCCCCCATGGGGCACCACCCAGCACACAGGCCCAGGCCACCACCAGCCCAAGAGCCCAACATCGCCACCAGATTAGACAGCCAGCCCCAGCCAGCACCCCAACACCACAGCACACACACAGGGGGAACCACCACACACCCAGCCAGCCACAACAAGCCCCCCCACCAACAACCCACACCAGCACCCCCCCCCAGACAAGCCCCCAAGACAAGGCCTCACCACCACCCCCCCACAAGCTCAGCAAAAGCCCCCCCCCCCCCAGGCCCCCCCACACAAGCAGCCACCCCCAGCCCCCCCCCCTACCCACGCAGCCCCAGCCCCGCCCCCACTCAGCCCAGCCCCAGCACAGGGCCCCCACCCCCCCACACACACCCCCAGGGGCCCCCGCCCCCCAAGCACAGACAGGCCACACACACCAACCAACACACCACACACAAACAAAACAGGGCCACCAGGCAGACACAGGGCCCCATCCCCCACCCCCCAGCAGGGGCCAGCACCCAGCCCAAAGCCCTTCCCACAGCCCCCCTACCCCCCCCCCCCTCCCCCCCCCCCCCCCCCCCCACACCCACAGGGCCCCACACTCCACACCAAGACCCACCACACGTACTCCCCTCAACCCACCAGCACCCACAGAAGTTAAGGGGCACACAGGGGGGGGGGGGGGGGGGGGGGGCACACCCCCAAGCAACAGACCCCCCACCCCAAGCACAGCACAGCCAACCACCAGGCCCCCAGCACAAACAACCTCCCACCACACCAGCCAAACTCCCACAACCCAAAAGCACAGCCCCACCCCATGCCCTCCCCCCAGCCCCTCCCCAAAGCCACAACACAGCACCACACCACCAAGCACAGGCCCCCACCACACCCCAGCCCCACAGCCCCACCCATCACAGGCCCCCCCCAGCAAGGCCCCCCCCCCCAGGGGCCACACAGGCCCCCAGCAGGGGCAGGCCAAAAGCACCAGAGCCCCCCAGGGGCCCCAGGGCAGGGGACAGCACACCCAGCCAAGGGGGGCCCCAGCCAGCCCCAACCCACCCCTCCCACCTAGCCCCAGTCCACCCCCCGCCAGGCCACCACAGCCCCCAGGCAGACAGAGCCCCCACCCAGCCCACCAGCAGCCCCCCCCAGCTAGCACAACCAAGGAGCCCCCCCCCCACCCCCACAGCCCCCCCCCCCCCCAGCAAGACAACATGCTAAACACAAGGCCTCAGCCAGACCAGGCCCCCCCCAGCCCTCCAACGGGCCCCCACAGGGGAGATCAAGGCCCACAAGCCCACACCAGCAGCCCCCCCCACCCCACCCAGCAGGGCTCCCAAGGCCGCTCCACGAAAAAGGAGAGACAGCCACCCCACCCTCACAAGGAACCACACACCCAACACCCACACAGGGGACACCAGGGGACACCCACAAGGCACCAACAAGCGCCCCCCCACCCCCCCAGGGAGCCAGGCACCACCCCAAAGCACACATGACCCCCCCCCCACCCCCCACAACACCACACAGCACCCAGAGACACAAGGGTGGGCCCTCCAGTGAGGACACACCCAATCAGCCCAGCAACAGGCACACAACCACCAAGCCCCACCGGGCACCACACACCAGCCAGCTCAGAGACCCACAGGACCCACCCCACGCACCCACCCCCCCGCCACAACACACCCCCAGGCCCAACAGGCCCACCCCACAGCAAGGACAAGCCAGCCAGACCCCACAGCAAGGGACCCACCCCCCCCCACCCCCCCCCCAGGCAGCCCCCCCCCCCCCCACACACCCCGGCAACCAAGAATGGCCCCCCCCCCCCCCCCCCCCCCACCAGACCCCCCCAGACCAACCACCCCCAAGCAGAACACCAACCATACAGCCCCACCCCCCCACCCACAGCCCCCAGCAAAACCCCACAGGCAGGCTCAGGGGGGGTGGCCCCCCAGCAGTCCCCCCCCCCAGCTCCCCCATCAGAGCAGCACCACCAGGGCAACAGACCCCAACAGCAGGGGGGGGGGGGGGGGGGCCCCCCCACAGCACACCAACCCCCACCAGGCAACCCCCCCCCCCTCCCCACAAGGCAGGGCCGCCCCCCCCCCCCCCCACCAGGGAAGCCCCCTCCCCAGCCAGGCCATCCACCCAGGGGAAACACCAGACAGCACCAATGGCCAACAACCTCCACAGCAGAACACAGACACACACACCACACCAGCACCCCCACCAGAAGAGCTCACACTCACCCACACAGCACCAGCACAGCCCAAAGACAAGACACACAAGAGGCCAACCAGGCCCTCCCCCCCCCCCCCCCCCCCCTCGCCCCAGGCAAGGCTCATCCCATCCCCCCCCCCCCCAGGCCCCGACACAGAGCCCCAGCCAACAAGCCTGACAAAGCCACAAGAGCCCAGCAATATAGCCACCACCCCCCCCCCATGACCCCCCCCCACCCCCCCCCCACCCCCCCCCCCCC
>CM054137.1:53848711-53943146 GCA_028751875.1 Rapana venosa
ATTTTTACTTCAGAATCAAGGAAACCCAAATTTGTTAAATGGCAAGCTTTTGAGTTCTTTGATATGAAAAAGGAGTTAATCAGGCTGCATAATTATTATCCCACATCTGTTCAAATAATATACAGAAATGTTAATATGAAAGCGGACATAGATGATATGGACATTAAAAAAAAATAAAAAACACCACTAGCTCGGTACAGTGTGATATAGCAAATGGCCAATGATTGCAAGCATAGGAGAATCTCTACAGTCAGATCGTTGCAGGGGCAATGCCAAAAAAAACCAAAGTGATGCCATTAATGGTACACACCCTAAACTATCAAAATCAATAAAATTAGCTGGATTACTTTCCAATTTTAAGTATTTAGGCTCTGTAAAAGAGAATATAGTTTGTCTATTAAGACGTCAATGAAAGGAATTTGGGTATGGGCCAAGCAAAGATATTCAGTAAAACATTATTTAAAGGGACAGAGGCTTTACCTAAATATCTAAAATTAGATGTTTTGTGTTCTTGTTACAATTTTGCTTTTTCTATAGCTTTTAGTTTCAAAAAAAATTTCATTATAGAGCATTATTCTGAAAAAGAAAGGGATAATAAACAGAATAACAACACAATTTGCCAGAAAAAGAACTTACCATCAGAACACTAAGAGAAGGTAAAGAACGCGAGTCTTTGTACTCAACTTTTTTCTTCTTAAGTGTGCCAAACTGCTGCTTGCTTTAAACCTTAAATTTTTTGTGATGTTTCTCATGACAGTCAAACTGTTTGCCAAACTTTGAAAATGCTTTTGTCAAAGGGGTCAACATAGTAAAATGTCTCTGAGATCCCTTTGCTTTGATAGTCTTTGAAGAGTCCTTGACTGAGGCTGATCAAGAAAGCCAACTCAGCTGCTGCTGATTTCTCCAAAAATGGTGATTCGTAGGGTCACTCCAAGGAATTGGAATTGTCCTTGACCAGCGCAGGGAAAGTTTGGTCCAGAGCCCAGGTTTTCAGGGACGGCTCATCACAGAAAAAAGGGAAAAAAGCCAGCACTCCAAAAACGATACTGAATGACCCCCACAAATTCCCAAATCTGCAACGTTTGAGGTCTTAAATACCAATTTTGATTTTTGTTCAATACACAACATCCCTTTATGCATATAGATGGATAGCGGGATGCTCCCACACATGCACATATGCACCCAAAACATGCCGCAAACACACTTGCCTCCCCTCCTATTTCTACCCAATATTTATGGCACAATTTGTACAGAATGACACGTCAATAAAACAGCATGGTGAAACATAAAATCTCTATTGCTTCAATCTTTTTGCTTTGCAAAAAATTCGGTTTTTGCAGGGTTTATTGTTTTTTTTAGGTAGGAAGCTTCTAAAATAGTTTAAAAGATAAGTAAAAGTCTTGGAAGCAATTTTCGTTGTATATTAAACCATCCATTTTCTAAAAAAGTATAGACATAGAAAATGTTATTTTCCCACATTTTAAACTAGATCAACTTCCTCGAAGTCAGAATGTGGTCACCTTAATGTGGAAAAAATCATTTCCCTAGCAAAATCACATTGGTGAACAAAGTTTGACTATAAAATATGAAAAAAGAGTGAAAGTTGATGTTCAGATCAGTATAATATGTTGATAGAAAAATACGTGAATGTGTTCCTCCTTCCTAAAACATGTCTGACAATGAAGATATCTGCTTAAAATGCTTGCCTAAAAACTTATCTTTGTATTATTTGTTTGGCTTTTTGGTTGGAACAAAACACCAGTGTTGTCTCAATGTCATTTTTAACATAACTCAAAAAACCAAGAGAGTTTAATCATTTCATGTCCTTTGAAAACAGTTTTCAAAGGTGAACCAAACAATGCACCACACAGATGATAAAAAAAAACTTTTAAAAAGTAACAAAATCTATTAAAGGGATTACCTGTAGTATAAGCATCCCCATGAATTAAAGCTCTTCC
The DNA here is from genome assembly GCA_028751875.1 of Rapana venosa. NCBI lineage: Eukaryota > Metazoa > Mollusca > Gastropoda > Neogastropoda > Muricidae > Rapana > Rapana venosa. The sequence continues at coordinate 53,850,670 of CM054137.1, forward strand.
ATGGATGAAGACCATGACAGGTAGGCTTGGTGTGAGAGTCGCCCTCAGCAGGAGTACACATCCAGATCAACAGTCTCATGGTCTTCTTCCCGATCGATCAGCACTGGATCTGCATGCACCATCATCTCTATATTTCCAAATAGTACTTACACACTGCCAAAGGAGGTTTTTTTTAATCAAGAATGACTGGGTTTTCGTTGTTGTTGTGTGACAGTAGACTAATACAACTTTTCAAGAGATCACCTAATTCCATGTTGTTCCAAAAGGAGAATGTTGTTTGGTGATTTGAATTTCTCTCCAAGAAACCGTTTCCATGAAAGAAACAGGACAATATACTTAACTTTAAATCCTGTTGGTACCTGCAGTCCATGGTTTTACTTTTGACAGCACCTCATTCCAGAATAGGTTTAGATTTGTTTGACATGCTAGATCAACTTTTGTATCGAATACCTTGTGACTCAATTGTCTTCATGTATAATTATACAAACAAGCAGACAAGCAGACTTGCTTTTGTTTGACTGTTACAATCGTGATAGCCTCAGAACAGTTCCCACTAGGCAGTGGTTATGGCGTTGGCCACCTAGAAGACACCCCATGTCCACTAGAGGTTTGCCTACTCATGGCGTTATCAAGACTGGCAGGCTCTATTCTAAAGTTGAAGACCACAAGATCAGTGCAAAATACTGCAACCATTCAACTGAGCATCAAGTTCTTCACAAGAAAGGCTTTTAGAGTCACTTTACAGGTAAGCATTTGAATGTGTTGCTCAAATAACCTGACAAAGAGGTCAGGTAAACCCTATCTCCTGGGCCTGCTTGACACTGGGCAGAACAACACGAAAGAAAGCACAGGGGTGGAGAACATCCATGATGGTTAGTTTTTTATTTCAACTAGATCTCACTTCATGATCATTACAGTAGCTTTATCACTGATGCTCTGGCAATAAAAGAAATGTATCAAATACTTATATGCTTTGCGTGAGCTCACTGAGACATTTTGTTTCCCCTGCATTTTCTCATAACTATTGTGAGTTTTAATGCAGAAATAATAGTGGAGGAAAACAATTGCAAGTAACCACTTACAACTTCTCAATTATCTTTTTAAATGACTTTCAAAGATTCATTTTTCTAAAAGGGGGGGGGGGGGGGGAGAAATGCTATAAAATAGAATCTTTCAATGACAGCATTTTTAGGCATATTTGTGTAAGAACCATGCCTTTGGCCTGACCTGAATCGAGTTTCGGCTCCTGAATGAGCCTTCATCAGAGGTCCCAGCAGTGACTGAAGCTTCACTTTTGTGAGTTTTGGTAAATGTGTGCAGGGTCTGTGGACTAATGAGGCACACAATTCTCTATGTTTCTCTCAGAAGATAGGGCTAATTTAGTCATCAAGCTAGGCTTAGTCAGATTCCCACTCTAGGGTAGTAACGTAATTCCATGAACCATGACCATTGAAGTTTTGACACTTCCTCAACACTGGTATGGAAGTGAAGGAGAACATAACTAAGACCAATTTATGATCAGGACAATAGAAGCCTCTCAGATGAATCACAGACATGAATTTTCTGTTACTCCATAAGGATGAGTTATAATAAAGATTTAAATATGTGACTGAAGTTTTGTGACACAGCTTTTGTCTTTGTTTCTAGCCGTAATATATTTTTGCTTCAAAAAGCCCCCAAAAGAGACCATCACCTGAAGTATTAATCAGATAATCTGAGCAATAATCAAACAAGCACCCAATAAGTGGATGACTCTTGACTATAACTTCTCAGTGATTGAGAAAGCCAGATCCCCAAAATAGCAACAGCAGCTGCAACAATAACTGTAACAACCTGCTCTGAGAGTATTCAAGGCAGTTGCTAAATTAAGGTTTCTCACCTGTGGACAGGCAGGCATGATTTTGTCTGCCTCAAACACCTTTCCCTTCTCCAGTCCTGGATGGGCCTCTGGCATCTGAAACCTCCTCTCCCCAACAGGAGGGACAGCGTAGGGAATACCCATATAAGCATTCATCTTCCTTCCTCTGTCTCCCTGCACACTGATCCCTCTCAGGGTCCCCCAAGGAGCGTTGATGATGGGCACAGAGCAGATGGACTGGATCATCAGAGCCAGGAGAAAGCACAACACTTGCCACTCCATCTTCAGCATCTGCATCAATACATATCAAGCTTTCACAAGATATGAATAACAGGAACTAGTTTAAAATAAGAACTGAGCTAGAAGTTTCTGACTTGGACATGTAGATTCAACAGTGATTCAGTATCACGAGGTATTGCTAGTGGCTGTCCTTCATTCTGTTGTACTTTGTGTTTTGATCGCCAGGTCTTGTTTTTGTTTTTGTTTTGCATGATGATAACAAAGTGGTAAAAATATCAAGAACAACAGTGTACAGCTGTGCCAGAAATGAAAAACTCACCCATGTAAGAGCACTGGATGATCTACTCTCTTCACCAGCCACAATTACTATACAAAACATTAAGTAATTCTTCTATTTTACGTGAAACTCAAATTACAAGTATAATCTTTAGTGGTCTGACTGTAATGAAAGCTAGTAATAAAATAATTTTCAAACGTAAAAAGAAACATAGTCCTTGGTTTACTCAACATGAAAGTTTGGGTGTTTTTTTACCAGTAATTCAGATCTCAAAAAAGATTTTATAGCCAGTTTGGAATCAAGATAAGAGACCAGTCAAGCACACACAAATTAAGTATAAAAAAGAATATACAGGACGAAAATCAGAGTGAATATCATATCAATCAACGGTATTGACCCTAAGTTTATTAAAATTATTAATGAAACTAAGCGTAACAAGAAAACATGGTATAAAAAATCCCAGTGATTTGCATTTAGAACATTTGAAAAATATGAACACCCCCACTGCAAATGAAAGATCTTTAATAATCATAATGCTTAATCCACTTTTTACAGCTAAGGAAGTGAGGGAAATCAATCACAAGCTAAAACCTAACAAAGCCTGTGTGCATGATGCATAAATTATCTGATGAATTCCTGAAAGCATCATTTGCTCCAATGCTGCTGGAATACACACTGATTTTAACTTTAACCCAGCCCAACCATGTTGTCTATAACCCCACCAACCACAAAGGCTATATAGATTTTAACTTCGGTCTGTCCTCATGGAAAAGCCCTGGTAAAGAAGCTCTTGGCAAAATGAAACCAATATCTGGACAAAAAGGAAGGGATGTGAATACCACAGATTACACATGCAAAAATGTACCTATCTGTTTGCTAGTTTACTAACAGTTTCATTAGCTATTACTTTTTGCTAGCTTTATCACAGGTGAGTTTTGCTGAATAGATGTAATAAATGGCCATCCTTCTTTTCTTGTCTGCTGTCATTATTTATGCTATTCAACTGTTGATAACATTTTTACAATTTACTATATCATTGATTAATTTATCTCTAAGGAAAAGAGTTTGTTTTGTCCATTTACACAATTTAATATGAAAAAGGTACGCATGTGTACATGGAATGTACCTTTTGCAAAAAAGAACTCTTTACCTTGGTTAAAGAGTTCAATACTGAAAGTCATCAAAGATGTTCATGGTAAGATAAAATCATGAGTTAAAATGTATGATTGTGTTTGGGGATTGTTTTAATTGTATTACAACAAAATTTCCTGAACAATATCTGCAACACCATAGCATACCACAGTGCTAACTGTGACACTGACCACCATCTGAAAATGCAGAAAACAGCAGTTGACACTTTTCTTTGCCTTCATTGACCTTACAAAAGTGTTTGATTCGTGAGCAGGAGAGTTTGTTCCAATTGCTGAATACCGTATGTCAATACTTATCTGTAACAATTGGGAATAAAGATTATCAATCAAGCAAACACTTGATCAATCGATTGATTCCCCAAGGTGAAACTCAGGCCTAAAAAGTCCACTGCTCCAAGAGGAATTGTCAGTCAAAAATCAACACCTGCAAGACTGCCTGTGCTGACCTCTGACCAAAGATAAAGCGCTGAATGTGGAAGATTAGTGGAGTTTTCTCAGGAAAACCATCTACGTGCCTCAGCCCTACCATGATGGCAAAAAAGAACACAAGAACACCGACTAGTCTGAGACAAACATCACTGAAATGGAACCCAATGGAATCAGTGCCAAATGGGCTGCACTGGTCAACTACAAGCGAAGCCCCATTCAGTAAAACCTGCAAGCACTGAGAACTACTCACAACAAAGCCCAGCAAAGGAAATGACAGTGTGCAAACAATTGCTGGCTTCAACTTTCAGACAACATACAAAAGGACTTGAACACTGAGAACATCAGGAAAATGTATCAAGGTAAAAAGGTAAAGGTGTCCCATAACCTATGTGGTCGTAGGGGAGCGAGGCATCAGAGACCTCAGCTTCTCTAGGGGCCAGCATATTGAGGGCGGCGCCCATCTCCTCTCTCTCGCTACTTTCCCTGACCCTAAAGAGGCAGGTGCCCGTTTATAGCTGGGTGTACAGGGGGTCTGTAATGAAGCCAAGGTGCGCAAATGGTCACCCATCCAATTGGTAACCACGCTCGATGCTGCTTAACGTTGGCTTGGGGAAAGCGAGTGCTCTGACCACTGAGCTATCCTGTCCCCATAAGAAAATGTATGAGGGTATCAAAGAGGCAACTGGCATACCAACCACAAAGACTGTACCCCTTAAGTCCAGGACAGGGGATATTATAACTGACAGGGCCATGCAAATGTGTCGTTGAGTAGAACACTACCTGAAACTCTCTACTCCAAAGAGAACATGGTTACTCAAGAAAGGCTGTACAGTATCAAAGATTTGCCAGTGCTGGATGATCTGACCACCAAACCCACCATGACAAAACTCAACAAAGCTACTGATGATCTAGCTAACAGCAAGGCACCAGGAGAGGGTTGCACACCACCTAAAATCACCAAGTGTGGTAAACCATCCTTGATGGAGAGTTAGAAAAAAGAGATTTTAAAAAGCAGTTTTGCCAATGACACAGAATGGGACTTTGAATATCTTTCAATCATAATGAAAGTCAAGCATTATATCTTAAAGAAAGCAAAGTAGTGCATTTTCTTCTTATGTCAAAGGAAAAGCTTTTCTTCCCGTCCCTACACTAGAGGTCCGACCTTTATCAATGGGGAGATTTTGCGTGTGCGACCGTTTTTGCCCAGCATGAAGATAGCTGCATTCCGACTTCGGGGAAGTATGCTGGGTATGTTCGTGTTCCCGCAACCCACCGTACACTGACATCAATTAAAGGATCTTTACCGTATATATTTGATCCTTTGCGTGTGTATATAAACGCAGAGAATTAAGGCACTGGCAGGTCTGCACTTGAAGTTTACCTAGGATATCATAAAAAATCACCCTTAATTCACCAAATACCGCCGAGATTCGAACCCACAACTTAATGGACCTATGGGATTGAAGTTGAAAGGTCTTAACCACTCCGCTATAGCGTCTGACAAGACAAGCTTTAAGACCAGCCAGGGTCTAAGGCTCTCTTTCCAGTGCATGTAGCCTACTCGCTCAACACTTTCCTTTTGATATAATGGTGGTGGCCTTGCAATGCCAGCTCAATAGGGCGAACAGGGGATTTTTTTATATAAAAAAAAAAGCTTGCTGTCTGTGTCAACGTTTTGCAATCGTGTACCACTTTAAGTCAGGGCAGATTTCTCAGCGTGAAATTCGGGCTGCTCTCCCTGGGAGAACGTGTCGACGCAAGAGCAGCGCCAACCATTATTTTGTTCTTTTCCTATATGCAACTGTATTGTTTCCTTATCAGAGTGGCTTTTTTCTACAGAAGTTTGCCAGGGACAACTCCCTTGCTGGTGTGGGTTCGTTTTCGTGGGCTTAATAGTTATGTGTAACACACAGGACCTGGGTTTATCATCTCATCCAAAAGATTAGCACCCAGACTACCACTCAGGGTCTGTTGGATGGCGGAAAAGTTTCAGGCCCAAACCGGGGTCAAACCACCGCACCCTTCTAACCCAGACTTACCCAGACTTTCCGCTTTCTAGGCAGGTGCGTTACCTCTAGACCACTGAGCCTTTCACAAACATCAGCTTCCCAGGAATATCTTTAGAAATGTCTTTGACGTTACTTTTCGATTACCCTCGTAAGGAATCATTGAGCAATGCTCTGAAATGATTTTCCTGGCTGTGTGTATTGAAGAAATTGAACGTGGTGGAGCCCACCATGCTCTAGGTTCGCACGCTGCATGCTGGGTATTGGTGCCATCAATACCCCCAGCCATAGCAAGCTTACTCTTCTACAAGAGATGGATGGGTTTTTAATACATGCGCCAAGTGTTCTGTAAGTATTTGTATGTAAGACCTCTGTTTATAGTCTCTTTTGAAGAGCTTGCTGGACAATAAGTAATAATAATAATGATAATGATAATAATGATACATGGAATTTATATAGCACTCTTGGCAGCCTTCAGTCTCGGAAGACTATGGAGTTGCGCTCTAGGTGTTAATTCTGGTACAGCGTTGGCTGTGGCTGACACTATATCTTGGTTTTTTTTAAAAAAGAAGAAAGTGGGTGCCGATGCTAATACCAGTAGACAATTCCCTCTTCTGGACACCCTGATGGAGATTTGGACCTGTGCCTTAAACTCCAACATAAGGGGCGGGATAGCTTACTGGTTAAGGCCCTGGGCTTGCAATCTGACAACGTGGGTTCCAGCCACCACTTAGACGTCCGTTTACAGGGATTTTCCCCTGGAGTCACCATCCACGAGATACAGAATAAAATCAAGCAAAATATGAATGAAGCAAAAACAATTATTGTATTTCTGTCCCTGAAGTCGGAATGCAGCTACCTTAATGGTGGGACAAAAATGGTCACATGGGCAAAATCCTCATCATCGATGAACCTCTCAGTTCTAGCAAAGGAGGAAGGGGAAAAATGTGAACAGTGCAAAATAATTCAGGAGGACATCAACACAGGAAACAGTAAGTAGGCACGTATATATATATGTGTGTGTGTGTGTGTGTGTGTGTGTGTGTGTGGTGTGGTGTGTGGTGTGTGTTGTGTTTGTGAGTGTTGTGCGTGCGTGCGTGCGTGCGTATGTGAACGCATGTGCGCGCGTGTGTGTTTGTGTGTGTGTGTGTGGGGTGTGTGTGTGAGAGAGGAGAGAAGAGAGAGAGAGAGAGAGAGAGAGAGAGAGAGAGAGAGAGAGAAAAGAGAGAGAGAGAGTCCTGATTTCCATAAACTATGTAAGAATCTGTATGTTTAAATCAAATCACCAGTACCTAATCTCCTTTTCAGCAAACACAAGTCTGAATATGCCATACGTGCCTAACCATTTCCCAATCTGACCCACCTGAAATGTACCAAGCAGCACTGTGTGATACTTTCTGATTCATTCAGTGTCTAGCTCTGTTATAGAGTATTTCCATTGGGTCTTGTTGTCTCCCCCCCCCCCCCCCCCCCACAACACACACACATACACATACACACTTCAGTAAATCTGAGCACTACACTGCATAACCAGTCATCAAAAACCTAGTGCTTAAAGTCACTTTGTGAACGTATCCATAACAAAACACACGAAAATGTTCATCCACATCTTCACATGCATATGCAAGAACTTTAGATATCAAAATCATACCCTTTCGGGATTGTATGCTCTACACGACATTAAGTGATAATGGAGACAGAGACAGAAGTGCATGTCTATATGAACACAACATATAAACAGGAGCCCCCACCTGCAGTGTGACCTTGCTTGCATTCAGCGCGACACAGATACTGGGTCCCTCTACCCAGGCAGGTTTAACTCTCACTAGGCAAAGCACTGGGTGAAGATAAAGTGTAGGATTGCACCTTCACAAGTACTATTAATAAGGGGACTGCGAGCATAACCACAGGTACATGCAGTTTCATTGAAAGTTTATCTGTCACAGGTACATGCAGTTTTATTAAAAATTTAACTATCAAAGGTACGTGCTGTTTATTAAAAGTTTTTCTTTCACGGGTACATGCAGTTTACTGAAAGTTGGTCTGTCCCTGTGTCTGCCTCCCCCCCACCCGCATGTGTGTGTGTGTGTGTGTGTGTGTGTGTGTGTGTGTGTTGTGTGTGAATGGATCATGTGGGTTGAAGCAAAATAACAGGGAGCTGACTTCTTGTGTAGCAGAATATATTCCAACTTTCGTCTCCAACAACTTTCGTCTCCAGCTACTGTTGAGAAAGCCCTGACTGCCCTGCTGGCTGATAACACACTCAGCAGTTGCAAAATCTATAGAGAAGACAGAACATCGTTTTTGTTCTCTGACTAAAAAAAAACCCACCAACACAGTGTGGGCAAATATAGACGAACTTGTTTTGAACCAATGCACACAGACATAGTAGTCCAGAATGAAGCTACCCAGTCATTTATGCCATAATCAGGATTTTAAAAAAATACACAGCAGCAGCACCACCACCACAAGCAACAGCAGCAGCAGTAACAGCAGCAGCAGCAGCAGCACAGACTTAACTGATGCTAGTCATCAGAACGGCAGTTAACTGCAGTGACCATAATGAACTGTTCAAAACAAACCAGTGCACAGGACTTGGCTAAGCAACACACCACACCTGCACATAAACACGTGGACAGGAGAAGCTAAGGATGAAGACCAATCAACCGTTATACCAGCACAGAACAGTTGTGTGGTTCTGCCCTCAGTGATGTTCAGTCTGATCTTCCTCACCCTGCACTGGCACTGACACTACAATAGATACAAACTGCTGCAGGGCTTGACACAGGGGAAATGGAGGAATATGTCCCTCAGTGCACAGTCATTTGTGCGACCAGCGAGAAAGATAAAGCTTTGAGAAAAGTGGTGCTTCATCAGTCAGACAATCATGAAGATATTGCTATGTGAATCTGGTAACATTGTCATTGCTTTGGTTCTGTCACGAAAGATGTCAGCACGCTTTGGTTAATGAAGCAAAACAACAACGACATGCTACACAAGAAATGTCTCAAATAGGTCAACTTGAAAACAGGAAAGCGGATCTGCCACAGGACATACATTAAGGGAGAGAGAGGCCTGTGCTACATTACAGGCGGTCTGCATGCTCAACATGACCTGATCCAACTGTATCTGGGGCACTGACAGCGTGAACTGATCAAAGGATAGAGGACATACTTCACTGACTCTTGTCTGGATTAAAGCAAAAAGACATTGCCCAGTGACCCTGTCAATGATAACCATGTTGCCTTGTTTTTGCACACTGCGTAGCTTGCTAACTGGGCTCTGTGGTTTATTAGCATTAAACATCGCCCCCCCCTCTCTCTCTCTCTCTCTCTCTCTCTCACGCAGTCTGTCTGTCTGTCTGTATCTCTCTCTCTCTCTCTCTCGTGTGTGTGTTTTGTGTGTGTGTGTTTTGTTTCAGTTAATGTCTATACACATAAGTGATATTAGACAAAGTGAGTGTGTGTGTTTGTGTGTATGTGAGTCAATGATCTAGGGTGTGTGTATGTGTGCGCGCACACACATACACACACACACACACTCACATTTGGGCATGTTTATGTGCTAGTACAAAAGTGTGAGAATATGTGTGTGATGTCTATGTATGTGTTAATGCATAATGTATGCTTGCAAGTGAGCATATGTATATTATGGCTGAAGAAAGTGTATATCAAAAATGTACACTGTAGTGAAATAAGATATATAATTATAAAGGAAAAACTAGAGACAGCATCAACGAATTAACTATATCATACACTAACAAAGACTTAGGTAAGATATATGCAGAGATGTATCTTGAAATGAAGTTTGGAACTGGTTTTGGTTTTGGTTTTTGGTTGTTTTTTTCGAATGATGACATTGAAACAAAATGTGAAGATTTGAATTTTGTTCACCACAAGCACAATGTATATTTTTCGTGAACTTTGTTTAAAAAGCATTTACTTTTAAGCCTGTGCATAAGACAAAGGACTGTCTTAGGTTAGAAATATTTATTTATTTTACTCTTTTATATCAAGGATAATGGAATACGCACTTATGTGCTTTTTTTTACATCCAGTCCCCGTGAGTATGCGGTTTTTGTAAATTCTGTCATCTGTTCCCACCGCACACAATGGTCTACTCTTAAAGCGGAACAGGATTTAACGTGTGCACAAGATGTTCTGCGTGCGTTCGCACACGGGACCTCGGTTTATAGTCTCACCGAAGGACTTTTGGGGAGAGTGGAGTCTACACTGATGTTAACTCCAGGGGAAAATTATCCCTTGAACGGAATCGAACCGGGTCGTCAGATTGCGAGCGCAATATTCTAACCACTAGGCTATACCGTCATATGAAGACCGCGTGTGTGTGTGTGTGTGTGTGTGTGTGTGTGTGTGTGTGTGTGTGTGCGTGCGTGCGTGCGTGCGTGCGTGCGTGCGTGCTATTTTGTTTTTTCAGTTGCTGACTATAGAAAGCTTTGTCAGTTTGAAATGTGTTTACCAGTGGCACATAGAGTAATAAAGTTGCTGATCATGGGTATGCCGTTTGTTTATGTATCTGTTTATTTTATTTATAACGCTATGGTCGTGGTTTTACGAAAAAAATAATGCTGATACAATGCAAAGTCAAGTATTTTTGTTTAAAGACCTCTCACCTCACCTCACTTATCCTGTAGTCTAGTAGACTGTAGTCTAGTAGATTTTGTAATCGTCAGTTATTTAAACACACACAAACACACACACACACACACACACACACACACACACATATGCACGCGCGCGGGGGTTCGAATCTCGTTCAAGAGGATTTTTCATCTGGAGTTAACATCAGTGCAGACCCCACTCCCCCTAAAAGTCCTTGGGGTGAGACTATGAACCGAGGTCCCGTGTGCAAACGCGCGCAGAACATCTTGCGCGCACGTTAAAACCCGTTACGCTTTTCGGAAGTGTAGGCCATTGTGTGCCGGTGGGAACGTATGACAAAATGTACAAAATTGCATGCGCACAGGGACTGGATGTAAAAATGTACATTGATTGCATGTTAGAGATATCTGCGAATGCAACCCTTTCATTCCACAATTTAAATTTATCACAATTCGACGTAGGGAATAAACTCTAAACACGGCACCACTATGCTCGCCCACCCCACCCCCTAACAAACAATACCAAAAAAGTCATCCACAGACCCACACCGAAGTCGGATGCGCTGGGCCTGACTTATCAGGCGCTTGACAGCAGCCTAAAACATTTTGCGCTCATATGACATACAACAATAGTTCGATGAAGAGGAAGAAGAAGATCCACAGAACGTTTCTACAGTGGATTTGAGATTCTCTTGGAAGATAAGTTAATGATGTGATAATTGTAGACTGGGGAAGGCTGGTGTAACCACTGGAGCCCTGGCTGGTTTAATAACTGCATCATCACCCTCTGATTGTGATCTTTACTGTCACCAAGCTTGCTTCAATCTAGGCTGGGATTTATAGCTCTGTTGATGTCTTATCTTTTGTGTTGGATTAATTTTTAAAAAAAAATTTTATATATATATTTTTTTTTTGTGGGGGGAGGTTCCTTAGCTAGAGGTCTGAGGGTCACCAAGGGTGAGATTTTGTGTGTGCGACCATGTGCCCACCTTTAAGGTAGCCACATTCCAATTTGGAGGATGATTTTCTTAAGAGACACCAGTGTTTGGTGTGGGTTTTTTGTCATCCGTTCTTACGTAATAGCCTACTCTTCCATAAGGCGCAACAGGTTATAACGTACGTGCAAGATGTTCTGCGTGTGTTTGTACATAGGACTTAGGTTTATAGGTTTTTTCCGGAGGATTTTTGTCCTTGGGGGAGTAGAGTCAGCACTCCACATGAAAAATTCTCTCGACTGGGCGTCTCGATGGTGGCTCGATCCGCACCTTCAGCGTGTGAAGTTAATGCTCTAACCGCTAGGGTATCATGTCCTTTCTTGATTGGTTTTGACCTGGGCCGTCACACCGTAGTTTTGATCTTGGCTATAGTTAACTCCCTTGATGCCTTACCTGTCGAGTCTAAATGAGTTCAAGATTTGTCTGTTTCCTCTGTGTGTGTGGTTAGTTTTGTTTGTTTTATTTTTATTCTTTTATTTCGAGGACAATGGAGTAAGCACTCGTGTGCTTTTTTTTCATCCAGTCCCCGCGTGTTTGCAGTTTTGTAAATTGTGTCATCCGTTCCCAACGGCATACAATGGCCTGCTCTTCCGAAAAGCGGAACGGGTTTTAATGTGTGCGCAAGATGTTCTGCGTGCGTTCGCACACGGGATCTCGGTTTATAGTCTCATCCGAAGGACTTTTGGGGGTAGTGGAGTCGGCACTGATGTTAACTCCAGAGGAAAAATCCTCTTGAACGGGAATCGAACCCGTGTCAGCAGATCACGAGCGCATCACGCTAACCCCTGGCTATCCCGTCCCCTGGTTGTGTGTGTGTGGTGTGTGTGTGTGTGTGTGTGCGTGCGTGCGTGCGCGTGCGTGCGTGCGTGTGTGTGTTCCTCGGCTAGAGGTTCAAGCCAGGTTTATTGATGTTGAGATTTTTGTGTACGCCACAGTTTTTGCCCACTATTAATATAACAACATTCCCTATTTGGAATGATATATACATACGACACCAGTGTGCATGAGTGGTGTTTTGGTGTGTGTGTGTGTGTGTGTGTGTGTGGTGTGTGTGTGTGTGTGTGTGTGTGTGTGTGTGTGTAAGTGTGTGTGTGTGTGTAAGTGTTTGTGTGTGTGTGTAAGTGTTGTGTAAGTGTGTGTGTGTGTGTGTGTGTGTGTGTGTGTGGTGTGTGTGTGTGTGTGTAAGTGTGGTGTGTGTAAGTGTGTGTGTGGTGTAAGTGGTGTGTGTGTGTGTGTGTGTGTGTGTGTGTGTGTGTGTGTGTGTGTGTGTGTGTGTGTGTAAGTGTGTGTATGTGTGTTGTTTGGTTGATCGGTTTTCACTGGCATGGTTTGTTTTTCTGAGGGGGAGGGGGGAACAGGTTTGGGCGACATACAACAATAATGACAAAGAAAAATCAGCAACAACAACGACAACAAAACTACATGTAAACAATTCCACCCGTGAACATTCACACCATTCCCATTAATTAACCAGGCGCCAACGCGGTTTGTAGGTTAACTTCTTTCATTTATTCTTTGTCAACATCTTAGAAAAACGAAAGTACACAAAAGAAATAAAAAGAACAAGCAATAGCTGATGTCATAACAATGTTTACACAAATTGTTTGAAAGCAGTCGATCTGCTAGTCTGTAGTTGATAAATGAAATGGCAACAAAAGCAATCTCTAATAAAAGTAACACACACACCCTTTTTTTGAGGAAGAAAAAAAGCAAAAAGTAACACCCCCCCCCCCCCCCTCCCCCCATAAGAAAAACAAAACCCGAAAAAAAAATGCATTCGTCGAGAAAATGTTTTTTTTTTTAAAAATCTTTAATCGAAATATAACAATATGAAAATCAGACAGGGGAAAGTAATTCTTTAGAATAAAAAAGGAACAGAATATAATTCTAGAAAAGAAAAACAGGCCAACAGACAGACCAAAAACAAACAAACAAACAAAAAACAAAAAACCCGGCAACTCCCTCACTAGATTTGAGAGAACAACTGTGGCCTACAAATCAAACAAAACAATATCTTACATTAATTCACGAGACAAAATACAAAAAGCGCTGCTCGTGAAACAATCACTAGATCTAGCCATACACAGCCAAAAACATGACAATAAATAATGCTATTTTCGTTTAGAAAGAAAGCGGTTATAAAACTTTGCTGATCACATAAAAAAATTATACGGTTTATATAAACCATCACACACACACAAATGGGCCCGTGCGCCTTGCACGTGCACATGCGCCAGTGCAACCCCCCAAAATCCCACACATATACACATACGCGCGCACGCGATATTACTGATAGCACACGAAGTAGCAAGAACAAACACAATAAAACTAATCAAACATAATCATGATGATCCTCAAAAAATACGATCAGCTTTCCATAACCTTCAGATGAGACTATAAACCGAGGCTCCGTGTTCGAACGCATGCAGAACATCTTGCGCACACGTTAAATCCTGTTCCGCTTTTCGGAAGAGTAGGCCATTGTGTGCCGGTGGAAACAGATGACAGAATTTACAAAACCGCATACACACGGGGACTGGATGTAAAAAAGCACATGAGTGCTTATTCCATTTTCCTCGATATAAAACAATAAATAAATGAATAAAATAAATAAATAAATAAATAATAACCTACAAAGCTGTTTTTTCCTTCACAGACATTCCTTACTCCCAATACCGACTGAAAATATTTGCTCTCAATCACATCAATACTATGTACACAGCATTTGCCTGAGTATAACTTTATTTCCCTGTGGAAGCTTCAACCTGAATCTAAACACATAAAGAAGACTTCAATAAAATGTCCTTACAGTCACAGCTGCCATCAAGCAGCTTGAATTTGCTGGAAGACCAGCTGACAAAATGGATATTTCTGGACTTGTACATAGTTTAACACTGAATCCTTCCGTTTCCATTTTCACAGAGACAGCGATAAGGAAGACGGAGCCTACCTACATATGGGTGCATGCATTTTAATGTGCGTTTCAGTGAGTGTGCATTGAGAATAGAATGGAGTCCTCATGTCAGCTACAGCCTCATTTGCACACTTCTACCAGACGTGCAATTTAAGGAACGAGGATGGGGAAGCTGGGGAGAGAGGATGTGTCTGGATGCTAGCACTGTGTCTTAAATGCCACATTTATATTTTTGTCTGAACATGTTCTGTATCATCACATTTTACAAGCTACTACAATACATGGTAATGTATTGCAATGTGCGAGATGTAGTGACACGGTATCGAAAAGGACAAAATAACAGAAACTATTGTTTCCTTTATTGAGGTTCATTAAACTATGTGGTAAAATAACAAAATTGCTTTCAATTTGAGAATGAAAGGAGCAGATTAACAGAAAATGTCTTCTCTCGTTTGCTTTTTACACCGTCAGATGTGTTTGGGAGAAATAATGGCATGTCTTTTCCAGCATTCTTTTTAACAGAAAATCATGTCAGGACTCAAATTTACACATTGACACAGAGCATCCCAAAGGTGTAGCATGTTGTGTATGGCTGCAAGACTGTAGAACTCGGGCATCTTCACAGATCCTCCCTGGGTGTGGGCGGTGCCTCAGCAGCCTGCTGTGGATCTGGCTTTGAGGTCAGTAGAGTGTCCAGCTGTGGCAGAAGACTGAGCCAGAGAGCCACACGGTCTCTGTAGGGACCCATCCTGGACACCACACGCGGGGTGTGGGATATGGAGAGGTAGTCCTCCCCCTCTGCTGTGAACTGGGGCCACTCACCTCCCAGGTCAGCTTGGAGTGGAGGGCTTGGGTTCCTGAAACCATCAGGTACATTTTTTATTTTACATCTTTACATAGAACATGCAGAAGAAAACAAGCAAGCACACAAGCAGACCCATGCCCTTATTCACAATTTTCAAAAGGATCCTTTCATTCCTATTGAAGCATGCACAATCATTCATCAACATGATCATATTATCTCCAGACTTAACGGGAAAAAAAGACAAGACATTACTTGCAGGCATCAGCAAAGAGACCTCACACAGAAGCCATGTTCAAACTTTAAAAAATGTGCACCTGCCTTCATGCACACAGATTCTTGCTCAAGGTTAATATTCCTCCATTAGTTTAGAGCAGCTCAGGGAGACCAGCTTACCCAGTTTTGGCAAACGTGGTCCACATTTTGACCAGGGTAGCTGACAGAGCCTGCTCCTCTTCTGAGATGGATGTCTTGTTGAAGACAAGGAAGGCAGAACCTTCAGGATACTCCCTCTCCACGTCAAACAACAACATGATTTCATCTCCATGGTGAGCTCCAGGTACAAGGCCGTGCTTGTTGAAAGCAAAGTCATGATCCAAGACGTAGAAATAGCGTGATGCAGAGTGGGGAGCACTGACCAAGTATCGTGCCCACTGTGTGATGCCCACGTTCATCAAACAATCCCCGTACAGGTTGACCACTGGGTCCAGGGACTGACAGACACTGCTGCCAGATTCTGCTCCACGGTAGAAGAATTCTGCAATCTGCAAACACAACAAATTATTTAAGCTTTGTGAACAACATGCTGAAAAATCGCTGTTGTTAAAGGAAGTAGGACACAATGTAAACAAGCAGAGCTTATTTCTATGAATTTATGGAATAAACTACCAGCTGATACTGGTACACAAGCGACAGTAGTTGTTAACTAAAAGGATCAGGTGTGTCTTTCACACACTTCAAACCTTGGGACTGACAGACACTGCTGCCAGATTCTGCTCCACGGTAGAAGAATTCGGTAATCTGAAAACGCAACAAATGATTTAATGATAGAGCATGGTGAACAATATCACAGAAAAAAAAACAATGAGAGAGAGAGATGTCGAAGTTGCTAAAACCAAAAGCAGCCCACTACCACCTGATCTGACTGGAACATTTTCTGATTTCTGTACCTGCAAAGTTTCTGACATGCGTGACAAACTTGTTCAGCGCGATGTCACTTCTCAATCAGGAGCTCAACTCACCTTGTCAGGAACTCCCCTCACATCATTTCAGCCCATCTTCGAAAATTTTGTCAAGGACACCATGATGTCCTCTGTCATTCAAACTAGTAAACTGGATCTTTTTCCTGCCTTGATATTATTTTCCCCCTTCAAATCAGCTCTTGCCAAACCTCTTCTAAAGAAACTTTCTCTTTATCCTTATAGTCTCAAGAATTATCGACCAGCCTCCAATGTTCCTTTTCTTTCTAAAAATGACTGAAAAGATCTTTCTTCACTAGCCACGTGAGTATCTTGCAGCAAACAACCTTCTTTACACAACTCTCTTAGCTTATTGTGCTGGTCACAGCACTGAAACCGCTCGTTAAATATTGTAAATGATCTACTTATACCACTTGATGATAGTGATATTACCCGTATCTCTCTCCTAGATCTTTCTGCAGCATTTGACACCTCTGACCATGGTATTTCTCTCTGTCATCTTCAAAACCCCTACAGTATCTACAGTATCTCTGGCTATGCTTTCTCTTGGTTTCGGTCTGACCTTTCCTTTCTGATCGCACACAGACAGTATCAGTAAATGGTTTGTCTTCTACAGCTTCAGTTATAAAATATGGTGTTCCCCACGTTCTTTCCTGGGTCCAGTACTTTTTGTTTTCCATATCCAGCATCTTTCACACATTGTTTTTCAGCATTCTGTGTCTCATCATAGTTTTTCGGATGATAATCGGCTTTATTTTGTCAGATCCTATCTCTCAGGTAAACACCATCATCACTAAAGCCTGTATCTCTGACGTAAAAGAATGGATTGACTCAAAACAAGCTATAATAAAATGGGGATAAAACTGAAATGATTTCATCATACCAAAGATATTTCGCAACTCTAATTCACTTCCCTCAACATTGGACTATAGTGACATTACTGTTTCCAAAATTGTAAAGAATTTAAGGGTTACCATTAATAAATCTTTCATCTTTTAAGCAGCACATCTCATACATCTGCCATATCTGCTATCTGAAACTGCTTAGAATAAGTTCCATCCGAAACCCCCTACAGTTGAAGCTTCTAAAACTTTAGTTTGTGCTTTCATTCTTTCCTGCCCTGATTATTGTAATGCTCTGTTGTCTGGATATTCAAAACAACTATAAAAAAATTTAAACAGAAAATATGCTTCCTGTCTTGTTTTTTGATCTTCCAAGTTACAGCATGTCTCTCCTCTGCTTCGTGACTTACACTGGCTTCCTGTAAAGAAATAAGTCACCACAAACTTGCCAGGCAGTGCTTTAGATACTTTTATAACTCTACTCCTTTGTACCTTTCTTGTGTCCTTCAGCTTTATGTACTTTCTCGTAAATTTTCGCACCTCCCCTGATGCTGGTTTGTTTCGTATTCCCAGCTTTTGAAAAAAAAATGTATGGCGAATCATTATTCTTTTTTCAAGCCGTCCTTTTTGGAATTCTCTCCCTACTCAAACAGGCACAACACAACTATTCAATCTTTCATGGCCAACCATTAAAAAAAACCGCGTATCTTTCAGTCTTAATAATTTAATGTATCTCTCTCTCTCTCTCTCTCTCTCTCTCTGTGTAGGCATGCCTGCATGTGTGGGTGCATGCATGTGTGTGTGCGTGTGCTTGGGCATACGCGTTTGGGTACAGGGTGTAGTAACCTAGGAGGGTGGGGGTGTTTAAGAGTAGCTAGTGAGAATAGGTTAAGTGTTGTGTGTGTGTGTGTGTTGTGTTGTGTGTGTGTGTGTGTGTGTGGGTGTGTGTGTGTGTGTTGTGTGTGTGTGTGGTGTGGTTGTCTGTATGGTTAGTAGTATTGTTCATTGATTGAATAATTCCTTAAGCTAAGTGTCATGTTTATAAGTGCTTAGAACTCTCATAAGAAAGATCAGGCACACAAAATATCCTTACTTACTTACTGACTGACTGACTGTTCTTGGAAGAACTAAGACACAATGTAAACAAACAAAGCTTACTTCAATTCTATGAAGAGACAGAACAGACTACCAGCTGATACTGATGCTCAAGAGACAGCTGTTGTTGACTGAAAGAGTCAAATGTGCTTTCCACACTTTGAAATCCTACAAACCTTTAAAGCTGAAATCTTCTGCTGGATAATTATTATTATTGCAGTAACTCACTTTAGAAAGAATTTACTGCCTTAAAACAGGGGTGTCGGACATATGTTCAAAGGTATTAAAACAGCTTATGAACCCTGTTTGTGAACAGATTCTTTTCCGCAAAGTTTTTTCAGAGACTGCTCTGTTGCTGATGTGAGTTCTTTTGCACAATGTTAATGCATGTTGCATTTCTCATCCCAAAGACCAGCACCCAAATCACCATTAGTCAAGTGAAATGGCTGAGACACAAAGAAAATGGGTGAGATTTCAACCAAGGATCTTTCACTTCCTAGAATGATGCTATACCTTTAGGACATGAAACCACTGGAGATAAGGGTAATAAAGCTTTGCTGTAACAGGGCAGTGTCTGTCATTAAAAAGTATAGTAGGTTATTAACTGAAAAAATATTCATTGTTTTATCTCCTTATTGGAGTATCAACAGAGAATGCAGGAGATATTATTCCTTAAAATGAGTGTATGTTTGTCCGTCGTGTCCGACGATGACCTCCAAAACAGCAGAGGAGGCAGCTGCTGTTTTGGAAATTGGGCAGAAATTTGATTATAGTGGAGATGCCTTGCCCACAGTACATCCCCACTCTCTCGGCCAAGTGGGCATAAGGACAGTCAGCGTTGGAGATGTTCTCCAAAGGCCAACCAGCCCCCACGGCTGCAGCACATAAGGACTGTGCGAGTCAAGCCTCCTAGTCAGAGAGTCATAGTCGATCACTAAAGACTAAGCTGTAAAGTGGAATTCCATGAGTGGGAAAGCCACTGGTCATACAGCCTCTCACTTTGCTGTTGCCCCCAGCGTCAATGGTTTAATCAACAAATGTGATAAAGCCCAGGCGCTGACGGCACCTTAAAATGAATAAGTAGGAAACATTTTACATGATGACTAATGGAATTTTGCACTCACGTTCAAATGGGAAAGGATATTAGCATACAATTATATTCATATTTCTGATTTAGAATAAGAGAAATGCAAGAAACTGCAGGGTTGTTTACTGCAAAAGGAATCAAAACACACACACACACACACACACACACACACACCCCACACACACAACACACAAAACTCACACACAGAGTCTTTCCCAAACTCTCAGCTGCTTGCCTTCTTCAAAGCGGTGTTGTTGCTAATCCAGTAAATTCAAAGCACAGGTCAAGGAGGCTTTGAAAAACTGTGCAGTGTAAAATACTTCTGGGTGCAGCTGGTGGTCACCAAGGAGACCTATGAGGATCAGAGATCCTTCATGTTTGTTGAATCCTATGACGACGTCCACGTCCCCTGCTGCATTGTCCGACAGGAGTCAACGTCCTGGAAAAGCTCTCTAGGTTGACGAGGAACCAGCTTCCCTGTGACAGAAAATCCAAATGTATCAGGAGCTTCGTCCTTGGTGCAAAAGCTGGAGTAAGGGAGGGAAAATGAGCCGATTGCAACCGAAAATATGGTAGGGGATATAATTACATACAACGAAGCAAGGCGTACCGGAAATGGAGTGTACATGAGAAACTGCGTGATGCTCCTAATGTCAGTCACATTTTTGGTATCAGTATCATTGTTATTATCATTATTATTTATTATTATTATTATTTTTATCTCATCATTATCATTATTATATACTTGATAATTACATTATCATCTTTTAACTTCATTTTCACTGGGTGGGATGCCGTTTCATTGGGTCCAATGTTTTACTGATAAACAGAGTGCAAAATACTGTTTTCAATTCTACATTGAAATTTAACAGTTAGGCGTTTGTATGGTATGCATTTTATATTACTTGCATGGTATGTATGCAGACCATTGCAGGGTGGGCATGTGCACTCTGTCTGGTCTACAATAGATTGGCAAGAAATTGCAGCCACTGTTACTTTTCAAGGTAAGACTGGCTTTGTTGTATTTAATTCTTGCTCATTCATGTAGCCCTCCCACTCTATGCACATGAAAATTTGAGAAGCATGGTGTTCTGGAGACAAATACATCCATCACATGTAAACAAGAAAGCATGTCTTACCGTTATTTCCATTTGAGGAAGAGCTCTATGATTGATTGACTCGTGTTCGGTGTTCGACCCATATTTTTATATCACAAAAGTTTGCTGACGTGGTAACTTTTGTCCGTCCAGCTGCTTTCATGGCAATGTTTATCGTAGAATCCACAAGGGACTTTAAAAAAAAGTGTTATGTTTAAAAAAAAGTGATGCATCTTGTAAATAAAATCTATTGTGCGTCTTGGATAAGGAAACACATCAACTCATTCTGAATTTGTTTACATGTGCTTACCTTTTGATTAACACTTCTGCATTGTCAACAGCTTTTAGTATTAACAAAATTCAGCATAGAAGTCTTTGCTTTAAAACAACAACCACACAATAAATAAAACAATTCCAGAAAAAAACTTACCATCAACCACACCGAAAAAGTAGCTAAAGAATGAAGATGTCATTTGATATTCGATTGCTTTCTTCATAAAGTGGTCCAATGGCTGCTGTTTCAAACACTCCGACATTTGCTTACTGTTGTCTCCCTGGCAGTCAAACTGATTGCCAAACCTTTGAAAATGGCCTGCTTGTCAAAGCGGTCAACATAGTTCAAAATTGTCTCTGGAGATCCGCTTTGCATGATGGCTCTCTTGAAGAGTCCCTTGGATTGAGGCATGATCAGATGAAAGCCCACACTCCAGCTGCCTGCTGACTCTCCAAAAATGGTGATTCGGTCAGGGTCACCTCCAAAGGCATGGACATTGTCCTTGACCCAGCGCAGGGCAAGGTTCTGGTCCCAGAGCCCCAGGTTTTCAGGGACAGCATCATCACCAGAATAAAAGAAGCCCAGCACTCCAAGACGATACTGAATGACCACCACAATCACCTTCCCGTCTGCAACCAGCTTTGAGGGTCTGAAATCACCATTTGTTTGATGCTGTTGTTCAAATACACATACATCACACACACACAAACACCACCAACATCACCACCACCATCCCCATCCCTGCACACACTTGAAATTCAGTTATTTCTGGCTTTTCCACCCTATATTTGTAGCACCATGTGTACAGAATTACCTTTAACTCAGACTAGCACAGGTCAAATCATACACCTTTCTTTGCCACAATCTTTAAAAGCACTGAAGAGATTGAGTATTTTGCAATCTCATTTCAAAAATTCTCTGCTACATATATAAAAACGACATGTAATGGCTAAGATATTTAACACATTTTTTGTATGTCCTTCTGATACGCCTTGTGTACATTTAGCATGATGTTTACGGCACATCTGAGCACAAAGAATCAAATTTTGGCAACAGGAAGTATTTCATAATTAAAAGGACAATGACCCGGAGGCCTTTTTGGTTAACTGATTCAAAGCAATATTTTGGGATATTCTGGTGTTCGCAAAATTTGTTTGTTAAACACAGTCTCATTTTCAGTGGAAGGATAGCTTAACAATAGTGTAAAGATCAGTAGTGCAAAAGATTTCACCATCAACAATCAAAAACTTTTTTGGCATATAATTAAAAGAGTGCAAGCCCACTTTTAGATCTGATAGTGCTGCTAATAGAATGATCAGTTGGGGTCACATCATCTACATCTTCAACTTTTCTTTGGCCAACAAAGACATCTGTTGTAGAATCTTTACCTCACAGAGTTATCTATCCTTTACTTGCTGCTTTTAAGTGGGTACTAACCATCAACTTTCATTCTCAATTCCTATTATATAGTAAGGATTACTCATATAAACCAAACAGATTTGTTTTTAAAACCTTCATTGTCTTTTCTTAGTCCCTTTTCAAAGATGGGCCAATCAAGTGATCTATATAGGGGACCAAGATAACTTTTCAAAGAAAAAAGTTATCAAAATGGTATTTAAGATTACCTGTAGGTAAAAGCATCCCCATGAGAAGTCCTCCTCCATGATGAAGACCATGACAGCGTAGGGCTTGGTGGTGGAGGAGTCATCCTCAGCAGGCACTACACATCCACATCAGACAGTCCTCACTGGTCTCCTCTCTGGCCCGATCAGCAAAATTCACCTGCATGTACCATCATCTCTTTTCCCCATTAATACTTACACACTGCCAAAGGAATTTTTACAATGAAAAATGGCTGGTTTTTGTTTTATGACAGTATATTGATACAAGAGATCATGTCATTCCAAAAGAAGAAATTTTGTTTGGGCAATTTATTTCCCTTCAAGAAATTATTTCCAAGAACTGAGCAGGAAATGTGTTAACTTTAATTAAAACTTGCTGGCTCCTGTTGGTAATGGTACTTCTTTTGACAGCACCTGGTTCTAGAATAGGATTGGATTTGTTGGATATGCTTGCTGAATGTTTGTGTCAAATGGCTTGTGGCATGACTCAATTGTCTGTGCATACACACATGCAGACAAGTACATTTGCTTTTGTATGACTTCCAAACGTGACAGTGTCATAACAGTCCTCACTGGGCAGTAATTTGTGCTTTTGGCCACAAAGAAGACATGCCATGTCCATTAGAATTTCTTTTTACACACACAATTTCTCAGGCTCTGGCAGTCTCTAATCTAGAATTTATGAGCACACGATAAGTAGAAACACTGCCTCCATGCAAATGAGCATCTCTTTCTTACCAATACAACTTCTAGAGTCACTTCACCAGTTAAGAAGTTGAGGGTATTGCCCAAATAACCTGATAAACAAGACAGGTACACTAACTGCACATCCTAGGTCTGCCTGACACTGGGAAATATGAAAGAAAGAACAGGCATGGATAACAACCAGTTTGATTAGTTTTGTTTTAAATTATGACCAGATCACCAGTGGTCTTCAAAAATCATCTTTATCATGGTCAGGCAGTAAACAAAATGTCCTAGATTCTTTTAGCTCTTTGCCTCCTGATCTAATGGAGACCTCTTTTCGTTTCTCCAGCATTTCTCATAACTGTTGTGAGATAAGATCAATGTGTGCAGGGTTAGTGGATTAACGAGTGACATCAATTTCTAAGTTTTCTTCCGGAAATATGGTTAGTTTATTCTTGAAGCAAGACTCAGTAAACTATTTTCTCTGGGTTAATGACATATTTTGGTCTGCTCAACAACAGCCGGCCATGAACCCTGACTGGAAGTTTTGACACTTCCTGGACACTGGCATGAAATGAAGGAGAACCAAACTAAGGCCAAACCACGACTGTGGATGACTCTTAACTCTAAACTCCCGATCCAAGTAATGAAACCAGACATAGCCCCCAAAAGAGCATGAACAAAAATACTAAATACAAAAGAAAACGAATGAAGGAGTTTTATTTCATGACGGTAACAGAGTAAGCCCTAAATGCTTTTACTTTACATCTAGAAACCCGATACTGTGAGTATACAAGCTCATGATCTTCCATCCATAAACTCCCAGTGTTAATCAGGGCATTAAGATGATGTTAAATTCAGGTTTGTCACCTGTGGACAGGCAGGCATGATTTTGTCTGCCTCAAACACCTTCCCCTTCTCCAATCCTGGATGGGCCTCTGGCATCTGAAACCTCCTCTCCCCAACAGGAGGGACAGCATAGGGAATACCCAGATAGCCGTGCATCTTCCTTCCTTTGTCCCCGTCTACAACAATCCCTTGCAGAGCCCCCCATGGAGCGTTGATGATGGGCACAGAGCAGACTGACTGGATCACCAGAGCCAGGAGAAAGCACAACACTTGCCCCTCCATCTTCAGCATCTGCAATAATGTAGAACAAGATCTTAAATTTTAATGAAAGACACTGTTCTTGAAATAAGAAGTGAGCTAGAAGTCTCTGACCTAGTCATAGAGATTCCACAGTGTTTCAGTTGAACAAAATGGACATACACAAAATTTCACCACTGGTGAACCTCTGACCTCAAGCCAAAGAAACTAAAACAAAATTATAACAAAAGTATAACAAAATAGTTACTTGTCATTGCACTTGGAAATGTGAGTGGTTTGCTTGTTATTAAGATGAGTGATATTTATTTTTCTCAGCTAGAGCTCTGAGGTTCACCAATGATAAGATTTTTGCATATGCAATCGTTTTTGTCCACCGATAAGGTACCTGCATTCTGACTTCGAAGATAAGTAATAAGATAATTTTTTAATGAAAAGAATAAACAGTTCCCTTGGTTTACTTAAGAATGTGCAAAACTATGAAAGATTTATTTTTCACAAATAATTGAGATATTAAAAAAAATTAATAATTACCTATTTGTATTTAGGATGAGAGACTTGTCAAGCATGACCAAATTAAGCATTGAAAAACTACAGCACAAACAAAAAAAAATCAGAGCAAATATCAAAACACTCAACAGTATTGACCCTTTAGTTAACTGAAAATAATTGGTGAAACTAAGTACAACTTTTTTTTAAAAACACTGTCTCAATTTTTTCTTTCTCCATAACATGCTTTTAGAACAATTAAAACTATTAACATCACCACTACAAATAAAATATTTGAGAATCATAATAGGATATGCTCAAGTAGAAAAGTGAGGAAATCGTACTAAAACTTAACAAAGCCTGTGTACATGATAAAATATTTTACGAGTTCCTGAAAGGCTTGTGTGACCCAGTGTTGTTGGGCCCACAAAGAATTTTACTTAAATCGTTGCCCATGAAAAGCCCTGAGAACAAGATATTGGCAAAATGGAACCACCATAAAAAAAGAAAGGACAGAGATGTTGCATTTCATTGCAAAAGCATTAGTTTACTTATATGTTTGCAAGTTAACTTAGGAGTTCTTAAGCTGTTACTTTTACTCGCCTACTCAACAACATTTTTTTTCTAAACAGATTTGATAAATGGCCACAGCTCTTCTTTCTTGCCTTCATTGTTAAGGGCATTCAAGTATTGATCGTTTTCCAAAGTCCAACCCCTCGTCCACGTCGTGGGAAACGGAAACAGGTCAAGCTGGCTAACGGGGCTCTGGTGAAGCTGTGACTGGCCTAGCAAGCCGACAGTGGATTTATCAACTGCTAATAAAACTGAAAAGAGACACAAACGGACGGATACCAACGGAAAACGACCTCGCAATGGAAACGGACATCGAGATAGGAACAGTGACTACATTGGAACATGGAACATCTGCGGCCTAACAAACAAGGAACCAGAAATTGTGGAATTCATGACCAAAAGAAAGATCTCCATCATGGGCATTTCAGACACTAGGAAGAAAGGAGAAGGATCGAAAGAAATCCATTCAAACTTTGTTCTCATCTGGAGTGGAGTCAGGAAAGACCAGAGAGCAACGCATGGTGTGGGATTCATCCTACACCCAGACATAGCAAAGAATCTTATGAGTACAGAACACATATCAGAAAGACTGATTAAAATCGGTGTAAGAAAGTCCAAAAAAATCATCCACTATATCCAAGCATATGCATTCGTACTCAGAAGAGGAGAAAGACTCATTCTATCAAGAGCTCTCCGACCTCATCAACAGCACCCCTGACAAAGAGGACCTGTATGTCATGGGTGATTTCAACGGCAGAGTTGGTGAGAGAAGAAACCCGTGGACAAAACATCTTGGACCCCACAGTGACCACAGAACACCTTGCAACTACAACGGGAACCACGTGCTGGAACTATGTGCAGAGCATGATCTGATCATCACCAACACCTTTTTCCAACACCGAGCCTCCCAAATTTACACCTGGTACAAATGGAACGATCTCAACATCTCGTCTCAAATCGACTTTATACTTGCAAGATCTAGAACAGGTTACGCCATCAAAGACTCAAAAGCCATCCCCAATGCCAACCTTGACTCTGACCACAGGCCTTTCATTCTAGCCACCAGTACTCAGAAGAAGAAAATAACAACTGCTAGGAAGAACCAGCCTGAAAAAATCAACCTCCTCAAACTGGAAGAGAAAGAAGTGCAAGAACAGATTCACAGTGCTATTAAGGTGAAACTTGACTCCATCGATACAACACCTCTCAACATGGAGCAAGTCTGGGACACCTTCAAGCCAGCTCTCTTGAACACCTTAAGGGAAGTTTGCGGGACGAAGAAATGTGGAGGTAAAAACAGGAAAGCTACAGCTTGGTGGAACCAAGAGGTGAAGGAAGCCATCATAGAAAAAAAGCAGCTATATAAAGCTTGGGCCAAGACCAAGACAGAAGAGGACTACGCCAAGTACAGAATCGCAAGAAGATATAGTAATCGTGTTGTGAAAGCTTCCAAAGAAAAATCTTGGGCGACTTATGGAGAGAAGTTAAGTGAAATTTGCAAGAACTCCCCAAGAGAATTTTCAAAAGTGTGAAGACGATGAGAGTAAGAGATGAGCCATTTAATCCAACAACAGTAGTGAATGATGCAAATGGAGAGGCACTGCACAAAGAAGAGGAAATTCTGAAACGATGGGAAGATTACTTTAAAGATCTTTTAAACCCATCTGGAGTACAAACTTCCAGCTCTCAATTCTCACCAAGCTATAAAGACCAGTTAGAGCCCCAAATCCTTGAAGCTGAAACAAGAAAAGCAATTAAGACCAGCCCAAAGGGCAAAGCGGCAGGTGATGAAGGCATAACAACTGAAGCCATCCTTGCATGCGGAGAAACGGGAGTTAAGTGGCTCACCATCATCTTCCAGAAAGCATGGGAAGAGAGGAAAGTACCAATGGACTGGCAAAATGCAATAGTGGTGCCAATTTGGAAGAAGAAGGGCAGCAAGAGAGACTGCAGCACCTCTCAGCCATGTAGGGAAAATGTATGCAAAGATTCTGGAACAGCGCACAAGAGCCAAAGCAGAACACCTACTGAGCAATGCCCAGTTTGGCTTTCGGAAAGGAAGAGGGTGCACAGATGCCATTTTCGCACTCCGACAGCTGTGTGAAAGAGCCATCGAATACAACCAAGACCTGCATACAGTATTCGTTGACCAAGAAAAAGCTTTCGACCGAGTCAACAGAGACAAGCTCTGGAAGATTCCTGGAGCAGTACGACGTGAAGGGGGAGTTTTCTTGATAACATCAGAGCAATCTATGCCAACAGTATGAGCGCAGTCCGAACAGCCCGTGGAACATCCGACTGGTTCCCGGTTACATCAGGGGTCAGGCAAGGCTGCGTACTCTCTCCCCTTCTCTTCGTGATCTACATGGACCAGATCACAAAGGAAGCCAACCCAGATCTTGAGGCCCTGAACGAACTATTATTTGCTGACGACCAGTCCCTGATGAATCAGATCAAAGCAGCTCTTCAAGATCACACAGACCAACTCAACACAAGCTGCGAGAGGTATGACATGAAGATCAGTATCACCAAAACAGAAGTTATGTCTGTCAGCAGAATCCAGGAAAGCTGGACATCAACATCAACGGCACCCAGCTGAAACAGACCAAAGAATTTAAATACCTTGGCAGCCTCTTCACTGAAGATGGAAAATTGGACAGAGAGATAGAAACAAGATGCCAGAAAGCGAACGCAGTCAGTTACCAACTCGCCCCCTTCTAAAACATTCCAGCATCCCAATGAGCACCAAGGCAAAACTCATCAACGCCATCTTCGTTCCAACACTCACATACCAGTGTCAGACATGGGCCCTAACAAAAGCCTTAGAGAGAAAATTGGTCACATGTGAAATGCGCTGCCTGAGAAAAGCTGTCGACAAGACCAGACGCGACAAGATCAAGAATGAGGTGATCAGAGACATGGTCCGACTAACACCAATTCTCCACCATATCGAACAACAAAGGATCAGGTGGTTTGGTCACCTCACTAGAATGCCGCCCAACCAACCAGCCCTACGGGCATACACCACCAAATTCAATGGCTGGAAAGCCAGAGGTAGACCAAGGAGACGATGGAGCGACTCCGTGGCTGACACCCTGCGAGCCCATGACCTGTCACTACATCAAGCCTCCCGCCTAGCTGCAGACAGACGTCTGTGTCTCCCCGCGACGCCGAAGGGCACCAGCGGAAGATGAAATGAAATGAAATGAAAATGAAAAGTATTGATCATGATTTTACCTTTTGTTATTTCATTAAGTAATTTGTTTTACAGAACATCAAATTATATATTAAATGTTATCTATTTCCCTGAATATGAAAAAAGGTATAACTGTGACATGTAATGTACCCATAGCAACAATTTTTAAACCATGATGTAACCACTTTAGTCCTAAAGTCATCAAAGATTTGCATAGTAAGGCAAAATCATGTGTTTAAATCGCTAATAGCGCTAAGAGTTGTTTTAAATCCGTGACAGGAGTCTGATAAGGTAACATTCTTTTATCTCTCCTATTTGTAGCATGCTTTAATAATCCGCATTCATGTTTACCAACAACAAAAACATGAAAGGACCACCTCATCTGAAACAGTTAAAGAACTTGGATGGAAGGATTACGAGAAAAATGCAGAGTTCAAGTGTTTTTTCATCCTCTGTATTTGACTCAGAATCAATGCAAAAATTTCCAAATGCATTGGATGTGATGTCTGATTATTTGGCCCTGGCCAAAATCTTTGTCAGTTATTGATATAAGCCAAGTGCCAAGGTCTAGTTTAGAATGTTGTTATGTTGTAAAATGTTTAGATTGTCTTCAGTCATGACAACCTCTTAACATAACAACTTGCATTCTCCTGTAAAGGTGAAAAAATCCTCTGAAGTTGGAGTATGGCTGCCTATATAGTGAGGTACTTAAAAACAGTCATACACGAAAACTGCTCATCCAGTGCACAATTCGAGTCTTACAGTGTCCCCAGCTGGGTTGATGGAATCACTGTGGTTATCAAATAATCGTAAGTGGGATGAGTGAGTCAGAGAGCACATTCTGGGGACTCCCAGTCTGTTAAGCTGGGGAATGCCCAACAACGACAATAACAACAACAACAGCACCAACAACAACATGTCTGTAAGTACTGTAACGAATCGTATTAAAATGTGGCCTAAACACGTCATTGCTTTATTCAAAATACACTTTACAAAGTAATCTAAAATTTTAACTTCAAGGTAAAATACTTACATTTTTGCAGCATGTATGCATTCCAATATTGAAGAATATCCTTTAGTTACTATTACAAATTGAATATGTCACAGAGACTGCTTCATAAAAAAAAGCTTAAAGAATCATGCTCAGCTGTCTAACAAGCTATCATAAGTAAATGTAAGTTCTGAATGTAAAACACAGCTCTTAGATCAAATGGTTGTTCCCATTATCATTGCACTATTGTGAAGTCCGCTGTTGAAATATCACTGATGTGTGTTCTTCAGTGCAACTCCAGTCTTATAGGATTTTGCTTTCTAAAAAATTCCAGACGAACTTTAATGGTTTATGATGAAGTTTGCCAATGCACATTAAATTGAAGCAAGTCTGCTTTAGGGGTACACGCGCACGCGCGCGCGCGTGTTGTGTCTTTGTGTAAGAGAGAGATACTCAGAGCGAGAGAGAGACAGACAGACAGAGAAGATACAAACAGAGACATAAAACAGAGATAGACAGGGATAGACAGAAATAGACAGAGATAGAGCGAGAGAGAGAGATAGAGGGAGAGAGACAGACAGACAGACATAAAAACAGAGAGACAGAGACATAAAACAGAGAGACAGAGAGAGAGAGAGAGAACTCAACTCAAATGTTTTAATGAGGGTAAATGGATAAGCCAGGGGCTTCTTTATACCAGGCCCTCATGAAATAACAAAAATCAAAAGGCAAAGAAACATGAAGAAATGTATAACATATACCCAAAGAAGCTAACAATAAACTTAAGCATTTAGTTATACATGCAATCAACTACTCACATTGTCATTTGATTATATAATAAACCAACCAATCAATACAAATTGACACAGAGAGAGAGAGTCCTATTTATTGCCTTAAACTGTTTTTTAAAAAATCATAATTATTCATATTTAAATCAAATCCCCAACATGGGGTCTCCTTTTTAACAAACAAAAGCCTGTATTTGCCATAAATGTTAGACAGATTCCCCATATGACTGACTTGAAATATACCTAGCAATATCCTGTGACACTTTATGACTCTCTGCAATATCTAGTTCTCTGCAGGAAATCTTTATACTGGGTCTGAATATTTTGCTTTTTTTTTTAAAGCAGTTTTTATTTTTAATACACTGCATAACCACAGCCATCAAACATCTATGGCATGAAATTACTTTGAGTACTTACCACAAACAAAATGCACGAGCTCGTTCATCAACGTGTTCACAAATATGTGTAAGAACTAAAGATGCAGAATCATATCCTTTTTGGACTGGGGTTATTTATTTTCATTCCTGGGCTAGAGCTCTGATGTTCACCAATGGTGAGATTTATGCATATGCAACCGTTTTTCCCACCATCATTTAGGCAGCTATATTCCAACTTCGAGGTCAAGATTGTATGCTCTCAACCACAACAAGCTCATCATGAAGACAGAAAAGGCACTCCACATGAAGGCAACATAATTATATACAGGAGCACCTCACCTGCAATATTAACCTTGCTTGCTTTCAGTGTGACACAGATACTGGGTCCTGGCACGTCTGCTTCTCACACCATGCAAAGCACAGGGTGAAGATAAAGTGAAGGATTGCACCTTCACAAGCCACGCAATGAGGGGAAAGTAGGGCACAGAGAGAGAGAGAGAGAGAGAGGAGAGTAGGGCACAGAGAGAGAGAGAGAGGGAGTAGGGCACAGAGGAGGAGAGAGAGAGAGAGAGAGAGAGAGAGGAGGGCACAGAGAGAGACACAGAGAGAGAGTAGGGCACAGAGAGAGAGAGAGAGAGAGAGAGAGAGTAGGGCACAGAGAGAGACAGAGAGAGAGAGAGAGAGAGAGAGTCACAGGTACTTGCAATTCATTGAAAGTTTTCTCTCTCTCTCTCTCTCTCTCTCTCTCTCTCTCTCTCTCTCTCTCTCTCTCTCTCCATTGTGAACATATTCATACTTTGGCTTTAAAGAGATATTTAGGTGTAGATAAGCGAACTCCTAATGATCTAGTTTACAGTGAAACGAACCGCCACCCCATTTACATAGTATCGCTGTTAATTGTATCTGCTACTGGTTTAAATTATTGCACATGACTAACCATAGAATACCAGTAAAGCATATGATTTGTTGTATAATTTAGATGCTAGAGGTAAAGAAAACTGGGTAACCAGGGTACGTGTATGTTTGTTTGAATATGGCTTTGTTTGGCTATGTTGATAGTTTTATACGTGTTTTTCGTCAACGCTAAGTAATTGTTCTGGGCAGAAATGGTCTGATCATATTCAGAATAGTGACAGATTTACTGTTTACAGAACTTTTTGTACCGTTTCTGACTTGAAGCTATATTCAAAGCTAGATATGGATTAACGTTTAATGTTTATAATGACAAGATTTAGATTAGGTTATCAGAATTAGCTGTTCATTATTTCAGGCATAGATATGTTGGTAATGATGAATTGATTTGTTGTCTGTGTAAAGAGGCAGAAGAGAACGAAGTTCATTTTCTTCTATGCTACCCTGTTTTAACAACGGTTAGAGAACAGTTTATCAAGCCCAAATACTATAGACAGCCATCATTGTTTAAATTAACCTTGTTGATGTCATCATCCTCTCCTGAAGTAGTCCATAATTTTGCCTTGTATTTATGTAAATCATTCAAGCCTAGAGACCTTCTTATGTCATGAGAATCATATTTACCATATGCAATCAGTCTGTATTCACTTTTTTCTTTCAATTTTGGATCGTACTGCATGTGTTGCAATTCTCATTTTATGTTGGTATACCCCTTCATAAGGGGCCTTGGCCTATAAATGAATAAACAATCCCAATCCACCAGGCTGTGCAGCTCTGTGTGTGTGTGTGTGTGTGTGTGCGCGCGTGTGTGCGTGCGTGTGTATGTGTGTGTGCGTGCGTGCGTGTTTTCTGAGAGTGACGACAGCAATTGTGTGTGTGTGTGTGTGTGGTGTGTGTGTGTGTGCTGTGTGTGTGTGTGCTCTGTGTAGTGTGTGTCTGCAGACACACTCATTCTTTAATAGCGCGAGCATCTATATATGATATTTATGTGCTTTATTACATCCACTACAGTCATCTCTCCTCATTGCTGTGGTAGACGCTGTATCGTCTGGTGTGTTGTGTGTGTCTGTGTGTGTGTGTGTGATGTGGTGTGTGTGTGTGTGTGTGTGTGATGATGTGTGTGTGTGTGTACATACAATCAAAGGGGGGGGTAAACATAGACAATAATTTTAATTCTATTTTTGCAGCCATATGGCCCTACAAGGAATCAAGTACAGTAATCCGAATACCTTTCATGTAACGTGAACATCCATTAACTTCTGATATCTAAACATTTTAGTAAGAAATAATCCCAACTTAAGAACATCAAACTAGGTTAAGTGTTCATGACAAGAAGCTGCACTTTCAATTCGATGGAAATCACTGTAATAATACAGAGCGCAATCCGATTCCTTCGCAATACAGCATATTTGGGCATACAATAAAAAGTGACAACATCATCAATAATTTGTTGGCCATCAGCACTGAGAGCAGAATGATCGTAATCGTTTACGTCTCTATATTAATGTTAATATTCATTTATATAGGTTAATCTTTTGACCTCAGTAAGCGCATATAGCTCTACACGGTATTTCTAGATATGATTTCTACTCTTGTTTGTCGTCGTGTGCGAGCGTCTGTACGCGACTGTGTGTGTGTCTGTCTGTCCGATATGTCAAGTCAAAATGATCTTTAGAGGGTATAAGATGAAAGTTGACACAACTCTCTTTTTTTCATCAGCTCTGTGTGTGTGATAGCGTATAGCGCGCGTGCGCGCCGTCAGCATGCCTTACCTGCAATGTGCGTACGTTTAGTGTGAGAGTCTAATCTACCGATGTGTTTATATGGAGGAGTGGGGGCGAATAAGCTATTCCTGTGTTTTATTACATCCAGAATCCCCTCTCTAGGGATTTTAGTTGACGATAGCCGCTGTTCAGGTTACATTTTCTCATCACCATTTGACACCAGTTAAACTCCTCCGAACAACAAACACACTAACAGAGGTGTCTGTCTAAATCACTGTTTAAGTGTCTGGGCGTTTACACACATATATTAGAAGGGGCTTGTCTGTGTGTGTGTGTGGTGTCGTGTGCGTGTTGTGTGTGTGTGTGTGTGAGTGTAGGGGCGGGTGGGGGGGTGGGGGGGGGGGGGGGGGGGGGGATACGAAATTATCCACTATATCCCTCCGTTTGTAAATGTAATATCAGTTCTTGTCGTTCCAGACGAGGAGAGAATGGTCCATGAACATGTGTAGTAACTACGTCGATTCTTACAAGTTAGGTTCATCAGATGACTTCAGGCGCACTGTGATGCTTCACCCGGTAAACAAACTTTGAATCACAACACAACACACACCACCCCACACACACACACACAAGTTAGATAAATATCAAAAGATATCATACAGATATGTGTAAGCAGATGTTTTGAAAAAACGACTAAAAACGTGAACTAGTATACAACATGTTTAAGCAGTGTACATCACTTAGGCCAAAATAGATAAAATAATTAAATGTCTAATGTTTGTGGTGTGTCAAATAGGTACTACAGATGAATTAAAGGCAATAAAATAATTCTGAATCTAGAATCACACGCACCACCGCACGTCACATAGCACACACGCGCGCGCGCGCGCGCACGCACAGAGCAGAACCCCATCCCCTCATTAACTTAAATTTAACACTGTAACACAGCAAAAATCAGTTCTTTCTTTAGTGATCAATTCTTGACATCAGGTTCAGTGCTTATACTATTTCTCACCGTCAACACCATTCCACACCATCCAACTACAGTGACAATCTACTCCTTGTAGTTGAGTCTGACCAAGGACACCTCACGCTGGACCCTAGTTCCACGCCTACCTAGACTAATGCTGAAAAACATTTGGATAGGGTCTGCCTCGAGGCCAAAGGTTGCAAGCCTAGCAAGCAAGAGTGTGTTATGTGAGCGTGTGATGATGTGTGTTGTGTCAGGAGTGCAACGAGAGAGAAGATGATGTCCGAGTGGGCGGGGAGGGCCGGTATAGGACACTGAACATACATAAAGATAATTTATACTCCTTTCGGCGCACCAGAAGAGCACAGCATGACCACAATTTAAACAAATGTTTTTTGCAACTAATGGATTAATAATTTTAAACCGAAAGAGTATGCACAGGAACTCCAATAACTACATTTGTACCATTTGCATTAATGATGTTATCAACATTAATTGTTCATCACAAGCTTGCAGCACTAAATCACACTACACACCACACCACTACAACACACCACACATCGTCCTCGTTAGCACAACATATCGATAATGACTAAACGCGACATTTACCGTATCACGCCGGCACAGAGCGATAAGACACGCGCAAGCTGCAGCAGCGGCACCAACACACAAACACCACACACACACACTGCCTGTAAGTGCCAATTTATATGTACGCACACCCATTTGCAGCATACTACAGATCACAGAATGATGAGAGGAATGCGACTCTGTGAAACTGGTTTAATAGCACTTGAGAGCCTATAGCACACATCATCAGATCAAATAGGGGGAGTGAGTGAAGCTACTGTATCTATCATACGCGTCGATCTTAAATTAATATACTAATCTATGAAATAATCTCAGGAGCACAGATACAACTAACACGAATACATCTGACATACGACAATGCCCTCTACAGTAACTGGTGTGTACAATTTCACGAGAAAGGCTACTATGCAACGTGACAAGCGTAATGACAACGCGTTACTTCGATATGGCGGAAATGTTAAACTAGACCTACTAGCACTAAGTCACCAAAGAGGAGGATTCTACTCTCTGTACTCTCTACACACAAAGACGTGACCTTAGCCCTAGCAAAATGAGTAGGAGCTGTGCCGCATATTCAGACACGACTACAACGACTTCGCTGTTCAATGCACGTCCTTGTCACATAATTCTGTCAGGCTATCAAAAAAAAGATAAACGAGCTCCTACTCATTTTGCATGGGGGGTAGTCACAGTCTTCTATTACTGAGTGGACGATACCCAACTAAGTAATTGGAAGAGGTCAGTGGTATGATAGCGCCAACACATTCAGTTGAGTTGGGTCACCTGTTTGTATCATGCTTTTTTTTTGGCGGTGGAGTCTTAGAACAATAGCTAGATCCATGCCTAAGATGCACACAAAGGACTAAGCAATATGTCACTCTAGTCACAAAAAAAGTAGCTACTGGTTCAAGACCAGGTATGTCATAGTTAACTAAGTGGTCCACCGAATATGCCCCTAACTGGATGATTTGTGAGAAATTTACTGTAATGTATTATCTTAGCACAATTAGAGAACTAAAGAAAATTATTTTAAAAAACACAGAATTATTATTCAGTTTGCGAGACGACCAAGATACAGGAGCGAAAAAAGAAAAGAAATAATTACATCAATAACGAAAAAGTTCCTAGGAGACTACCACTAAACGTGGACAGGAAGTCCTGCCTGAAGGTCCACAAGTAATCATGGACACTGCTTCAGAACAGAGATCTATCTTCTTGGGGCGTGAGGCAGTTCCTCAGCTCAGCTTTGCTGTGGAGAGCTTGATAAGGTTTCCCAGCTGTGGCAGAAGAAGCTGAGACCAAGAAGCAGCCACACGGTATCTCTGTATGGGACCCATCCTG
The DNA here is from genome assembly GCA_028751875.1 of Rapana venosa. Lineage (NCBI taxonomy): Eukaryota > Metazoa > Mollusca > Gastropoda > Neogastropoda > Muricidae > Rapana > Rapana venosa. The sequence goes on from CM054137.1 coordinate 53,886,922, forward strand.
GAACCCACACGCGGGGTGGAGGGATATGGAGAGGTAGCTCCTCCCCCTCAAAATCAGCTGTGAATCTGGGGCACTCACCTCCCAGTCAAGGTCGTTGAGACTGGAGGGCTTGGGTTTCCTGAAAAACAATCATGATACATTTTTTACTTTCACTATCTTTACATAAAACATACAGAAGAAAACATGCATTTGCGACACAATGGAGACGAACATACACTCAGTCACAATTTCGAAACATCATTCTTCAGTGTACATGGGAGCATGGACAGACACTATTACATCAAAGACATGCAGCTTATATCTCAAGAAACCCTGCGGAAACAAAGTCCAAAACAATAAATAATACACCATGACATCAGGAAAGAAGACACATCAAACCAATTTTCAAAACGCACGCTAGAAAATAAATGTGCACGCTGCCGCTACATAACACAAGAGTTCTTGCTCTCAAGGCCTTCATCTTCCTTACTTAGGTTACAGCAGCTCAGTGAAACGAAAGTACGCTTACCAGCTTAACGTCTCGCTTGGCAAAGGTAGATCCCAAACTTTTGACCAGGGTAGCTGTACACAGCTGCTTCTCTAGTCCTCTCTGAGATGGACAGATCATGTTGAAGACAAGGAAGGCAGAACCTTCCGGATACTCCCTCTCCACGCAACAACAACACGATTTCATACCCCATGGTGAGACTCCGGGGTACAAGGCCGAGCATGTTGAAAGCGAAAGTCATGGATCCAAGACGTAGAAATAAGCGAGATGCAGAGTCGGAGCACTGACCAAGTATCGTGCCCATTCTGCACTGTGTGATGCCCACGTTCATAAAAACATCCCCGTACAGCGTTGCCACTGGGTCCAGGGACGTCGACCAGACACTAGACCTGCCAGATCTGCTCCACGGTAGACAGAAATTCTGCAGTCTGGCAAACAAAACAGCAAGTCATCTCAGCAACGATATCGATTGGCCAAACAACAACAATTATCCGTAAGTGAAAACAAAACTGACGCTGAAACGGGATGAGCGAAATACACTGCCATACCAAATGAACGAATCGAATATCCGTACTATATGAAGAGAAAGAATGACCACTATTATGCAAGCAATTTTTTGTTCAACAAGATAACTAGCAGAATAATCACAACTAGATCCCAACACAAACACTATATCGATTTTTTTCGACTGAATAACACTTGGACAGCATTTTATAAAGGAGAGTCTTTAATTCAATCTAATAAATCACCAAGAAAAGATTCTACATGATCTTTCTAACCATAATTCTCTAGCACAAGCTTCTGATACCCTTTGTTTTACATTCTCATTTTCTCACCACCTGGTAAAAAATAGTGTTTAGAGTTCAGCGAGAGAGCGACAATACAGGCCTTATTAATGTTTAGATATAAATAAATTAATATTAATAACTTTAATTTGTAATTAGGAGGTCGCGTATAAAAAAAAATAATTATAATAACAGTATTACTAACAGAATAAAGTAATATGAGATAACTGCGTGAACACTAATACGTATCTAAAGTTCATTGAGTCTACATACTAATGTGTCATTTCCTTTTTAGTGTTAAAAATGAAATACTGTTGAGCTTTTCTGCAATAGCACATTGAATCCAAAAGAAGTGGTCAGCTTGCTGGCTAGCTTGATGGCTTCAGCTAGTAGCCGAGCCGGCCCTGCAATCTTGCTCACACATTAGCCATGCGACAGTCCCTTGTTACACACACTCAAGCAAAGTATTTGTTTTGCTTCTCTTTTCATTTGGGAGAAACCTAGTCCTCGTGAATTTAACTTAACTATCCTTTCTTGAGGTATTCTAGACTTCCGCACTGGACAATTACAACTATGCCAATTTTACCACAAAAGCGGGCCAGTGTGAGCAAATACCTTGTATAACGTAAAACAAATAGTTCTGGACTAAAAAGGTCAACACTTGAATTTGTACATAACACAGCATAAATTATGTGGATTAATGGCTAAAAGAAAAACAAGTATGACAAAACTCGCAGGTGGTTTAACTTGAGCCATGCGAACTGTTTTATCATTTATAAACTAAGGGGTTTTTTAAATGGATTCTGAGACGACTTTATTTTTTTTTAAATGAAGACCTAACGTGCTGTTCAACATCACATCTGAATCGACCATGGATCTACAGGTGACCCTTTCCCCGCCCCCTTCCAAATTTTGTTTATTCGTGACTTTAAGCCTTCAGGGCTTCCATTGGTGATAAAGGCAAATGTTCATGATCTATTCAGTTTTGTCTTCTTTTCGTCATCTCTCATCACCACCGCGCGCAGCGCACTTTACACACACAATAAACACACCACACACACACACTGACATGAACAACACAAACACACTCGCACGCACGCCACGCCACGCACTACAAGACACCACTGAACACAAACACACACACACTGACACGCACACACTGACAACACACACACTGACACACAACATCAACGCACTTTGAGAGGGTACAATGGATGTATCGAGAACCACTGGACACAGATCATAATAGTTTCACATCCCTGACCCATACACACACACACACTGACACTACACACATCTACACACACACACACATAATACACAAACCACACACAAGACACACACAACACTGACAACGAACACACACGCACGCACACACACACACACACACACACACACACATCACCCCCTCACAATCACTTACACACACTCTGACACACGTACTTGCCTTCCTCAAAGCATGCTGTTGCTAAGCTCAGTAAAGCCAAAGCACTGGTGAAGGAGGCCTCGGAAGAGCCCTGCTGTGTACAGAGCTTGTGCAGGAATCTGGCCAGAGAGGAGACCAAGGAGAATGACAGCTCCTTCATTTTTGTTGAAGCCTATAATGACGTCCACACCCCCCACTCCATTCTCCCGCATTAGGTCAACGTCCTGGAAAAGCTCTCTTGGCTGACGAGGGAACCAGCTTCCCCTTGACAGATAAACCCCATGCATCATGGAGTTTCTTCTTTGTTGCAAAGCTTGTGCAGGTATATGTGGCGATATCAAAACAACCAGCCAAGAGAGTCCGTATTCCGATCCCAGCTAGATCTCCAGAGTTCACCAAGGACAAAGTAATTTACATACGCCTACAGATTACTTGTTCTATCATTAAGTAGCACGCCTCCGACTCTCGAGCGATAAAGTCAAACACAACACCATTGTGCATGCGGTGTTTGTTTCTTCTTAGTATTTCCCTATGCTGTATCCTAACCAGTGAGCAAAGGCCTATCCTACTACTGCGAAAGTTTGTGGTACCGGTTTAACCGTTTTGTGAAAGACGCCCTGCATGCATTCACAACACGGATCTTTTGGGATGAATGGGGGTTGATACAGATGTTTACTATCCGGGGACAAAATCCCCTGAAGGTGTCCTCAGTGGTAGGCATGATCCCTGGCTGTCAGATCACCAACAGCAACTCTCTAACACACGTTGGTCTATCCCGCCTACGTCCGACCTCCAAAACCATGAATACAGATACGAGAGTTTCCACATACCTGCAGAGCATCACAATACACTAAAACAGCAAAGTCTTGCTGTACATCAATTGAACTTGTTTATAAAAGTCCATTATTACGCTGTTGTTTTCGTCCACTTTTTCCTGTTTCCTTCCTTTTAACTTTTTTTACCACTACTTTCTATCCTGGGTTTAACATTGGTTTTTTGTCCCACTTTCCAGAGATTTTTCCTCAATGCCATACAGATATTGTTATTTACAAGATTCAGCGCTATATAAATTCACATTTATTATTATTATAATATTATTAATTACATAATATTATTTATTATTATTATGTATTTCATTATCTACTTCTGCATTCCAGCTCCCGCATAGCCATGCTACAGCTTGCTTGGGTGCAACTTTCAGACCCACAATTCATAAAGAGCAATTTTGTGTGAAGCTCCTATGAAGCGCGACACCAACAAAATATCAAGATTTGCACAACCTCAGTAAAAAGGTAAAGTTGTCCCATGACCAATAAGGTCGTAAGGGGAGCGAGCGTCAGAGACCTCAACTTCATATTTCTCTGGGAGTCAGCAAAAATAGAGGGCGGCGCCCCCAACACATCCCTTCGCTGCTTTACCTTTCCCCTGACCCTAAAGAGGCTGGTACGCCATCATACACGCTGGGTGATACTTGCGGGAACCTGAAACCCAAGGCGCTGCAAACAGTAACACCATTCCAACTGGTAACCTTTTAGCTTGGACTGCGGGCAGGAAAGCGAGTGCGCCTCCGCCCACTGAGCTATCCTGTCCCCTCAGTGAGCCTTTATAAATTATAATATTCTGGGCCATTCAGTAGGGTTTATAAATTGTGCTGTTTGTAGCGACTGATCAAGTCTAATCTATAAAAGGAGGCCCCACTTACTAGAAACCCCTGTCATATACTGCTGACCGCACAATGGAAGGGTTTGCGAAAACCATGCGCTGTTTGAAACCACGAGATACAAATCTTATCTAAAAAAAGGATAGCCACTTGCTGATATCAGGAATCCAGGTCTGATATAGGTATCTTGCCAAGTTGTGTCAAATAATTCTATTCTTTCCGTCCAGTTCCTAACTGTGGGTTTGCTTTCAGTTCTATTTATTGTTCATGGCACTCCATGCTATTATATATGACCGTTATTTTTTGAATGCATACAAGTAGATGACTAGATCATTATGCCGAAGTAACGGGTTAGATTAACAACTCAAGACTCTTTAGATGTTTGGACAGACACTGAAATCTCAAAGGACCAATGTGTTGTTTGTTTTTTGATTCTCTATATCTATATGTTATTCAATATCAATTATTCTGGAATATGTCTTACTCTATGCTTTCAATGGATGCGAATGATCTTAAATATGCTCTCATCAATATGAACCTTCTGCAAAGTAGTCTCACCACATGAACTCTGTATATATTATATAACTTTTTTGATACCGGTCTATGCTACCTACGTCTGAATTGTCACTTTTTGTAAAGTGTAGTGCGATAGAAAGGCGTCCATATATCCAACGACAACAGGGGCACTTACATCCAAAGAATTACAGAAAGACAGCAAAGCAATACCAGCGAACCTCCACCCCTCAAACTTAACAAAGCCCGACGTCATCTCCACCAGACACTGTGACTGTCAGGATGAGATAATCAACACAGTGCTCTGGATATACCATTTTGATTGAGACTGCAGTAACACAGATACTTTCTTATGCAAAGAAAAGGATTCGCCCGAGACGCAGAGACATCCCATATTCAGGACATTACTCATTGATTTACTTTGCTTATGCAGCACCTGTACCAACATGCTGTCGCGTTTCCCTCTACTTTCAGCTACTCTCAGCTGCTATCCATATTCCATGCCCAATCCACTAGCCCAGCATGTGCTAATAAATAGCAGAACTGACTCAAACTGTGATGTGGCGAAAAAGGAAGGGCCACTATCTTTAAGCACTGGTGTCGCTTTGGACTGAGTTATAACTGGTATCTTTGTACGCGCTGTGACCAATAACCTTCCTTGTCCAAAGCAGAAAGGGTATACACATAACAAAACATTAATGCTCTTAGGATTGCAATGTCACTGAGTATTAGGATAAAAATGATATTCTGCACAAAACAAACTATCTTGATATTGTACAAGAATAACATTATATGATATGAAAATTAATCTTTTAGGAGAACGGCAGTGTTTAAAGGGACAAAAGAACATACGGAAACATACTAAATACAATATCTTAGGAATGTACGAGATCAACAGTGCTACATTTCGCTGTGTAACTCACAAAACACTGTTTACAATCATAAACGTTGAAAGAAACCATCTCAAGAATAACGAACATTAGTTTGTTAATACGTGTGGAAATGTGCACATCAGACCATAAAAAGTATATCTTAAAAAATGAAAAACACAAAACTGCTATCTTCGAGTATATTCTAATTTGTCTCAAGCAACAAAAAGATCAATTTAAAACGTTATAAGAAAAATAAAAAATAGGAAAATAAAAAGTAATATAAGAAAAGCAAAGTATATAGAAGAATTAAAATAAGTAATAAGAAAAATAAAGAATGAAGAGAAAGAACAAGTAAGAAAAATAAGGAGATAATAAGAAATAAGATAGGTAATTAGGAATATATAATATATAAAAATAATATTAAAAATAGAAAACTTATAGAATTAATAAAAATAAAAGGCTAATCTATATTAATATGAAAAATAAGAAATAATAAACCAAAGCATTACATATCAAGACACAATAAAAAGTAACATCAGTTCTTTATGTGAACTTAAAGAAATACTGCTATAAATCAAGTACCAAAATAGCTTGGATAAGTTGATAGCTCATACAGCTTTTTGGTGTGAAAGAACTCCATCCAAAAGCATTGTTTTAAAAATCACAATATTCATGATTAATGGGTCTGGAAAAAAAATGGCAGAAGAAAGAAACTAACATCAATTGACACTAAGAAAGTACCAAAGAATGGAGGCAGTCTGTTTCATAACTCGATTGCTTTCTTTCAAAAAGAGTCCACTGGCTGCTGGGGGGGGCTTTAAACACACCAACACTTCTGACTGGGTTGTCTCATACAGTCAAACTGGTTGCCAACCTATGAAAATGGCCTGCTTGTCATACGGTCACATAGTTCAAAATTGTACTCTGGGAAGATCCGCCTTTTCATGATGGCTGCGATTGAAGAGGTCCCTTGGACTGAGGCATGATCAGATGAAAGCCCACCTGCCACTTCCTGCTGACCTCTCCAAAAATGGTGATTCGTTCAGGGTCACCTCCAAAGGCATGGACAGAGTGTCCTTGACCAGCGCAGGGCAAGGTTCTGGACCCAGAGACCCCTAGATTTCAGGATCAGTCATTATCACCAGAATAAAAGTCAAGCCCAGCACACCACAAGGACGATAACCTGAATGACCACCACAATCACCTTCCCGTCTGCAACCAGCTTTGAGGGTCTGAAACACCATTTGTTTGATGTTGTTAGGGGGGTGCACACACGAGACCACACGACCATCCTACCCAGATCATATTTCACAAATTGATACGGTCAAAAGTCATATACTACAAAGCAATTAAACCATTCAACTATTTCTTTAAAGTCATCATAAGAAAGCATTTGTCATATATCGCTTAGTTCATTATTTCTGGTGCTCCTTAGTAAAAACAATCGGTTTTAAACCGACATCACAGGCAGTACTTCAAGAATTATGCCAGAATTGGAGACTGCAGCAGATTCGGCTTTTTGTTTACATTCAAAGCAACTGTCTGCGTTAGCCATGGTTTTCAAACACTGACCCCAGCCCAGTTCCTTTAGTATCGGATGCGACTTAAACTATAGCTTAAAATACATGACAAAAACAGAAAGGATGAAGTGGTGCTTTTTTATCCATCCCATGAATTTTTAAAGATAGATTAGGGCGCATGGAAACAGGTATTATATATTATAGATCACGGAGTTTTTCAAAATTCGTATCACGCTACTTTTCGGAAGGAATATTACGTCTTCAACCATTCACACTCCTTTATAATAAGAAAACTATTTTGGGATAATTTACAGGAGTATAGATGCAGGATCAGAAGAGCGCTGGTTGCAGTGGTGATTATTTTCTATATTTTCAAAATTGGTTCTCAGTGATGACTGTCTCTGATACAGGATGCTCATCACTTAGAACTCTGCTGCTTTTGCATCCCTGAGGTCGGAATGCAGCTACCTAGAGCGGAGTGGCAGAAATGGTCAGGTAAGAACAAATATCCCACCATGTGAACCTTGAGAGCTCCAGCAGAGTACAAAAGATGCTTTACTTTTAGCTACCTAAAAGCTAGGACAGAACAGTTACCAAAACGCTAGCAAGGTCACCTGTAAGAAAAAGCATGCCCCCATGACAAAATCCTCCCTCCATGATGAAGACATGTCAGCGTTAGGCTTTGGTGGAGGAGGAGTCATCCTCAGCAGGTGCACGTACCCATCCAGCATCGAGGACAGACCTCACTGTATGCCGCTTCTTTGACCCAATCAGTAAGTGGGCACTGCACATGATATCGACCTCATTTTAATTGTATTTCATACTCGAGACACTGGATGGTGGTTTAAAATTCATGCGCCAAAGAGATTTGGTTTTAAAAGCGATACTTTCGATTTAGTAAACGTAATGATACAGCATCAGTCTTCAGAGATAGTTGAGTTCCAAAGGGACACGTTATGTTCATAAGGTGAGCTTTGAAGATCTGGCTGGCGTTACAAGTGTATACAATACAACATGAACACAAGAGCAATAGCTATGAGGCTGTAGGCACTGGATAGAGAAATTGGAAACCAACCTGACGCGAGCGAAAACTGCCAGACGGCATGGCAGACAACGACGAGCCACAGAGATTAGATCAAAGAGCACCTACCTGATATTGCAGGACAGCCAACTTATGCAAAACAAGCGCGTAGAACGCAACAGCGAAGCCAGATGCTCAGGAGTCTAGCCCTTGATCCTCCACGCAGGATCAATCAGATGCAGCTATGGGTGAGGTTGCAAAATCACGAATTCTCACGCTGAGAGACAGGCAGAGCATGATTTTGTCGATGCCTCAAACACCTTCACCTTCTCCAATCCTGGATGGGCCTCGGGCATGTCTGAAACCATGTCCACTCCCCAACAGGAGGCACGCGTAGGGAAACCACAGATAGCCGCTCATCTTCCTTCTCCTGTCGCCATCGCACACTGACCCCTGCTCCGGGCCCCCCAGGGAAGAGTGTATGACTGGTACACATCTGACTGACTGTGTCATCAGAGCAGGAGAAAGGCTCGCCAATTTTTCGGGCATCTCCAACCACCAAATACAAGTATATATCAGCTGTTTTTTAAATATTATGAAAAGAAATAACAGAAAATGTTCGAAAATAGTACATGACTTGCAAATGCTCTGACTTGAAGCATTAACACTTGACTTACGAGTCAGTAATTAAAAAAAAATTGCAATAGTTCACATTTGTTTTAGTATTTCTTAATGATCATAGCCTCACTTGCACACGCAATCCACAACTCTCAGCCTGTCACCTCAAACAGTTATCGGTAGTGACCGTAAAGAGCTTATTTCACTTCAATTCACATCACCACTCCTCAAGGGTTGGTGCGCTTCGCAAATATCATCCGGCTTATGTAATGAGATATTGTGACCCTGCAAGAAGGTGGCGTGATTTTGAAAGCAGTGCTGACTCTACTCCGTCCAAAAGTCCTTCAGATGAGACTATAAACAGAGGTCTCCTGTGCAAGTACTTTGCGCACCGAAAATGTAAAATAGGACCTGTTCCCACCTTCGGAAGGGTAGGAGCCATTGCGTGCCGGTAGGACACCATATGCACTAGCAAAGAAACAAACAAAAAGCCATGCACACTAGTGTTATGTTGAGGTAATCCCCCCTGACAGTCGAATGGAGCTGACCGTTACTATTGGCAGAACAGTCGATATAGGCGCGAAAGGAGCTCACCATGGGTGAAGCCTGAAACTCTAGCCCAGGACCAACAAACAAACAAAGTCAAAAAATATTTATAAAATGGTGTTAGTCAACATGCATTTGCATGCAATGCAAGAACAGAAGTTACAAAACAATATGTCCTTTTCGTGGTTGTAGGCAATAACCTCAATGACTCTACTAATTACCTCTCCCAGACATCGTGGTAGGCAGAGAAGGAGATTGCGTGAGCCATTAATTAGTTAGCGATATCAAGATGAACAACAGGTACGCCTGAAGAGACGCACCTGCATTTGGTGATGGCGCAAGGCGATATCGGCGCAACGGCGTGTGTACTTAAGCCCTCCTCGTATGCGAGTCCAGAGGAGAGTGTATGGAGGTATAAATGAGGAGAGTGCACAAGCGGTGGCGCAAGTGGTTTCATATAAAACTCACTCTCACTCGCGCCGGCGCCGCACGTGTGTGTGTATGCGTGCGAGGGCGGATGCATGTGACTGGAGGTGTGTGTTGACGTGGAGTCACGATGCCGATACCTGTGTACGAAGAGCTATGTGTTGTGTGTGTGTAGCAGCACTCCTTTTCATGGGATTCAGGAAATCCAGATACAGCTGTAGGGCTAAAAGTGCATATTAGCTGAAGGCTCAGCAATGACTTGATTTATCACTGTTTAGGAGTCTAGAGTCGTGAAACCAGTTTTGAATGGCCGCGGCTGTAATTGTGAAAAACCATACATAGTGCTTTCCATTCCAATTACATGAAACTATTTTTTTCCTTAATTGAAGTTTCCTTATAAAAGCCATTACTGACATATGGACCACACACATTATCTCATTTGTGTACAATCGAACTATAAACATATGAGTGTACCTACGTTTTCCTCCACTGATATCATTACCTTTTGTAAGTTTGTCATGGTGGGACGTAAACTCCTGCCAGCTCTTATAACTGGGTTATGTGTGAATACACTTTCTTTTATTGCATTTGACAATTGCAGTACTTGATATTATAGGTGAATTGTTTTTAGTTCTATTTGATTTCCCGACCAACACAGGTGGGGGGGGTGGGGGTGGGGGTGGGAGGAGGGGGGGAGTGGGGGGGAGGGGGAGGGGGAGTGTGGGGGAGGGGGGGTTGGACATGGGGGGGTGGGGGGGGGGGGGGGGGGGGGGGGGGGGGGGGGGGGGGGGGCGAGGGGGGGGGGAGGGGGGGGGTGGGTGGGGGGGGGGGGGGGGAGGGGGGGGGGGGGGGGGGGGGGGGGGGGGGGGGGGGGGGGGGGGGGGGGGGGGGTGGGAGGGGGGGGGTGGGGGGGGGAAGGGGGGTATAGCCTAGTTGTAAAGATGTCCGCTTGCGACCATAAACAGCCTTAGGTTATAGCCAATGCATCACAGAAACACCTACTTGCATGAAATTTTTCCCACACGAGTTAAATCACTACCACACCACACCCTCCGAAAGTCCATCCAGATGAGACTATAAACCGGAGGACCCGTGGTGCCGAACACACCACAGAACATCATTGTACTTTGTGCCATATGCCTTTTCACAAGAGAAAGCCAGGGCAATTCAGAATAATTGGAACCAAGTTCGGGTTGGAGTATGTTTTTGTTGTTTTTGTTTTTTTAATGCAATGCTATGGGCCTGTTGGTGTTTGTGTTGTGTATTAGGACATCATTCCTCAAGGTCGGAATTGATGATGAGCAAATGGTTGCTTACAGCAAAATCCTCCACACATTGTGTGAACCTCAGAGCTACCTTGTCCAAAGGTCCGGTCAGGTGTTTCCATCCCCGCTGTCGACAGTTGGAGCTCCACAGCACTGCCACCAAGGTTTGCCATCTCTCTCTGTCTCTGCTGAGTTATGTGAGTCTATAACCATCCCAGACCCCTGGTCTCACTGATGTTGGTAATGTAGGATGTGGGTGGTCTGCCTCTTTTCTTTTTCCCTCAACCTTACTTTGGAGAACTGTCGTCATTAGACTTGTCTGTGTGTTTCTGTTTGCATGACCAACACATCTCAGTCTGTGCTTATAAATTGTAGCCAGCATTTGTCTTTGTACTGGGTTGATTGACAAAATTTGGGTTAACATTATGTCCAATAATGCCAAAACAGACCAGGGGCAGATAGTACGCTCAGATCACTTTGCTCCTGTCCATAAGATATATTAAAGGCGGTAAAACAGAAAACAAACCTCTGGACCTTGAAAATAATGATGTGGACAAGCTGATTAAAACAGAGTGCTAACAGAGCGTAATGAATTTGAAAGAGAAATCTTAGTTTAAAAGTACTTCAGAGAAGAAAGGAAATTAAAAAGCGGGACCACCAGAAGAGATATGGAAGACCTGGAAGAAAGTGTACACTTTCCTTCATTTTTTCATTAACCTAACAACAAGTTAAGCCTTAGAAAGAGGAAAAGAAACACCAAAAGAGTTCATTCGGATGAATTTTCACATTATCAGCAAGAAAACACAAAAGATGACTACAGAAAACTTTATATTAAAGCAAAATGAGACAAAGATCATAAGAGAAAAGTTTAAGTTTAGAAAATACTATTTCATTCAGGCACTAGATATGTTGGGAATGTATTGAATTGATTTGTGTTCTTGTGTAAAGGGCAGAAGAGTAACGAAGTTCATTTTCTTCTATATAGCCTAACCTTCTATTCTGTTTTATAACACCGGTTAGAGCGAACAGTTTATCAGCCCAAATACACTATAGGACAGCACATCATTGTTTAATTAACCTGTTGATGTCATACATCCTCCTGAAGTAGTACCCAGACATTTGCCTCTTGAGAGTTATGTAAATCACATTCAAGCCTAGAGACCCTCATTATGTCATCTAGAATCTATTATTTACCTATGCAATAACTCAGTCACAGTATACTCAATCTTCTTTCTTTCAATTTACGAGGATTCAGTACTGCATGTGTGACCACTCTCATTTTATGATTGGATATATACCCCTCATATGGGGCCTTGGTCCTATACAAATGAATAAAGCAAGCCATATCCACCAGCTGATGCCGCTGCTGTGTGTGTGTGTGGTGTGTGTGTGCGCGCGTGTGTGCGTGCGTGTGTATGTCTGTGTTGTGCGCTGCGTGCGCTGTTTTCTGAGAGTGACGACAGCAATTGTGTGTGTGTGTGTGTGTGGTGTGTGTGTGTGTGCTGTGTGTGTGTGTGCTCTGTGTAGTGTGTGTCTGCAGACACACTCATTCTTTAATAGCGCGAGCATCTATATATGATATTTATGTGCTTTATTACATCCACTACAGTCATCTCTCCTCATTGCTGTGGTAGACGCTGTATCGTCTGGTGTGTTGTGTGTGTCTGTGTGTGTGTGTGTGATGTGGTGTGTGTGTGTGTGTGTGTGTGATGATGTGTGTGTGTGTGTACATACAATCAAAGGGGGGGGTAAACATAGACAATAATTTTAATTCTATTTTTGCAGCCATATGGCCCTACAAGGAATCAAGTACAGTAATCCGAATACCTTTCATGTAACGTGAACATCCATTAACTTCTGATATCTAAACATTTTAGTAAGAAATAATCCCAACTTAAGAACATCAAACTAGGTTAAGTGTTCATGACAAGAAGCTGCACTTTCAATTCGATGGAAATCACTGTAATAATACAGAGCGCAATCCGATTCCTTCGCAATACAGCATATTTGGGCATACAATAAAAAGTGACAACATCATCAATAATTTGTTGGCCATCAGCACTGAGAGCAGAATGATCGTAATCGTTTACGTCTCTATATTAATGTTAATATTCATTTATATAGGTTAATCTTTTGACCTCAGTAAGCGCATATAGCTCTACACGGTATTTCTAGATATGATTTCTACTCTTGTTTGTCGTCGTGTGCGAGCGTCTGTACGCGACTGTGTGTGTGTCTGTCTGTCCGATATGTCAAGTCAAAATGATCTTTAGAGGGTATAAGATGAAAGTTGACACAACTCTCTTTTTTTCATCAGCTCTGTGTGTGTGATAGCGTATAGCGCGCGTGCGCGCCGTCAGCATGCCTTACCTGCAATGTGCGTACGTTTAGTGTGAGAGTCTAATCTACCGATGTGTTTATATGGAGGAGTGGGGGCGAATAAGCTATTCCTGTGTTTTATTACATCCAGAATCCCCTCTCTAGGGATTTTAGTTGACGATAGCCGCTGTTCAGGTTACATTTTCTCATCACCATTTGACACCAGTTAAACTCCTCCGAACAACAAACACACTAACAGAGGTGTCTGTCTAAATCACTGTTTAAGTGTCTGGGCGTTTACACACATATATTAGAAGGGGCTTGTCTGTGTGTGTGTGTGGTGTCGTGTGCGTGTTGTGTGTGTGTGTGTGTGAGTGTAGGGGCGGGTGGGGGGGTGGGGGGGGGGGGGGGGGGGGGGATACGAAATTATCCACTATATCCCTCCGTTTGTAAATGTAATATCAGTTCTTGTCGTTCCAGACGAGGAGAGAATGGTCCATGAACATGTGTAGTAACTACGTCGATTCTTACAAGTTAGGTTCATCAGATGACTTCAGGCGCACTGTGATGCTTCACCCGGTAAACAAACTTTGAATCACAACACAACACACACCACCCCACACACACACACACAAGTTAGATAAATATCAAAAGATATCATACAGATATGTGTAAGCAGATGTTTTGAAAAAACGACTAAAAACGTGAACTAGTATACAACATGTTTAAGCAGTGTACATCACTTAGGCCAAAATAGATAAAATAATTAAATGTCTAATGTTTGTGGTGTGTCAAATAGGTACTACAGATGAATTAAAGGCAATAAAATAATTCTGAATCTAGAATCACACGCACCACCGCACGTCACATAGCACACACGCGCGCGCGCGCGCGCACGCACAGAGCAGAACCCCATCCCCTCATTAACTTAAATTTAACACTGTAACACAGCAAAAATCAGTTCTTTCTTTAGTGATCAATTCTTGACATCAGGTTCAGTGCTTATACTATTTCTCACCGTCAACACCATTCCACACCATCCAACTACAGTGACAATCTACTCCTTGTAGTTGAGTCTGACCAAGGACACCTCACGCTGGACCCTAGTTCCACGCCTACCTAGACTAATGCTGAAAAACATTTGGATAGGGTCTGCCTCGAGGCCAAAGGTTGCAAGCCTAGCAAGCAAGAGTGTGTTATGTGAGCGTGTGATGATGTGTGTTGTGTCAGGAGTGCAACGAGAGAGAAGATGATGTCCGAGTGGGCGGGGAGGGCCGGTATAGGACACTGAACATACATAAAGATAATTTATACTCCTTTCGGCGCACCAGAAGAGCACAGCATGACCACAATTTAAACAAATGTTTTTTGCAACTAATGGATTAATAATTTTAAACCGAAAGAGTATGCACAGGAACTCCAATAACTACATTTGTACCATTTGCATTAATGATGTTATCAACATTAATTGTTCATCACAAGCTTGCAGCACTAAATCACACTACACACCACACCACTACAACACACCACACATCGTCCTCGTTAGCACAACATATCGATAATGACTAAACGCGACATTTACCGTATCACGCCGGCACAGAGCGATAAGACACGCGCAAGCTGCAGCAGCGGCACCAACACACAAACACCACACACACACACTGCCTGTAAGTGCCAATTTATATGTACGCACACCCATTTGCAGCATACTACAGATCACAGAATGATGAGAGGAATGCGACTCTGTGAAACTGGTTTAATAGCACTTGAGAGCCTATAGCACACATCATCAGATCAAATAGGGGGAGTGAGTGAAGCTACTGTATCTATCATACGCGTCGATCTTAAATTAATATACTAATCTATGAAATAATCTCAGGAGCACAGATACAACTAACACGAATACATCTGACATACGACAATGCCCTCTACAGTAACTGGTGTGTACAATTTCACGAGAAAGGCTACTATGCAACGTGACAAGCGTAATGACAACGCGTTACTTCGATATGGCGGAAATGTTAAACTAGACCTACTAGCACTAAGTCACCAAAGAGGAGGATTCTACTCTCTGTACTCTCTACACACAAAGACGTGACCTTAGCCCTAGCAAAATGAGTAGGAGCTGTGCCGCATATTCAGACACGACTACAACGACTTCGCTGTTCAATGCACGTCCTTGTCACATAATTCTGTCAGGCTATCAAAAAAAAGATAAACGAGCTCCTACTCATTTTGCATGGGGGGTAGTCACAGTCTTCTATTACTGAGTGGACGATACCCAACTAAGTAATTGGAAGAGGTCAGTGGTATGATAGCGCCAACACATTCAGTTGAGTTGGGTCACCTGTTTGTATCATGCTTTTTTTTTGGCGGTGGAGTCTTAGAACAATAGCTAGATCCATGCCTAAGATGCACACAAAGGACTAAGCAATATGTCACTCTAGTCACAAAAAAAGTAGCTACTGGTTCAAGACCAGGTATGTCATAGTTAACTAAGTGGTCCACCGAATATGCCCCTAACTGGATGATTTGTGAGAAATTTACTGTAATGTATTATCTTAGCACAATTAGAGAACTAAAGAAAATTATTTTAAAAAACACAGAATTATTATTCAGTTTGCGAGACGACCAAGATACAGGAGCGAAAAAAGAAAAGAAATAATTACATCAATAACGAAAAAGTTCCTAGGAGACTACCACTAAACGTGGACAGGAAGTCCTGCCTGAAGGTCCACAAGTAATCATGGACACTGCTTCAGAACAGAGATCTATCTTCTTGGGGCGTGAGGCAGTTCCTCAGCTCAGCTTTGCTGTGGAGAGCTTGATAAGGTTTCCCAGCTGTGGCAGAAGAAGCTGAGACCAAGAAGCAGCCACACGGTATCTCTGTATGGGACCCATCCTGGAACCCACACGCGGGGTGGAGGGATATGGAGAGGTAGCTCCTCCCCCTCAAAATCAGCTGTGAATCTGGGGCACTCACCTCCCAGTCAAGGTCGTTGAGACTGGAGGGCTTGGGTTTCCTGAAAAACAATCATGATACATTTTTTACTTTCACTATCTTTACATAAAACATACAGAAGAAAACATGCATTTGCGACACAATGGAGACGAACATACACTCAGTCACAATTTCGAAACATCATTCTTCAGTGTACATGGGAGCATGGACAGACACTATTACATCAAAGACATGCAGCTTATATCTCAAGAAACCCTGCGGAAACAAAGTCCAAAACAATAAATAATACACCATGACATCAGGAAAGAAGACACATCAAACCAATTTTCAAAACGCACGCTAGAAAATAAATGTGCACGCTGCCGCTACATAACACAAGAGTTCTTGCTCTCAAGGCCTTCATCTTCCTTACTTAGGTTACAGCAGCTCAGTGAAACGAAAGTACGCTTACCAGCTTAACGTCTCGCTTGGCAAAGGTAGATCCCAAACTTTTGACCAGGGTAGCTGTACACAGCTGCTTCTCTAGTCCTCTCTGAGATGGACAGATCATGTTGAAGACAAGGAAGGCAGAACCTTCCGGATACTCCCTCTCCACGCAACAACAACACGATTTCATACCCCATGGTGAGACTCCGGGGTACAAGGCCGAGCATGTTGAAAGCGAAAGTCATGGATCCAAGACGTAGAAATAAGCGAGATGCAGAGTCGGAGCACTGACCAAGTATCGTGCCCATTCTGCACTGTGTGATGCCCACGTTCATAAAAACATCCCCGTACAGCGTTGCCACTGGGTCCAGGGACGTCGACCAGACACTAGACCTGCCAGATCTGCTCCACGGTAGACAGAAATTCTGCAGTCTGGCAAACAAAACAGCAAGTCATCTCAGCAACGATATCGATTGGCCAAACAACAACAATTATCCGTAAGTGAAAACAAAACTGACGCTGAAACGGGATGAGCGAAATACACTGCCATACCAAATGAACGAATCGAATATCCGTACTATATGAAGAGAAAGAATGACCACTATTATGCAAGCAATTTTTTGTTCAACAAGATAACTAGCAGAATAATCACAACTAGATCCCAACACAAACACTATATCGATTTTTTTCGACTGAATAACACTTGGACAGCATTTTATAAAGGAGAGTCTTTAATTCAATCTAATAAATCACCAAGAAAAGATTCTACATGATCTTTCTAACCATAATTCTCTAGCACAAGCTTCTGATACCCTTTGTTTTACATTCTCATTTTCTCACCACCTGGTAAAAAATAGTGTTTAGAGTTCAGCGAGAGAGCGACAATACAGGCCTTATTAATGTTTAGATATAAATAAATTAATATTAATAACTTTAATTTGTAATTAGGAGGTCGCGTATAAAAAAAAATAATTATAATAACAGTATTACTAACAGAATAAAGTAATATGAGATAACTGCGTGAACACTAATACGTATCTAAAGTTCATTGAGTCTACATACTAATGTGTCATTTCCTTTTTAGTGTTAAAAATGAAATACTGTTGAGCTTTTCTGCAATAGCACATTGAATCCAAAAGAAGTGGTCAGCTTGCTGGCTAGCTTGATGGCTTCAGCTAGTAGCCGAGCCGGCCCTGCAATCTTGCTCACACATTAGCCATGCGACAGTCCCTTGTTACACACACTCAAGCAAAGTATTTGTTTTGCTTCTCTTTTCATTTGGGAGAAACCTAGTCCTCGTGAATTTAACTTAACTATCCTTTCTTGAGGTATTCTAGACTTCCGCACTGGACAATTACAACTATGCCAATTTTACCACAAAAGCGGGCCAGTGTGAGCAAATACCTTGTATAACGTAAAACAAATAGTTCTGGACTAAAAAGGTCAACACTTGAATTTGTACATAACACAGCATAAATTATGTGGATTAATGGCTAAAAGAAAAACAAGTATGACAAAACTCGCAGGTGGTTTAACTTGAGCCATGCGAACTGTTTTATCATTTATAAACTAAGGGGTTTTTTAAATGGATTCTGAGACGACTTTATTTTTTTTTAAATGAAGACCTAACGTGCTGTTCAACATCACATCTGAATCGACCATGGATCTACAGGTGACCCTTTCCCCGCCCCCTTCCAAATTTTGTTTATTCGTGACTTTAAGCCTTCAGGGCTTCCATTGGTGATAAAGGCAAATGTTCATGATCTATTCAGTTTTGTCTTCTTTTCGTCATCTCTCATCACCACCGCGCGCAGCGCACTTTACACACACAATAAACACACCACACACACACACTGACATGAACAACACAAACACACTCGCACGCACGCCACGCCACGCACTACAAGACACCACTGAACACAAACACACACACACTGACACGCACACACTGACAACACACACACTGACACACAACATCAACGCACTTTGAGAGGGTACAATGGATGTATCGAGAACCACTGGACACAGATCATAATAGTTTCACATCCCTGACCCATACACACACACACACTGACACTACACACATCTACACACACACACACATAATACACAAACCACACACAAGACACACACAACACTGACAACGAACACACACGCACGCACACACACACACACACACACACACACACATCACCCCCTCACAATCACTTACACACACTCTGACACACGAACTTGCCTTCCTCAAAGCATGCTGTTGCTAAGCTCAGTAAAGCCAAAGCACTGGTGAAGGAGGCCTCGGAAGAGCCCTGCTGTGTACAGAGCTTGTGCAGGAATCTGGCCAGAGAGGAGACCAAGGAGAATGACAGCTCCTTCATTTTTGTTGAAGCCTATAATGACGTCCACACCCCCCACTCCATTCTCCCGCATTAGGTCAACGTCCTGGAAAAGCTCTCTTGGCTGACGAGGAACCAGCTTCCCCTTGACAGATAAACCCCATGCATCATGGAGTTTCTTCTTTGTTGCAAAGCTTGTGCAGGTATATGTGGCGATATCAAAACAACCAGCCAAGAGAGTCCGTATTCCGATCCCAGCTAGATCTCCAGAGTTCACCAAGGACAAAGTAATTTACATACGCCTACAGATTACTTGTTCTATCATTAAGTAGCACGCCTCCGACTCTCGAGCGATAAAGTCAAACACAACACCATTGTGCATGCGGTGTTTGTTTCTTCTTAGTATTTCCCTATGCTGTATCCTAACCAGTGAGCAAAGGCCTATCCTACTACTGCGAAAGTTTGTGGTACCGGTTTAACCGTTTTGTGAAAGACGCCCTGCATGCATTCACAACACGGATCTTTTGGGATGAATGGGGGTTGATACAGATGTTTACTATCCGGGGACAAAATCCCCTGAAGGTGTCCTCAGTGGTAGGCATGATCCCTGGCTGTCAGATCACCAACAGCAACTCTCTAACACACGTTGGTCTATCCCGCCTACGTCCGACCTCCAAAACCATGAATACAGATACGAGAGTTTCCACATACCTGCAGAGCATCACAATACACTAAAACAGCAAAGTCTTGCTGTACATCAATTGAACTTGTTTATAAAAGTCCATTATTACGCTGTTGTTTTCGTCCACTTTTTCCTGTTTCCTTCCTTTTAACTTTTTTTACCACTACTTTCTATCCTGGGTTTAACATTGGTTTTTTGTCCCACTTTCCAGAGATTTTTCCTCAATGCCATACAGATATTGTTATTTACAAGATTCAGCGCTATATAAATTCACATTTATTATTATTATAATATTATTAATTACATAATATTATTTATTATTATTATGTATTTCATTATCTACTTCTGCATTCCAGCTCCCGCATAGCCATGCTACAGCTTGCTTGGGTGCAACTTTCAGACCCACAATTCATAAAGAGCAATTTTGTGTGAAGCTCCTATGAAGCGCGACACCAACAAAATATCAAGATTTGCACAACCTCAGTAAAAAGGTAAAGTTGTCCCATGACCAATAAGGTCGTAAGGGGAGCGAGCGTCAGAGACCTCAACTTCATATTTCTCTGGGAGTCAGCAAAAATAGAGGGCGGCGCCCCCAACACATCCCTTCGCTGCTTTACCTTTCCCCTGACCCTAAAGAGGCTGGTACGCCATCATACACGCTGGGTGATACTTGCGGGAACCTGAAACCCAAGGCGCTGCAAACAGTAACACCATTCCAACTGGTAACCTTTTAGCTTGGACTGCGGGCAGGAAAGCGAGTGCGCCTCCGCCCACTGAGCTATCCTGTCCCCTCAGTGAGCCTTTATAAATTATAATATTCTGGGCCATTCAGTAGGGTTTATAAATTGTGCTGTTTGTAGCGACTGATCAAGTCTAATCTATAAAAGGAGGCCCCACTTACTAGAAACCCCTGTCATATACTGCTGACCGCACAATGGAAGGGTTTGCGAAAACCATGCGCTGTTTGAAACCACGAGATACAAATCTTATCTAAAAAAAGGATAGCCACTTGCTGATATCAGGAATCCAGGTCTGATATAGGTATCTTGCCAAGTTGTGTCAAATAATTCTATTCTTTCCGTCCAGTTCCTAACTGTGGGTTTGCTTTCAGTTCTATTTATTGTTCATGGCACTCCATGCTATTATATATGACCGTTATTTTTTGAATGCATACAAGTAGATGACTAGATCATTATGCCGAAGTAACGGGTTAGATTAACAACTCAAGACTCTTTAGATGTTTGGACAGACACTGAAATCTCAAAGGACCAATGTGTTGTTTGTTTTTTGATTCTCTATATCTATATGTTATTCAATATCAATTATTCTGGAATATGTCTTACTCTATGCTTTCAATGGATGCGAATGATCTTAAATATGCTCTCATCAATATGAACCTTCTGCAAAGTAGTCTCACCACATGAACTCTGTATATATTATATAACTTTTTTGATACCGGTCTATGCTACCTACGTCTGAATTGTCACTTTTTGTAAAGTGTAGTGCGATAGAAAGGCGTCCATATATCCAACGACAACAGGGGCACTTACATCCAAAGAATTACAGAAAGACAGCAAAGCAATACCAGCGAACCTCCACCCCTCAAACTTAACAAAGCCCGACGTCATCTCCACCAGACACTGTGACTGTCAGGATGAGATAATCAACACAGTGCTCTGGATATACCATTTTGATTGAGACTGCAGTAACACAGATACTTTCTTATGCAAAGAAAAGGATTCGCCCGAGACGCAGAGACATCCCATATTCAGGACATTACTCATTGATTTACTTTGCTTATGCAGCACCTGTACCAACATGCTGTCGCGTTTCCCTCTACTTTCAGCTACTCTCAGCTGCTATCCATATTCCATGCCCAATCCACTAGCCCAGCATGTGCTAATAAATAGCAGAACTGACTCAAACTGTGATGTGGCGAAAAAGGAAGGGCCACTATCTTTAAGCACTGGTGTCGCTTTGGACTGAGTTATAACTGGTATCTTTGTACGCGCTGTGACCAATAACCTTCCTTGTCCAAAGCAGAAAGGGTATACACATAACAAAACATTAATGCTCTTAGGATTGCAATGTCACTGAGTATTAGGATAAAAATGATATTCTGCACAAAACAAACTATCTTGATATTGTACAAGAATAACATTATATGATATGAAAATTAATCTTTTAGGAGAACGGCAGTGTTTAAAGGGACAAAAGAACATACGGAAACATACTAAATACAATATCTTAGGAATGTACGAGATCAACAGTGCTACATTTCGCTGTGTAACTCACAAAACACTGTTTACAATCATAAACGTTGAAAGAAACCATCTCAAGAATAACGAACATTAGTTTGTTAATACGTGTGGAAATGTGCACATCAGACCATAAAAAGTATATCTTAAAAAATGAAAAACACAAAACTGCTATCTTCGAGTATATTCTAATTTGTCTCAAGCAACAAAAAGATCAATTTAAAACGTTATAAGAAAAATAAAAAATAGGAAAATAAAAAGTAATATAAGAAAAGCAAAGTATATAGAAGAATTAAAATAAGTAATAAGAAAAATAAAGAATGAAGAGAAAGAACAAGTAAGAAAAATAAGGAGATAATAAGAAATAAGATAGGTAATTAGGAATATATAATATATAAAAATAATATTAAAAATAGAAAACTTATAGAATTAATAAAAATAAAAGGCTAATCTATATTAATATGAAAAATAAGAAATAATAAACCAAAGCATTACATATCAAGACACAATAAAAAGTAACATCAGTTCTTTATGTGAACTTAAAGAAATACTGCTATAAATCAAGTACCAAAATAGCTTGGATAAGTTGATAGCTCATACAGCTTTTTGGTGTGAAAGAACTCCATCCAAAAGCATTGTTTTAAAAATCACAATATTCATGATTAATGGGTCTGGAAAAAAAATGGCAGAAGAAAGAAACTAACATCAATTGACACTAAGAAAGTACCAAAGAATGGAGGCAGTCTGTTTCATAACTCGATTGCTTTCTTTCAAAAAGAGTCCACTGGCTGCTGGGGGGGGCTTTAAACACACCAACACTTCTGACTGGGTTGTCTCATACAGTCAAACTGGTTGCCAACCTATGAAAATGGCCTGCTTGTCATACGGTCACATAGTTCAAAATTGTACTCTGGGAAGATCCGCCTTTTCATGATGGCTGCGATTGAAGAGGTCCCTTGGACTGAGGCATGATCAGATGAAAGCCCACCTGCCACTTCCTGCTGACCTCTCCAAAAATGGTGATTCGTTCAGGGTCACCTCCAAAGGCATGGACAGAGTGTCCTTGACCAGCGCAGGGCAAGGTTCTGGACCCAGAGACCCCTAGATTTCAGGATCAGTCATTATCACCAGAATAAAAGTCAAGCCCAGCACACCACAAGGACGATAACCTGAATGACCACCACAATCACCTTCCCGTCTGCAACCAGCTTTGAGGGTCTGAAACACCATTTGTTTGATGTTGTTAGGGGGGTGCACACACGAGACCACACGACCATCCTACCCAGATCATATTTCACAAATTGATACGGTCAAAAGTCATATACTACAAAGCAATTAAACCATTCAACTATTTCTTTAAAGTCATCATAAGAAAGCATTTGTCATATATCGCTTAGTTCATTATTTCTGGTGCTCCTTAGTAAAAACAATCGGTTTTAAACCGACATCACAGGCAGTACTTCAAGAATTATGCCAGAATTGGAGACTGCAGCAGATTCGGCTTTTTGTTTACATTCAAAGCAACTGTCTGCGTTAGCCATGGTTTTCAAACACTGACCCCAGCCCAGTTCCTTTAGTATCGGATGCGACTTAAACTATAGCTTAAAATACATGACAAAAACAGAAAGGATGAAGTGGTGCTTTTTTATCCATCCCATGAATTTTTAAAGATAGATTAGGGCGCATGGAAACAGGTATTATATATTATAGATCACGGAGTTTTTCAAAATTCGTATCACGCTACTTTTCGGAAGGAATATTACGTCTTCAACCATTCACACTCCTTTATAATAAGAAAACTATTTTGGGATAATTTACAGGAGTATAGATGCAGGATCAGAAGAGCGCTGGTTGCAGTGGTGATTATTTTCTATATTTTCAAAATTGGTTCTCAGTGATGACTGTCTCTGATACAGGATGCTCATCACTTAGAACTCTGCTGCTTTTGCATCCCTGAGGTCGGAATGCAGCTACCTAGAGCGGAGTGGCAGAAATGGTCAGGTAAGAACAAATATCCCACCATGTGAACCTTGAGAGCTCCAGCAGAGTACAAAAGATGCTTTACTTTTAGCTACCTAAAAGCTAGGACAGAACAGTTACCAAAACGCTAGCAAGGTCACCTGTAAGAAAAAGCATGCCCCCATGACAAAATCCTCCCTCCATGATGAAGACATGTCAGCGTTAGGCTTTGGTGGAGGAGGAGTCATCCTCAGCAGGTGCACGTACCCATCCAGCATCGAGGACAGACCTCACTGTATGCCGCTTCTTTGACCCAATCAGTAAGTGGGCACTGCACATGATATCGACCTCATTTTAATTGTATTTCATACTCGAGACACTGGATGGTGGTTTAAAATTCATGCGCCAAAGAGATTTGGTTTTAAAAGCGATACTTTCGATTTAGTAAACGTAATGATACAGCATCAGTCTTCAGAGATAGTTGAGTTCCAAAGGGACACGTTATGTTCATAAGGTGAGCTTTGAAGATCTGGCTGGCGTTACAAGTGTATACAATACAACATGAACACAAGAGCAATAGCTATGAGGCTGTAGGCACTGGATAGAGAAATTGGAAACCAACCTGACGCGAGCGAAAACTGCCAGACGGCATGGCAGACAACGACGAGCCACAGAGATTAGATCAAAGAGCACCTACCTGATATTGCAGGACAGCCAACTTATGCAAAACAAGCGCGTAGAACGCAACAGCGAAGCCAGATGCTCAGGAGTCTAGCCCTTGATCCTCCACGCAGGATCAATCAGATGCAGCTATGGGTGAGGTTGCAAAATCACGAATTCTCACGCTGAGAGACAGGCAGAGCATGATTTTGTCGATGCCTCAAACACCTTCACCTTCTCCAATCCTGGATGGGCCTCGGGCATGTCTGAAACCATGTCCACTCCCCAACAGGAGGCACGCGTAGGGAAACCACAGATAGCCGCTCATCTTCCTTCTCCTGTCGCCATCGCACACTGACCCCTGCTCCGGGCCCCCCAGGGAAGAGTGTATGACTGGTACACATCTGACTGACTGTGTCATCAGAGCAGGAGAAAGGCTCGCCAATTTTTCGGGCATCTCCAACCACCAAATACAAGTATATATCAGCTGTTTTTTAAATATTATGAAAAGAAATAACAGAAAATGTTCGAAAATAGTACATGACTTGCAAATGCTCTGACTTGAAGCATTAACACTTGACTTACGAGTCAGTAATTAAAAAAAAATTGCAATAGTTCACATTTGTTTTAGTATTTCTTAATGATCATAGCCTCACTTGCACACGCAATCCACAACTCTCAGCCTGTCACCTCAAACAGTTATCGGTAGTGACCGTAAAGAGCTTATTTCACTTCAATTCACATCACCACTCCTCAAGGGTTGGTGCGCTTCGCAAATATCATCCGGCTTATGTAATGAGATATTGTGACCCTGCAAGAAGGTGGCGTGATTTTGAAAGCAGTGCTGACTCTACTCCGTCCAAAAGTCCTTCAGATGAGACTATAAACAGAGGTCTCCTGTGCAAGTACTTTGCGCACCGAAAATGTAAAATAGGACCTGTTCCCACCTTCGGAAGGGTAGGAGCCATTGCGTGCCGGTAGGACACCATATGCACTAGCAAAGAAACAAACAAAAAGCCATGCACACTAGTGTTATGTTGAGGTAATCCCCCCTGACAGTCGAATGGAGCTGACCGTTACTATTGGCAGAACAGTCGATATAGGCGCGAAAGGAGCTCACCATGGGTGAAGCCTGAAACTCTAGCCCAGGACCAACAAACAAACAAAGTCAAAAAATATTTATAAAATGGTGTTAGTCAACATGCATTTGCATGCAATGCAAGAACAGAAGTTACAAAACAATATGTCCTTTTCGTGGTTGTAGGCAATAACCTCAATGACTCTACTAATTACCTCTCCCAGACATCGTGGTAGGCAGAGAAGGAGATTGCGTGAGCCATTAATTAGTTAGCGATATCAAGATGAACAACAGGTACGCCTGAAGAGACGCACCTGCATTTGGTGATGGCGCAAGGCGATATCGGCGCAACGGCGTGTGTACTTAAGCCCTCCTCGTATGCGAGTCCAGAGGAGAGTGTATGGAGGTATAAATGAGGAGAGTGCACAAGCGGTGGCGCAAGTGGTTTCATATAAAACTCACTCTCACTCGCGCCGGCGCCGCACGTGTGTGTGTATGCGTGCGAGGGCGGATGCATGTGACTGGAGGTGTGTGTTGACGTGGAGTCACGATGCCGATACCTGTGTACGAAGAGCTATGTGTTGTGTGTGTGTAGCAGCACTCCTTTTCATGGGATTCAGGAAATCCAGATACAGCTGTAGGGCTAAAAGTGCATATTAGCTGAAGGCTCAGCAATGACTTGATTTATCACTGTTTAGGAGTCTAGAGTCGTGAAACCAGTTTTGAATGGCCGCGGCTGTAATTGTGAAAAACCATACATAGTGCTTTCCATTCCAATTACATGAAACTATTTTTTTCCTTAATTGAAGTTTCCTTATAAAAGCCATTACTGACATATGGACCACACACATTATCTCATTTGTGTACAATCGAACTATAAACATATGAGTGTACCTACGTTTTCCTCCACTGATATCATTACCTTTTGTAAGTTTGTCATGGTGGGACGTAAACTCCTGCCAGCTCTTATAACTGGGTTATGTGTGAATACACTTTCTTTTATTGCATTTGACAATTGCAGTACTTGATATTATAGGTGAATTGTTTTTAGTTCTATTTGATTTCCCGACCAACACAGGTGGGGGGGGTGGGGGTGGGGGTGGGAGGAGGGGGGGAGTGGGGGGGAGGGGGAGGGGGAGTGTGGGGGAGGGGGGGTTGGACATGGGGGGGTGGGGGGGGGGGGGGGGGGGGGGGGGGGGGGGGGGGGGGGGGCGAGGGGGGGGGGAGGGGGGGGGTGGGTGGGGGGGGGGGGGGGGAGGGGGGGGGGGGGGGGGGGGGGGGGGGGGGGGGGGGGGGGGGGGGGGGGGGGGGTGGGAGGGGGGGGGTGGGGGGGGGAAGGGGGGTATAGCCTAGTTGTAAAGATGTCCGCTTGCGACCATAAACAGCCTTAGGTTATAGCCAATGCATCACAGAAACACCTACTTGCATGAAATTTTTCCCACACGAGTTAAATCACTACCACACCACACCCTCCGAAAGTCCATCCAGATGAGACTATAAACCGGAGGACCCGTGGTGCCGAACACACCACAGAACATCATTGTACTTTGTGCCATATGCCTTTTCACAAGAGAAAGCCAGGGCAATTCAGAATAATTGGAACCAAGTTCGGGTTGGAGTATGTTTTTGTTGTTTTTGTTTTTTTAATGCAATGCTATGGGCCTGTTGGTGTTTGTGTTGTGTATTAGGACATCATTCCTCAAGGTCGGAATTGATGATGAGCAAATGGTTGCTTACAGCAAAATCCTCCACACATTGTGTGAACCTCAGAGCTACCTTGTCCAAAGGTCCGGTCAGGTGTTTCCATCCCCGCTGTCGACAGTTGGAGCTCCGCACCGCAGCCTGCCACCGGGAGCGGTTTGCCATCCTCTCGTCTCCTGGCTGAGTTATGTGTGATCTATAAGCCATCCCAGACCCCTGGTCTCACTGATGTTGGTAATGTAGGATGTGGGTGGTCTGCCTCTTTTCTTTTTCCCTCAACCTTACTTTGGAGAACTGTCGTCATTAGACTTGTCTGTGTGTTTCTGTTTGCATGACCAACACATCTCAGTCTGTGCTTATAAATTGTAGCCAGCATTTGTCTTTGTACTGGGTTGATTGACAAAATTTGGGTTAACATTAGTCATTAATGCCAAAACAAGACCAGGGGCAGATAGTGACTCAGATCACTTGCTCCTGTCCATGAAGATGATATTAAAGGCGGTAAAACAGAAACAAACATCTGGACCTTGAAAATATGATGTGGACAAGCTGAGTAAAACAGAGTGCTAACAGAGCGTAATGAATTTGAAAGAGAAATCTTAGTTTAAAAGTACTTCAGAGAAGAAAGGAAATTAAAAAGCGGGACCACCAGAAGAGATATGGAAGACCTGGAAGAAAGTGTACACTTTCCTTCATTTTTTCATTAACCTAACAACAAGTTAAGCCTTAGAAAGAGGAAAAGAAACACCAAAAGAGTTCATTCGGATGAATTTTCACATTATCAGCAAGAAAACACAAAAGATGACTACAGAAAACTTTATATTAAAGCAAAATGCAACCAACAGACCAGAAGGTGTTATATGTATATGTGATACACAGTGACCTGGGATCCCCCCCCCCCCCCCCCAACAAAACAACAAAAAGAGCAAACCAATCCAGCTCCATTTTTTCTGGATATATATTTGGAAACCTGTGTGTTGTGGTGTGTGTGTACTTAAAAAATATTGAAAATATAGACGTAATATCTATGGTAGGTCACACAAACTATGCCCAGATCTATTCAAGTCCAGCATAGCAGTCTTCCTTTACCATCACCTCTTCCTGCTGCTTCCCAGTTTGAACACACTGAGAAACAAAATGAAGCAACATTATCGCTAATACCACTAGACAGCCATTCAGTCTCACAAGGGGGCCATTGCTAGCCACCAGTAACCAAAAGTACAATTAATGAATAAGAGTAATAATATTCAAGTTTGCTAATACGAAAATATCACAGTATTATGTTCTCCAGCGCTATGGGTGGTATATGTACAGTGTGAGAGTGTGTTTCAATGTGGGAAGAGGGCAGGTATGTGCCAATTTGCACAGAATATGTGCAGAGATCATTCTTTTCTTAACCCCCAAATCAAGGCTGCTCAGTTCCATATGCTCATCAATAATGCACTTTCCTCTTTTGATGTTTAGTTTCAAAGTACATGGTGAGTTTACTTCTATCACTTCTTCCCACTGCATCTGATGTGTGTGCGTGTGTGCATGTGTGTAAGTAGCTATAGCAAGGTATACATCAGTCATGAAATTCATCAAGTAGTATTCACATACATTGATTCACGTGTACAGAAAGGTCATGAGTAAAGCAATGACCTAAAGAAATTTGAAAAGAAAAAGGAATTATTGCATTTTATGAGAGACTTCTATTAGTTGGATCAAATAAAACATTCTGAACAAAAAATATCTTTCAAGAAAGGACAAATGCGCACTGACATGAAAGCTTACAATATATATCTTTTGTAATATTACACAGTCATGAAATAAAATCATTTGAAAGAAAAAGTGTGGTGAGTGTATTCTGTGGTTAGCTGTCTCTTTCCTTTGGGGGTATTTGCCCCCTCCCCCCCCCCCCCCCCCTCTCTCTCTCTCTCTCTCTCTCTCTCTCTCTCTCTCTCTCTCTCTCTCTAAGATGTGCATGTGGGCGTGTGATGTTTTGTTGTGTTGGAAGATGTTTCCTCTCCAGAACCAAAAAATGTTATTGTTATCATATTCTCAGCGGAACAAACCTTTGCCTTTTAAATGTCTTCTTTGAGGACAGAAAACATTCAACTCCAAAATTTTGCCCGAACCTCCTCAATTAGGGAAGTAACTTTACTTCTACAGAAAATGCAAAGACACATAACTTCAAGCCAGTGGTGATAATAATAATAATAATGTATGGAATTTATATAGCGCTGAATCTTGTAAAGCAACAAATCAAAGCGCTCAGATTTTATTTCATGTGAGATCAGATATCTGATATCTGTTCCAGTGATCTTGATATTCTGAGGGGAGACTGTAACCATTAACCTGGCATTTGACTTAGGCCAGTAGTGTTGCTCTCTGTAGAGAGCTCTTCCCATTTTGTGATATGGTTGGCCATGAATGCGGATCAGCGTACCTGAGGTTTGCGGTGTTTCTGCTCCTGTATTCATGCCCATATTATCCATGTCTGCCTTCCCATGATCATTTTTGTATATATGCTGAAAAAGATGTGGGGATAATATGCAACCCTGGTGGACTCCTTTTTCTTTATAGCAAAGAACTCAAAGTGATCACCATTCCATCGGATGGTTGCCTTCTGATTTGAATACAAATTTGCTATGAGCAAAACAAGATGCTTTGGAAAGCCCATTTCTAGCATTGTAATAAACAGATGGTGATGTTTGACACTGTCAAAACCCTTAACATAGTCTTTGAAAGTTATGAATGCCTTACCTTCAATGTTTCTATTTTTTTCTACCAGTATCTGAAGCACAAAAGCATGTTTGTTGTTTTTCTTCCACATCTACATCGTGCTTGACAATCAGATATCTCTCTTTCTCCTTTATCATTTATTCGGTTGAAGAAGAAGATCTGAAGAATTTTGCTTGTTTGGCCTATCTAGGCGATTATTGTGTAAATGCCACAGCCTTTAGTGTTCCCGTCCTTGTGGAGCATGATGAAATCTTGTTGCTTCTTGGGCCATTGTCAGGTCTCCCAAATTCTTTTGCGTAGATGATGTAAAGCTGCAAAACTGGGAAGGCTTGCCTCACTTGGTATGTTGTCCAAACCAACAGATTTGCCTTCTTTTAGCATCAGTAGCTTCATGTTTTAGTGGCAAAGATTCGAGGTCTTGCAGATCTACATTACGAGTTTAGTCATAAGTAGTGGTGTTGCTGGTGTCAAAGAGTTCTTTTCTATGTGAGAGTTTTCCCACCGTTGTCATTCAGGCTTTGATTTTAAAATGACAGGTAACTTCCTTTTACTTTTTTAATTTGCCAGAAAAACTAGTTTGCCCTTATATGAACATTAGCAATTGTTATTCTTTTAGCATTTATTTTCTAAACATAAACTTTTCTCTTCTGATCTTTGTTCTCATTTTTTTAATATAAAGTTTTCTGTAGTCATCTTTTGTGTTTTTCTTGCTGATAATGAGAAATTCATCCTAATGAACTCTTTTGGTTGATTCTTTTCCTTCTTTCCTAAGCTACACTTGTAGCTTAGGAAAGAAGGAAAAGAAGAAGGAAAAGTGTACACTTTCTTAGGTTTTCCCCAGATCCTTCTGGTGGAGCCTAATTTTATTCCATTCTTTTCAGAAGTACTTTAATAGATTTTTTGTTTAATTTCATACCCTGTTGCATCTTTTTTATCAGCTTGTCCCATTTTTTCAGGTCCAGAGTTTGTTTTTTTTTCCCGCCTTTAATTTTCATCTTCATGGACAGGAGCAAGTGATCTGAGTATATCTGCCCCTGGTCTTGTTTTGGCATTAATGCAAATGTTAACCCAAAATTTTTGTCAATCAACCCGTCAAAGAAAAATGCGGGTAAAATTTTTAAAAGCACAGACTGGAGTTTTGGGTCATGAAACAAAAAACCAAAACAAGTTAATGACGACATTTCCCCAAAGTAAGGGGGGGAAAAAAAGAAAGAGGCAGACCACCCACATCCTCATTCCAACTCGTGAGCCAGGGGTTTGGGAGGTTATGCCCACAAAATCAGCAGAGACAGGAGAGTGGCAAACCCTTGGTGGCATTTTGTGTGGAGCCCCAAAATTCGACAGCGGGGGGGAAAAACACCTGCCCGGCCCTTGGCAAGAGCTCTGGGTTCCCCAAGGGTAGTTTTTGCGAAAGCAACCATTTGTCTCATAAATTTCGACTTGGGGAAATGTGTCAAAAACACCCCAAAAACACCAACAGGCCCTAACCCTGTTTTTTAAAAAAAAAACAAAAAAAACTCCCAAAACCCCAAACTTTTTCCTAGAAGGGCTTTCTCTTGTGAAAGGGGTATCCCAAAAAGTACGTGTTTTGGGTGTGTTGCCACGGGTGGTTTTATCTTCCTTTGGGGGATATCGGTTTTTTATTTTCATTGGTTTTTCCCGGGGTTTTTTTCCCGGGTCCCTCCAACTTTTCCCCCCCCCCCCCCTTTTCCCCCCCCCCCCCCCCCCCCCCCCCCCCCCCCCCCCCCCCCCCCCCCCCCCCCCCCCCCCCCCCCCCCCCCCTGTGTTGATGGAAATAAATAGAAAAAAAACAACCCTTTTAAAATATCAAGTATGCAAGCAAATGCAAAAAAAAAAGTGTTTCAAAAAAAAACCCAGTTCCGGGCAGGGGGAATTAGTCCCCCCTGAAAACATACAAAAGGTAATGATATCAGTGGAGGAAACGTCGGGGCACTTAATGTTAAATTCGATGTACACAAATGAGAAATGTGTGGGGGGCCCATATGTCATAATGGTTTTTATAAGGAAATTCAATTAAAAAAAAAAATTTTCCCATGTAAATTGGAAATGAAAGCAATGGGGTTTACAATTACAGCCCGCGGCCATTAAAAAGGGTTAAGGCTCTAGCCTCTAAACGTGATAATAAGTCATCCCTGACTTTCAGCTAATATGACATAGCCTACAGCTGTAACGGTTTCCATAAAATCCCATGAAAAGGACGGCTGCTCACACCAAACACACCAAAAGCTCGTACACAGGTACGCAGTGCTCACGTAAAACACACACACCATGCACGTACGACGCATTCACACACGTGCGCGCGCCCCGGGGGTTGAGAGAGAGTTTTAATAAAACCAATGCCGCCAGCTTGTGTTTCCCCTCATTTTTCCCCTCACTTTTCCCCTTTGGGAAAGATATGGAGGGCTAATTACCAAAACCCCCTTTTGGCCAAAATCGTTGTCCCCAATGCAGGTTTCTCTTCGGGCTCCTGTTTATTTGTTAGAATAATTAGGGACACGAAATTTCCCCTTCTGCCCCCACGTGTTGGTGGGTTTTTGTAGTCATTGAGGGTAACCCTAAAACCCGAAAGGACATATTGTTAGTATTTTCAGTTCTTGCTATGCATGTAAAATGTTGAAAAAACCATTTTTAAATTTTTTTTTTGGGTTTGTTTTTTGGTTGGGCTAGATTTTCAGGTTCCCCCATGGTGGTTTTTGCCTATTGACTGTTCTCCCCCAATTGTAAGGTAGCTCCTTTTCCGATGTAGGGGGGATAATAACATAACACTAGTGTGCATGTCTTTTTTTTTTTTTTTAGTCATCTGTTCCTCCGGACGAAATGGTTCCCTTCCGAAAGGTGGAACAGGTTTTAACATGTGCGCAAGAATTTGCCAGGAGACCTCGGTTTTGTTCATCTGAAGGGACTTTTGGGGGTTGAGTCGCCTGTTAAAAAAATGCCCTCTAGCGGGTTCAAATATTTTTACTTTAACCGGAGATATTTGAAGGGAAATGAGGGTGGTGATGTAAATTAAAGTGAAAAATATAGGAACTACCAAAACTGAATGAGGGGGAAGGCGTGATTGTGCATTTGTGTTCAGTGGGCTTGTCAATAAGAAAAAAAAACCAAAGTGAATTGCTTTTTTTTTTTAAATATGAGTAAGTAAAGTGTTAAATGTTCAAGTAGAGATTGCAATCTTTTACTATTTTCGAAAATTTTTGTTTTTCAAAATTTTTAAAAAAACAGGATATATACTTGTTTTGGAGGATGGAAACCCCCAAAACATTGTTGCCCTTTCCCGGGCTTGTGCCCCAGTCAGTCGCTGTGTACCGTCATCCCTACCCTGGGGGGCCCTGGGGGGGTCAGTTGGATGGCGAGGGGGAAAGGAAAGATGGGCTTTGGGTACCCCCTACGCCGTGCTCCTTTTTGGGGGAGGGGGTTTCAGATCCCCGAGGCCCATCCAGGTTGGAGAAGGGGAAGGGTTTGAGGAGCAAAATCTCCCTGCCTGCCCAAGGGGGGAAATTCTTGATTTAGCAACTGCCATAGTGCATGATTGTCCTGGTGGAGGTCAAGGGTAGACTACCTTGGCACGGGTTGCTGTTGTTTCGTTATTTTTGAAGTTGTTGTTGCAAATCAGGTATTTGCCTTTGTTTAAATTTTAGTGGCTTTGTTCCCCTGGTTTGAGTTTTTTCGGTAGGTTGGTTCCCCCATTTTTATCCCAGTGTCAGTTTATTTATTGTTTGTGTTTTGTTGTTTGTATAACTGTAAGCCAGGCGGGATCTTCAAAGCACATGAACATAACGTGTCCTTTGGAATAAACACTCTTAAAGATATGCTGTTTCATCGTTTAAAAAAAATTTTTTTTAAAAACAAAAACTCTTTGTTCTAAATTTTAAACACCCTCCGTGTAGGTATAAATAAAATTTAAAAGAAGAATATCATGTGCAGTCCCATTACTGATTGGGTCAAAGAGGATCCAGTGAGGACTGTCTGATGCTGGATGTTTTACGGCCCTGTGAGGATGATCCTCCACCACCAAGCCCTACGCTGTCATGGTCTTCATCCATGGAGGAGGATTTGTCATGGGGGATGCTTTTTCTTACAGGTGACCTTGTCTAGCGTTTTGGTAACTGTTTGTCCTAGCTTAAGGTAGCTAAAAGTAAAGCAATCTTTTGTCCTCTGCTGGAGCTCCCAGGTTCACCAATGGTGGGATATTTGCCTACCTGACCATTTTTGCCAACCGTTAAGGTAGCTGCATTCCGACCTCAGGGATGCAAAGCAGCCAGAGTTCTAAGTGATGAGCATCCTGTATCAAGAGACAGTCATCACTGACGAACAAATTTTGAAATAGTAGAAAATAACACTGCAACAGCGCTATGATTATTCAACTCCGTGTAATTTTTCCCAAAATCAGTTTCTGTTTAAAAGGAAGTGTGAATGGATAAAGACGTAATATCCTTCCAAAAAGTAGGTGATTATTTTAAAAACTGTGATATAAAAAATTACCTGTTTCTGTCCTAATTATCTTTAAAATCTGGGATGGAAAAAAGCACATTCACCCTTTTCCCGTTTGTCAGTTTTTAAGCTATAGTTTAATTTTCCCTTACTAAAAAGGAAACTGGGCTTGAGGTCCAGGTTTGAAAACCTTTTGGTAACGCAGACAGTTGTTTGAATAAACAAAAAGCCGAAATCCGCTCAGTCACCTTTTGCTAATTTTAAAGTAATCCCTGGATGTTGTTTAAACCGATTTTTTTACTAAGGGGGCCAGAAAAAATAAACCCTGGTAATGACAATGTTTCTTGATGATTAAAAGGAAAATAGTTGAAGGGTTTTTAATTGCTTTGAGTATATGACCTTTGCCGTTAATTTGTGAATTATGATAGGGGTGGAGGTCGTGGGTAGGGTGCACAACAACATAAAAACAAATGGTGTTTTTCGACCCTAAAAAGCTGGTTGCAGACGGGAAGGTGTTGTGGTGGTTTTCAGTATCGTTTGGAGTGTGGGCTTCTTTTTTCTGGTGTAATGCCGTCCCTGAAAACCGGGGGGCTCTGGGACCAAAACCTTCCCTGCGCTGGGTCAAGGAAAATGTCCATGCCTTTGGAGGTGCCCTGACCGAATCACCATTTTTGGGGCAGCGGCAGCTGGGTGTGGGCTTTCATTGATCATGCCTCGCCCAAAGGGGACTCTTCAAGAGAGCCATCATGCAAAGCGGTCTCCAGAGACATTTTGAACATTTTTGACCGTTTTAAAAGCGGCCTTTTAAAAGGTTTGGCGGGGCCCAGTTGACTGTCTGGAGACAAAGTCAGAAAGGGTTTTGGGTGTTTAAAAGCAGCCGTGGCCACTTTATAAAGAAAGCAATCGAGTATGAAAACGCTCATTCTTTGGTATTTTCTAGTGTCATTGATGGAAAGTTTTTCTTCTGCCTTTTTTTTTCCCCCTTTATGATATTGTGATTTTTAAACAAGGCTTTGGGGAGAGTTTTAAACACAAAAAGCTGTGAGCTTCACCTTATCCAAGCTATTTGGTACTTTGATTTAAAGCCTTATTTTTTCATTTCCCAACAAAAATGTTTAACTTTAACTGTGTCTTGATATGAATGGCGGGTATAGAGTTTTAATTTGTTTTTTTGTTGTTGAGAAATTAGAATATTAAGATAGCAGTTTTGTGTTTCTTTTTTTTTTCAGATATCTTTTAGTCTGATGTCACTTTTCCCACTGTTTTAAACCCAAAATAATTTCGTTAGTCTGAGGTTCTTTAAGTTTATGTTTTAAAAAATTTTGTGAGTTCACAGCGAACTGTAGCACGTACAGCACTTCTAATTGTAATTAGTATGTTTCGTATGTTTTTTTTTCCTTTAAAAACCTCCCGTTCTCCCAAAAGTTAATTTTCATATCAAAGTGTTATTCTTGTACAATATCAAGATAGTTTTTTGTGCAGAAAATCAGTTTTACCTAATTCAGGACATTGCAACCTAAGGCTGAAAATGTTTTTTGAGTTACCCTTTCTGCATTAAAAAAGAAGTATTTGGGCACAGCGTACAAATCCAGTATAATCAGTCCGGGCCCCAGTGTTAAGTTGGGGCCCCTTCCTTTTACCCATAAAGTTGGTCAGTTCCTGCTATAATTTGCACCATCTGGGCGGGGTTTGGGTGGAATGGATAGCAGTGAGAGTAGCTGAAAGTGGGGGAAAAACTGCGCTTTTGGTACGCTGTGAAAGCAAAAATCATGAAAATGCCGAATTGGGATGTCATCTGTTCTCGGGGACCCCTTTTTTTGCAAGAAGTATCTGTTTCTGCAGTCTCAAATCAAAATGGTATTCCAGAGCACTGTGTTGATTATCCTCACCCTGAACAGTCACAGTTGGTGGGAGGACGTTGTTTTCTTTAAGGGGTTGGAGTGGGTTTTGTTTTGCGTTTTGAATTTTTGGATGAAAGGGGCCCCCTGTGTCTTTGGGATATAGGGAGCCTTTCACTACCATTTTACAAAAAGGGACAATGGGGTGATACCGGTAAAAAAAAGTTTCCTATCAGTTTCTGGTTGACTACTTTGCAGGGTTCCATCTGATGGGATATTTGTCATTTCCAAAAGATTAAACATACCCAAAAAAATTGATATGAATCATTTGATTGAGAAAAAAAAAAACCAAACAAAACTTGGTCCTTGAAAAATTTTCAGTTTTCCCAAACATTGTCTTTTTGTTAATTACCCTCTTTCGGAAATGTGTCATCCTTAAATGGCATATATAATAGCGGGAGTATGAACAATATGAACTGAAGAAAACCTCAGTTAGGAATGGCGGAAGCTAGATTTTTGGAAAAACTGAGCAAATCCCTTCAATGGATTCCTTATCAGCAAGGGGCACTTTTATAATAAGATTTGACAGTGGTTAAAAAAGCACATGGTTTATAAACCCCTTTCCCTGTGTAGCCAGTATTGACCGGGTTTCTAGTAAGGGCCCCTTTTTATGAAAAAGCTTGTCAGTCGTACAAAGCACAATTTATAAACCATAAAGGGCAGTTTATTTAATTTTAAAGTCCTGAGGGGACAGGATGCTCAGTGGTGGGGGAACTCGTTTCCCCGCCAGCTAAGGTTACCATTGGATGGGTGACCGTTTGCGCGCCTTGGTTCATTTCCCCCAGTTCACCGCTGAAAATGGTACCGCCTTTTTTAGGGTAGGAAAGGGTAAAGCAGCGGGGGAGTGATGGCGCCCCCCTAAATATGCTGACTCCCAGGAAGTGAGGTTCTGACCCCTCGCCCCCTACGCCTTATAGGTCTGGGCACCTTTCCTTTTTACTGAGGGCAAAATCTTAAATTTTTTTTGGGGGGCTTCATGGAGCTTCACCAAAAATCTCTATAAATTGTGGGTTTGAAGTTGCCCCAAAAGCAAGCGGGGCATGGCATGCACAGTGGAGTGGAATGAAAAGTTGAAAATTTAATAATAATAAAAATATAATAATAATTAATAAATAATAAAAATAATAATAAATGGATTTATATGCGTGAATCTTTAAAACTAACAAATA
Source organism: Rapana venosa (assembly GCA_028751875.1). NCBI lineage: Eukaryota > Metazoa > Mollusca > Gastropoda > Neogastropoda > Muricidae > Rapana > Rapana venosa. The sequence goes on from CM054137.1 coordinate 53,924,682, forward strand.
AAGGGGCATTGAGAGAAAACTGTAGGAAAGGGGGACAAAAACCAATTTTAAAACCAGTAAAAGTAGTGGTAAAAAAAAGTTAAAAGGAAGGAAAAGGAAAAAAAGTGGACAAAACCCCAAACACATAATGGACTTTATAAACAACTTAAAAGTACAGCAAGATGTGCTGTTTTAGTGTTTTTGTGAGCTCTGCAGTATGTAAAAAACCTCGATTGATTAGGGTTTGGAGGCGGGTACCCAAAGTGGTTAGGAGTTGCGTTGGTGATTTAACCCAGGGATCAAGCCCACTGAGGCACCCGTTCAAGGGTTTTTTGTCCCGGGTAAACATCGTAAAAACCCCATTCACCCCAAAAGTCCGGTGTGAATGCATGCAGGGGTTTTCACAAACGTTTAAAACCTTCCCCTTTTTCCGAGAGTAGGCTAGGCCTTTGCTAGGGTAGGACGAGGGGAAAAACTAAAAAGAAAAAAAACCCCGCATCCAATGGTGTTGTGTTTAGACTTTATCCTCGAAGTCGGAGTGCGGCTCCTTAATGATAGACAAAAACTGTCGGTATGTAAAATTTGCATTGTGAACCCGGAGCTCAAAAACTGGGGAAACGGAAAATGATATTGGGGTTGTTTTTTAACGCCAATCCCCCCAAAAGCTTTGACCAAGAAGAAATCTGATGCATTGGGTTTTCTGTCACGGGGAAGTGGTTCCTCGTCACCAAGGGCTTTTCCAGGACGTTGACCTAATGGGGGAGAATGGAGGGGGGGGGGGGTCATTATGGTTCAACAAAAATAAAGGACTGTCTTTTCCCCTTGGTTCCCCCTCTGGCCGTTTCCCTGCACAAGCTCTGTCCCAAGGGGCTTTCCGGGGCCCTCCTTTTCACCATTTTGTTTTGGCTTTACTGAGCTTAGAAACGCATGCTTTGAGGAAGGAAGTAGAGTGTCAGAGTGTGTGAAAAGGTGTGTGTGTGTGTGGTGTGGTGTTGTTGTGCGTGGGGGTGGTGTGTGTGGTGGTTGTTTGTTGTGTGTGTGTGTGTTGTGGTGTGTGTGTGGTGTGTGTGTGGTGTGTGTGGTGCAGTGTGTGTGGGGTCGTGTGTGTGTGTAGTGTGTGTGTGTCATGTGTGCGTGTAGGGTGTGTGTTTTTGTGTGTCGTGTGGTTGTCGTGTGCGTGGGTGCGTGCGTTGTGTTTTTGTGTCAGTGTGTGTGTGTGTGTTGTTGTTTGTGCGCGCGCGCGGTGCTGAGAGAGGGGGAAAAAAAAAACGGGAATAGAACAAAACATTGCTTATCACCATGGAAGCCCAGAAGGCTTAAAGAACGAAAAAACAAATTTGGAAGGGGGCCCGGGGGAAAAGGGTCACGAGATCCATTGATCAAATGTGATGTTGAACGCCCCTTAAGGTTTCTTTAAAAAAAATTTTTAAAGTCCTTTTCCCTTTTAAAAAAAAACCCCCTCTAGTTAAAATAAAACGATAGGGTCAAGTTAAACCCCTGCGAGGTTTTGTTATTTGGTTTTCTTTTAGCCAAAATCACATAATTTATGTGGTTTGTACACTCAAGGTTGACTTTTAGCCCAAGATTTTTGTTTTACCTTAACAAGGTTTTATGTCCCGGGCCCCGTTTTGTGGTAAAAAGGGATATTTAATTTGGGTGTAAAGTCTAGAAATCCCAAGAAAGGAAGTTAAGTTAAATCAGGGACTAGGTTTCTCCAATGAAAAAGAAAAGCAAAACAAATATTTGCTGAGTGTGTGCTAACGGGGGGACTGTGATGGGTTTGGGCAAGGGCCGGCTCTAAGGGCCATCAAGCTACCCAGCAGCTGACACTTCTTTTGGATTCAAATGGCTATGAAAACACAACAGTATTCAATTTTAACACTAAAAAAAATGACACATTGTAGACTCACTGAACTTTAACGTATTAGTGTTCACAGCTGAACTCTGAAACAATTTTACCAGGTGAGAAACTGAGAATGTACAAACAAAGGGTATCAGAAGCTTGTGCTAGAATTATGGTAGAAAGATCATGTAGAATCCTTTTCTTGGTGATTTATTAGATGAATTAAAGACTTCCATCTATAAAAGTGCTGTCCAAGAGTTATTCAGGCGAAAAATCGATATCGGTTTGTTTGGGGGCCCCAGTTTGGAAATCTGTTGATTATCTTCGTTGACAAAATTTGCTTGCAAAAATATAGTCCATTTTTCTCTTCTAGAAGTCGTTCGATTGTTCATTTGGTCTGGCAGTGTTTTTCGCCTTCCCCTTTTCAGGGTCATTTTTGTTTTCCCGAAATTTTTGTTTTTTTGCCAAACGTTTCGTTCTGAGATGACTTGGTTTTTTTGAGACTGCAAAATTCTTCCCGTGGAGCAGAATCTGGCAGCGTGCTGTCAGTCCCTGGGCCCCAGTGGTCACTGTACGGGGATTGTTTGATGAACGGGGGAAATCCACGTGGGACGATCTTGGTCGTGCCCCCCACTCGCTCACGCTATTTCTACGTCTTGGATCTGACCCTTTGCTTTCAAAAAGGGGCCCTTGTCCCCGGACTCCCAGGGGGAAAAAATCTGTTGTTGTTTGACGTGGAGGGGTATCCTAAGGGTTTGCCTTCCTTGTCTTCAACAAGACATCCATCTCAGAAGAGGAGCAGGCTGTGTCGTACCCTGGTCAAAATGGGGAAATCCCTTTCCCAAAAAACGGGTAAGCTGTTCTCCTGGCTGGAAAACAAAATGTAGGAAGATAAAGCTTGAGCAGAATCTTTGTGTTTAGGGCAGGTGCCATTTTTCTGCGTTTTGGAAAATGTTTTGGGTTTTTTCCTGATGCCTGGGTATTATTTATTGTTTTGGCTTTTTTTCCCGGGTTCTAGAGTAATAAGTCAATCTTATGTTAATTTTCCCATGTCCCTCATGAAAAAATGAGTTTCAAAATTTGTGACTGAGTGTATGGTCTCTGTGCGCATGCATGTTTTCTTCTGTATTTTTTATGAAAAGATGAAAAGTAAAAATGTACCTGTGTTTTCAGGAACCAAGCCCTCCACTCCAAGCTGACTGGGAGGGGAGGGGCCCCAGTTCACGCAGAGGGGGGGGTACCTTTTAATCCCACCCCCCGCGTGTGGTGTCCGGGGGTCCCTACAGAGACCGTGTGGCTCTCGGCTCAGTCTTCGCCACAGCTGGAACCTTATAAATTCCACGCAAGTGCTGGGGTCCCCCACCCCCAAAAAAGATAGATCTCTTGAAAACGTGCCCATGATTTTGTGGCCTTCAGGACAGGACATGACCCGTGTGTTTTGGGTTCCTGGGGACTTTTTGTTTGATGTAATTATTCTTTTTCTTTTTTCGCTTCTGTTTTTGGTTCTTCAACGAAAAAAATTTTGTGTTTTTTAAAATATTTTTTTGTTCTTAATAATGCTAAGAAATACATTACAGTAAATTTTCACAAATCATCGCGTAGGGGCCTATTCGGGGGAAACAGTTAATCTAAAAAACCGGTCTTGACCAGTAGTACTTTCTTTTGTGACTTACATATTGCTGCCCTTTGAGGCTCTAGCAGATCGCTTTGTTCCAAAAAACCCCCCAAAAAAAACATGAAAACGGTAGCCCCACCAATTTGGGAATGTGTTGGCCTCACCACTGACCTCTTCCACATTTTTATTTGGGTATGTCACTTCAGTCAGGACTGTGATACCCCTGAAAAATGAGTTAGGAGCGGGTGCCAAAATTATGCTGACAAGACTGCAGCCGATCTGTTTTGTCAGCTTTAATTTGGCACCGCCCAAAAATCATTTTGCGGGGGCGTCACAGTCTTCGTGAGCGAGTACAGGAGTAGAACCCTTCCTTTGGTGATTTAGTGGCTTTTTAAACATTTCGCCCATTTCAGAACGCCGTGTCTTACGTTGTACGTGCATTTTTTCCCCCTTGTACCACGATCTGAAAGGATTGTCGTTTCAATGTTTGTGTTATTTGTTCTGTGCCTGAGTTTTCTTATTGATTTTTAAAATGATGTAGTAACCTCCCCCTCCCCCTTTTTGAGTGAGTGGCCAAAAAGGCCTAAGTGTTTTAAACCTTTCAGAGTTCTCCCTCTCTCTCTGTGACGAGTATGGCAAAATGGGGTGGTAATTGGCATACGGGCAGTGTGGTTGTGTGTGTTGTTTTGGTGCGCGCGCGCGCGGCGTGTGCTCGTGCGGGGAGTGTTGTAACATTGTTGTGCTGAGACGGTGTGTGTGTGTGTGTGGTGTGTGTGTGTGTGGTGCAAGCTTTGATAAAAATTAATGTATGATAAAATTTAATGAAATGGTAAAATGTGTTATTGGAGCCCCCTTTTCCCTCTTTCGGTTTTTCATTTTTCCCTTTTTGAAAAAAAAATTGTTTAAATTGTTTTCATACGTGCTCCTTGCCAAAAAGATAAATTTTTCAGTATGTTCAGTGCCCCCTCCCCCCCCCCCCCCTCTCTCTCTCTCTCCTCTCCACACACACACAACTACCACACACCACATTTTGCTTGTAGGCTTGCACCTTTGCCAGCCCCCTCCAAAAGTTTTTCAGATATCTATGTACTAGGGTCCAGGTCCCCTTGAAAAACTCAACTTAAGAGTACTTGTACTTGTAGTTGGTTTGTGGCATTGTGAGGTAGAAAATGTATAAGCATTAACTATGTAAAGATTTAACATAAAAAAAGAACTGAGTTTTGCTTGTTACAGTGAAAATTTAAATTTAATGAGGGGATGGGGTTTCTCTGTGCGTGCGCGCGGCGCGCGCGGGTGTATGTGCGTGGTGCGTGGGTGATTCAGTTCAAAATTTTTATTGCCATTTAATCATGTAGACCTATTTGAACAACACAAACATAACTATAATTATTATCTTTTTGGCAAAAAAGTGATGTACATAAAAAATTTTGTTTTACTTCACTTTTTCTTTTTTAAAAACCTATAACATATCTGATGATATTATTGATTTATTAAATCTGTGTGTGTGTGTGTGTGTGTGTGTGTGTGTGTGAATTCAAAGTTTGTTTACCGGGAAATCAAGTGCGCTGAGTCTAATGAAAACCAAACTTGGGAACGTGTTACTACACAGTCAGCCCTCTCTCGGTCTTGGAAAAAAAAATGTTTACATTTTAAACAGGGTATGGGGAAATTTCGTATCCCCCCCCCCCCCCCCCCCCCGCCCCCCCACACACACAACACACACAACCACACACACACACACACCACAAACCCCCCCTTTAATTTTATGTGGAAACCCCGCCCAGCCAAAAAACAGGTTTTAGACAAAACCCCTCTGTGTGTGTGTGTTCGGAGGGGTTTAACTGGTGTCCATTGGGGGATGAGAAAATGTAACTGCAGCGGGCAAATGCCTAAAATCCCTAGAGCGGGGACTGGATGTAAAAAAAACAGGAAAGCTTTTGTCTCCATATAAAAGAATTTGATTTCTCCACACACACGTACCACACAGGGGGCAGCTCGGGGGCCCCACGCGCGCATACGAAAATACACACACAGGGTGAAAAAAAAAGTTGTGTAAATTATCTTTTACCCCCAATAAAAACATTTTGACTTGACATTCCCCCACAAAAACGCGCGCGCCGCACACCCCACCCACCAGGTAGAATCTTTAGAATACGTTGGCTATATGTTTACGAGGTCAAAAAAAATTTTCCTTTAAAGGAAATTTTCCCTTATGGCAAACGATTACTGATCCTTTTGCTTCCCGTGTGATGGCCAAAAATTTAAGTGTTTGTCACTTTTTTTTTGATGCCCAAAAAATGTGTATTGCGAAAATGTATTCCCCTGTTTATTACAGATTTTCCATCGAAATTTAAAATGCAGTTCTTTGTATGAACACTAAACCTAGTTTGATGTTTAAATTGGATTTTTTCTTTCTAAAAAGTTTAGTATCAGAAAAATAAGGTGTTACCACATGAAAGTATTGATTAACTGTTTTCCTAGGGCCTTGGCCCGCAAAAACTGAAATTAAATTATTGTTTTGTTATGTTAACACACACACACCACACACACACACACACCACCAAAACCCACACCCCACACCACACCCAAAACCACCGAGGACGGCACACAGCATGAGGGGGGGAGAGACAGTGGATGTAATAAAGCACATAATATTTTTTATTGCCCTTTTAATAAAAAAATTTTGGTTTCACACACCCACACACCCACACAACACACCACACACCACACACAACACACACCACACAATCTCTCTCACTCCAAAAAAAGCACGCCGCCACCACATACACACGCAGCACACACGCGCGCACACCACACACACAACCCCACAGAGCGCCAGCCTGGTGGATTGGGGGGTTGTTTATTCATTTATAGGCCCAAGGCCCCTTTTGAAGGGGGGATACCAACATAAAATGAGAATTTAACACTGGTCGATCCAAAAAATTTAAAGAAAAAAAAAGAATACAGACTGATTTCATATGAAATATGATTCTCAGACTAAGAAGGTCTTGGCTTGAATGATTTACATAAATACAAGGGAAAATTAGGACTACTTCGGAGGGATGATGACATCAACAAGGTTAATTTAAACATGTGGGTGTTATGTTTTTGGGCTTGATAAACTGTTCCTAACCGTTTTAAAACAGGGTGCATAGAAGAAAAAGAACTTCGTTCTTTCTGCCCCTTTACAAGACAACAAATCAAATTTATCATTCAACAATTATGCCCGAAATAAAAGAAACAGCTTTAATTTGTAACCTTTAAATTAAAAATTTTTCATTATTAAAAATTTAAAAGTTAATCCTATTAGCTTTGAATATGTTAAGTCAGAAACGGTACAAAAGTTCGTAAACGTAAAACTGCACTATTTGAATTGATCGACCCTTTTGCCCGAACAATTATTAGCGTTGCGAAAAAACACTATAAAAACTATCAACTAAACCCAAAGCCCGATTTTGCCAAACAAAGCCATATTCAAACAAAAAAAAAAAACGTTTCCTGGTTTCCCAGTTTTCTTTACCTCTAGCATCTAAATTATACAAAATTCATATGCTTTACTGGTTTCTATGGTTAGTCTGTGCAATAATTTAACCAGTAGCAGATACAATTAACACGTACTATGTAAAAGGGGTGGCGGTTCGTTTCACTGTAACTAGATCATTAGGGTTGCTTTCTCACCCAAATATTCTTTAAAGCCAAAAATATGGGTTTTGTTCACAAAAAGGGAGAGAGAGGAGAGGAGAGAAAAGGGGAGAGAGAGAGAGAAGAGTGAGAGAGAGAAAACTTTCAATGAATTGCAAGTACCCGTGACTCTCTCTCTCTCTCTCTTCTCTGTCTCTCCTGTGCCCTATTTCTCTCTTCTCTCTTTCTCTTGTATCTTCTCGTGTCTCTCTCTGTGCCCTCCTCTCTCTCTCCTTCTCTCCTCTCCTTTTGCCCCACTCCTCTCTCTCTTTTCCCGTGCCCTACTCTCTCTCTCTCTCTCTCTCTGGCCTACTTTCCCCTCATTGCGTGGCTTGGAAGGTGCAATCCTTACTTTTCTTCACCTGTGGGTTTGCATGGTGTGAGAAGCAGAGTGCCCGGCCCCGTATCTGGTCACCTAAAGAAGCAAGGGTTTAAAATTGCAGGTGAGGTGCTCCTGTAATAATTATGTTGCCCTTTTGTGGAGTGCCTTTTCTGTCTTTATGATGAGCTTGTTTTTGGTTGGAGTACAATCTTGACCTCGAAGTGGAAAATAGCTGCTAAATGATGGTGGGAAAAACGGTTTCATAGCTAAATCTCACCATTTGGGGAACATCAGAGCTCGCCAGGAATGAAAATAAATAACCCCAGTCCAAAAGGATTTTTGTTCTGATCTTTGTTCTTACCATTTTTGTGAACCGTTATGAACGAGCTCGTGCATTTTTTTTGTGGTAGTACTCAAAGTAAATTTTATGCCCTAGAGTTTATGGCTGTGGGTTTGCAGTGATTAAAAATAAAAACTGTTTAAAAAAAAAAACAAAATATTCAGACCGTTAAAGGGGTTTCCCGCAGAGAAATAGTATTGCAGAGGTCATAAAGTGTCACAGGATATTGCTAGGTAATTTTTAAATCAGTTTTATGGGGGGAAATTTTCTAACATTTTGGGAAAAACAGGCTTTTGTTTGTTAAAAAAGGGACCCCCTGTTGGGGGGGGTTGATTTTAAATATGAATAATTATGATTTTTTTTAAAAAAAGTTTAGGCAATAAATAGGACTCTCTCTTCTGTGCAATTTGTATTGATTGGTTGGGTTTTTTATTTATCAAAATGAAATGTGAGTAGTTGATTGATGTATAACTAAATGCTTAAATTTTTGTTAGCTTCTTTGGGGATATGTTTTTACATTTCTTCATGTTTCTTTGCCTTTTTTTTTGTTATTTCATGGGGCCTGGTATAAGAAGCCCCTGGCTTACCTTTACCCCCATTAAAACTTGAGTTTTATTTCTCTCTCCTCTCTTCCTCTGTTTTATGTCTCTGTCTTCTGTTTTTATGTCTGTTGTCTGTCTCTTCCCTCTAACTCTCTCTCTGTCTATCTCTGTCTTTTTCTGTCTATCCCTTTATCTTGTTTTTTGTTTGTTTGTATCTTTTGTTGTCTGTCTGTCTTCGCTCGATACTCTCTTTACACAAAGACCACCGCACACGCGCGCGCCGTGCGGTGTACCCCAAACAGATTTCTTAATTTTAAAGTGCATTGGCAAACTTTTCATAACCATTAAAATTTTGTCTGGAATTTTTTAGAAAGCAAAAAAACCATAAGAGGGTTGCCTGAAAAAACACAAATCAGTGATTTTCAAAGCGGACTTCACAATTGTGCAAAATTTAAAGGGAACAACCTTTTATCTAAGGCTGGTTTTACATTCAGACTTACATTTATTTTTAGCTTGTTAGACAGCTGAGCTTTATTCTTAAGCTTTTTTTTATGAAGCGTCTCGTGCATTTAATTTTGTAAAAGTAATAAAGGATATTCTTCAAAATTTTAAGCATAATTTCTGCAAAAAGTAAGTATTTTTTCCTTGAAGTTAAAAATTTTGATTATTTTTAAAGGTATTTTGAAAAAAAGCAATGACGTGTTTAGGCCACATTTTATAGTTCGTTACTACTTACAGACATGTTTTTGTTGGTGCTGTTTTGTTGTTATTTTCGTTTTTGGGCATTCCCCCGTTACAGACTGGGAGTCCCCCGAATGTGCTCTTGACTCATCATCCCATTTCTTATTTGATAACCCCAGTGATTCTCAACCAGCTGGGGACACTGTAAGGGCTCGAATTGTGCATGGAGAGCAGTTTTCGTGTATGCTGTTTTTAAGTACCTCCTATATAGGAGCCTTTTCTCAACTTCAGAGGTTTTTTTACCCTTTTGGAGAATGCAGTTTTTATGTTAAAAGGTTGTCTGACTGAAGACAAATTTAAACATTTTCAACATAAAACATTCTAAATAGACCCTTTGGCACTTGGTTATATCAATAACTGCAAAGATTTTTTGGGCCGGGCCAAATAATCAGACATCCATCCAATGCATTTGGAAATTTTTTTCATTGATTCGAGTCAAATCAGGGTGAAAAAAAACACTTGAATCTGCATTTTTCTCGTAATCCTTCCATCCAAGTTCTTTAATGTTTCAGATGAGGTGGGCCTTTCATGTTTTTTGTTGTTGGTAAACTGAATGCGGATTATTAAAGCACTACAAATAGGAGAGATAAAGAAGTTACTTTTCAGCTCCTGTCAGGATTTTAAAAAAACTTTAGCGTATTAGCGATTTTAAAACATGTTTTGCCTTTTATGCAAAAACTTTGAGACTTTAGGGGGCTAAAGTGGTTAATCAGGTTTTTAAAAAAAGTTGCTATGGGTACATTTCAGTCACAGTTTACCTTTTTTTATTCAGGGAAATGATAAAAATTTAAAAATATAATTTGTGTTCTGTAAAAAAATTACTTAATGAATACAAAAAGGTAAAAATTTCAAACTTTTTATTTTTATTTCTTTCATTTTTATTTCCCCCTGGTCCCTTCGGGGTCGCGGGGAGACACGAGTCTGTCTGCAGCTAGGCGGGAGGTTGAGTAGTGACAGGTCTGGGCCGCGGGTGTCAGCCACGGAGTCGCCCATCGTTCCTTTGGTCTACCCTTGGGTTCCGCCTTGAAAATTTGGGGTGTATGCCCCTAGGGTGGTTGGTTGGGGGGGCTTTAGTAGGTGACCCAAAAACCCCTGATCTTTGTTGTTGATAGGTGGGAATTGGTGTTGTCGGACCCGTCTCTGATCACTCATTCTTGTTTTTTTGGTTGGTCTTGTCGACAGCTTTTCTCAGGAGCGCATTTCACATGTGACAATTTTCTCTCAAGGCTTTTGTTTGGGCCCATGTTGCAGGTATGTGAGTGTTGGAAAGAAGATGGGGTTTATGAGTTTTGCCTTGGTCTCATTGGGTTTTGGAATGTTTTGAAGGGGGGCGAGTTTGGGAACTGACTGCGTTCGCTTTTTTGGATCTTGTTTCTATCTCTCTGCCATTTTCCCTTCAGTGAAGAGGCTGCCAAAAAGGGATTTAAATTCTTTGGTCTGTTTCGTGGGTGCCCTTGATGTTGATGTCCAGCTTTCCTGGATTTTGTGCCCGAATAACTTTTGTTTTGGTGAAAATATTTATGTAAAACCTCTCGCAGCTTGTGTTGGTTGGTCTGTGTGATCTTGAAGAGCTGTTTGATCGATTCTCAGGGTGGCGTGCAAATAATTTGTTGTTTTGGGCCTCAATCTGGGTTGGCTTCCTTTGTGATTGGTCCCTGTAGATCACGAAGAGAAGGGGAGAGAGTCGCAGCCTTGCCTGACCCCTGATGTAAGGGAAAAAAGTCGGATGTTCCAGGCTGTTCGGATGCGCTCATACTGTTGGCATAGTTTCCTGATGTTATAAGCCTGCCCTTTAGTGTACTGCTCCCGGGTCTCCAGAGCTTGTCTCTGTTGACTCGGTCGAAGCTTTTTCTTTGGGCAAAGAATACTGTAGCAGGTCTTGGTTGTATTCGATGGCTCTTTCCCAGCTTCGGAGTGCGAAAATGGGATCTGTGCACCCCCTTCCTTTCCGAAACCAAAACTGGGCATTTTGTAGGTGTTCTGTTTGGCTCTTGTGCGCTGTTCCGAATCTTTGATCATTTTTCCCCACATGCTGAGAAAAAATGAATGCTCTGTGGGCTGCAGTCTCTTTCTGCCTTTTCTTTCCCAAATTGGGACCACTTTGCTTTTTTTCCGTCCCCTTGTATTTCCCCTCTTCCCATGCTTTCTGGGGAAAATGTGGGTTTAGCCACTTAAATCCCCTTTCCGATGCAAGGTGGGTTTAGTTGTTATCCCCTTTTTCCCCCTGGCTTTGCCCTTTGGGGGGGGTCTTTTTGCTTTTTTTTGTTTCGCTTCAAGGATTTGGGGTTAATGGGGCTTTATAGCTTGGTGGAAAATTTGGGCTGGAAGCTTGTACTCAGATGGGTTTAAAGATCTTTTAAAATAAAACTTCCCCTCGTTTCAGAATTTCCTCTTTTTGTGAGTGCCTCTCCCTTTGTTTATTCAATGTTTTGGGTTAAAAAGGCTCATTTTACTTTATCGTCTTCAACTTTTTTTAAAATTTTTTCCGGGGTTTTGCAAATTTATTAATTCTTCCATAAGTCGCCCAGATTTTTTTTGGAAGCTTTCAAAAACCCATTACTATATTTCTTTTCGTTTGTACTTGGCGTAGTCCCCTTTTTTCTTGGTCTTGGCCCCGCTTTATATAGTGCTTTTTTTCTATGATGGCTTCCCTTTACCCCTTGTTCACCCAACTGTAGCTTTTCCCGTTTTTACCTCCCATTTCTTGTCCCGAAACTTCCCTTAAGGGGTCAAGGAGCTGGCTTGAAGGTGTCCGATTGCTCCCCGTTGGAGGTGTTGTATGATGGGGTCAAGTTTCACCTTTAAAAGCCTGTGATTGTTCTTGCATTTTTCTCTTCCAGTTTGAGGGGGGTGATTTTTTGGTGGTTCTTCCCAGCAGTTGTTTTTTTTTTTTTCGGTTGGTGGTAGAATGAAAGGCCTGTGGTCAGAGTCAAGGGGGGTTGGGGATGGCTTTTGGTCTTTTTATGGCGTAACCTGTTCTAGTCTTGCAAGTTAAAGTCGATTTGGACGGAGTTGAGATCGTTCCATTTGTACCAGGGTAAATTTGGGAGGGTCGGGTTGGAAAAAAAGGTGTTGGTGATGATCAGATCTGCTCTGCAATGTTCAGCCGTGGTTCCCGTTGTAGTTGAAGGTGTTCTGTGGTCACTGTGGGGTCCAAGATGTTTTTTTCCCGGGTTTCTTCTTTACCAACTGCCGTTGAAATCACCATGACTACAGGTCCTCTTTTTCAGGGGTGTGTTGATGAGGTCGGAGAGCTCTTTATAGAAGAGTCTTTTCCTCTTCTGGAAAGAAAGCATTGCTTGGATTTAGTGGATATTTTTTTGACTTTCTTACACCGTTTTAACAGTCTTTTGATATGTGTTCTGTACTCATAAGTTCTTTGCTTGTTGGGGGTAGGATGAAACCCCAATGCGTTGCTTCTGGTCTTTCCCGACTCCTCCGATGGAAAAAAAGTTTGAATGGATTTCTTTCGATCCTTTCCCTTTTTTCCCAGTGTTGAAATGCCCATGATGGAATCTTTCTTTTTGGTCTGAATTCCACAATTTTGGTTTTCCCTTTTTTGTTAGGCCCCAGATGTTTATGTTCCAATGTAGTCACTGTTCCCATCCGATGTCCGTTTCCCTTTTGGGGGTCGTTTTCCCTTGGATCCCTCCCTTTGTGTTCTTTTTTAGTTTTTTTTAGCAGTTTATAAAAACCCCCTGTCGGTGCTAGGCCCGTCACAGCTTCACCCGGCCCCCCTTAGCCGCTTGATGTTTCCGTTTCCCCGCGTGGACGAGGGGGGGGATTTGGAAAAAGACAATACTTGAAAAGCCCTTAAAATAAGGCAAGAAAGAAAAGTGTGGCCCCTTTATCAAATTTGTTTAGAAAAAAAATTTTTTGAGTAGGCGAGTAAGTAACGTTAAAAGAAATCCTAAATTAACTTGCAAAAATTAAGTAAAAAAATTTTTTTGCAATGAAATGAAATCTCGCCCGTTTTTTGGGGTTATTTTGCAATATTTGTTATCAGGCTTTTCAATGGGCAAGATTTAAGTAAAAATTTTTGTGGGACCAAAAAAACACTGGGTCCACAAGCCTTTCAGGAACTCGTAAAATATTTTTTCTGTACACAGGCTTGTTAAGTTTTAGTCGATTTCCTCATTTTCTACTTGAGTTTCCTTTATGTTCTCAAATATTTTTTTTTGTAGTGGTGATGTTAAAGTTTTTTTTTGTTCTAAAGCATGTTATGGAGAAAGAAAAAAATTTGGGCAGGGTTTTAAAAAAAGTTGTACTTTTTCACCTTTTTTTCGTTTAAACCCAAAGGGTCAATATGTTGAGTGTTTTGATATTTGCCTTTATTTTCTTTTTTTTGTGCTGTAGTTTTTCAATGCTTAATTTGGTCATGCTTGCAAATCTCTCATCCTAAAAAACAAAAAGGTATTCTTTAATTTTTTTTTAAAATCTCAAATTTTTTGTGAAAAAAAAATTTTCATAGTTTTGCACTTCTTTAAGTAAACAAGGGAATGTTTATTCTTTTCATTAAAAAATTTTTTTTATTCTTTCTTCGAGTCAGAATGCAGGTACCCTTTGGTGGACAAAAACGATTGATATGCAAAAATTTATCATTGGGAAATCGAGTCTAGCTGAGAAAAAAAAAATATCACTCATCTTAAAAAAAGCAAACCACTCCATTTCCAAATGCAATGGGAAAAAAACTATTTTTTTTTTATACTTTTGTTTAATTTTGTTTTAGTTTTTTGGCTTGGGTCGAGGTTACCAGTAGTGAAAATTTTTTGTATGTCCATTTTGTTTAAATGAAACATGTGGAAACTCTATGATGGGCAGAGGGCTTCTAGCCAAATTCTTATTTCAAGAACAGTGTCTTTTATTAAAATTTTAAAATTTGTTTAAATTTTTGCAGATGCTGGATGGAGGGGCAAATGTTGTGCTTTCTCCCGGCTTGGGATCCAGTCGTTGTTGTGCCCCCCATCAACGCTCCTTTTGGGGGGTCGAAGGGATGTTGTGGGGGGGCAAAAGGGGGGGGTGCCGGATCGGGTTTTCCCTTTTGCTGTCCCCCCTTTTTGGGGGGGGTTTCGGGGGTCGGTTTGGGGGGGGGGGGGGCGACAAAATTTGTGGGTGTAAGGTGACAAACGAATTTTAAAACGCCCATTTCCTGGGGGTTTATGGTTTTGGGTCATGGTTGTTCTTGTTCGGGTTTCTAGATTTTAAAATAAAGAAGGGACCTGCCCCAAAATAAAACTCCTTCTTCTTTTTCTTTTTATTTATATTTTTTGTTCATCTCTTTTGGGGGCTATGTTGGTTCATTTTTTGGGAAGTTTTAATTAAAGCTCCCAAAGGGGGTTTGGGGGAGTTTGGTTTTTCCCCCCGGCAGGGTGCCCCCGTAGGGTTTTGGGCCGGCGTTGTTGAGCGGGCAAAAAGATTAAAACCCCGGTATTTTACTGGGTTTGTTAAGAAAAAACAACCAATTTTGGAAGAAAACTTAGAAATTTTGTCCTGTTAAACTAAACCCCGCCACAAGCTTTTCCCCAGTTTTGAGAAATCTGGGGCGAAAAGAGGTTCTTTTGATGGGGGAAAGTAAAAAAATTAGGGCTTTTGTTTACCCTCTGTAAAAAAATTTTTGGTTGATTTGTATTTTTTAAAAACCTTTTGGGTTTTCCTGGTTTTTTCTTTATTTAGGTAGGCAACCTAGGGTTTTCAGTTGTGTCCTTCTTTTTATCAGGAATTTTCAAACCCTCATTTCTGGTGGTGAAGAATTGTATTGGAAAAAAAAATTTTTGATGGAGGCGTGTTCTACTTATCGGGAAAAAAAATTTTCTGTTAATCCAAACCTGAAAATTGTTTTAAAAAGGAAAAACTAAGGGACAGGAGTCTTTTTGTGGCCCAAAAAGCACAAATTACTGCCCAGTGAGGTTTAGAAATGTCGTTTAAGTAAACAAAAAACAATGTACTTTTCATTTTGGGTTTCAAGACAGAGTCATGACGCCTTTAACAAAATTGCAAATACCCAAAAACCAATTATTCTAGAAAGGGTTTTTGTAAAAGAAGTCCATTCCCAACAGGGCCACAGTTTTAATTAAAATTAAACTTTCCAGCTAGTTTTTGGAAAAAATTTTTTGAAGGGAAATTTTTGGGGCCCAAACAAAATTCTTCTTTTTGGAAAGAAAGACCCCGTACTTAAGTATTTAAAAAAAAAACTTTTTATTGTAAAAATTTTTTGGCATGGAAGATTTGGGGAAAAAAAGAGATATTCACATAATTTCTGACGGGCCAAGAGAAACCCAAAAGGGGCCCCGTTTTATTAGGTTACTGCCGCTGAATAATCTAAAAGCCCACCTTTTTTTTTTTGGAAGGATTCTCATGGGGGGGGGCTTTTTTCTCATAACAAAACCATTTTATAAAATTTTTTTTGAAAAGTTTTGGAAAAAGATATTGATTGGGGTTTTTTGAAAAGGGCAAGAAAAAGCTGAAGGTTTTTCAAAACTGTTTGGTTTTAATGGGAATTTCCCCTTACTATTAAAAGGAATGAGAAAAAAAGGATGTTGTACCCACTTAAAACAGAAGAAAAGGATAGTAACTCTTTTTGGGTAAAAAAGGATTTAAAAACAGTGTTTTTTGGCCAAAAAAAATTGAAGATGTGTGTTGGACCCCATTTTAAGCAGCATAAGATTAAAAGTGGGTTTCCTTTTTTTTTGCCAAAAAAAGTTTTGATTTTTAGGGGAAAATCTTTTCACTACGATCTTTCATTTTTAATATTTTCCAAAAAAATGAGATTTTTTTGTTTTTTAAAAACAAATTTTGCGAACACCGATATCCCAAAATATTGCTTTTAATCAGTTTTAAACCAAAAAGGCCTCGGGTTTGTCCTTTTAAATTTTGAAATACTTCCTGTTGCCAAAAATTTTTTTCTTTGTGCTAGATGTGCCCGTAAAATCATGCTAAAAGTACCAAGGGCGTATCAGAGGCATACAAAAAAAGTGTTAATTTATTTTGCCATTCATGTCGTTTTTATATATGTAGCAGGAATTTTTGAAAAGAGATTGCAAAATACTCAATTCTTCAGTGCTTTTAAAGATGTGGCAAGAAAGGTGTATGATTTTACTGTGCTGTTGGTTTTAAAGGTAATTCTGTACACTGGGGGTACAAATATAGGGGGGGGAAAAGCCAAAAAAAACTGAATTTCAGTGTGGCAGGGATGGGGATGGTGGTGGTGATGTTTTTGGTGTTTGTTTTGTGTGTGATGTATGTGTTTTTGAACAACGCATAAACAAATGGTATTTTAGCCCCCAAGCTGGTTGCAGACGGGAAGGTATTGTGGTGGTCATTCGTATCGTCTTGGAGTGCGGGGTTTTTTATTTGGTGATGATGCTGTCCCTGAAAACCTGGGGCTCTGGGGGCCCGAACCTTGCCCTGCGCGGGTAAGGACAAGTCATGCCCTTTTGGGGGTGACCCTGACCCAATCACCTTTTTGGAGAGTCAGCGGCAGCGGGGTGTGGGCTTTATCTGATCATGCCTCAAACCAAGGGATCTTCAAAGGGGGCCTCATCAAAGCGGATTCCAGAGGACAATTTTGAATATGTTGACGCTTTGACAAGCAGGCCTTTTCAAAGGTTTTTGGAAAAACAGTTTTACTGCCAGGGAGAAAAAGTAAACAAATGTCGGGGTTTGAAAAAAGCGATTGGAACTTTATGAAGAAAACAAACGAAAAATCAATGACATTTATTCTTTAGCTACTTTTTCGGGTGTGGTTGATGGTAAGTTTTTTTTTGGAATTTTTTATTTATTGTTGGTTTTTGTTTTAAAGCAAAGACTTCTATGCTGAATTTTGTTAATACTAAAAGCTGTTGACAATGCAGAAGTGTTAATCAAAAGGTAAGCACATGTAAACAAATTCAGAATGAGTTGATGTGTTTCCTTATCCAAGACGCACAATAGATTTTATTTACAAGATGCATCACATTTTTTTTAAACATAACACTTTTTTTTAAAGTCCCTTGTGGATTCTACGATAAACATTGCCATGAAAGCAGCTGGACGGACAAAAGTTACCACGTCAGCAAACTTTTGTGATATAAAAATATGGGTCGAACACCGAACACGAGTCAATCAATCATAGAGCTCTTCCTCAAATGGAAATACGGTAAGACATGCTTTCTTGTTTACATGTGATGGATGTATTTGTCTCCAGAACACCATGCTTCTCAAATCTCATGTGCATAGAGTGGAGGGCTACATGGAATGAGCAAGAATTAAATACAACAAAGCCAGTCTTACCTTGAAAAGTAACAGTGGCTGCAATTTCTTGCCAATCTATTGTAGACCAGACAGAGTGCACATGCCCACCCATGCAATGGTCTGCATACATACCATGCAAGTAATATAAAATGCATACCATACAAACGCCTAACGTTAAATTTCAATGTAGAATTGAAAACAGTATTCTGCACTCTGTTTATCAGTAAAACATTGGACCCAATGAAAACGGCATCCCACCCAGTGAAAATGAAGTTAAAAATGATGATAATGTAATTATCAAGTATATAATAATGATAATGATGAGATAAAATAATAATAATAATAAATAATAATGATAATAACAATGATACTGATACCAACATGTGACTGACATTAGGAGCATCACGCAGTTCTCATGTACACTCCATTTCCGGTACGCCTTGCTTCGTTGTATGTAATTATATCCCCTACCATATTTTCGGTTGCAATCGGCTCATTTTCCCTCCCTTACTCCAGCTTTTGCACCAAGGACGAAGCTCCTGATACATTTGGATTTTCTGTCACAGGGAAGCTGGTTCCTCGTCAACCTAGAGAGCTTTTCCAGGACGTTGACCTCCTGTCGGACAATGCAGCAGGGGACGTGGACGTCGTCATAGGATTCAACAAACATGAAGGATCTCTGATCCTCATAGGTCTCCTTGGTGACCACCAGCTGCACCCAGAAGTATTTTACACTGCACAGTTCTTCCAAAGCCTCCTTGACCTGTGCTTTGAATTTACTGGGATTAGCAACAACACCGCTTTGAAGAAGGCAAGCAGCTGAGAGTTTGGAAAGACTCTGTGTGTGAGTGTGTGTTGTGTGTGTGTGTGTGTGTGTGTGTGTGTGTGTGTGTGTGTGTGTGTGTGTTGTGATTCCTTTTGCAGTAAACAACCCTGCAGTTTCTTGCATTTCTCTTATTCTAAATCAGAAATATGAATATAATTGTATGCTAATATCCTTTCCCATTTGAACGTGAGTGCAAAATTCCATTAGTCATCATGTAAAATGTTTCCTACTTATTCATTTTAAGGTGCCGTCAGCGCCTGGGCTTTATCACATTTGTTGATTAAACCATTGACGCTGGGGGCAACAGCAAAGTGAGAGGCTGTATGACCAGTGGCTTTCCCACTCAT
>CM054137.1:53943646-53951146 GCA_028751875.1 Rapana venosa
AACTTGTTGCGTCTCTCATTCTTTCACGTCTGGACTATTGCAACTCTCTGTTGGCTGGTCTGCCAGCATCATCAATCCAACCCCTTCAACGTATACAAAACTCTGCAGCTCGTCTAATCCTCAGAAAGAAAAAATCTGAGCATATTACCCCTCTCTTGCAATCTCTCCACTGGCTGCCTGTGCCACAGAGAGTAAACTATAAGATCAGTACCCTCTGTTACAAATGTCTCCACAAAACAGCACCTGCCTACCTCTGTGAATGTCTTCACTTGTACACTCCTTCTCGTTCTCTCCGCTCTGCTGCAGATACCTTGTCCTTACGAATACCTAGATTCAACCAATCCACCATCGGCCATCGCTCTTTCTCTATTTCTGGTCCATTGATGTGGAATGATCTCCCTCTCTCTCTCCGCCAAAAGCCTTCTTATGACACCTTTAAATCCAGTCTCAAGACATATTTATTTCAAACCTAAGATTTTCCTCTCCTGCCTCATCTCATAGTTTTTCCCTGCCTTCAACAGCCAAGATTCTATTGCCCTGCCAGGGTGTGTGACCTGTGTGTGTGTGTGTGTGTGTGTGTGTGTGTGTGTGTGTGTGTGCGTGCGTGTGTGTGTGTGCGTGCACATTTGGACTTGATGGAACTATCGCTTGTCACTGGTTGTATGACTGTGTAAGAATGAGTTGAGTGCAAGCGCTTTGGTTTGTCTCTGCAAGATATAGCGCTATATAAATTCCATTTATTATTATTATTATTATTATTATTATCTCCTGCGCCGGATTTCATTTTCGGCTGGCAGCTGGTTGGTACGTTGCCACAGGTCTGCGTTGCTGATGGTGTCGGGCCAGTGGATCTGGAGGATTCGTCTCAGGTCTTTGTTGTCCTCCATGTCTCCGCTCCATATAGTAGGACTGACTTGACGCTTTTAATCCTTCTTTAATCTATTATCTATGTAGCTGAACAGTTTTAATCTGGCTTTAATTTATGTTAGGTCACAGCTCTGATATAGCCTCTATGGTCAGCAGATATTGGACTGGACAGGAACAAATGTTGTGATTTGACCACAAAATGGTGAGTCTTAGACTGGAAAATAAGTAGGAGCTTATATCTTGAATGTAATCAGTCAAACAAAGTTTGTATTTCGACTGGAAAATAAGTAAGAATTTATGTCTTGAATGTAATCAGTCAAACAAAGTTTGTATTTCGACTGGAAAATAAGTAGGAGTTTATGTCTTGAATGTAATCAGTCAAACAAAGTTTGTATTTCGACTGGAAAATAAGTAGGAGTTTATTCTTTTTTTTTCTTTTTTTTTTTATTCTTTTATATTTATGATAATGGAATAAGCACTTGTGTGGTTTTTTTACATCCAGTTCCCGTGTGTATGCGGTTTTGTGAATTTTGTCATCTGTTCCCACCGGCACACAATGGCCTACTCTTACGAAAAGCGGAACAGGATTTAACTGTGCCCAAGATGTTCTGCGTGCGTTCGCACACGGGGCCTCGGTTTATAGTCTCATCAAAGGACTTTTGGGAGAGTGGAGACTGATGTTACCTCCAGGGGAAAATATCCCCTTGAACGGGAATCCAACCTGGTTGTCAGATTGCAGCGCAATGTTCTAACCACTAGGCTATCCCGTCCCCTTGAATGTAATTAGTCAAACAAAGTTTGTATTTCAACATCATAAAATTAAACCAGTCAGCCAGAGGGAATGGGGGGGGGGGGGGGGGGGGGGGTGAACACTTATTCTCTATTCATTATTATTATTAAAATAAATATTTCTAATTTTTATGCTACAAGTTCCTTTCTCCTTTGACTGGTTTTCTTTATAAATCACCATGAAGATATTTTGTCACAATTATTCAATAAAATATCAGGTTATACATAATGTTTACATTTCAGATCTAAGATAATGAAATCTATAGATCTGTTATTGCAACTGTTTACTGGGGGCCGATGACGGGATTTGCAGAGCCGTGGGCGCACAGGGTGTAAAAAAGAAGAGCACATGAGCACTTATTCCATTGTCCTTGATATTTTTTTTTTAAGTCATGGGAGTGCTTTGATTTGTTGCTTTACAAGATTCAGCGCTATTGGCAAAATGCCCAAAGCGCAAAACAGCCTAAAGCGGTGGTAACAGATTCCATTGCCCAATCAGTCCTTAGGATGAGGCACCCTGCGGATGGTGCCCACATAACACCTGGCACACCACCTTTCATGAATGTGTAGGCCAGCTATGGCCAGTGGTATGAGTGACATGAACATAGCTAGCATGTCACTGACAATGGGGCAGAGAGGGGTGAGTTTCTCTGGGTTTAAATTGGCCAGGTTGTGTTGCTGTGTGGTAGGCTATAGTATGGTGTGCATGTGTGTGTGTGTGTGCGTGCGTGTGCGTGCGTGCGTGCAGCCATGACTGTGTGTAGGCTATGGCCTGAGAGGGGAACAAAGAGAGGGCATTGTTTCTAATAAGTGTAAAAAATGTGTTAACGTTTAAGTTAACCTGCCACATCATCATCATCAGACCCGTGACCTTGGCGGTCGTGGAGGAGACACGAAAGACGATGCCGTGGTAAGCCTCCTCCATCCATCTCGGTCCTCGGCTCTGGGCAGTAGTGCCCAGTAATTCATCCTGGTCCATTCTCTGATGTTGTCCATCCATGACTTGTTCTGTCTTCCCCTCTTTCTGCCACCTTCGAGTGTTCCCTGAAGTACTGTTTTTGGCAGAGTGTTGTGGCGGGTGACGTGGCCGAACCATGTCAGCTTTTTCTTCTTGACAATGGTGAGAAGGGGTTCCTGTGAACCTGCCAGCCATGTTATTTGACTCTTGACAAATTCATTGGTCTTTCGTTCTCTCCAGGATATGCCCAGTAGTTTTCTATGGCATTTTGTTTCAAATGACTGGATTCGCTTTGCTGTTTCAGCAGTCAATGTCCAGGTTTCACTTCCGTACAGCAGGATAGTCTGAATTAGGGCTTTGTAGAGCTTTAGTTTGATTGGGAAACTGATCTCTTTACTTTTCCATATGGTGGTGAGTTTTGTCATGGAAGATGTTGCCATGGCTATTCTGACTTTGATTTCTGTCGTCGATCGCCCGTCCTTTGTGAGTGTAGCGCCAAGGTATTTAAAAGCGTCTACCTCCTCCAGTTGTTGGCCGTTCATGTAAATTTTAGCAGTGGCGTTGCTCGTGCTGTTCACAAGTACTTTACTTTTCTCCAAGCTCACCTCCATCCCATATGCTCCAGCTCTGTTCTCAAGTCTGGTCGTAAGATCTTGCAGCTCTGTGTTACTTCCGCCCATGAGGTCAATGTCATCGGCAAACCGCAAGTTGTTGAGGGGTCTGCCGCCAATGGAGATGGTAGAGTGGAAGTCATGGAGGGTCTCTCTCATAATGTTTTCCAAGAACAGATTAAACAGGACTGGAGATAACAGGCGTCCTTGTGGGACCCCAACTGTGGTTTTGAAGTAGTCTCCGACCTGATTGTTCAGAAGGACTGCACTGCTTGCGGTGTTGTATAGTGCTTGAATGGTTTGCACTAGTCCTTCTTCAATGCCAAACATTCTGAGGACCTGCCACAGGCCTTCGTGCCATACTCTGTCGAAAGCCTTCTTGAAGTCGATGAAGTTGTGGAACAGGTCTCTCTGATGTTGAAGATGTTTTTCCATCAGGATGTGGCAGTTAAAAATCTGTTCGATTGTGCTCCTGCCTGCCCTGAACCCAGCTTGTTCCTCTGCAAGGTGTTCTTCTGCCTCCTTCTTTAGTCGATTCAAAATAACTTTGAGCATGGTCTTGCTGGCGTGGCTGATGAGGCTGATTGTTCTATAGTTTTGGCATTGGCGTAAATTCCCCTTCTTGGGCAGGGGTATGATGAGTGATTGCGTCCATTCATTTGGCCACTGTTTTGTCTCCCAAATCTTCTGACAGATAGCTGTAACATGTGTGATGACTGTTTCGCCACCATGCTTGAGCAGCTCTGCTGGTATGTTGTCTGCTCCCGGGGACTGCCTACAACTACAACCTGCCACAGTACCATTTAAAATCTCACTCAACACTTTTATGTTCTCATAATATTAGTAATCCCGGGAGCCTGTTAGTATAGATAGCATACCTTCTGGAAATTCTGTGCTAGGAATTCCATCTTTTTTATCTCTCTCTTTGTGTCTGCATTATTCCTTTTCTTCCTGTCACCTCCTTCTTGTCTATTTTATGCCAAGAAGGCCCACTCTCCTCGGTTTTTTCCCCAGAAAGGCTTAAAAGATAACGATTCTCTACCAGGCTGAAGTCGGATGTGCTGGCCCTGACTTGTCAGGTGCTTAATGGCAGCCCAAACCCTTTTCGCTCATATGACAGACAATACAACAATAACTGCTGTCTGAGCATTCCACAAGGAAGAAGTAGTGTCATTTAAAATCTCATTCCTGACTTAATTGCAATCATAGTATCTGTACCTTGTTGGTGATCAGAAGCTGTACATACATACCTCAAGCTGTTCTGTGGGAAGACGTACTGATGTTGCTAGTGGCATATTAATGTTTTTACAATCCTTACTGATGCTTTTAAGAATTGTCGACTCTGTTGTCAAATTTTTTTAATGTAAAAATATTTTTTAAAAAGACTCTGATGTCAATTATATTTTCACCCAGAATACTTTCTATTGTTCTAAATTATTTGTGCATTGTTGAGGTTTTCCATGTGTTGTACACAAGGGAAGATGTGATTGGACAAAAGAAAAAATAATCTAGCATTTTATAACTTAGCACTAAATATCAGACTGCTGTTTTGGAGAAGCCATCACAATGATTTAACAAACACCACTCATGTTTTTCTTAATCTTGTCTGCATGTGTGTGTACCTATAAAACTGCATGTTGAAATTGCCAAGTACTATTCTTTAACCACCCACACTCCTGTCTACGTGAAGACAGTGTCTTCCTACAAAAGTACATGTTCAAATTGCCAACCACTGTTTAACCACCCACACTTCCTTCTACTTGAAGAAACTGTCTTATCCTCACAGGCTGGATCCCTCCCTATCTCTGGGCTAACACAGAGAGAGACCCTGTCAGTGTCCCAGGTCAAGGTTATATTTCAACAATGTTTGCTTTTCCTGCCAACTGTGGGGCCAAACTGGGAAAGCCACACCCCAGTTCTTTTAGGCTACCGGCCATCACAACAGATCCTAGAATAGATCTGGGCTTCCCAAAGTTGAAATGAGGGAAGAAGTCAAACTAATCCTCTGATTTCAAATCATAAGAAAACTTGCTTGGAAATGTCGGCAGTTTTATAAACCATGTGTTTTTTTGTTGTTGTTGTTGGGTGTTGTTGTTGTTTTTGGGTGGGGGTTGGGGGGAGGGGGTTGTTTGGTTGGTTGTTTTGTCTGTGGGTTTGTTTGTTTTTGGGTGGGGTGGGGGGGGAGTTGTTGGCTTTTTATTTTAGGGGTTGTTTTGTTGTTGGAATTTTTTTTTTTTTTTTTTGGGGGGGTGTTGTTGTTCTGCTACAAACTTAAACCGTTACTAAGCCCATAAACTATCAGAAAGAAAGTTAGTGGGGAGGGTGGGGGCAGGGGGGGGGGGGGGGGGTCTTTGCAGTGTCATAAACAGACAAACCTTACAGGAGAGGGGAGGACTGAGAAAAATGTATTGATCAGACTTTACTGCAGAATTAAACTGTTGTTAGCATGACATATGTATATATATATATATATATATATATATATATATTATTATATTCATGTGCACACAAGTCCATCCTCCAGTGCACGTTCTCTCTCTCTCATTTGCTCACACACACACACACACACACACACACAGGGGATAGTGATTTTTCAGACCCAGCCTTAAACCAAAGTCCCAACAGGCAAATGACATGTATCTAGTGTGCATAAGAGAAGCACATACCATGCCAAAAGATGTACCTGGTAAAACATCTGTTAAAAACAAAGAGAAGAACCTTTAAAAAACAAAACAACAACAACAACAAACAAAACAAACCTGGATGGAACTACACAATGTCGAGGCACTCTCCCAAAGAAATTGAACAGGGAAAATTCTGCCTTGACTATGACTGGTATACAAACCTCAAAAACAACTACAAGAACAACACACAAACGTGTATACACATGCGGGCACATGCTGAAGACACAGCTGTACTCTGGTGTTTCCCTATGGTGTGGACAGTGTAGAATAAGTGAGAGAGATAAAGAGCCTTATGTCTCTCTAATCTGCCACCATGCTATCATGTTTCTGTAGTAGGCCTGCAAGGCATGTCTAGTAGTAGTAGTAGTAGTGTAGCAGTAGTAGTAGTAGTAGCAGCAGCTGTTCTGGTAGTTGATGCAGCAACAGTATAAGATCTACAAGTAGGGGTAATGTAGCTAGTCGATACTGGTAGCAGTGCTAGCAGTGAGTTAACTTTCAACTGAAAGCAGAAAAGTGTCATGTATGCATCCATTGTATTACTATGATATGATGAATAGAAGCAGCAAAAGAAAACAGGGGGGAAAAAAACCCAGCACTCACTATTCTCAATGAACTCCCCTTCTTCCTTCAGATTAACCCTAATGAACTCCTACATCTTGTGTATGACTGCAGTGTATTTTGCCACTTTCCACTACAGGCTGAAGTTTCTACTGCTGCAACTGACTGTCTGCCAAGCTGATACAAGATGACATTGCAATATTACAAATATTTACATGCCTCATATTCATGATCAATGCTAAGGCCTTATACCCAATTATGTCCCATAGGAGGCACACATTATTGAAAAGAATATTACATACTAGCAAGAAAATACAATGTGTACACACACACACACACACACACACACACACAATGACAAAGGTTTTTAATTGCCCATACAGCATTACAATAAAGCCCTTAAGACAATGGGGCGGTGAATATAATCATTGAAAACACATTTCATAAACGACAAATTCCTAATTTTAACAATCAAACGTGTGTAAACGCAGGCATTACTCAAAAACGCATGCACGCATGCATACACACACGCATTGCACAGTACACACGCGCATGCGCACAAACGCATGTGAGAAAGAAAGAGAGAGTATAGGCACAAGCCAGAAGAAGGGGACGGGATAGCCTAGTGGTCAGAACATTTCGCTCGCAATCTGACAACCCGGGTTCGATTCCCGTTCAAGGGGATATTTTCCCTTGGAGTTAACATTAGTGTAGACTCCATTCTCCCCAAAAGTCCTTCCGATGAGACTATAAACTGAGGCCCGTGTGTGCGAACGCATGCAGAACATTTTGCGCACATGTTAAATCCTGTTCCGCTTTTCGTGAGAGTAGGCCATTGTGTTCGGGTAGGAACAGATGACAGAATTTACAAAACCGCATACACAAGGGGACTGGATGTAAAAAACACATAAGTGCTTATTCCATTATCCTGATAAAAAAGAATAAATAAATAAATAGAAAAATTTGTGTTCCCATGTGTGTGCAGGCTCGAGCACACACACACACACACACACACACACACACACACACACGA
>CM054137.1:53956146-53976146 GCA_028751875.1 Rapana venosa
GTAGTTAAGAGATACATTTCTATATTCATGTAAATTACGACATTTGATACATGGGTTATATCATCACTCCAGGAATAACTGGTGCCTTGTAGTTTCTTTTTAAATTGTTTCCAACATGCACTTTGTAACATGCTATAGCCCTCATGGATGGATAGAGGAACACTTATGCTGCAAGACCCATTGGTATGCTCGGCTCCACATTTTGCTATTCTGTCAACTTTTTCATTAAGTAGATACCACAATGCGAAGGTTTCCAGCAAAAAGTAACACCAGTGCCTCGTAACATCAGAAAATGAATAAGATGACTAATCTCAATTATGAGATCTTGTCTCACTTTTGAACTGAAGTTTCTCAGAGCAAGTAAGACTGACCTGGAATCAACACAGAAAAGCATTGAAATATGTCTTTAGGAAAATCTAGAAGAAAATATAAAGCCATCAAACTAGCAGACAATTGAGCTGTAAATATAGATGATTTTTCCTAATAGAAAATGATCTCTCTACTTTCAAAGATGGTATATCAAACGCTGCACCCGCCTCATTGTTGCTCAAAAGGGAATCATCTGTGTAGATTTTTAAATGATTTGGAAATGTAGTTTGTATATATTCTTTTACTGATGCCCTAAAGATATTTTTATTACCTTTTTTTAGTTAAAGAGGAATAATTTACGTCAAAATAAGCTCTCTTAAGTTCCCATGGGGGACAAGGCGAGGAGTGAATCTTTGATTTAGCTGTTTTTGTGGGAAACATTTCCACTTGATGAAATATTTGAGAAGTATAGGTTCTAGCTGTGGTGACAGAGCAATAGAATGTGCTCTTTTAGGAAAGTTGACATCAGATCTTATACTAATTTCGTTGTCCACATTGGTTTCTTGTGTTGAACAACATAAGAGATTTTTTTTTTTTTTTTTTTTTTTTTTTTTGGTGGCCTCAGTTGCATGCAGGTCAGGAGCACCATCTTTTGGGGGGTCTCTTTTTTTCCCTTTTTTTTTTCTCTTTTATTTTTTTTAAAGTGAGTGCTTCACACGCCTCTCTTCATTGGCCAAAAAAAAACCCAAAAAAAACCCAACCAAGAATAAACAAACAATAAACAATAAACCACTAGAACCCCAATTTTTTTTTTGGGGGGGGAAGAGGGTGTCTTTTTTCCTTTTTTTTTTAAACATAAACAACCTTTCTCTCTTATCTTACCTACTGTCTGGAGCAATGACTGCCCCAGTGTGAACTGCTGCCTGCGTTCTATTGATATTCAGCTGCATGGGACAATCACCTGGGTTTATAGTTGCTCTAGTGTGTGCTGTTGTGTGCATTTCTAAAGATGTGGAGGAGTGATTTACAACTGTCTGGGTTTAGTTTTTGCTCTAGTGTATGTGTGGTAATGTTAACTTTCCTTTCTTTCATCATTTTCACCAACTCATTATAAATCTTGCTATTTTTCCTAACAAAGAGAGTTGAATCCTTTACATAGTTTACCTTAACCTTTCTTAAGGGGTTTTTTTTTTTTTTCATCCTCATCCCCATTATCATTACATTATCATCATCATCATCATCATCATCATCATCGTCATCATCATCATCATCATCATCTAATATCACTTTGGGCAAAGATATGTTACTTCCAAAGGAAGAATACCCACAAGTATGCACGCACGCACGCACAAAATTCGCTCACGTCGCGCACCCCACACAACTCACACCCACACATACACACACGCACGCACGCACGCACGCACGTACGCACGCACGCACGTACGCACGCACGCACGCACGCACGCACACACACACACACACACACACACCGCGCGCTCGCGGGACAGGGTAACCTAGGGGTTAGAACATTGCGCTCGCAATCCCACGATCCGGGTTCGAATCCTGCTCAAGAGGACCTCTCCTCTGGAGTCAACATCAGCACAGATTCCGCTCTCCCAAAAAGTCCTCCAGACAAGACCACAAACCTAGGACCCGTGCGCAGTCGCACGCAGAACTTTTTTTTCATCATTCACACATTCTTCTTTTTAAATCACATCATTCACATAGCTACTTTCTTTTATTCATGATACATCCATTTTAGTCACTACTCTTTCTTTTGAACGATTAAATAATGTATATACATAACTGGAAAAAAAGTTACAAATTTTTACTAGATTTTACTCTGTTGACATATTTTTATATAGTCACGGACAATTAAGTTGACAGTAATTTTCTCAGCTGTGCTTCTTGTTCAAAAACCACCTGGTATTGTAGCGTAGATTTGGTCTTTTTGATCTTACTAATGCACATTTTTTCCAAGCAAGAAAATTTTGTTGATCCAACGATTTGTTTCAGTAAGTTCCTTTGGATTATAGCCAAACAGAATGTCAGTGACTGACAGATGAAGGTTTTTACCAGTTACAGACAAGAGAGTGTTGTCAATATACGTCCAAAAACGTTTTACTTTTGGACATTCATAAAAGAAATGATCAATGAAATCAAATATGTCTGAGCAGTGGTCACAAAACACAGAATCAGATATACCCATTTTATGTAGTAAAATATTAGTTGGATACAGGTTGTGCAGTATTTTCCATTGCAGCTCTCTTAGTCTTACTTCTTTTGTAGCCAATCTTGGCATAAGCCATATATGTTTGTCAAGCGTAAAGTCAAGTTTCCTGTGCCAGAAGTCAACTGCATGAGGTGTAAAAGATTCGGTAACATTTTTTGCCATTAGATGGTGCTTACTTTGCTTTGGTTTGGCATCAAATTTGCCTGCTTCTATATCTTTATTCTGTTCCTCTGAAAAGACTATCGTGCCTTCTGTAATTGTATTAATCCATGGTCTAGGAATTGCGTTTATGAGTGCAAAATACTGAAATAGTGTTATTGCCTTGTTTTGGTCAATACTTCAGTTACTTCATTTAGTGACAGCACACGTTTTTTCCTGTGGATTACTAATATCTTTAACACGTACAAATCCCTTTTCTTTCCATTTTTGAAAGTTGATTATTCTATGTTTATACTTGATAAGTCTGTTATTAAAGAGATGCTGCTGTCCAATTTGTTCTGCTAATACGTTTTCCAAATTAGTTTTTGATTTTTTATCTAAAAAAGTTGCATATGCATCTTTCCAGAATCCATTCTTAACTACTGAGAGTCCTTGCATTTCATAACTATAGCAATTAACTTCGAACACGTGGTGACCCCAAATATCCCATCAAATATTACAAACACCCAGGCACCTGAATACAAACTCCAGGAAGTTGATTTGAAAAAAGAAAAAGAAGAGGCAGAAGGAGAAGAAGAAAAAGAGGAGGATGAAAAAAGGGAGACCAGAATCAGCACAAGGTTATCAAAAGAAGAGGATTGATGGATGGGGGATGAGGGTGGAGGAAGAATAAAGGTTTCATCATATCAGTTGTCACTGTTCATTCTCTGAAACATAGTCTGACATTCCATCCTCCTCCCCTCCCAGATCCCTGGAGTCACGTCGTGGCAGTTTCCCTGCGCCAGCTGGTGGACTCTCCTGCTCCCCAGAACGACGTCTTTTAGGGGTCTCTGAGCGACGACGTTGATGGTCGTCACGGAGGGCTATACTGGAGTGCAGGGTGGTTTGTTTCTTGGAAGCCACCCTTCCTCTTGCAGTAGCGGGCCTACCCCTGTCTGATCCTGCAGAAGCGTTGGTCACTGACTTACTTCCTTTTCCTTTCCCTGCTGATCTCTCCCCGCCCCCTGTCCTCGTTCCTGCAGGAGTACCAGAGGACGTCTGTTCTCCTTGTGGTCTCTGCTCCCTAGCGTGGCTGGCTGACACCTCTCCAGGATTCTGCACCTGCAAATCCAGACTGGCCGGCTGGCTGTCAACAATGGCGTCAGTCATGGCTTCACAGCAGGCATCTCCTCTTTTATGCCCTGGCTGTTTACACGCCCGACAGACCACCTGGTTGACACACACTGATACATGATGATTGGGCTGAAGACATTTTGAACATATCACAGATTTGATAGGGAAACAAATACAGCTGCAGAAAAAAAAAAAAAAAAAAAAAAGGGTGAAAGGGTGGCGCAGCGCTAAGTGGCGACGCGTTCTCCCGCTCTCCCCGGGGAGAGCAGCCCGAATTCAAATCTGAGCGCTTTGATTTGTTGCTTTACAAGATTCAGCGCTATATAAATTCCATACATTATTATTATTATTATTATTTGCGAACATCCTTTTGCTCTTTATGATAAATGGTGGCAATGGAGGGGCCAACTTTTAGAGTCTTTTCAAGAGGGACTGTGGGAACTGTAATAAAAACAAATCTTCTTCCAGTTTCGAATCTGGTCAGTTTATTATCAGCATTTCTATAGCGCTCCTGTTTAATGTCTGATCGTAACTCGCATCCCACTTTTGCGAGGGAATGTTCAATTTCACTGTTGGCGACAGGACATAGGGATGTCAGCCACCCAACTTTGGTAGCCGGTTTTTCCTCCCGATCCTCACGTAAAATGAAAGGGTTAGTGTCAGTCAATTGCAGAACAGTATTACGTACAGTCATACCTTTTATCAGTAGATCATTTCTTGCCTGCTTGGACGTCGGGTAAATGCGCCACAGGCTTCGGATATTCTGTGCACCGACCACGGTGCCATTGCCGGCTGTCCGCTCCGCAGCCAAACACAGCTCCAGACCCGTTACGCGGTTATCTTGGGAATTCGGAACGTCTCGAACTTTCAGAAAAATCGGCGGAATAGACGACATAATTCGATTGATAGAAAAGAAAGAAATGAAAGAAATAGAAAACTGCACACAAGGCGAAATACAAAGCAGAAATGAGCAAAGTCGCGGACTAGCCAGCAAAAGAAAAGTGGCCAGAAAAAAAACTAAGTCCAAAAAATGTCAGTCGATTCAACGTCTGAACTGAAATCTAGCTTGTGTTGAGAGCGCGACAGAACCGTGACCGCACGCCACGACAGTCGCTCACCGAATCAACAACATAAGAGATATTTATCCACAGGCAGTTGTGGATATTTGTCTGGTTTCTTGTGTTGAACAACCTAAGAGATATTTATCCACAGCCAGTTGTTGATATTTGTCTATTGGCAAAATTCCTATCTCCTTATAGGTACCCATAGACGATGCATGAAAAGGTACCCCCAGAGCTAATCGGAAAGCCTTGCAGTCTAGTCTTGTCATTTTCTGTAACAAATACTTTGGAGCACTAAAAAATGTTTCCTGGCCATAAATGAGTCTGGAACGAACTAAGGATAATGCCAGGCGTTTTAAAACAGCTACATCATGAGTCCACACTTGTTTACTAATAACTTTCAGGAGGTTAAGACTTTTCCGAGCCTTAGTATTTAAATTGTCAATGTGATAATTCCAACTTAGTATAGACATAAAATGTACCCCTAAAAACTTCACCAGTTTTATATTCCAAAACTTTTCCATCTAATTGGAAAACTGGTAGGACTGGTGGCTTAGCGCCATTATTAACAAGTACGAGATTAGTCTTTCCAGGAGACAGTGAAAGACCATTCTAAAAAATGTAGTCATTAAGTTTGTTTAGCTCAAGCTGATACATATTTTTTTTATATAGTTTAGATGTATCTTTGGTGTTTTCTTTTTCATTGTAGCTTCATCCACATACAAATGTCATCAGTGTACTGGACATGGATGGCATTACTGGATAGAGAGACACTTAAGATAATAAAGAAGAATATTGAAAAGAAGTGGAGCGTTGACTGATCCCTGTGGAATACCCATTGTTGGAAATTGTAAAGTAGATTAGGAATGTCCAACCCTGGCCTGCATGCATCTTTCTTAGGAAATGCTTTAATATAATGATACATATTACCAGATAAGCCAACAGTTTTTTTAATTTATACAGTAATCATTTATGCCAGACCTGATCATATGCTTTCTTTATATCAAAAAGGTGGCAAGCACATTTTTCATACAAGTAAATTGATGTTTAATCTGTGTACTGAGTTTAATCTGATGATCTGCTGTGGATCTACCTTTCTGCAAACCTGCCTGACTAATTGGGATTTTTTTTTTTTATAGCAGTAATGTATTACTCGGTTTAAAATTACCTTTTCCATAAGTTTTCCTGTGTGAGAGGTTAATGCAATAGGTCTGTAACTGTTTTTATCACTTTTAGGTTTACCCTGCTTTGGGACTGGCGCTAAAATGGAATGTTTCCAGATGCATGGAATGACCCCCTGAGACCAGCAGCTTTGGAATAAATCTAGCAATAACATTATCCAATTTTCTGGCAGCTGTTTTAACTATTCATTTGAAATAGCATATGTACCAACGGATGTTCTTTTTGTTCCAAGAGATAGGAGAGCATGTTTAAGCTCTTGCAATGTAAGGGGAGCATTGACATAATCATTATTATCTCCCACGGGGTCTTTATACATGTCTTTTTGTGCTTCTTTATCTCTATACACTTTGCATTTATCTGAAAAGACTTTTATCACTCATTGTGCCTGTAAACATTTCTATGAACGATTCAGCTTTCTCTGAATTAGTTGGAAGTTCCTTGTCTTTAATCTTAACGGGCAGTTAGGAACCCTAACCCCACTGTTCATACCTTTTAATTTATTCCATACCTTTTGAAGATATTTATAAGTGTTAACTTCTTGAAAGCAAAAGAAGACCAAAATTAACGTTTGCTTTGTTCAACAATTTATCACAAAGTAATTTTGCTTTCTTCATTAAAAAAAAAAAAAAGATTTTCTGACATTTTATTTTCTTTGTCATTCACTTTTTGACATCAGGATTCCACAATATATTCCCCCCTCCCCCCCCCCCCCCCAATGCTTTTTGGACTTCATGGGCAATACTTAGGGATCTAGCTATCAGCTGCTTGCAGTACACTTTTAAAAATTGGCATAAAAATATCAGTGTCAATACTTTTAATACTTTCACTATTTATCTGTGTCAAAATATCTTTAAATTTAATCCAGTCAGCATAATGGTGATTATACTTTGGGAAAACGTCTATTTCCGTGTCATATTCTAAAGAAGCATTATTAAGAGTGATAGCAATTGGAAAATGATCACTTCCTAAAGTATCACCTTCTATTTCCCAGTGACAGTTGGGAACAAGGGATGGAGAAATTAAAAATAGATCTAAAGCACTAGGTCTTTGATTCGAAACATCTAGGATTCTCTTGTAACATTGCCATCATAAAGTAGAAAAAGACAAGAATCAACAATGTTTTCAATAAGCCCATAACTGGTTACTGATGTAGTCTTTATCCCAGAAAGGGGAGTGTGCATTGAAATCCCCACATATTAACCATTTATTATTAGATTCTGGCAATGTACGCAACCATTCTGTGTTGCTGTCATTGGGGCCTGTAGGCAAATAATAATTATATGGAAACAACGTTTAGATTCATAGATATGGTGAGTTTTAGGCATGCAGCACAAGAGTGTAGATTTGGTACATTAGTTGGAACTGGCGAGGTACATACATTATACTCTATTCCTTTATGCACATAGATTGCAGCCGGAATCTTTTCAGCATCGTTTGCAACAACTTCATGGACTGGTGGATAGTAGTAATTTTTCAAATTGGGTAGTCTGTTTCTAGTAAGGTCTAAAGACTGTAAGACTAAAACCTCAGATCTGAACGATGCAAGATGCTGAATCAGATACGATAGATTTGTTGACACAGATCTACAGTTCCACTTCAAAATTGTAAAGGAACAAGTTTTTATCATTATAAAGAGAAAAACCCCCAACTTAAGTAACTTTTGTACAAGTACTAATACGATAACAGAGATTTAAAAGTACAAACAACTCTCAGGTTAAACAAGAATGTAATCCAGTGTGTGTGTGTGTGTGTGTGTGTGTGATAGTACAAATCTCAAGAGAGGAAAAACTAACAATATTATAGGCCCTAAAGAAGGAGGGAAAATTAAAGTGCTTGCTGGTCTTCAAATGAAGAGTGCAGCAAAACAAGTCAATCTCTGGGATGTCAGAGTTATGCAATAATATTCAAATGACTTGACCACCTCCCTAAGTCCTTTAGATTGTTATGATGCAGTGCCCTGAATTTTATGAGCAGTATGTCTTGGGCACATTGACATTGTGGAGCCCATTCCACTCCAGGTAGTGGAGAGCATGCTGGACATGTTTGTGTCATCAATTCCGTCAGCCATGGCTGACCTTTTCATCTATAAAAGTAGGATGGACTTTGAACATAAAACATGCCTACGTCTGCACATGTGGCCTCTGTTACTAGTCTAATCAAAAGGACTTTAAAGGGAACAAAGGTAATACTTGGGCCAACTTCAAGGGAAACATTCCTTATACTCGATAAGTTGAGTTTGCCCCCCGAAATTACATAGTTACAATGTCGAAACTTTCTTTTCTTTTCTTTTTTTTTTTACATCAACCCATCATCCAAATGCCTACTATCTGGATAAAGGGATTCTTGTTGCCTGTCGTTGGTTTGGGTGTATGTACTTGCATGCTCACATGTGTGTTTGTGTGTGTGTGTGTGGTGTGTGTGTATGTGTGTGGGGTGGGGGTGGGGGGGGGGGGGTGGCAAGTTTGTTGTTTTCACTTATGTTTAAAAGCAGTCATAGAGGGGTCCATATGGGTTCAGCCATGGATCCCGATTCACGCCAGACGCCTGTGGTCAGGGTAGAACAGAGTGAGTGTTCCTGCTTGTCGGGAAGTCACGGTGCCTTGGTCTTGTGGTTCTGTGGGGCGATTCCCAGAAGAGATCTCGAAGATGCCGGCCAACGTTCCCAGCAAGGGCACTGCTTCTTCTCTTGGTGGGGTGGATTCCGTAATTCTTCAGAAACACTTGGTTGGGTCTGAGGTTGTCGTGGGACACGGTGAATATGGTGGGGTTTTCGTAAAGATCATCTGTAAGGATAGTGTTGAACATATCCATTTTGATTTGTAGTGTTCTATCTTTTGTTGGCGCTATTTTGCTTAAATCGACTTTGCACTTGGAGTGGTCATGAGCGACTTTCTTTGCTTTGAGCAGAAGGGCTTTAGAAGCTGTTGTAGTGTCCTTTGTTTTCAAATCATTGATTCCACAATGGATGAGTATTGCCTCCGGTGGACGGTTCATTCTGGAAATTGCTGATTTGACAGCGTTGTTGATGTTTTCAATGGTGAGTGCCTTACAGGTGAAGACTCTGATCCCGTATGAGCGTCCTAATCTGTGGGCTTGCACACCATTCATTACGAAATCATGAACCACCAGTGCCACAGGCAGATCTGGAGGTTGCGAGTTTTTAAGTTTCTTGGCCAGCAGGACTGGACCCAGAAGATGAATTTAGCAAGTGTTTGTTGACGTTATTCCCAGCCACCTTGACGTCATTTGTTTTAGTGTGTTCCATCCAATCCAAAGGTGATTCGATGATTTATTCATTTTTGGTAAAACAAAGTTAATGTTCTGGACATTCATTTTTGTGGGACTTTTTGCTGTCAAGGTAAGTAGCCGATTGTTTAACAACATCTGCGTAAGTATAAACAGTGTTTGATACATCGGTTTAAGTTTGGGCATTCCATCGACTGACCTGCTTTGCCTGGAAAACCCCTGAAGTTGTCCCTGGGTCTTCCAGCTCTTGGATGGTGTTTCCAGGGAAGAAATGTTGGTGCATAAGGAAGAGATGATGTTGGCCATTTCTGCTAGTTTGTCATCAACATCTTTGCTTTTCCTGTTTGTTGAACACTGACTTCAAGTTGACCATGAGCTACAGCTCGGTTCTACTGACTGCCTGTTGAAGACAGTGTCAGGTTTTCTGGTCAGGGATGTTTGGCTGACCGGCTGGCTGACAGTTTTAACCGGTGCTGCGCCTAGTTGTGTGTGGACACCGCTCCTGCTTCTTGTCCTTGTCATTTGGAAGAAAATGCATATAAGGCTTGACAATAACAAATCAGCTGTTGGTATTTTCCGCCATCTTGATGACGTGACCGCGCGCACGCTTGCGTGTGTGTGTGTGTGTGTGTGTGTTCTCTCTCCCTCTCTCTCTCTCTCTCTCTCTCTTGTATATGCTTATTCATACACAATTCTTCCCTATTTCGCCTCCCATTCTCTAATACCACTTAAAGTGGAAATGAGTTAAAATGAATAACACACACAGCCATGGAAATACTACCCCCTCCCCCCAAAAAAAACACACCCACACACACCCTAGAGAGAGAGAAAGAGAAGGGAGTAGGGGTGGAGGGCAAATACACAGAAGGAAAGAGACACATATAAGCCACAGAATACACTCACCACACTGTTTCTTTCAAATGTTTACTTTTCATCACTATAGTACAAAACTATATATCCTAAGCTTTCATGTCAGCCGGCATTTGTTCTTTCTTGAAAGATATTTTTTGTTCAGAATGTATCATTTGATCCAAGTGATAGAAGTCTCACATACAGTGCAATAACAATTTCCTTTTGTCAAATTTATTCAGGTCACTGCATGGGTTTTTTTCAGCCTTTTTTTCACGACCTTTCTGTACACGTGAATCAATGTGTGTGAATTCTGCTTGATGAATTTAATGAGGGATGTATACATTGCTATAGCTACACACACACACACACACGCACACACACACACACACACACACACACACACACCAGATGCAGTGGGAAGAAGTGATAGAAGCAAACTCACCACATACTTTAAAACTAAACATCAAAAGAGGAAAATACATAATTGATGAGCATAGGGGACTGAGCAGCCTTGATGTTGGGATAAGAAAAGCATCTATCTATCTCTGCACATATTCTGATGCAAACTCACTCATACCTGCCCTCTTCCCACATTGAAACACACTCTACACAGGGCACATAATTATGTCATCTATAGCGCCAGAGAACGTATTTTGATAATATTTTTTTTATTAGCAAACTTGAAAAGTACTTTTGTTTATGAATCCTAATTTTGGTTAATGGTAGCTTACAATAGCCCCTCTGTGAGACTGAATGGCTATCTAGTTTTCTTTGTGTTAATGTTGCTTCATTTTGTTACTCATTAAGTGCAGACTGGGAAGCAGCAGGAAGAGATGATAGTAATAGGCATATAAATGATGACTGCTATGTTCGACTTCAACAGATCTGGGCATAGTCTAAAATGGTTCCATATCAGATTGTAGGATCTTAGTTACACAAAGTGTGCAGAAGGGACATGACTGTAACATGTGTGCATCAGCTAAAAATAAGATAGACTCAGTTCTGTTTTACTTATTGTGTATTTTTCCAATGTTCTTTGAAGGAACAAGAAATATCCTGGCCAAGAAATTTATTTTAACATGTTTGTATAAAAATGTTTGCAGTTGTACTTGAATACAGAAGTACCAGAACACTCCAATCAGCCCGGCTCTTTTGAAGATTGTACAGCTAAAAAAACAAACAAACAAAAAACATTACCAAGTACTTTTGCTAAAATTGATGTTCCCAAACTGAAAATTTGACATTAGTAACTTTTAGAATATATTACAGAAATCATCTAAAACTCAAGTGTCCTTGGAAGGATTTCATAACTGGTCACAGCTATGACATTAATATTCTCAATAGTTTTACACACACACACACACACACACGCGCGCGCGCCTTTCCACATATATACAGAGTAATGTTGGAGCTGGTTTGCTTTTTTTGTTTTGGGGTTGTTGGGTTTTTTTTGAAGGGGTGGGGTGTCTCAGGTCACTGTGTATCACATATATTGATACTTGTAACAACTCCCGGATTTGTTGGTTGGAAAAAGCGTTATAAATGGAATCACTGATGAAAATAGTCTGTGATATGTATCTAAGTGCTGGATTGGAGCACAAAACATTTTTTTTTTAAACTAGGAAAAATGGCCACATTTTCTTCAGTTCATGGAAGTAGCATGGATGAACAAAGCAAAAATTCTGACAACTGTGAACAAAGGCCCTAGGAGAGCCCGTGTTGTCAGTGTCTGTGCTGAAGGTGCAGAATGTGATGGGTGTGCCTGCGAGACTAGCTGCAGAAGGTGGACAGGACTGTTCACAGATCCTCCCTGGGTGTGGGCAGTGCCTCAGCAGCCTGCTGTGGATCTGCCTTTGAGGTCAGTAGAGTGTCCAGCTGTGGCAGAAGACTGAGCCAGAGAGCCACACGGTCTCTGTAGGGACCCATCCTGGACACCACACGCGGGGTGTGGGATATGGAGAGGTAGTCCTCCCCCTCTGCTGTGAACTGGGGCCACTCACCTCCCAGGTCAGCTTGGAGTGGAGGGCTTGGGTTCCTGAAACCACAAAGAAAATTTTCCCCTTCAGGATTGTAACAGCATGAAATAAGAAGTAAACCATGACACACACACATTTCACTCTTTCACTTGAACTGGAGCCTGGCTAATCAGATATAAAATAAAATAAAAACCATGTTCTACCAACATCAAAGACATGTAGATATCAGAAAGGGCTTAAAACCGCTCAGCAAAACAAAAAAATCCAACACAAAAACCAAACCAACTCAAAGGGGAAAAGGGACACACAAAGCCATACAGCCAAAAGGAAGGGTAGAGATGTATAAAACAAACGGGGAGGAAACCTGCAACAGACAGTATGTAAAGTAACAAAGAAAAGCTTTTCCAACAATGACTCAAAGAAAGCCTCTACAGCTTGTGAGAAACTTGACTAAACAGAAGCAGTCAAGTCAGCACAGTGAGGACAAGGAAGACAGCCGGCCCACACAAAATGCAGTTTGCATAAAAGCTAGACAGAGCACTGCTGTGAACTCTTCAACAGAGTACAGAAGAGCCAAGTGTACTACTGACAGTACATGAATCATTGAGGGTGGACAACATCCCAAAATTCAAGATTTTATTTCAAGAAAACCCCCAAGGGGTACATGAAATTTAACAAAACCACAACCTGTGGATGTGGGCGTGTGAAAAAAACAACAATACAAATTCATTCCGACACTGGGTGACAAAGTTAAAGCAGTAGTGAAGTCACTAAAATGGGGCAAGGCTGCATGCAACAACAACGTTCTTGCAGAATGTAACACCAACTGGGGGACTGTACTGAAGGCAAGGTGCGCAAACGGTCACCCATCCAAGTGGTAACCACGCTTGATGCTGCGTAACCTTAGCTGGGGGAAAGCGAGTGCTCTGACCACTGAGCTTCACACCATATTTGACATTCTGCAAGGATGTTGTTGCATGCAGCCTTGCCACATTTTCGTGACTTTATTACTGCTTTGATTTTGTTTTCAATGAATTTGTATTGGGTTTAGGGAATGTAAAGCAGCCAGGGAGAGGAGATGGGCGCCACCCTCAATATGCTGGCCCCTTGAGAAGTTGAGAATTCTAATGCCTCACTCCCCTACTAACACAGAGGTTATGGGACACCTTTACCTTAATTTTCATCTACAACAAAATGTGACACTCAGGGAAGGGACCTACAAAAACAGCTTACCCAGTTTTGGCAAACGTTGTCCACATTTCCACCAGCTTGGCTGACAGAATCTCTTCCTCTTCTGAGATGGAGGTCTTGTTTAACACAGTAAAGACGGAGTCCTCAGGGTAGTCCCTCTCCATGTCGAATAGCAAGAAGAGTTCATCTGCATGGTGAGCTCCAGGCTTGAGGCCTTGGCTGTTGAAAACAAAGTCATGCTCCACCACGTAGAAATAGCGTGCCGCAGTGTGGGGAGCCTTGGCCAGGTACCGCATCCATTCTGTGTTGGCCACGTTCATCAGGCAGTCCCCGTACATGTTGATCACAGGATCCAGAGACTGCGACACATTGTTCTCTGTTTCTGCGCCTCGGTAGAAAAACTCTGTCGTCTGCAAAAGCACAGGGACTATGTGAGAAATAACGCAGTTTGGTTAAGAGCACAGCGTGTTGAAAGCATCTTTTGGAGAGTTCATATCTAAGAAGACTTGGGACATTTCTAAAGCCTTCCTGCAACAACAGAATCAAACATAAGAGATTTGAGCTGCTGGTTCTTGAAAAATCCATGAAACAAACACACAAGAGAAAGGTAGACAGCAGTTACACAATGTAAACTCTGAGCAATTTACCTTTTTCAGTGCAGTGTTGTTACTGAGCCCATTCAAGCCAAAGCACATGTCGATGAAGCCTCGAAAGAACTGTGCAGTATAAAATGTATCTGACGACATATTGAAAAAGAATTGCTGCAGGAGGATAAGAGCTCCTTCATGTTTGTTGAATCCCACCATGACATCCACATCCCCCACACCATTCTCCTGCATGAAGTCCATATCCTGCAGCAGTTCTCTGGGTTGGCGAAGGATGAGTTTCCCTGTGACAGACATACACCCACATGCATCAGGAGCTGCTGGCTGTTCTCCACTGGAAATCAAGGGAAAAGGTAGCCTTTAAAAAAAAGAGTCTGTGATGGTTACAAATTCATTGTTGTAATTAAAACAGTTTTTGGTGCTTCAGAGTTTAAAACTTAAAAAACCCGTGTGCAGGCGCATGCACACACACACACAACCACTTTTATCACAACTACAAAAATATACTTGTTCTCAGCTTTTAATATTAAAACCAGTTAAACTTTGAATCCAGTTGTTGGCAGAACAGAAACTTAACAAATGCAAAAGAATGCAAAACTAAAGAAAGCAGAAAGAAAAAACCCCAAACAAACCAAAAAGAAACAAAGAAACAAACTCTTACCATCAATAGCAGTGAAATAATAGCTGAGGTAGGGAGACGTTATCTCATACTCCATGGACTTGTTCATCAGGTGGTCTATAGGCGGTTCCTGCATACACTTCAACAGCTGCTGGCTGCTGTCCCCCTGGCAATCCAATACATCTGCAAAACCTTTGAAAATGGTCTTCTTGTCAAAAGCGTCGATGATGTTCACAATATCCTGGGGTGTTCCACTTTGCAAGATGGCTCTCTTGAAGAGTCCTTTGGACTGAGGCATGATCTGATGAAAGCCGACGCTCATGCTTCCTGCTGACTCTCCAAAAATGGTGATTTGGTCAGGGTCACCTCCAAAGGCATGGACATTGTCCTTGACCCAGCGCAGGGCAAGGACCTGGTCCCAGAGCCCCAGGTTTTCAGGGACGGCATCATCACCAGAATAAAAGAAGCCCAGCACTCCAAGACGATACTGAATGACCACCACAATCACCTTCCCGTCTGCAACCAGCTTTGAGGGTCTGAAATCACCATTTGTTTGATGTTTTATACGTGCATGCACGCACATGCATGTGTGTCTGTGTGACTGAGAGAGAGCGAGAGGGAGAGAGGCAAAGACAGAGATGAGGGGTAAAGAGAGACAGACTTAGAGGCTTCTGCAGCCCTTTTAGCATTCACTGGAAAAACAAGTTAGACATGACGTGGTTTGTTTGACATGCATACCACAGCTGCTTGTTTCATCCTTTAAAAAAAAAGGGGGGGGAGGGACAGTCAAGTGGTCAGGGCCTTGTGCTAGCAATCTAACAATGCCAGTTCGAGTGACAACTGCCACATCCATTCGAGGGTATATTTTTCCCTGGAGTTAACATCAGTACTGACTTCATTCCCCTGAAAGTCCCTTGGATGAGACTTTAAACTTAAGTCCAACATATGCACTCGCAGAACATCTTAGGCACATGTTGAAACCCATTTCCCCTTTCGGAGAAGTAGGCTATTGGCTGTGAGTGAGAATGGACAACAATGTTTGTTTTATAAAACGATGCCCACTGGTGTCATGTTCAGACATCATCCCCAAAGTCAGAATGCAGCTACCTTAATGGTAGTTTATGCAACATTTCACCAGTAGTGAATGAACCTCAAACCTCTAGCCAAGGAACAGGGAAAATGTCTGGTACATGTCCATGTTACTGGGCAGCTGCCACCCAAAGTAGAAGGGAATCAGGCCACATAAAACTTCTGTCTTTCGTAATGCGTGTGCCTGGCTGCCAGCATATTTCATCTTCACTGCATGGACCTTTCTGGTCAGTAGCTAGCCAGTTTGGCACATTCTTCCAACAGCCATGTTCTTTCTTTTCATTTATGTACCATCCCCGAAGTCAGAATACAGCTACCCAAATGGTGAGGGAAAACAATTGCATAAGCAAAAATATCATCGTCATTGGTGAACCTCAGAGCTCTAGCCAAGGAATGGGGGAGGGGGGAGGGGGGGAATTAATGTACAAAAACACACAATACACAATAATCAGCTCATAATTATAGACTTGACTTACAGAAACATTACAAAATGTTGCACAGAAACATTCCACAAGATGACTGGTCTGATCCACCAAGTTGTATCTCATTTTCTGAAGAGTCCAGTCCTGTCTTTATCCTTCAGGCATCTGTGCAGACTTATCAGTGGTGCTTGCAATATAGTTATCAACCACACTGGTTTCTCTGTCATTTGTTTCCTTGAAAAAAAAATCTTGCAACACCAATGGTGTATGGTTGTACTACCATCCCCTTGCAGTTAATGCACATTTGATAAGTTTTGTCAACAGTCACATGGTCTATTCCTGCTGGTACCATTGTGTATCTCGTATTAAAGCCAGTCAGAGACAACTTTCATCATACAGTACAACTAGAGAAGCTGACACATGCAACAAACTGGTGGCTGGATTAGTGGCTGGTTGTCTCTGTCCTTGTGCTCTATTCTAGTCACGTTGAACCTGGCTGGGTGGCTTCTTTCTGTAGTGTTGTACTTGCAAAGTGTATTTCAACAGGGGAACTTCCATTTTTGTTGATACATTTTTGTGTCTGGTTTATGCTGTAGATGCTGCACCATTGCTCCAGCTCATATAGTCATAGATGGTCAACAAGGGATGGTTTCTCCAGCAGCCAGGAGTCTGTTAATTATCATGGTGGAGATTTTGTGGGAAAAAATTGTGGCTGCTCTAACAAAATGAGCTAGGTTGCTTCACATAATGTCATGCAACTTAGAGAAGGAGAGAAATAGACAGACAGACAGGCAGACACACACACACACGCACACAGAACATCTTGTGCACACAGTTAATTCCTGTTCCGCTTTTCGTAAGAGTAGGCCATTGTGTGCCGTGGGAACAGATGACATAATTCACAAAACCGCATACACACGGGGACTGGATGTAAAAAAGCACACAAGTGCTTATTCCATTGTCCTCGATATAAAAGAGTAAAATAAATAAATAAATAAACACACACACACACAACAGACAGACAGGAGGGAGAGCATATGTTGTCTTTGCAAGAGACATTTCAGACTGGCACACTACATGTAAGGCATTGTGAAAAATATCCTCAATGTACTGCAAATAAGCATTCAACAGTCTGTTTTGATTGATGACTGTGATGTTGTTTCTTCCAGCATACACTGATAAAATTGAAAATTGTGTGGCCTTGATATCTCTTGGAAAGATCAAATAGCCAGACCTTGCACACTGTGGTAGTCACTGTGGTAGGGAGTCACTGTGGTAGTCACTGTGGTAATCTATCTGACTTAAGTGATGAAGGTATACCATTCTTATGAAAGCAGTTGTTTTAATGGTAGACCATAATCTAGCATAAAGTCAGTGTCATCTAGTTTTGGGACAAGAATAAAACCTCAACGGATTCACTGCTCAAACAACAGTCTCCAAAAAATATATGTCAAGCACTTCAGTTAACAGTTACTAAAATAACTAAGAGAAGAGATGGCTAAACTTCAGAGTATGCCCACCTGTAAGAATAAGCATCCCCCATGACCAATCCTCCTCCATGGATGAAGACCATGACAGCGTAGGGCTTGGTGGTGGAGGAGTCATCCTCAGCAGGCACGTACACATCCAGCATCAGACAGTCCTCACTGGTCTTCCTCTTTGACCCAATCAGTACAGGTCTCTGCACATACCCTTGATACCTGTATCTTCATTTCAATGCATAGCCAAAGTGCTGTGAGGATTGTTTCAGATGTTATGCCAAACGGCCACTGGAGCTCTTCAGAATATCTTTTATTCACAATGAAAAATTGTGCATTAATACACTGATGGTTCTTATAAAAATATGTTCCCTATTACTGAACAAAGGTGTCCCATAACCTGTAAGTTCGTAGGGGAGCGAGACGTCAGAGACCTCACTCCTCTAGGGGCCAGCATATGGAGGGCGGTGCAAATCTCCTCTCCCTCGCTGCTTTACCTTCCCTAACCCTAAAGAGGCAGGTACCCATTTACAGCTGGGTGAACTGAAGGACTGTACTGAAACCAAGGCGTCCAAATGGTCACCCATCTAAGTGGTAACCACGCTCGATGCTGCTTAACGTTGCGTGGGGGAAAGCAAGTGCTCCGACCACTGAGCTGTCCCGACCTGAATAGCTAAGGCAAATCACGTGAGTTCACAGCAGTGAAGGGTCAGCTTTTGGTAAGGCTGAATTGCTAGAAAGATGGCATTAGTCCAATCTATTAGATCAACTTTCCAGTTGAATAAGCTGATGACTCTTTGTGCATATACAGAAGCAGGGGATCACCTATGGTGGCGGTTCCATGTCTGGCTATGAAGAGAAGGGGCACCAACAGACATTACTATTTTTTCCCCAGTAATATCTGTTTTGATTCCACAGATGTACGACACCACTCATCAAGTCATCTACTAACAACAATAAGATCAGATGCAGATCAAGATGGAGACCCCATTTTACAATGATACTACCCTATATTCCTCTAATGAAAATCCCATAAAAAATCTTCAGGTTCTGAAGGCTTAGACCAAATTCAAGGGTGCCTTAAAGTTAGTCAAGAAACCAAAACTAACACCACCATCAGCAAATTATCAGGCAGCCAATGAATTAAAGATAAGTTTGTATTGCTGCATGATAGGATGAAAATAGCAATGT
Source organism: Rapana venosa (assembly GCA_028751875.1). Classification (NCBI taxonomy): domain Eukaryota; kingdom Metazoa; phylum Mollusca; class Gastropoda; order Neogastropoda; family Muricidae; genus Rapana; species Rapana venosa. The sequence continues at coordinate 53,974,873 of CM054137.1, forward strand.
AAGGAAGGATTACTAATATTAAACTGTTGGAGACTATGTGAAGAGATGTACTCCACGCTTTCTTTCATTCCATGATTTTTTTGAGTCATCCACACTTGCCAAATGCCAGTGCTGCCGGTCAAGTGCTTTTACCTAGTCTATGGACAGGAGCAGACTGCAGTTCCCCCTCCACACTCCTCAAACCTGCCTCAGATGGAACTTGAGCACACAAACATCAAGCCAACAGTGTACCAAAATAAATGGTAAATTAAGGTTTCTCACCTGTGGACAGGCAGGCATGATTTTGTCTGCTTCAAACACCTTTCCCTTCTCCAGTCCTGGATGGGCCTCTGGCATCTGAAACCTCCTCTCCCCAACAGGAGGGACAGCATAGGGAATACCCAGATAGCCGTGCATCTTCCTTCCTTTGTCCCCGTCTACAACAATCCCTTGCAGAGCCCCCCAAGGAGCGTTGATGATGGGCACAGAGCAGACTGACTGGATCACCAGAGCCAGGAGAAAGCACAACACTTGCCCCTCCATCTTCAGCATCTGCAACAGGACATAGCAATGTTCAACCAATGTAAGTGCAACCCTGATGGTTAGCTGGAGCGTTGATACAAGGAACGACAGAAGAGTTGGTTTTAATCCTGACTTAATTTATCATCTATATAGCTGAACAGTTTTAATCTGCCTTTAATTTCTGTTCAGGTGACAGCTCTGATACGGCCTCTATGGTCAGCGGGGCTATAAAATATTGAATTAGACTGGAACAAATGTTGTGCTTTGACCACAAAATCATATGTCTTAAAATGGAAAATAAGTACGAGTATATATATATATTTTGAATATAATCACTCGAACAAAGTTTGTATTTCAATATCATAAAATGACACCAGTACAGTCATCTGAGGGGCGGGCTGGTCTAGTGTAAGAGCGTCAAACTCCAGAACTAAGTTAGTGCGGACATGTGTGCTGTAGTTCAGTGGTTCTCTAACTGGTACCAGATGTTGAACTGTGCTACCCCATGATTGTGTTTATATCAACACAGCTCGATACAACAACAATAAAAGATGTCGATACAATTGCAAGTTAGTCGAGACTGTGCACATAAAAAGTCATCCTGAACTACAGGGAAAATCAGTTGAGTTTGACCTGATTCAAAGATGTATTATGGTAGGTAATATCAGCAAGGGGAACAGTAAGATCCATTAACATAGAGGTCAAGAGTTACCCACTTTAAGCTGTTATAAAATACATTGCTCATACCAAACACAGCATGCAGCATTCTACAC
>CM054137.1:53981146-53986146 GCA_028751875.1 Rapana venosa
TGCGTACTGTCTGGACACATGTATGCCTCTCTCTCTCTCTCTCTCTCTCTCTCTCTCTCTCTCTCTCTCTCTCTCTCTCTCTCTCTCTCTCTCTCTCTCTCTCTCTCTCTCTCTTTCTCTTTCTCTGTCTCTCTCTCTAGCTCTGTCTGCCTGTCTGTCTTCCCCCATGGGGATGCTGGGGGCTCCTTCAGTGTAAACAGCATCCCCACCTTCTGGAGATCCTGTTTTGAAAATTAATAATTTTCAATCACTCTCTTTGTTTCTGTCTTTTGGCTCACCTTTCTATCACTCTCTTTGTGTCTGTTTGGTTTTGGTTCGGTTATATCAGAGTCCCAGCGGAGATGTCCAATTCAGGGAGTGTACCACCAACAAACTACTACTACACTTTGGTGTTTCTGTCTTTTTTCCCCTCACTTTTCTATCCTCTGTCTTTCTTGCTTATTTTCTTCCTTCCCAGTCCATTCTCCTGCCTTTCTCCATGCAAGTCTGACAACATTTTTTTCTTTCCATACATTACATGGCATTTTAGCCTGTGTTGTTCTGTCCTGGTGCCAGGCAGTGATCTTGTAAAACACTGGGATGGGCACAGGACGTACGTACGTTCATTCTGCAGTGCTATTTGCCTATATGGTATTCTTACGTTTCTTTAGTACTTTTGTTATCTCTTTTACGCTTTTTGTAACCTGGGTATGATAAATTAAGCAGAATGGCTGGCGTCCTCGACACGGCCTGGTTTTGTAAGCCTTGAGGAATAAAAAAAAAATTAAGGTATTTGTCATTTAATGTTAAAAAATCAGACTGGTGGGGGTTGCATCTTTGAAAATATCACGAAATGTTGGTTGTGAACCCGAAGTGAATGTTACTGGAACCAGTGAAACTGAATGAGCCCTAATATGGCTTTTGTGGTCAGTAGAGCTATAGCAACATGAAAAGAAATGTATCAAAGATCTATCTATCTATCTATATCACTCACACACACGCGCACACACACACACACACACACACACACACACACACACACACACACACACACACACACACACACACACACACACACCAGGTCTGACATTATCCCCCTTTCACTGACTCAATGTCACTGAACAGTGAGAACTACTATTACAATATTTTTCTTTTGAAATAAAACCCAGCCAAAGGAACAAACAAAAACCCAAAGCAGGGGGAGGAGGAACGAGAAAATGGCTTGTCATGCTGGATTCAATCCCCCCACCTCGCCAACTCCCCCCTCCCCCTTTTTAAAGCGTATAGGGTTTAAGTGCGTACGTACTTATGTACGAGTACATTTGTACTCAGGGGGGCACTTACAGTCGAAATAATTATTATCTTGTAACCTAGGCCTATACTAGATGATTGCTTGTTGTATTGTTTTATCATGGTTACTTGTTATATTTCTGTTGCTGGAATAGAAAACATGCAGCTCGCGAGCTGTATTCTCCCACAATCCATCTAAAAATGGTTTATGGGGATCCTATGCCTGTTCCCTATTCCACCTTCCTCCCCTAGCCCCTATATGAAAATAAATGAAACAGAAACTGTTAACTGTCTCCAAATCCAGCATAAAGCCAGCCGCCCTAGTTACCTAGAGTCAAACTGCAAAACCTCTCTAAAAATTATCATAATATGCTGTTTAGTTTCAAGAAAGAACAGCACAAAAAGTTGGTCCACAAATTCCCTTGTTGTATGATGTGTACCTAGGATATTTGAAAGTCCACTAAGTGAATGTTGGATTCACCATTTTGACCTTAATAAGTGGTTAGTATTTCACCCTGAAGTTGAGTAGTAGTTCCTCTCGACCTGTAAAAGTGTGTGTGTGTGTGTGTGTGTTAGGAGGGGGAGGGGAGGGTAGTGTTTCCAAGGCTGTGTGTGTGTTCTTCACTTAAACGTATTTCCACTTCAAGTGGTGTGGGTTTTTTTGTTTTTTATTTTTATATGAGGATAATGGAATAAGCACTCATGTGCTTTTTTATATCCAGTCCCCGTGTGTATGCGGTTTTGTAAATTTTGTCATCTGTTCCCACCGGCACATAATGGCCTACTCTTACGAAAAGCGGAACAGGATTTAACGTGTGCGCAAGATGTTCTGCTTGCGTTCGCACACGGGGCCTTGGTTTAATAATAATAATAATAATGTATGGAATTTATATAGCGCTGAATCTTGTAAAGCAACAAATCAAAGCGCTCAGATTTTATTTCATACCACTTTAAGTCATGGCAGATTTCTCTCCGTGAAATTCGGGCTGCTCTCCCCGGGGAGAGCGGGAGAACGCGTCGCCACTTAGCGCTGCGGCACCCTTTCACCCTTTTTTTTTTTTTCTGCAGCTGTATTTGTTTCCCTATCAGAGTGGCTTTTTTCTAAGAATTTTGCCAGGGACAACTCTCTTGTTGCCGTGGGGTTTTTTACGTGCGCTAAATAATTACGTGTAACACACGGGACCTCGGTTTATCGTCTCATCCGAAAGACTAGCGCCCAGACCACCACTCATGGTCTAATGGATGGGGGGGAAATTTCCGGTCCAAACGGGGTTCGAACCGCCGCACACTTCAGACCCGGACTTTTCGCTTTCTAGACAGGCGCGTTACCTCTAGACCATCGATCCACCATATATAGTCTTATCGGAAGGTGTGTGTGAGTGTGTGTGTGAGAGTGAGTGTGTGTGTGTGTGTGTGTGTGTGTGAGAGAGAGAGAGAGAGAGAGAGAGAGAGAGAGAGGAGAGAGAGAGAGAGAGAGGAGAGGAGAGAGAGGAGAGAGAGAGAGAGAGTGTGTGTGTATGTGTGTGTGTGCCCGCGCATTCGAGAGAGTGTATGTGTGTGTGTATGTGTGTGTTGGGGGGGGGGGGGGGGAGGGTAGCGTTTCCATGGCTGTGTGTGTGTTCTTCACTTTAACGTCTTTCCACTTTAAGTGGTATTAGAGAGTGGGAGGAGAAAGGGGGAAAAATTGTATGAATAAGCATATACATGAGACAGACAGACAGACAGACTCAAACAGATAGATAGAGACAGACAGACAGACAGAGAGAAGCTTTGTGTGAGTGTGTGTGCATTTGTGTATGTGTCTGGGCTGCCCCTTTGCTTGTACGTGTTTGCATGTCACGTATGCGCGTACGTATATGATCTTTCTTTGGAAAGGAAAACCAAAAGAAAAATGACCAACTGAAGAAGTTCTAAAACTAATAGACTTATTCTTAAATTTTACCAGAAGTTTGTGTTACTGACAGAATATGGCCAACCACTTCACTCACAGCCAGTAAACAACGACAGCCAGCCACTAGGCCTAGACATTGACTGGCTGTGAGGTTATATCACACAGTGGAGTACACTATAACAGCAAAGGTCAGGCCCCCCCCCCACCCCCCCCCCCCACAAAGGTCCTGTCAGCACTGGCAGGAAGGTCATTGAGCTTGTTATAACTGAGCTTCCTTGCCTCAGATTAGTGTGTGCCTGGCTGTAAATGAAGGAAAGATTTTGGTCACTGCCCATGCCCCTTTGCAATTTTAGGATGTGTTCTGTTTATTGCGATTAGAAGTAGTGATAGAAGGAGCAGCAGCAGCAGTAGTAGTAGTAGTGGTAGTGGTAGCAGCAGCAGCAGCAGCAGTAGTAGTAGTAGTAGTAGGAGGAGGAGCAGCAGTAGCAGCAGCAGCAGCAGCACAGCAGCAGCGGCAGCAGGAGTAACAGCAGCAGCAGCAGCAGCAGCAGTAGTAGTAGCAGCAGCAGCAGGACCAGCAGCAACACAGCAGCAGTGGCAGCAGGAGTAACAACAGCAGCAGCAGCAGGAGTAACATCAGTAGCAGCAGGAGCAACAGCAGCAGCAGCAGCAGAAACAGCAGCAGCAGCAGAAACAGCAGCAGCAGCAGCAGCAGCAGAAACAGCAGCAGCAGCAGAAACAGTAGCAGTAGCAGAAACAGCAGCAGCAGTAAAGTAGTAGTAGTCATCGTAGTAGTAGCAGCAGCAACAGCTGTAGTAGTAGTAGTAGTAGTAGTAGTAGTGTATCAATTCAGAAAGTATGAAATTAATTGTAACACCTCTCACAAAAGAATGCTTTTGTGTTCATTGTTACTAAGAGTAGTAAAGGGGAATAACTCCAATGTACCACAAGAGTCATTTTCTCTTGATGAATTATTTCCCTTGGTTTTAAACTGCCCGCCTTTTCAAACAATCATTTCCTTCCAGAGGGTAGAAGGGTAAAGACAAGGATGTTCCCCATTAAGGTATGGTTGCTCTTTTAAGCTAACCTAACTTAATTTTTAAAAGGGTTTATGAGGTAATTGTCTAATTTTGTTTTTGAAGGTTTCAAGCTTGTGAATTTAGAAGTGATTATTTTGAACAAGAAAGCAAGTGGCAAATTTGAACTTAGTCATTGTCTTTGTTGTACTAGGTTGATTTTGGGCAGAATATTGTTCAGCCAACAAAATGCTGAAGAAATCAAACTAAGGCTTATCACTCTGTATAATATATGTGTGTAAAAGCCCAGTATAGTTTTGTAATGATTGTTATTATTAAGAATGCAAAATTGTATTTTTTGTGAGGAATGACATAGTAATGTTTAAACAGGTGCAATGACTTTGGAATATCATTAGGGATTCATCAAATTAAATTAATGTGAATTAATGTTTACACAGTTTCATAGGATAGACCATCAGCTGTCCTCAAGTAAATGAAACATGTGTAAGACTAGTAGTTGTTGTATGTGGTGGTTTTGGTGGATATGTTAAATTTGTTGTGAGGATAATTATTCTCATAAGAGTTGGGAAATAGGTAAGCTGAGAGTACATATTGAAGATTTGTTTTACTGTGGCAAACTCTAGTAAATGTTTCAGTTTTTGCTGTGTGGGTATTCATATTAAGTTGCCATTAATATGTTATACCTGAAAGTGTGGGTCTTTTGATGATTCCTATCCTTGATCCTGTGATAAGAATGTGATTTCATGAAGAGATCAAATGGTTTATTGATTGTTCCTTTTTATTTCAGGAACATCGCTTTAATC
>CM054137.1:53991146-53998646 GCA_028751875.1 Rapana venosa
TTAGTCCCAAAACAAGGTTTTCACTAACAAATCGTTTGACAAAAGTTGTTTTTCATGTTGTTGTTTGTTTTTTTAACCGCAGCACAACTTTCCTTCCATAAAATACATCACGCGTTTCCTCACTCCACACCACCATCTTTACAACCCCAAACACTCTTCACTCACCTTTTTGGAAACCTTGCCAGATCGCGGTTCGGGCGTTCCTTCGGTAAACTTGATGCAGGAATCCGCCAGGGTCAGAAAGAAGTGGGGGGAGGTCAGAGCTTGTGGGGGCAGCTGGGCCGCTGCCAGGAGGAAGAGGACCAAGGAGCCCTCTCTGTCGGTGAAGCCCATCAGGACGTCCACCTCCCCGATGCCGTTCTCCCTCACGTAGTCCTCGTCCCGGATAAGGTCCACCGGATCGCGGGGAAGAAATTCACCTGACACATCACATCAATTCTCTGTCCAAAGAGTAGGTGTTCTCGCATTTTTCATACGAGCATCCCCACAGTCGGAATGCGGCAACCTTCGTGATGGGCAAAAACGTGTCCCGTTTGGACACGAAACTTTTCCCCCCATCCATTAGACCATGAGTGGTGGTCTGGGCGCTAGTCTTTCGGATGAGTCGATAAAAACCGAGGACCCGTGTGTTACACAAAATTATTTAGCGCACGTACAAGAACCCACGGCAACAAGAGAGTTGTCCCTGGCAAATTTCTGTAGAAAAAAAGCCACAAATATAGAAACAAATACAGCTGCAGACAAGAAAAAAGGGGAAAAAATGGGTGGCGCTGCTCTTGTGGCGACGCGCTCTCCCCGGGAAGAGCAGCCCGAATTTCACGCAGAGAAATCTGCGTGACTTTAAAGTGGTATAAATAAATAATAAACAATTGTATTTCAATAAATAAATAAAACTGACGCAAACCCAAAATATTACCACTGGGGAAACTCAAAGCCCTAGCCTAGGAACGAAAACAATACCATATGGGTTATTTTCTGGAAGCCAACTGAGAAAAAAGTCAGGATCTTCATTCACCAAAAGTGATACTGTGAGAGTTGTCATCTCAAACACGGAAAGAAAGGCACTGAAGGCTTGATTAATCTATGCACAAGTTGTTCTTTGCCTAGTAATGGAGTAACAAAAATGGTCAAAACAGAAAGCGGTACTTCTCGCCCGTTTAAAACACACGAATGCTGAAAAGGGGAAGAAAAGGAAGAAAGCAGAAAATAAATGAAAAGAAAAAAACCCCACATGTACAGAGGGGAAAAGAAAAGAATGCCACCTCCACTCTCGAAATAAACACACACACAAAAACAACAAAAAAGAGTATGATGCAACAACAACAACGAATGCTGAAAAGGGGAAGAAAAAGAAAGAAAGAAAGAAAGCAGAAAATAAATGACACGGAAATACCCACATGCAAAGATGGGGGGGGGGGGGGGGGGGGAAGAAAAGAATGCCACTTCCACCTCCGGAAAAAAAAACAACCAGCTTCAAAAAATATCCACACAAAAAATAGTAGGATGCAACAACAACAAAACCTGAAGAAAAGTCAAACAAGAAGCCTCAAAATAATAACCATCTGCCCTAACAGTAATCTGAAAGAACCAACACTTCATCAGGCCGCTAGCAGGGCTTAGTCAATCCTAGATAGAACGCCAGAGACAACTTTACTCCCCGCGCTGTCAGCTATGCTGGGCAGATCTCATCTGCTTAGAATCTCTTAGCCTCGTCTCAGTACAGACCTCCAAACCCTTCTGTTGTTGTTGTTGTTGTCGTTGTTGTTGTTGTCGTTGTTGTTGTTGTTGTGCGTTCCCCAGCCTTACACCCTGAGGGTCACCCGGAACATGCACTCTGACTCACTCATCATCCCACCTGGGAATCACTGTGAGATAGGAAGTACACCGGATGAGAAATTTGCGTGTATGACTCTTTTCAAGTACCTCACCATATAGGCAGCCATACTCCGACTTCAGAAGATTTTTTTTTCTCCTTTAAAGAGAGTGCAGGTTGTTACGTTAAGAGCTTGTCATGGCTGAAGGCAATCTCAACACAACATTTTACAACATAACATTTTACTTGGCAATGACCTGACATCAATAACTGACACAGCTTTTGGCCTGGGCCACAAACCCTTCTGAAATAATCTTCATTGTGATCTTCATGTCAGGGAGACTGCACCCTATAATCATGCCCACAGCAATTTGGGCACATTGTGTGCTGCTTTCCCGGGAGATCAACGCGTTTTGGTCGCCATGGAGACACATCGTGTTGAAATCCTTCCAGGGGGCACGGAGGAGGACGTAAAGAAGGATTGGGAAGGAAGGAGAGGGGGGCTCGGTTTAGGTTGTCCCAATAGCGACATACGGTGTTGAGGGGAAACAACATGGAACGTCCTGAACTGTGTAGCACGCTGTGATTTTATGAATTTATGATAAAAGTTAGCGGGTTGAGCCGGCCTGAATCCAGGGATAACGTGGACATCTCATTTTGCTGTTCTCTCTGATGATGATTTTGTTGCTGCCTCATCTGTGACGTTCCTGTCCTGCTGTTTCCACGTCGCACATATCGATCTCTCCGCCCCAGCCATACCCAGATTCGTTATGTCGCATCGTGAAGGTCAAAAGTCCACAGAGAGCCGACATTTGATACTTTCAACCCCAGCTTCCAAACACACTTATTTCCTACCTAGGATCTTCCCCCATCCTTACACCTCTTAATCTGTTGTAATGTTTAATAGACACCTCCTTCTCCATCACCCTGCCTAAGTGCGTTATGTGTGCACGCGCGCGCACGCGTGTGCATGTATGCATGCATGCACATGTGTGTATGTGTGAGAGAGAGACTGCCTATATTCAAAAACAGTCAATCCTTTTGTGAACGGTCGCATGCGTGTGAATGATTTGAAGGCAAGCGTTGCAATTTGTTTGCTTTACAAGACTCAACGCTATAAAAAATAATCTAGATACCATTATCATTAATGTCAGGCGAGCATGGGGTCACCAGCCAGAGGGGCCCTGCACTGCTACTGAGTCACTGTGGTGGTGTTCCTTTCCTCAGTGAACATATGCAGGACACCGCCTACTAAGCCGGACTGAGTGAGACGCTCACCCGGGTTGGTAACCAACTTACGTCCCTCCAATGACACAAACTCACCACAGGCACAAAAGTGTCTGAAAAAAACGGAACTAAAGCCTCCATGAGACCAGAGCAACCAGGGCTGCGGAATCAGAAACAAGTTTCTTTTATTGGCTGATATAATGCTGCTGCTATGGAAGTGCATGTGCTTTGAGACTACTTTTTACAGGCCTATACTCTACGCTTCCTATCATAGTAAATCCCGGCGTCAACAAGGCCTGAAAGATACTGACATCTGCAGTGTTGTCAATTTGAGCAACACTCTCAAACTCGCATCAATAAAGTAGATGAAGCTCAACGGTGTGGTCCCAGTCTTCCCAGATAAGCCAATAGCAAACTCAACTCTGGGCTGGAGTCAGAAAAATTTAGCTGGCTGGAATCAGAAAAATCCCCATGACTATAGGACTTGAACCTGCAAATTTCAAGCCTGCAACCCATGAAGCTAACCACTGCAGCATGGCGGCTGGTCGTTCTAACAATGTTTGTTCTAACAGCACATCCTCACCGTCCACCACGGGATAGAAGAGCCCCCCAAGTGGCGCCTGTCGAATCAGCTGAACGGTCTTGTTGAGGTAGTCCTCAAGCGGAACCTTCTTCAGGCACTCCACTCGTTCGACGTTCGTATCACCCTCACATTGAAACTGCTCTGCGACCAGCTGGAAGTTGGCTTTAGGGTGTGACATACTGAGGAAACCTACAAGAGTTCCAGGGCTTCCACTCTGCATGATGACTCTCCGGAACAGCCCGCGGGACTGTGGACTCATCATCTGAAGACCAGCGCTGTAGCTTCCGCCCGATTCTCCAAATATGGTGATGGCATCAGAATCTCCTCCAAAGGCCCGGATGTTATCCTTGACCCAATGGATGGCCAGGTTTTGGTCCCACAGTCCCAGGTTTCCAGGAAGTGCGTCATCGCCAGAAGAGATGAAGCCCAGAGCACCCAGTCTGTACTGGATGGTCACGACGATCACGTGTTCGTCTGCAACAAATTTGGATGGCCTGCAAGAAGACAGACCACCAGATTATTGTAAGCCATAGAGGTTTTCTTCCTCAGCTCTTAAGGCAGGAATTTGATCTCTCTCTCTCTCTCTCTCTCTCTCCCTCTCTCTCTCTCTCTCTCTCTCTCTCTCTCTCTCTCTCTCTCTCTCTCTTCTCTCTCTCTCTCTCTTTCTGTGTGTGTGTGTGTGTGTGTGTGTGTGTGTGTGTGTGTGTGTGTGTGTGTGTGTGTGTGTGTGTGTGTGTGTGTGTGTGTGTGTGTGTGTGTGAGGGAGGTAGAGAGAGTTTTTTAAAAGTAAATTTTCAGAGCTCTTCCCTTCTAGACAGATTTATTTAGGAAATTCTTCTTCATTTTCATCACGATCATCACTGTTCTGGTGTCACAATATTGAAGTATTTTTTCCCTGCCATGAAGACAACAGTAGTACTGGTAGTAGCAGCAGCGGCGGCGGCAGCAGCAGTAGTTGTTTTTCTTGTTGTAGAAGTAGTAAGTAGTAGTAGTAGTAGTTGTAGCTGTAGCAGCAGCAGCAGTAGTAGTAGTAGTAGTAGTAGTAGTAGTAGTAGTAGTTGTTGTTGTTGTTGTTGTTGTTGTTGTTGTTGCAGTGATGATAATAACAATGACAGTAGTAATGATAGTAGTGGTAGTAAAAATTGTTCTTGTAGTAGCGATAGGAGGAGGAGTGTTGCTGTTACTACTACTGCAAGTGATCACGCCAACGAGATATTTAAAAACATACTCAACCTTTATACCCGTCTCAACCTCCATCCATTCACGAAGCGACAAACGCCACACCTCTGACAGTCAAACAACCAATCAAATCATCCGCACACCGACACTTCCTACCTGTAGGAGGCAGCATCCCCCATGGTGAAGGCCCCGCCATGTATGTAGACCATGACCGGCAGAGGACCAGGGTGGACGTCCTCCTCTGGCCTTGCCTGGGGCACGTAGAGGTTGAGGAACAGGCAGTCCTCGCTGATGGTCTGCAGGGACCCGATCAGTCCTGGCTGGTCCTGTTCACAGTGGACATCGTCGTGCTGTCAGGTAGGCCGTGTATGATGGCGTCATGGACGTCTGTACCATATTGATGGGTCTCGTCTTGTGTTGATTTGTCTTGCTTTGCATTGCCATTGTATTGTATTGTGCTGTGTAAGGTGTTTTTAAGGTATTGGTTTTGCAAAAAACCATCCTGCAGGGAACAGTTGGAGGCAAGAGAAGAAGAGGCCGCCAAAAGAAATCATGGGTTGACAGCATCAAAGAATGGATCTCCCAGCCCCTGCAACACCTTCTACTAGCCACACAGGATCGTGAAGCATGGAAAAAGATCTCTGTCGCGTCTTCTCTCATGTCCCCCCTTCGTCCTTTGAGACATGGGACTGATGATGATGATGAAGGTATTGGTATTGTAGTGTAAGGCATTGGTGTTGTGTTTTATTGTTTTGTAGTGCAAGGGGGGACGGGATAGCTCAGTGGTCAGAGCACTCGCTTTCCCCCAGCCAAGATAAGCAGCGTCGAGCGTGGTTACCAGTTGGATGGGTGACTGTTTGCGCGCCTTGGCTTCAGTACAGTTCCCCCAGTTCACCCAGCTGTAAATGGGTACCTGCCCTCTTTAGGGTCAGGGAAGGTAAAGCAGCGAGGGAGAGGAGATGGGCGCCGCCCTCAATATGCTGGCCCTAGAGAAGTGAGGTCTCTGACGCCTCGCTCCCCTACGACCTTATAGGTTATGGGACTCCTTTACCTTTTTACCTTTACCCTAGTGCAAGGTATTGGTATTGTATTGTAAGGTATTGTATTGGTATTGTAAGGTATTGGTATTGTAAGGTATTGGTATTGTGTTGTAATGCATTGATATTGTATTTTATGGTATTGTGTTGTAAGGTATTGGTATTGTAATGTAATGTATTGTATGGTATTGTATTGTAAGGTATTGGTATTGTAATGTATTGTTTTGTAAGGTATTGGTTTTTGTATTGTAAGGTATTGTATTGTATTGTATTGTATTGTAAGGTATTAGTATTGTAATGTATTGTTTTGTAAGGTATTGGTAGTGTATTGTAAGGTATTGTATTGTATTGCATTGTAAGGTATTGTATTGTATTGTAAGGTACTGTATTGTATTGTAATGTATTGTTTTGTAAGGTATTGGTATTGTATTGTATTGTTATTTTTTTCGTTCATGAGCAAACGCTCCGAAGTTCACTTGTTGACTTGTCGGCGTCATGGCAACCTCTGATGATGCATGCCCCGTCAGCTATCTCCTTCTCTTTCTGTAGATTCCATCTTTCGACAGCTTTGTCCACTTGGCTATGTTCTCTACATAAGAAGTCGGTGGTCTTCCTTGTCTCTTGCCCTCCAGCTTGCCCTGGGCCAGAGTCTTCATGACATGACAGCTCTGATGTCTCCTAGCATGTCCAAAATATTTTCTTTTCCTCTCCTAACCTGGCCTAAAAGTTCAGGTTGTTTGTTCAGTTCTTTCAAAATACTTTGGTTTGTCCAGCTTATTCTGAGGAGTCTTCTGTAGAACTGCATATATGCACGTTTGATTCTGTTTTCATCTGTAGCTTTCAGAGTCCATCCTTCACTTCCATATAAAACAACAGGCCAAATAAGTGCTCGCAGTATTTTCAGTTTGATCTCTGTTCTTACGCTTCTGGACTTGTCTGCAGCCTTTGACACTATTGATCACTCAAATCTTATCTCTCGCCTTCAAAATACGTTTAGTATTGATGATGACAGCACTCACCTGGTTTAGTTCATAACTCACAAACCAATTCCAGATAGTAAATGGAAACAAATTTCAATCAAATCCTGCTAAACTCTATGCGGAATCTATGTGAGCCCTGTTATCTTCACTTTCTACACTGCTCCACTTTCAAACAGAATAAACCGCTATCAAATTGATCATCATTTCTATGCTGATAATACTCATTTTCAGTGTAGTGGTACTTTTGAAAGACTGCCTTTCCTCTTGACAAATATGTCTTACTGCCTTCAAGATATTCAAAACTGGATGATATTTTATTTATTTATTTATTCTTTTATATCGAGGATAATGGAATAAGCACTTATGTGCTTTTTTACATCCAGTCCCCGTGTGTATCTGGTTTTGTAAATTCTGTCATCTGTGCCCACCCGCACACAATGGCCTGCTCTTACGAAAAGCAAAACAGGATTTAACGTGTGCGCAAGATGTTCTGCGTGCGTTCGCACACGGGACCTCGGTTTAAAGTCTCATCCGAAGGATAAAGAACACGTTACAGCTAAATGCGGATAAAACTGAAGCAAGCTGATTGGGACCAATCATAAACCTCCTTCTCAACAACTTCAATAGAATTTGACAATACGTCAGTCCCTCTGTCCAGCTCTGTGAACTATCTAGGCGTTG
>CM054137.1:54003646-54006146 GCA_028751875.1 Rapana venosa
GTCTGATATCACTATTTAGTGGAAGGACGTTAAACTGAAGAAGTACTACACAGGGAGAGAGCAGAGAGAGAGAGAGAGAGAGAGAGAGAGAGAGAGAGAGAGAGAGAGAGAGAGAGAGGAGAGAGAGAGAGAGAGAGAGAGAGAGAGAGAGAGAGCAACAACAAAAACAAACCAACAACAATCAGGATAACCCACTTCGGAAATTAATGTGTTCATACCCTGTATGGTTGCCAACAAGCACTGGTGCGTGACGATCATGAATAAAATACGATATCACTACACCCCCCCCCCCTCCCCCTCTCTCTCTCTCTTTCTCTCTCAAGCGCGCAAGTGCACATGCACATGCATGTTGCATCTACTTAGAGCGCGCACGCATGTTCTTCTACATAATATATAGGGAGGAGGAAAGCTAGAGCAAGAGACAGACAGACAGATTGACAGACATACAGACTGACAGACAGAGACAGAGAGACAGACAAGCAAACAGAGCAACTATGAAATCCACAGTACACACACACACACACACACACACACACACACACACGTTACACACATATTACACACACACGTTACACACATATTACACACACACACACACGTTACACACATATTATACACACACACGTTACACACATATTACACACACACACGTTACACACATATTACACACACACACACGTTACACACATATTATACACACACACGTTACACACATATTACACACACACACACACACACACACATTACACACACACACACACAAAACACACACACACACACACACGCTACACACATATTACCACACACGTTACACACATATTACACACACACACGTTACACACATATTACACACACACACACACACACACACACACACACACCAGTAGGCTAGTCCTGTACCTGTGGACAAGCAGGCTTCTCACGGTTGGCCATAAACACCACCCCCTCCCCAGCCCCAGGGTGGGGCAGAGGCTTCTCAAACCTCCTCTCTCTCACCGGGGGCACAGCGTAGGGTATACCCAGGTAGCCCACCATCTGCCTTCCTCCTTCCCCCTCCACACTGACTCCTTGCAGGGCCCCCCACGGGGCATGGATAACAGGCACTGAAATGACCCTCTGTAAGGTTAGGGAGAGGAGGAGGATGCACACTGCCCTCCACTGCTCCATTCTGAACTTCTATACCAGCTGTTGCTGCTCCAAACACAACACTTCTATACCAGCCCACTGCCACTGCTCCAAACTCAACACTTCTATACCAGCCTACTGCGGCTGCTCCAAACACAACACTTCACCACTTTCCTCAAAAGATCTTTCCCCTGCTGAAGGGAATGACACCAAAGACAGACACGCTTTACCCTACCGCCTTGTAGTTAGTTCAGACATGTGCTCCTCCTATATGTTACATAATATGCAAGGGAGGCGCATCCGTGCATAGCCCACGGTGCATAGCTGTATGTAACATGGAAAATCCCAGTAAGTGGTTGGGTCCCCCTGCTTTTTAACCTTCCAGATCGGGAGGAAAGCTGTCACAGATATTTAAGACCCTCCCTGTGTTATAGGGCGAGCTCTGTAACGTAGTGCGTGTATACTATAGGTGGAAAAAAAAAAACGTGCACTATTCACGTAATACATAACACAAACGGTGAAAGGACGCTGTTTTGGGGACAAGGAGCTTTGGGTAGTGAAGGGGCGCACCTGTTCTAGACCCATATATCTGCCGTCATGACATCGAGAGTTCAGGTTTACCACGTTAAGAAAGACTTTCAATATCCTTGCACAACAAATTATGTTGCCTTCTGTAGTCACGCCAAGTTTAAGTCAAGTCAAAATACCTTATGATCATCCCTTGAAGAGCATTTACAACACCGACATGCAAATATTGGTAGAAATCATTAATTTATCTAGAAACACCCCCCACCCCCCCAACTAATTTGCATGAGCATGTGCACACGCACACACTCCCACACACACACGCACGCAAGCAAGCACGCACGTACACACACACACACACACACACACACACACACACACACAAACAGAGCTATCCTTTCCACCTTGAACACCAGTGATCCCAGAAGTGATGGTAAAAGCTTGGCAACAAGATCTATGATAGCACAGCACAGTCACTGACCCATCAAATTCTGTCAGACAAGAAAGAGTATCTCAAAAACTGAGTAATTCAGGTGGATTACAAGCCGTACATAACCCAATAAACAAGAAAATATTTATTACAACACACACACACACACACACACCATGCGCATACATACCTGGTCATGCACAAATGGTTATAACGTGTTATGCGATAAGATAGATATCTTCATGGGTGCTTCAAGAGTTAATTAACTTATAACCACTACCGGACATGAATGATTTCATGAAACTTCTTCAATGAACGCTCAAAAAGTGAGCGAAAATGCGCTGCACTGCCGATGAGCGCTGACAAGTCAGGCCTAGCGCATCCGACTTGTGTGTGGGAAAGAATCACTGATACTAGTCT
>CM054137.1:54011146-54016146 GCA_028751875.1 Rapana venosa
AGACTTAAAAGATAAAATTTCTCTCCCAAGCTGGAGTCGGATGCGCTGGGCCTGACTTGTCAGGTGCTTAACGGCGGAGTGCAACGCATTTCCGCTTACGTGACAGACAACAATAGTTGCTGTCTGAGCGTTCGAAGAAGAAGCTTGACAGTAACTGGTGATGGTCATCGTAACAATAATGAGTTTTCCAGTCTCCTCATTCAGCCCATAGCAAAATCACTCTGGGAAGGAAATGGCCGAGTCATGAAAATAACATTCCTCTGTATGTGTGTGTGTTTGTGCGTGCGTGCGTGTGCGTGTGTATGCGCTCTCTCTCTCTCTCTCTCTCTCTCTCTCTCTCTCTCTCTCTCTCTCTCTCTCTCTCTCTCTCTCTCTCTCTCTCTCTCTCGCGCGCGCGCGCGCGCGTGTGTGTGCGTGTATGTGTGTTCCCTCATAGAATTTTGACAGTATCCAGTTGTACCGTGAGGGTGTAACCAAGTCCTTTGCGAAATGGACAAGCGACTTCGTGAGCACGTACTACCCGTACCTGGGACAGCGCACTTACAGGGTACCGGCCATCCACTTTAACCAGCAGCGTCTGGTCAGCCGGGAAGAGTTGTCTACCCTTCTTCTGCATCCACCAGTGAGTTGGCATGTCATTTCTTCATGGCGTACCTAAGGTGTAGTTTAGTTTTCCCACCCCCAATACGCACACACTTTTCTTCCAAGATTTTTCTCTTCGGAGGGAGGGTTGGTAGAGGTAGTGGTGCCATGATACACACAGGGTGGTTCCATGTACTCGTCATGGTTGTTTCTCCAACGGATGTGCGTATCGCTGTGTATGATTGCTTGCTTTTCGGTCTCTCTGCGGGCCCTTAGGGAACAGAATTATAATGTAGTATTGTCTCCGAGATACCTTCTTAAGAACCAAATCTGGCATGACTGGAGGTAAGAATATTTCTTTTCCAGTTGTATTACCGGTCCTTGTGCAAGGAGAACCATAGAGGGGGGGGGGGGGGGGGATAAGGGGAAAAAATGACCGTCCAAATGTATTTCTTTTTTTTTCTCTTTGTCTTTTTTCTTTGTCTCTAGAGAATGTTGATTCCTAGAAAATGTTACACCTCTCTCTCTCTCTCTCTCTCTCTCTCTCTCTCTCTCTCTCTCTCTCTCTCTCTCTCTTTCTCTTTCTTTCTCTCTCTCCCTCCCTCCCTCCCTCCCCCCCCCCCCTCTCTCTCTCTCTCTCATGTGTGAGTTGTTTGTGCCTGCATGTGTGCGTGCGTGCGTCCGTACGTGCGTGCGTGTGTGTGTATGTGTGTGTGTGTGTGCTGTGTTTGTAAACAGATGACTGTGGAAAGAGAGTTGTTACATCATTTACTTTCATTGCAATAACTGATATAAAGATAAGTCGTTTCCATTTTCGTCTCAGACTTTTTTGGTAAAAAAGTTGGGCTGATTGCTTCGTTTGGTCGTTGGAATGCGTGGGTGTGCGCGTGTGGATGGTGGTAGTGTGAATGTATCTTTATGTGTGAGGGAAATTTTGATGTGTATAGACATGAAATTAGTCAATTTGTATTGATTGGCTGGTTTAGTATATAATTGAATGTTAATGTGAGTAGATGATTGCAAGTATAAGTAAGTGATAAAGTTTATTGTCAGCTTCATTGTGTATATGCTATGCATTTCTTCATGTTTGTTTGCCTTTTGTTTTTTGTCTTTGGTTGTTTTTTTCTTGAGAACCTGGTGTAAAGAAGCCCTTGGTTTATCCAATTATCCTCATTAAAACATTCGAGTTCGAGAGTTCGAGTTCGAGTTCTCTCTCGTGAGTCAATGAGTGAGTGGCTTCCCCTTACTTGATATCCAGAAAACGAACTTCCTCAGCAGTCAGCCTAAGATTCCGCAATTGTATTATCTTTTCGTGTCTGCCATACTACTCGAAGGACTGCAAAGTACCTTAGAATGCATGCCGAAAATAGCGCTGCAAGAAATGACATATCTTTGTCCAAAATAAATGGAAGAGGCAAGCAAACGCCGGGGTGGGGGTGGGGGAGGGCTGTCAGTATAAATAGCATCCCTACATTCAGGAAAGTCTGTGCTAGAAATTTCCTCTTTCTATCCCTCCCTTTATTGCTGCCTTGTTCCTTTTCTTCCTGTCACCTCCTCCTTGTCTTTTTTCTGCCTTCTTGCTCCATTCTCCTGCCTTTTTTTCAGAAATGCTTAAAAGATAACACTTCTCTCCCATGCCTAAGTCGGATGCGCTGGGCCTGACTTGTCAGGCGCTTAACGGGAGCGTGACGCATTTTCGCTCATATAACAGACAACAATAGTTGCTGTCAGAGCGGTGGACGAAGAAGAAGCACAGCAAACGGTCGTCGTTCTAAGACTGACAGACAAGATTTCCAGTCAGCCCCCTGTTAATGGCCACCGCAGTACTTCACACATGCAAAAGTGTCCATCTCAGGGAAAAAGAGACAAGTAGCAGAATACAGAGCAAACAAGGAGAAGAAAAGCAAGTGAAGTTTCAACATCTGTTTCCAATTTATTTCTGCCTACTCCATCACCCAGACTCTTTTATGCTGCCAAGCAAAATAAAAATTGAAACTGCTGCCACCGTTTTTGACACTTTTTTCTTCTCATGGCAGTCTCAGCCCTTCTTTTGCAGCCTCTGTATCTTCAATTGAATTGCAGTGAGAAAAATCACAATATTGTTTTAAAGCAATGCAATTCACACACACACACACACACACACACACACACACACACACACACACACACACACACACAACACACACAGAGTAAAACTAGCTTTTGGTGAAACTGCTATCAGTAACGACGCGTGTAGTGTAGATGTGTGTGATGTGGGATGTGAAAATGAGCAAGTGTGGCTGATTTCGTCCTTTCTGAAAGAGAGACATATCACATAGATGATGTGTGTGACAGTTCTGATGACTAAGTAAGGTAAAGGTGTCCCATAATCTATGTGGTCGTAGGGGAGCGAGGCGTCAAAGACCTCACTTCTCAAGGGGCCAGCATATTGAGGGCGGCGCCCATCTCCTCTCCCTCGCTGCCTGACCCTAAAGAAAGCAGGTACCCATTTACAGCTGGGTGAACTGAGGGGACTGTCCTGAAGCCAAGGCATGCAAACGGTCACCCATTCAAGTGGTAACCACGCTCGATGCTGCTTAACCTTGGCTGGGGAAAAGCGAGTGCTCCGACCATTGAGCTATCCTGTCCCCTGATGGCTAGTTTTGCAAAAATTAAATGCAAAATCAAAGGACATTAGGCAGTTACTGCCACATTTAGAGAAAACAAGATAGAAAATGCACAATATGCACAGTATGATAGATGTGTGTAGAACAAAAGCAAACGGTACAGTTGTGGAAGGAAGGAATTATGGAGATGTATCCTGGCTGTGCTCCACTTGCCCATGTTGCACAACCGTGTGGAAATGACTGTACAGACAATGCTGTGCATGTACACAGATGTTGTCTGATAAAATACATCGCAAGGTGATAATTCCATGCCATGACTCGTAGTCGACATTATCGATGATTAAGCGAAGTTTGAAACGTTTTTTTGTGCATTGCATCCCAATCCCCGCCGTCCCTGCTGTGAATCGGTTGTTAACACCTAACGCAATAAAACATTTTGTATTCTCTCTCAACTAAAATTTTTGTGTGTGTGGGTGTGTGTGTGTGTGTGCACATGCATGTGCATGCGCATGATACAGGAAGAAAGCAATGCCCGCGGGGAGGTGGCTCACACGGTGGTGCTGGAGAACGTGGAAAACCTGAGTCACAGCCTGCAGACAGAGGAAGCCCCCCTCTTCATCATCAGCACCTTAACCTATGACAACTACCTCCACAGAGTCCAGCTCCCACCACCCACCACAGACAAAGAAAATCGACCTCGGCGAAAACCACGCCGCAAGATCACGAAGCAGCCCGAAGCGCCTAAAAACACAGACCCTCCAGATGACGCCCCGGATCTTCCCCCTGATCTGAACAGAAAGGAGGATGGCAGTCCCTGCAAAGAAGAACTGACTCTTAGAGGTGATGGTGACCATCGTTCGACAGTAGAAGAGGAATGTGTTTCTTCAACAACAGAGTCTCCGGCAGATAAGAACAAATCCCATAACCAACACGTAAAGAGCTTGCATGATACCAGTCAAAACCCAGTGGTTCCAACAACGCCCCAACAGGAGTGTAGCACGCCTGATGACGGGAATGAAGACAAAAACAGACCACAGACTTTCACAGCTGAACACGTGCTTCACACAAACTCTAACCTTCCCAGTCAGCATTCAGATGGCGGCAGTCAGAGCACCCCTGAACCCGAGACCCGGTCAGACAAGAGCAAAAGTGCGGATTCCTCCTTCGTGGAGAACCTAACATTCACCAAAGTATCCTCTCCATCACAGCACTGTTCACAAGAACCTAGCGAAACCAAGGCTGAAAAACATGCACCGACCTCAGCAGTGACTCCGCCCAAGGAGAACAGGAAAAAGAAAGGGAAGAGCCAAAAGCAGACCCCAAAAGACAAGCCGGCCCCTCAGGCACTGGAAAGACTGGGTGCTGGTAACAGGAACTGCCCCCGTCACCCTCCAGACCCCATCAGCAGGCAGCGAAACCTGAGCTACCTCCACGACCCAAAGACATGGGGAGACGAGGGGACATCGATGTAGTGCTGGTACATGCTTTGTGTGGGGTGATCTTGATGGAGGTGAGTGGCGTGATATATATATATATTTTTTAAAGATCTGGGAAGAGGTGTAGGAGGACTGCGGGTAAGCAGCTGCAATCATTTGTGACATCAACGAGACCGACAAACAGTCAAACACAACATAACAGACTGTGTGGTGGATCAGTGGCCTAGAGGTAACGAACCTATCTCGCAAGCAAAACATGTGGGTTTGATCCCCGTTCGAACCCTCCCCTCCCCTCCATCTACTAGACCCTGCGCGGTGGTCTGGATGCTAGTCTTTCGGGTGAGATGATGAACCGAGGTTCCGAGTGCAACACGTA
>CM054137.1:54021146-54086146 GCA_028751875.1 Rapana venosa
TCTCTCTTGAGAGAATCGTAATTTTTTTCCCCACATAATAAGACCACTTTGGACAGTGAAGGAGTGTTGTGTGATAATAATTATCACCACACACGAAGACCACCACGGTTTGTTGACTGATAATGTATGTATGTTTGTCCGTCGTGTCCGACGATGACCTCCAAAACAGCAGAGGAGGCAGCTGCTGTTTTGGAGACTGGGCAGAAATTTGATTATAGTGGAGATGTCTTGCCCACAGTACATCTCCACTCTCTCGGCCAAGTGGGCATAAGGACAGTCAGCGTTGGAGATGTTCTCCAAAGGCCAACCAGCCCCCAGGGCTGCAGCACATAAGGACTGTGCGAATCAAGCCTCCTAGTCAGAGAGTCATAGTCGATCACTAAAGACTAAGCTGTAAAGTGGAATTCCATGAGTGGGAAAGCCACTGGTCATACAGCCTCTCACTTTGCTGTTGCCCCCAGCGTCAATGGTTTAATCAAGAACTGTGATAAAGCCCAGGCGCTGACGGCACAGATAATATTACCATACACAAGATCAGCGGCAGAATTTTTATCTAACGCATCTGATACATTTGTAGACTTTGTTTTAGGAACTGTATTGATCCCTTTTCCGTGTGACTGTTGTGATGTTTACGCACACACGCACGTACACACACATGCACACACACACACTCCCCCCCACCCACCCTCACCCTCCGTGTGATCGATCCGTTTCATTCAAACTGTTGAACTGTTTTCGTTGTGTCCCCCCCCCCCCTCCTCAGGGTGTGTGGTCTGCTGTCCATCGTGTCCGTGTGGACGAAGAGCAAGCCGCGGGTAGAGGTGCGCACTGCAGGTCAGGCCGTCAACGAGGCCGCTGAGCGCATCTCCGACATTGTGCTGCTGCCCCAACAGGCCAACCTGCTTGCCCAGCCTCTCCTCACCCGCCTCTGCCTCACTGGTCCCATGGGCTCCGGCAAGACCCTCCTCCTGCAGCTCAAAGGCCGGCAGTGGCTGCAGGAGGGCCGGAGGGTGGTCGTGCTCAACGTCAGGACCTCCGGACGAGGCCGCCCAGCAGGTCACGTGATGGAAGAAGCCCTAGGCAGAAGCAGCGAGGAAGAAGCGGGTGGTAGCGTGGAGAGGTATGACCTGGCGACGAAGGGACTGGACATGACCGCCTTCTGCGATGAGCTGCAGCAGAAAGGTCCTACTGATCGACTGTGTTTCGTCATGGACGAACTGACACACTACACGATTCCTTTGCTGGAGCAGTTGCTGGAAGCCTACCCGCAGTGCTACATATGGTGTGTGGCCATGTTCGTCAGGCAGCTGCCTTCAGGGTTCCACCACTGTAGGCTGGGGGTTGTTCTGCGCTCACCGCCCTCCGTGCAGCTCTTGCTGAGGGAGCTGGATTTGAACCCTGTCCACACAGATGTGTACAGCATTCGTAGTGCCACCCGAGGTTTGCCGTGTGAAGGTCCTCCAGTCATCTTTCTCCACCACCAACAGCATGACCCGGCCATCCGGCATCATGACTGTGTTCGGTGTGCTGATGAGGTGGTGGAGGTGCTTCAGGACACCCTGGGTATGACTTTGGCTGGAACTGGTCCACAGGACTCAGCAAACACTCCTGCACTACACAGATCGAAACGTGGCGCACCTTTGCCCAAAGCTGTCGAAGCAAAGTCTTTGTCTTTCAGGGATATTTTGCTTCTTGTCTGCGTACCCTTAGGATATTACGAAATGCAGGACAAAGGATTGTGGAGCGGTAGAGAAGAAGACCTGTTCATGTTTTGTAAATATCTGATGTCTTGTTCTTTCTTCAGTAGACTGAAGGATCGTGGGGTTCCTATGAAGTTTGTTGCTGACAATACTTCCCGTGAAATTGCTTTTCCCTCCGAAGACGAAATCATCGTGACCGATGTGATGGGTGTGCAAAGTCTGGAGCGAAAGGTGGTGATCTATTTACCTGGAGGACCCATGCTTCAGAATCCTCGTGACGTCAAAGCTCAGGTCAAGGAGTACAGCCATCCTCTGCAGTCACCTCCTTCGCCTGCTCATTCCAAGGTGGATCATACTGCCAACAAAACCGACGTCGGCGTCCCTGAAGGTGGCTCGGCAATAGAGGACAGGCATCCATCAGCCAGCACAGACATAAAGCAAGAGCTGCTAGAAGCAAAACGACTGTTCGGAAACATGATCGTGGAGGACCCAGTGGCTAAAGACTCTTCAGGCCAAAGCCGTCGTTTACCTGTACCTGACCACAAAGTGGACCGGTCAGACATCCAGCTTCGCATGGGCATGGACTTGCGGGGGGATTCCCCTATGTTGCTGTCGGCGCTGGAGGATGCAAAAGCAGGTCGGGAGTCGCGCAGTGCGGAGGAGGAGGTCCAGGATTTCTTCCAGGCAGACGTTGTCTTCACAGCACAAGACGTGGCTGCAGAAGCGGGACATGTAGAAGTGCAGCATCAGCGTATCCGCCAGGCGCTGTCCTGCCTCTCCATGGATGACCAGGACTGGCTCTTCATGGCCGCCGCTAGGTGTCTCTCTCAACTCATTGTCATAGTGCCATCACAGCAGAAGACTCTGGTATAGATTACCAGATGAGACACTGTTCTCTTGTGCCATTTCGTTGATTGGGCGACACGTTAATTTTTTTGTGCCTCGTGCCATTTCCATAGAAATAAAAATCGCTGTGTGCGATTTCTCTGATTAGGCGACGCACTTTCGTCCTGTGCTACTTCTCTGGTTTATTGAAAATAATCAGAGGCTGATTTGGTCTTCCCGGTGCATTACAGGTTGTTTAACATCTTCTTTTGAAAGATGAGGGAGTAAGTTTTATTAAAGCTAGGATATCTTACACCCTAGTCACAGCAAATCCTGCTTAGGTCAGAGAGATCTGCTACAACCTCTCATTTGTTTTGGACTACTACATAACTGAAGTGCCATGTAGGTTGTTTTATATCTTGTTTCCTTAAAGGATGAGCAAGAATATCAAAACTGAAATGAGGAGACTGTTGGTGTGCCATAGATAGAACAAACAGTACTGTTTTGCTAAAGGTTGCTTGTTTGTGTAACCAGTGTCTCATTCTTACAAAGCCCAGACATAGATTTAAAACATAGATTTAAAACAGTTGGTGGGGATGTTCTTCTTGTTGTCTTCAATTTAACGTCTGTTCACTCTCAGTGATATTAGATGAGGGATGCAGAAAATGTGGTGGAGTTAGCATATGTGTTCATTTTTTCATGCATAAATAAAAACAACAACTTAAATATGAGTAAAATTTAAATTCCAAAAAGTGTTAGCATAAAACAACAATAAAGTAACTATAACAAATGTTTTAGTGGACGGTGCAATGAACATTCAACAAAGGCAAAGGCTAAGCTTGAATTTTTAAAAAACAACACATTTGCCAGAGACTGCTAAGAAAATGTAGGTAAAAAAAAGGTTTTACAACGGGGCACTCAAGTATGATGTGAGTATTGGAAATGCATATGCACCTGACAGTGGGAACACAAACGCTTAATACTGAATTCTTATTTGGCTGGTGAATGAAGGGGAGGGAGTTTTAACTCTCCCAAGTCAATATTTATGTTGACCTGCAGATGCTTTACACAGGCTGGCAGAAGATAGATATTACACTTTAAAGACCCCGCAACTTATGTCAGCATTACTTTGGTGGAAAGTATAGATGAACTGAATACTCACAATACCCTCGTAAGTGTGTGTGTGTGTGTGTGTGTGTGTGTGTGTGTGTGTGTGTGTGTGTGTGTGTGTGTGTGTGTGTGTGTGTGTGTGTGTGTGTGAACAAGTTGAATTTAAGCGGTTTGATTTGTTTTGTCAAAATTTTGCACAATATGAATCCCATGCATTATGATTATTTTTTTATAGACGTTATTATTAATATATACTGGGCGATGCTTCACTGAGATTATGGGCAGATATGTCGCAGCATAATGGGTCATTCTGATAGCAAAGATACTACGTCCTTGGAAAAACTTGGAAGAGGGGTGGAGGAGAGTCCAAAGCTGGAATTCCACACCCACCACTTCATCTAGCTCTTTTCCCACCGTTTGAGGTCAAAGCACAAAGCAGGGCTGGTCAATTCATCATTTTACTGAAATGTGTCAAACTTATTGCCAGATCGTAAATCGGTTACGCAATGCTTTTGCCTCTTTATGTGTGTGTTTTTATTTATTTATTTATTCTTTTATATCGAGGATAATGGAATAAGCACTCATGTACTTTTTTACATCCAGTCCCCGTGTGTATGCGGTTTTGTAAATTTTGTCATCTGTTTCCACCGGCACACAATTGTGGGGTGTGTGTGTGTGTGTGTGTGTGTGTGTGTGGTGTGTGTGTGTGTGTGTGTGTGTGTGTGTGTGTGTGTTCGATTTTACGTCTGTTCTATTAAAGTGATCACTTTAATAGAACAGACGTAAAAACGAAAACACACACACACACATACATAAAGAGGTAAAATATTGCGGTGTGTGTGTGTGTGTGTGTGTGTGTTGTGTGTGTGTGTGTGTGTGTGGTGTGTGTGTTCGATTTCATTTTAAGTCTCTTCACAAACTGTGATATTTGACTGACAGGGAAGGGGGGGGGGGGGGTTCTGGATCATGGATAAGTTTGGGGGTGGAAGCACACATTTTTTAAATACCGGTGGACAAGTTAATGAAAATCAATGCAACTCTTGTATGTATATATTTATGTGTGCGTGCGTACATACGTGCGTGTGTGTGTGTGTGTGCGCGCGCGCGTGCCTGCGGGCATGCAAGGGTGCGTGCGTGGGCAGGAGTGTATTCGGTGTGCTTAATGAGGAAGTCAGCTTGTGATTGCCTTTTTACACTGGTCACATCCTTTCTTCATGACTGATAATTATGAAGTGGAGATCACAGGTGTACATACCAACGGAAGAGGGTAGGCTACCATACAGAGGCATCATTCTTTTGAGCATATTATGATCAGATGGAAGTGTTTTGTGATTTTGTGAACTACTCAAGCTGTTTATGGTCTACCCCACCACGAACATATCAGCTGTGTGGCGAACATTCTACTTCTTATTTGTTCCTCGGCAAGAGCTCTCAGGTTCACCAATGGTGAGATTTTGCGTATGCAAACGTTTTTACTCACCATGAAGATAGCCGCATTCCATGAAGATAGCCGCATTCCATGAAGATAGCCGCATTGCGACAATGGGGATGGTGTCTAAACACACCTGTGTGCATGCGGTTTTGGATTTTTTTTAAATGTGTAATTCGTTCCTACAAGCACGAAATGACCTACCCTTTCAAAAGGCGGAAGGGGTTTTTAACGTATGCGCAAGATGTTTTTTCGAGTCTCGGCTGTTGATCTGACGATAATGTTGTTCCTCCATATTTTTAATATGAAGAGAGAAGAGAACATATTATTCATACCCGACTCCCGTTTTGGAGTCAGGGGCATACAAAATCGATTTATTTATTTATTTATTTATTTATTTAATCGCCACCTTGTTGGCGACCCACGCCGTGCATGTGGTAGCGAGGTGGGAAGCGGCAGAACCCTATTTGTCATCCTGCCCTTTATTCCATGCAGCCACTGCTGATACTGTTGTACAGTTGCCTCAACATTGCACACCAGCCCAGTTCCTTTTGAATGGAAGCAATCAGTTCCAGACAGAAAGTAATGTACTCATATTTGAAAAAGTTCAGAAATGTGTACGAAAATCAAACCGGTTTTAACAGCTGTTGATATTCACGTTGCTGTTTGTTGCATCATCTTGTGTTTTATGGTGACTTGAATGTGGATTGTATTGAATATTGGACATTGATGGTCAGTGTGATTTGACTATTGTACTCGTGAACTACTGCCTTGTGTCTACTTAATCTACTTCGTACTTTGAAATAGAGATGTAATTTAGATGGTGTTTTCTCCCTTGTTCTCTCTGTTGTCATTTTGTTCTTTTATAGTTTATCTTTTTTAATCATTTATTCCCTCTTGCGCTCTCATTATTTCCAACTGCCTACTTTTCTTTTTCATGTATTTCTATTATTATTTCTATTTAAATGTTGTCCTTGCCGTGCCATTACAAAATATCTGTGCAGTGACTTTTGAAGGAATGACTTAAACTAATACATGTTATCAAAGGTGTTTTAAAAATCTACATTTACAGTTTGAAAAAAAATATGCCTACCATGTTCCATTTACTAAACTGAACTTGTCATTGTTGTTGAGCACAGTATACGCATTTAGCTTGTTGTTGTTCTATTATAAGTGTGAATATGTATGGTTTTCTTTGTCTAAAATCTTGTTTAAAACCAACGGTGGTTCTGACAGGAAACACTCATACAGAGACAACTTGAATTTACAACTTTGATGAGTAAGAGCTTTAACTGGGATGAAAGCAAACCAAAGATATCCATTGTGTCTTTTCTGTTCGTGTGTGTTGAAGGGGATTGTTAGGGTTGTAAATTACCAGATGCGTGTTAAAATTAAACATAGACCACTTCATTGAATGCAAGATAGTACTATATTGTACACTGGAGAAATAAATCAAAGGAGGACCACATCCTGCTAAGAGCATTATTTTTTTAGAAATGAAAGGGGATGTTGTTAAACATTGTCACAACATGTTATCGTCTCTTGTGAAGTGATTAAAGAAAAGAGTGCAAAATGTACAAACATATGCTGTGTGTCAAATCAAATCAAAACCAATCAAATCTTTTTATTTCCAGGATAATGAATGTATATATTTTTTTAATTCTTTTTATTTCCAGGATAATGGAATAAGCACTTAGGTGCTTTTTTACATCCTGTCCCCGTGTGTATGCGGTTTTGTACATTTTGTCATCTGTTCCCACCGGCACACAATGGCCTAGGAACAGGATTTAAAGTGTGCGCAAGATGTTCTGCGTGCGTTTGCACACAGGGCCTCGGTTTTTAGTCTCATCCGAAGGACTTTTGGGGGGGAGTGGAGTCAGCACTGATGTTAACCCCCACGAGAAAATATCCCCTCGAACGGGAATCGAACCCGGGTCGTCAGATTGCGAGCGCAATGTTCTAACCACTAGGCTATCCCCGTCCCCCCTCATGTGCTTTTTTACAAGTTCAAAAACTGTGAGAGAGTGAGTGAGTAGGTTGTGTGTGTGTGTGTGTGTGTGTGTGTGTCTGTCTGTCTGTCTGTCTGTCTGTCTGTCTGTCTGTCTGTCTGTCTGTCTGTCTGTGTCTGCGTGTACTATGGGAGAGACATGTTTAGAAACAAGCAAACACTATTTACAGCCGATTTTAGAACAAAACTGAATTCTGCCAAAAGCATGCATATTCTCGCCAATCCTGTACTTGAAACAAGAGTGGGAGCTTCTATGAAAGTTTGCGACCCTGGTTGGTCAGTTAATGTGCAGTCCTGCCAGTGCTTTACTCCTTTTTGTATATAGATATTAAAAGGTAAAGGTGTTCCCATAACCCATGCAGCCGTTGGGGAATGAAGTGTCAGGACCTCAGGTCTCTAGGGGCCAGCATCTTTGATGGTGAACTGGGGGACTGTACTGAAGCCAAGGCGCACAACCGGTCACCTATTCACTTGGTATTACGCTCAACGCTGCTTAACCTTTAGTTAGGAAGTGTGAGTGTTCTGACCGCTGTGCTATCCCGTCCCTGACAAATTAATGCGAAAAATCAACTAATGCGCATTGAATGAAAGATCCCGTTCAAGGGGATTTTTCCCCCTGGAGTTAACATCAGTGCTGACCCCCAGTCCCCCCAGAAGTCTTTCGGGTGAGACTATAAACCGAGGTTTCATGTGCGAACGCACGCAGAACATCTTGCGAACACGATAAAACCTGTTCCGCTTTTCGGAAGAATAGTAAACCATTGTGTGCCAGTGGGATAGATGACAACATTTACCAAGCTACATACACACGGGGACTGGATGTAAAAAAGCGCATGACTGCTTATTCCATAAACTATTGGTTGTGGAAACGTGACAATACTCGGGGTGCATCTGAAGCTTTACTACATGGGGATTCTGTAACAGCTGGCCAAGAATCTGCTGAGATAGAAAGAAAAAAACAACCTTATACCAATCCCCAAAACACCCCCCAAAAAACGCACAATAAAACAACCTACACAAAAACTCCAACAAAAAAATAAACAACCAGCCGCCATGGCGCAGTGGTTAGCGCCTTGGGTTACGGACTGGAAGGTCGCGGGTTCGATTCCCATAAGAGTCATAGGGATTTTTCGGACTCCGGCCGGCTCCTACCCAGAGTGAGTGTGCTGTGGGCTCAGTGGGATGACTGGGACCACACAGTCGAGGTTCATCCACTTAACGATGCGAGTTTGACAGTGTTGCTCAAATTACCTGACCAACACTGCAGGTGTCTGTATCTCTCGGGCCCGGTTGACGCCGGGATATAATTATTATGATAGTAAGAGTAGAGTACAACCCTGTCAAGTAGTCTCAAAGCATATGCACTTCCACATAAGCATAATTATGTCATCCTCATTGTCATTGATCATCATGCAATTTTTAAAAAAGCCTCAAATTCGATGGTCCTATTTGCTCTGGCCTCATGGTGACCTCAGATTCGGTTTGCCCATACACCTCTGTGCCTGTGGCGAGTTTGTGTCAGGGCCTTTGGGGTTGGAGGTTCGCGGGGGACAGTCGTTGGAGGGACGTTGTGGTGGTTGCTACCTCGGGTGGGCAACTCACTCAGTCTGGCTCCGCGACTGAGCTAATACTGTCGTTAGTAAGGGGCTTAGTAGGTGGTGTCCTGCGTATGTTAGCTCAGAACAGGCACCACTGAACACCACCAAAGTGACCCAGCAGCAGTGCAGGGCCCCTCTGGCTGGTGGCCCCACGGTGACCTGATAGTGATGGGATCCATGTGGACCTCTGACTCTGAGGATGAGACATGACAAATCTGGGTGTGGCTGTGGCGGGGAAATTGGAATGAGCGGCGTGGGAACAGCAGGACAGGGGACGTATCAGATGAGGCAGCAAAAAATAAATAAATAAATAAACAAAACAAAAGAAAAAATAGCAACAACATCAACACCCCCCCCCCCTCACACACACATCACCCCCCCCCCCCCCCCCCCCTTTCTCATCCAACCAACAACAACAAAATAAGAAAACCGCATGTTTTAGACAACGCACAATAGTCCAGCCGTTAATGCAAGGATATTGGGCAAAACCTGCAAATGAGAGTGACAGCATGCACTTTGGATCCTCCTCTACAATACTGGCATGGGAAACACTATATTGACCATCTGTTTGCCACTTGATATGATACTTAAAGATATATGGCCTACTTATCATAGACCATGACAAATGTAAACCTTTCCTTAAACTACCCCTGCCCTTCCCTCCCCTACTCTATCCCTCTTCCACCTAAACTACCCCAATACCTACCCTTCCTACCCCTAACCTACCTCCCTCCACCAACCTATCTCCTTCTTCCCTCTAACCTAACCCTCTCCTCCCCATATCTTTTCACCTCCTCTCTCCCCAAAACATACCCCCCTCCCTGACCTATCCCCTCCCTCACCTGACCTAATGGTTAGAACATTGCACTCACAATTTGATGACCTGGGGGATTTTTCACCTGGGATTAACATTAGTGCAGACTTTACTCTCCCCAAAAGTCATTCGGATGAGACTATAAACCGAGGTCCCATGCATGAGCGCATACGTTAAATCCTGTTCCCCTTTCTTTTCTTTTTTTTAAAGAGCAGGCCATTGTGTGCTGGTGGGTACAGATGACAAAATTTATACCACTATTGTAAGGGGGAAAAAACTACACAGACAAGCACAAAGACAATGAGAACTGATAGATTCAGTCCCCACCCCCCACCTATTTTCCTCAAGCTACCCCTATCTACACGTTAAATCTTGTTCCACTTTTCGTAAGAGTAGGCCATTGTGTGCCCTGGGAACTTAGCGGAGCATAGGGCCTCAACAGCGTCCCTCCACCTTCTCCTGTCTCTGGCAAGGGTCTTGGCGTCTTCCCATGTCAGGCTGGAGTCTCTCAGCTCACTATGCAGGCTTCTCCTCCAGGTCTGTTTGGGGCGCCCTCTCTTCCTTTTCCCCTGCGGGTTCCACTCGAGCGCTTGTCTGGTGATGTTGCAGGCTCCTTCCGTAGGGTGTGGCCGACCCAACGCCACTTTCGCCGCCTTACTTGGACTTCCATAGGCTGTTGGTTCGCCCTCATCCACAGGTCGGTACTTGGCACTCTGTCGAACCATCTGAGATGAAGGATCTGCCGGAGACATCCGTTAATGAAGGTCTGGATCTTGGAGGAGCTGTGTTGATGACCCGCCAAGTTTCTGACCCGTAGAGAAGCACAGACTTCACGTTGGAGTTGAAGATCCTGAGCTTGGTGGTTGTGGAGATCGCATGTGTTCTCCATACGGGTTTCAAGATGGCAAATGCTTGGCGTGCTTTCTTTATTCTTGCCTTGATGTCTTCGTCTGTGCCTCCTGTCTGACTGATCTTACTGCCCAGGTACACAAAATCACTGACATCCTCTACTGCTTTCCCAGAGATGGTGACAGGATCCTCTTGCTGGTTGTTGGTACGCAGTAGATCCTGAGGCCAACACGTCTAGCTGTGGTATCTAGGGCAGTGACTTTGTCTTGGATGTGCTGCAGACGTTGGGATAGCAGGGCCAGGTCATCGGCAAAATCGAGATCTTCCAGCTTTGTCATGAGGGTCCATTGGATACCTCTCCCGGAACTTGCGTAGGCCGTCCTTGTCACCCAGTCCAGCACCACAAGGAAGAGGAGTGGAGACAACAAGCAGCCCTGTCTGACGCCGGAAGAGATCCCGAAGCTGTCGGAGAGTCTTCCACCGTGGATGACATGGCAGGAGAATCCTTCGTAAAGTTGTTTTAGTAGAGAAGGATGTTCCAGATTGCTTGTCTGTCCACGCTGTCAAAAGCCTTCTCAAAATCGATGACTGCCATTCTATGGACTGTTCCACGATGATTCTGAGGGTCGCAATCTGGTCGGTATAGGAACGTTCTTTTCTGAAGCCTGCCTGTTCATCTTGAAGAGTCTTGTTGAGAGCATCTTTCATTCGGTCCAGGATGACTCTTGTGAGGACTTTGCTGGGGATGGACAACAGGGTGATACCTTGCAACTTTTCACACTGGGAGAGGTCGCCGTGCTTGAGGAGCTTCACAAGCAGGCCCTTCTTCCATTCTGCTGGCACCTCCCCAGTTGTCCAGATCAGGTTGAGCAAGTGGTGTAACTCGTCAACGATGTCACTACCCCCTTCCTTCAAGGCTTCTGCCGGAATGTTGTCAATGCCAGCAGCCTTGCCGTTCTTCAAGCTGCTGATGGCCTTTCGGATCTCTGCCTTGGTGATCTCTCCAATGTTGATGCCGAGAGGGTCCCCTGGCTCCAGCTGAGGTCATTCCTCTGGGGCTGGTCGATTCAAGACCTCCTGAAAATGCTCTTTCCATCTTGTTAGCTGATCTTCAATAGAGGTGAGAAGCTTCCCTTCCTTGTCTCTGACAGATCTGTTTGAGTTGCTGCGACGCCCGCTAAGAAGTCTGGTGGTGGCATACAGGGTCTTGAGGTCTCCTTTGCCAGCAGCCTCTACTGCTTCATCTGCGATGGCATTGATGCGAGTTCGTTTGTCTGCTCGTAGCTCATTCTTGGCTTCTTTGGCAAGTATGGAGTACTTGGCTGTTGCTCGCCGCTTCTGTTGGCTCGGTTCAGCTCTTGTTTGGCTAGCCTTCTCTCCTCGACTTTCTTCCAGGTCTCATCCTTGATCCATGGATTCCTATTCGTCTGTAGTTGTCCCAAAACCTCATCACAGGCTCCCACAATGGCGTCTTTGAAGGTGGTCCATTTGTGTTCCACTGTTTCTGTCTCTTCTGACTGGAGCACTTGGAAGCGGTTGTGAAGTGAGATCTGAAATGCCTGCTTTGTGTCTTCTTGTTTCAATCTCAAAACGTTGAACTTTTTCCTTGGATTCTGCAGAGTCTTTCTCGCAGACAAGCGCATCTTGATCTTGGTGACCACAAGATGGTGGTCTGACCCTATGTCTGCTCCGCGTCTTACTCTCAGGGAGCTCCGGTAGCGTTGTCTCACCATGACGTGGTCTATCTGGTTCTCTGTCTGGTGGTCGGGGGAGACCCAAGTGGCTTTGTGGCAACGCTGGTGTGAAAAAAACGTGCCTCCGATCACAAGGCTGTTGGCAGCACAAAAATCAGCAAGCATTTCTCCATTTTCATATGTTTCCAAGCCCATGTCGTTCCATCTCCCGCTCTCTATCAGTGTTGTCAGTCCCGACCTTGGCGTTCATGTCCCCCATGAGGATGAGCATGTCCCGTCTCGGAATCTTGTCTACCACCGACTGGAGCTGGGTGTAGAAGTTGTCCTTGTCTTCCTCCTCCGCGGTGTTGGTAGGGGCATAGCACATGACAAGGGACACCTTCTGGAAGCGCGACTCAAACCGAGCTGTGGTGATGCGGTCTGAAACAGGCTCCCATTCCAGCAGGCTCTTGGCTGCATGCTTGGACAGCAGGAGACCTACTCCAGCTTCGTGACGGTCTTCTTCACTTTTACCGGAGTAGAGCACAGTTTCTTCTGACTGTAATCTTGTCACTCCGTGACCATTCCACCGGACTTCAGACATGCCCAGGAGTGTGAGGCGATATCTGTTCATCTCCCTCACTGCCTGCGCACACCGTCTGGTTTCCCAGAGAGTCCTCACGTTCCATGTTCCAAGTAGGACCGGCCGACGTGGCAACAACCTCGGGGACTTCATCAGGGGCGTCTCCGGTTGATGAGAGGTCGTCAGCCCTGCAGCTTCCTGACGGGTTTGGCTGCAGCGCGTCATAGGTTTCCTTGAAGGATCCCCAGATCTCCCAAAGACTGAGTTGGCACGAGTATTGCTGTTTATGGTTTCTGTAACAGGAGTTCTTTTACAGGGCAGGGTTGTTAGCCCTGTGTCCAACCCCCTTTACCTAGGGGGAAAGGTGCCTCCTTAGTCGCCTTTTACGACATGCCTGGATGGCGGGCAGGGTTCCTATTCTTGCAATGCTCGCTTTGCAAGCATACACGGGGGCCGTGGGAACTGATGACAGAATTTACAAAACCACATACAGAAACCGGAACTGGATGTAAAAAAAAAATGCACATAAGTGCTTATTCCATTATCCTCGATATAAATGAATAAAACAAAAACAAAAAAATAAATAAAATAACAGAAATAAACACACACACAGAGTTGTGTAAACTTAATTTCAATAAAGATCAATTTGACTTGACTTCACACACACACACACACACACACACCCGAGGTACAATTTTGAGAAGGCATCAAAATGCCAACGCTGTCTCGAGAAGTCAAATTACAATGAAAGAAACTTTCTATGCAGCCTTCAAAATGCTACTCACTGTAACATTTGGCTTCAGCTGGATAATAATTATGTCTGAGATAAAACTAGCTCTGACCTTATAGAAATGAACTTGTTGTTGTTGGAAGACTGTAGATTTAGAATCATTTCGTTGTTCTTCTGATTGAATACATTAATTTTGACATCCCAGCGTTTTTTTCCTTCCAGTGGGATGCTCTGAAACCGAAAGTAGTTCCGCTATAGTTCCGTTTATGACGTAATTTCCTGTTATCTAACTTAGCAGACGTGGGAGTAAGCATGTGTTGGATCAAAACAGTATGGATTGTTTCCTTCTATCTGCTTGTCTTCGCTACAACGCTGACGATTTGCAAAACGGTTGGATTTGTTTGTTGGTTGGTTTTACATTTAAGAAGTTACTTTGTAGAAGTATAAATAAATCAGGAAAAAGGATAGTTGAGGAAAATGAGATAGGATAGCACACACTATACTTGCTATACTTCCCTGTCTTCAGACAGGCTAATCCAACAACTTTATGTAAAGTACACACGAGCGCGTTCGCGCGCGTATGCATGCATACATCATTACATCATTACATGCACAAAGAATTTATCAGCAGACACTAATGAAGCATGTTCAAACTGCAAGTGCAAGTACACACTGTTGAAGTCAACCTTCATGCACACACACTTAGACACATCTATGCATACATGTACACACACTCTCTCTCTCTCACACACACACACACACACACACGCGCGCGCGCGCGCGCGGGCGCACACACACACTCAGAAACGGACACACACACACATGTGCACACATTCACAACACACACACTCACGAACTCACACTCGCACACACATGAAACACATACACACAGTCAGTCTCACACTCACACACACACACACACACACACACACACACACACACACACACACACACACACACACACACACACACACACACATACATACACACACACACACACACACACACACACACACACACACACACACACACACACAACATTCAACACACACATACAGAGTTAGTTTTATTATTATTGGTTATGGTAATAATGTAGTTAGATAATATTGATCAAGTTGTTTTTTGTTCCTAGATAGATGGCTTGATGAAAAATAGCAAATGATTTGCTTATTCAATATACCATCTGGAAATAAAACTTTGACTTCACTTCACACACACACACACACACACACACACACACACACACACACACACACAAGTTTGACTTTGACTTTGACACACACACACACACAAAATACACACATGAAACATGTACACACATACACATGCATACACTCAAATGATGTATAGTGTTTATGCAGTTGCTTGCACAGAGTGACTGAGCAGTGAATGTCAGCAGACTGAGATTGCAGTGAATTGCCAAGACATCAGGCTATAAGCTTTGCCCATGATACAACCCAAGGACAAATTGATTGATAGGCTGAAAAAAACAGAAGAATGCACTTTTTGTTGTGGACTTTGGAGGTAACCACTAAACCAGATGAGATATGGTTGTGCTTTCAGAAGTCACAGAAAAAGACTTTGCGATGGATCTCCAAGTTGGACACATTGCGTTTCCTGACAAAAAAGATGTCAAACATGGATGACTTCAAACGTGATGAACTTAACCCCATCCTGATTGAACGAATTTCAGGTACTCCAGAAATCTTTAAAGTAAAAGAGGTAAGCTGACTGATATGGTGTTCATCACTGAATACATGTTGTAACAACATTTGTTGAGCTTGAATACTTGTCAATAAATTTACAATAAGGGTTGGGGGAGGGGAGCATTTATCAACACTACGGCACTAAATGTTGATATCTGTGCAGCTCTTACTTTAGTTTTACTAGTTTCAGTTTTCCCAAAGGGGTGTCGTCTCATGCAGAACACCTTAGGTTGTACACTACACTACATAGATCTATGGTCTTTCTCAGTCATGATATGGTCAAGGAAAGAGATACCAAGAAAGCTCCTGTAGCATCACCTTTCAACTTCTTGAAATCTTCTCTGTATATTTATTTTTGTTGGTCTGCTGTTGAAGTCTTGAACTCATATGTGCACAGGAATGTAGAAAAGCAGTAAGTGCTCAGTAAGTTTTAGTTTTGTCTTCAGACATGTTTAGGCTCTCTTTTGATTGACCAGTTTTAGCTTTGCCATGGGTGAAGGTGTTTGTACAGCTCTTGAAATCATGTCTGTTTTTGATTGCTCCTCACTGATGATGAGATCTAGATCTATATATATATATTTGACTTTAATACACAGTGTCTGAGTCTGAAGACTGAAGTTTATGTCTGCTGACTGTGACCTTGGTTGGTACTGGACTTTCACTGTTGTTGATTATCAACTTGGAGTTTGACAAATACTAATATCTCCATGCCACACATTGATCAATAATGGTCCAGGCATTCTACTCACAGCTGTCAGTTTCAGCCTCTTTCAGCTGCTCTCAGCTGCTATCCATCCCATCCCAGCTGGAGCTAATTATAGCAGGAACTGACCCCACTTTGACTTAGTAAAAGGAAGGGGTGCACTGATTTTAGCACTGGGCCCTGGACCCTTATTTGAGTTATGTATGACATGTCTCCTTTTCCTGCAAAAATATCAGTGTCACTCACAACAAGCAAATCCAACATAACTCTGTCAAGGGTCCAGAGCCCAGTGCTAAAATGAGTGTCCCCAGGCTTCTTTTTACAGAGGGCAGGATGAAAAAAGGTTGTATAAACTTTATCTTTTACCCTCAATAAAGATCATTTTGACTTGACTTGACTTACCAAGTCAAGTGTGGTCAGTTCCTGCTATAATTAGCACCAGCTTGCCCTAACTGGGCTGGGATGGAATGGATAGCAACTGAGAATAGGCCTAGCTGAAAGTGGGGAAACTGACAGCTGTGCACTGGCATCTTCCTCAGATGCTGCCTGCTCAGTCATGTTTTATAGGTAACACTGAAAAGATGTTGAAGAGTTTGGGTGATGTCTTTTTTCAAGAATGAATGGTTTCATTTTATCTCAAAATATAGTTAGTGAATGAATTTCATTTTATATCTCAAAATTGCAATGTGCCATTGTCAAATTGTTACGTTCTCCTACTGTATTTGTGGGTGTGGGTATGTGCATGCATGTGTGATATGTGTGCCTGTATACATGTGCATGGGTGCATTGTGCTTGTGTGTATACGCATGCATGCATTGATAACATACATTTGCTATACTCTTTATTGTTTAGTATACTTTTCATTGTCTCTTTATCAAAGACATCATGACTGATCATTTCAGCACATAAAAGCGCGTATGCAAAAACTGGACTGGACAGTAGAAGAAGACAGCTTTCAGGATGACACACCATTTGGTCGTAAAAACTTTTCCAATGTCATCGCCACACTAGACCCCAGCAAACCTCGCCGGATCATTGTGGCTTGCCACTACGACTCCAAAGACTTCAGGACCAAGCAGAGAATGGCGTTCTTAGGAGCAGTGGATTCCGCTGTGCCATGTGCCATCTTGCTGGACACTGCCAAACAGCTCAACTGTTTGCTCAAAAAAGGACCCAAGGAGAAAAGCTCTGTAAGTATACAGTGTATCAAAACTAAAACCAGAAGTGAAAAGTGCACAAACTAAAAACGTATTTAATGAAAATGGACAAACAAAAGGAAAATTGATGCCATTCTTTCTAACTTTCAACTCTTTCTCGTGTCCCTCAAGCTGTTGCCAAGTTTGTGTATTTTGTTTGTTTTTCTTCACTCAGTAATTTACACCTTTAATGCAGTCTATACTGCCATTACTGGTTGATTGCTTCGAGATATATAGATACAGCATGTGTGTTTATTGTTTAATTACTATTTATTTATTCCTTTGTTTCAAGGATGATGGAATGGGCACTTGTTTGCTGTTTTTTGCATCCAGTTCCTGTGTGTGTCTGTGGCTTTGTAGATTTTGTCATCCATTTGCACTGGCGCACAATTGCATACTCTTCCGAAAGGTGGAACGGGTTTTGGCATGTGCGCGGGATGTTCTGCGTGCGCTCCCACACGGGACCTCGTTTATAGTCTCCTGGAAGGATGTGTGTGTATAAATGTGTGTGTGCACATGCGTGTATGTGTGCATGCATGCGTGTATGCATGCGCGCGCAAGTGTGTGTGTTTGTGTGTTGTTGTTGTTGTCTTCAATTTAACATCTGCTCACTCTAAGTGATATTAGACGAGGGAAATAGAAAGTGTAATGGAAGTTAAAGAAGGGAGAGGAAGGAGTGGAAGGAGAAAAGGTTAAGAAATAGCATCAGTGTTGGTATTTTGTGAGAACAAAAACAAAACAAAACAAACAAACAAAAACACCCTAGAAAAGTAAGGATAATACTTTTAAACAGGAGCAAAATATAAACTCAACAATGTGGAAACATGAAATAACAATAATGTAACTAGAATAAATATTCAAGTGGACTATGCAATAAACATCTGGCAATGGCAAAGGCTAGCTTTGAATTTTCAAATACATTTTCCAGAGACTGTTCAGAAAATGTAGGTAAAAAAGGTTTTACAATAGGGCACTCAAATATGATATGAGTATTGGAAATATGATCCCCAAATAGACATCTGACATGTTTACAAAATTTTGTAAGGAATGCATTTAACTTCATTCTAAAAAATAGTTAATTAACCCTTCTCATGGATATAAAACGCGAATCTTTTTGAGGAGCCATAATGCAAGAAATATGGGCAGCGGTCAGACAACTTTTTAAATATCGTTCCTTGAATTGATCAGATTCTTTAAACTTACCCCATGAAGTTTGTTCTAATATTCGGTATCCCTCCTGTAGAGATAAGGGAACATCCAGTTCTATCGATTCCATATCATATCTTGCCCCCTTTTTTGCAGCTCTGTCAGCCCTCTCATTTGAAAAAATTCCAACGTGAGAGGGCACCCAACAAAAAGAAACAGGAATACCTCTTAAACTTAGGAGGTGTATGACATATTTAATTTCAAAAATAATTCCGGAGACCTTGAAGTTTGGGGATTTTATAGCATACAATACTGACTTGGAGTCAACACAAAGCAAGATATGAAAGAAGGAAAATGGAAAATCAAAAAAATAGTTAATGTAATATAGTTAATATGTTTGTGTGTGTGTATAGTTAATATGTTTGTGTGTGTGTTACTGTATGTGTATGTGTGTGAACCTTAACTATATGACCACAATTGTCCCATGTAAAGTTCCCCCCCCACCCCCCATCTCTCTCTCTCTCTCTCTCTCTCTCTCTCTCTCTCTCTCTCTCTCTCTCTCTCTGTCTGTCTGTCTGTCTGTCTGTCTAACAATAACATGGTCTCAGTATGATGTTTAATTTACAACATCATAACAAAGTTTCACAATGACGTATAATTGAGATTGACGTCATTCCATCACATCATTATAATTAAAAAAACCTGAGGAAGAGGAAAGCCGAAATATTGGGGAACATCTATATATGTTGATTGTTATGCTTTCACTCTGTGTTATATATATATATATCTTACAAGAAAAATTTTTGAAAAAGTATGCAGATACAACTGGGATAGACAGAGACAAGATGTAAGAGAAATAAGCTAACAACAGCAAAATTTGACAAGATTCTCTTGATTAAAGAGCGATTTATTTGATTAAAAAAAATGGACATCTATCAAAATGGTGGTGCAGTATACTTGTAGAAAATTCATATTCTGATTATTTCATAATTGTATTTATGATTGGAATAGATACATATGTCTGTGTAGTGGGTGTTTTCTATGGAATGTCAGAAGGCCATAAGCTGACACATGGCCACAGTAGACATCATCTTGTTGAGCAAGCGAGCAAAGAGACAAACAGTCCCATTCATTCTCTAAGTACAGTGCTGAAACAAAGGCTTTCACAGCCAGTGTAATGGTACATTTGCACCCATAGGTGATTCTATAAATAATACAACTGTAGTTTAGCACATGTATACCCTTTGACTCGTGAGCAACAAATTGTTAAAGTTCAGGTTCACTGTAGTGTATTTTTCAAAATGAGCCAACAGAGGTAGGCAACAGGTATGCTATAGCTTATCATAGTATAGAATGAGGCATGAAGTGCTACATGTGTGATGGATTGACAACTTGGTGTACACTGTAACATTCATACATACATACATACATACATACATACATACATACATACATACATACATACATACATACATACATACATACATACATACATACATACATACATGCATCATACATACATACATACATACATACATACATACATACATACATACATATATACATGTATACGTATACATGTACATACATATATACACATATATACATTTTTTTAAATTTTTTATTTGCCACTTCTTGGTGTAAGTCACCCAGTCCACAGAAGGTCTACTCAGAATTTTTTCAAAGCATTGAACTGTAGTAACCACGGCAGTAATAACAGAATTTAAATTGTATAAAAATGATATGGCTATATCTAGAGAAATTATATAAAAATGATATGGCTATATCTAGAGAGAGCATTGTGTCTGAGAATCAAACTTTTCTCTGTGTAAAGCTGCTTCACTAGTCTCAACTGTTTAAAAAAAAAATCAGGGTTAAAGCCAGGATGTTTCTCATATTATTTTTCCTCATAATAAGCATTGTATCTAGGGATTTATTTTTCCTCATGCAATGTATGAACATCATCACACATATTCGCCAAAAGCTGCTGATCTTGTTTGAATTGTCTTTTGTCTGGTCTTGTTCAGGTGACAGACTTGACCCTGCAGTTTGTCTTCTTTGATGGTGAAGAGGCCTTTGACACCTGGACAGACACAGACTCCCTGTACGGCGCTCGCCATCTGGCCACCAAGTGGGAGAAGGCATCACAGCTGTCTTCTATAGTGAGTAGTGTTACTAGGGTACACCATGACAATTTCCCACAGTTTTTACAGTATATTCTATTTTTACAGTATACTCTATCGCCTATTTTGACTCACACACACAGCCAGCCAGCTTAGTTTTCAGAGGTCTGATAGATTGACCAATCAGTGAGCATTTTGACTGTGGCTTGTGGTACAAGCTCATGAATATTTATAAGATATTGACCCAAATCTAGCCTATGTGTTCCCGTGACAACTTCGACCCCACCCCACCCCCCTCCCAGGCAATTTCGGACACCCCATCCTGAGGGGAAACTGGTAATGAAAATTAGTGGATTTGATATATACTACTTCGTTTTGGTGGTTTGTTTGTGTTTATTGTAATAAAAGAAACAAAAGAAGGTGACAAAAAATTAAATGAAGTGTGAAAAGATAACAAATAGAGTGCATTTTGTATAGCTGAATAGCTGTGCATGTACACATGTATGTGTTAGTACCTGTAACACTCAGATAAACACAGATGTTCACTCATAGTGTTAATACTACTTTAATCAACAGAAATATATAAACCAACAGCTAGATTATTTCTGTCTTATCGAATTATCTAAGCGCCTGTCCGAAACTGCATGGCGTACATTTTTTTCTAACATGCAATTTGGGACACTAAAAAAAGTGGTCAATTTTTCGTAAATCTCTTGTCATAAAGCATAAACATAGCGATATTTACCCAGATCAGTGACTTCTATAACAGTCTGTTCCATAACCTGCTTGTACTCGACGTTAGAAGCTTTGGTCAAAAATCTAAAGCAGAGGTAGTTTCTGCCGGAAGATCGTTTTTCAGTTCAAGATGGCCGTCAGCGAGATGCTGTGACATTGATCGTGATTTCATCTCACTGTATGGACGCACATTTACAAGAAATACTCTCAGAGCCACGTAGTTTTCATTATTAAGAATTATTTTTTGGATCATATAAGCTGGACAAATCCACTTTTTGGAAGAGAAGGAGGGGTTGGAGTTTTAGTGTTGCTACCCAGCCAGAAGGGGACGGGATAGCTCAGTGGTCGGAGCACTCACTTTCCCCCAGCCAAGTTAAGCAGCGTCGAGCGTGGTTACCAGTTGGATGGGTGACCGTTTGCGCGCCTTGGCTTCAGTACAGTTCCCCCAGTTCACCCAGCTGTAAATGGGTACCTTCCCTCTTTAGGGTCAGGGAAGGTAAAGCAGCGAGGGAGAGGAGATGGGCGCCGTCCTCAATATGCTGTTCCCTAGAGAAGTGAGGTCTCTGATGCCTCGCTTCCCTACGACCTTATAGGTTATGGGACTCCTTTACCTTTACCTTTACCCAGCCAGGGGGCCGAAATTGCCTGGGGGGCGAAATTGTCACGGTTTACCCTACAGTGTTGACCCTCTTTTGTCATGAAAGAACACTGTACTGTTCTGTTCTTATGCCATGCATTTGGATGACAGAACACTGCAGTATTTCTGGCATTTAAAAATTTGTTACAGGCAGTGGCATGGCTTTATGATGACTGTCACTAAATATAGTGTGGTGAGCCTCTCGAAGTTCTAATTTAAGTTTTTTGGGGTGTTAATGTGAAATGGAGGTTCTTACTATCTTGGTAAGTGATGTACTATTGCACCCCACTTAATCCAGTAAAATACAAACATACAGCTTTAATTTTGACATATATAAAGGTAATCCAGTTTGTCAAAAAGCTTGAAAATGTTTTCTTATTTTGTGTTTTGTCAGTTTGTGACTGTTAAAGAAAATAGTAGGTTTTTTGTAAATCATATTTATTTGTATGCTTGAAAATGAATGAAAGCATAATGATAACAACCAGAATGATGTTCTTAGTAGTTATTTAGAAATGCCAAAATAAAGCAGTTTTGGTCAGAACCAATTTTTTTTTTAGGGAGGGGTTGGGGTGATAATGCAGTATAAATATTTTCAAATCATTCAAGGGACCCGTGTCTTTCCGATTTGAACTTGATGATGCTTGTTGTGTTGTAGCATTTGACAATTTCTGCTTTCTTTTCCAGAGAGAACTGATTCTGCTGGACTTGATAGGAGCACACGAAACACACTTCATCAACCACTTTGAAGCCACGTCCACACTCTTCGAGAATCTGATCAAGATCGGTGAGTGTCTGATGGCAGCTAGTGGTTTGGGCATTAGTGGGTTTTTTAGGGTTATCAGGTGAGAGCTGCAGTGAAATTTGGTTTAAACTAGTTTTTTGTTTGGATGGTTGGAGTTTTTTTGCTTGTTGGTTGGGGTTTTGGGGTTTGGTTGGGGTTGTTTGTTGGTTGTTTTTTTTTTTTTTTGGGGGGGGGAGGGGAAAGCATTTTACAATGAATATTGATTTGGGCCTGTCCTGAAAAGTAGGACTATTTGAAAGTAGAGGTATGTGCCTAATGTTGATCCTGAATAGCAAACTGAAATAGAGCAAAACAAACCCAGCAGGGCTGCTGGGAAATGTTTTGAGTGTGTGTGTGTGCGTGCTTTTATACATCTTTTAAGGGTGTGTGTTGATGTGTGTGTACATGTGGACACATGCACAGTATGACAATGTGTCAGTCTGTGCTCAGTACAGTCTACTCTTTGGGGGCTTAACTGTTCTACTTTTGGATTCCTTCACGTTGATCATTACCTGTTTCAGAGAAGCACCTGCGAAAGAACGGCTTGTTGTCCGAGAAACACACGGGCCTCATTTTTGACAGCGCCAAGTCAAGAGGAGGAGGAATAGAGGACGACCATGTCCCCTTTCTTCAGAGAGGTGAGGTGTGCTTGTCTGTGGTTTGTGGCGAGGGGTTCTTCTG
Source organism: Rapana venosa (assembly GCA_028751875.1). Classification (NCBI taxonomy): domain Eukaryota; kingdom Metazoa; phylum Mollusca; class Gastropoda; order Neogastropoda; family Muricidae; genus Rapana; species Rapana venosa. The sequence goes on from CM054137.1 coordinate 54,044,174, forward strand.
TCTGTATCTGTAGACTTGAGAACTTGCAGGTGGCCATAACTGCATGTTATAAAGTGCTGTGGCCATGTGCTGTAAAACTAGTCAGTGGGAATGGTAAGGGGATTGGAAATTTATTGCTGACGATTGTGGGTAAAGAAGTGATAAATGACAGTAGTGATGGATGATGTTGATTATGATAATAGCAGTAATGATGACATTAAATATGATAATGATAAAGATGATAGTGATAATAGTAATACTACCACTGCTACTAATTTAACTACTCCTACAGTGATACTACTACCACTACTACTACTACTACTACTACTACTACTACTACTACTTCTACTACTACTCCTACTACCACTAATGCTACTGATAATACTAATACTACTACTGATGACAATGAGAATGATAGCAGTAATGATCATCATCATAACAATTGTGCGCTTTCTCTGAAATATGCACAAAGCATGTCAGGTGAAATTTGGAAGTCCATGGAAAACCATTCTCCTCAGACAAAGCTGTTAAAATAAGAAGGAAAAACAACAACAGAAAAGCAAAGAAAGACAAAGACTTTACTAGGTGCACAATAGTTGTTCATTTGATTTTGTGAAACATGTAGACAGTACTTGACGCATGTGGGTATGAAATATCTAAGGCTATCAAATCCTAGCATTGGGTTTGGGAAGTTATTGTTTGTTGTTGTTGGGGGAGTTGTTTTGGGTTTTGTTGTTTTATTTTGTTGTGGGGGGAGTGTTTTGTTTTGTTTTTGCAGGAGGGTTAATCTGTGCAGCAGTTGTGCTGTACTATATATGTGATTTTTTAAATTTTAGATGAAGTAACTTTTTTGCATTGCATTGCATTCCATGCATCTGCATGAGAATGTGTGTGTGTGTCTGTCTGGAAGAGGAGCAAAGAAAAAAAGAGAGAAAAGAAAAAGCAGTTCTTGACAGTTTAAATTTTAAAGGAGAGCCTCTGTAGTTTTCTTTCAGTCTCAGATAAGTGTTTATGGATCAACATATTTTTTATTCAGTTTATATTCATATTTCTATTCAGTTGTCCCTTGTTCTTGCTTTATCAAGAAAACTTCATTTTTGGTAGCTGGAAAAGTATCAGGATAATTGTCATATCTTCTAAATGATTCTAAATCACTGATGTTTGAAGTGATGTTGTGTTGCCAGGTATTAACGTTAATTTGATCTCATCATTCCAAGTCACTGATGTTTGATGCTGTGTTGCCAGGTGTCGATGTTCTTCACCTGATCTCCACGCCGTTTCCCCGAGTGTGGCACAAAAAGGAGGATGATGGGGAGCACCTGGACTTCAACCTCATTGACAATTTCAGCCGCATTTTCCGTGTCTTCCTTTCCAACCTCATGCACCTCACTCCTGAGAAAATGGACTGTCGTAAAGAGTGAACATGTTCTTTGGCGTAAAAGCGTCATGTATCCATAGTACAGGCCTAAGAAAATGTTTGAGCGTTCTCCTCAGGGCAAGGGTATTGTGTGTATGGAGTGCAGGTCTCAGGCGATGCTGTAGGATTGGAAGATTGTACCATCTTGTTCGAGCTCTAACTCCACAGAGAATTTGATCTTGGTGAAGTATGCAAGAAAACGGTTCAGTTTTAATCCAGCTGCTATGCACATTTTTGGTAAAATGGTCATGTGGGTGAAAAAAGGAAATGATCAATACTGGTGTACTTAGGTCACTTTGTTATAAGTGGGGTTTTTTTCATGTTTCCCGACATGTAAGTATTGTCATCAGTGGTCTGGGAGGGGTACAGGAGATCGTAGAACTCAGCAGAGACCGAGAGAGGTGGCAAACCCTGGTGGCATTGCGTGGAGCTCCTACCAAGGACAGCAGCGATGGAGTTGAGTAGAGTTGATTTTTCTAACTCTGCCTTTCATATAAAGTGAAAATTTTCACCTGCAATGGTATATTTGTTGTTTGCCCTCTGATTGCTTTCAGAATATTCGCAAGTCTTTAGTGGAAGAGTGTAGTGGAGAGAGATATGTACATGGTGGACGCCACTATTGCTCAGTGTGTGTTTGAGAAAGGAAACAGGATATGAGCTCTCAGTCAGTTATCATACATTGCTCCTGTGGAGCAAAGGACATAAGAGTGTACTGTAAGACAACTGGCTACAAACCACTTCCACCTCTCTACAAGGGAGTGAAGGAGGAGGCTGACAGCAAGTGTCTGTCTCCACATGTGACATTCTTAATCTCATTTAGGAACAGGCTCACCCTATACTGCTGTTTGTTTATGCTGAAATTTACATAACTTATTTCACTAATGCAGTCTTCATTTTTCACAGACCAGCACAAAGAAGAGTGTTTTGCAGCAGGGCATAATGTGAAGAGTGCTTCTGTAGTAACTTGAATGTTGTCCCATGGCCCATTAGAAATGTGCACATGTACATTGCAGTATTGAAATGGTCACAAAGCTAGATACTGTTACCAAACCAGCAGACAGTAGTTGTTGCAGTGTTATAGTAGTGAAGTGGTCACAAAGCTTTTTTTTTTTTAAATTGTTTTAAAATTCTTTTATATCGAGGATAATGGAATAAGCACTTGCATGCTTTTGTACATCCAGTCCCTGTGTGTATGTAACCAATTTTGTCATCTGTTCCCACAGCACACAATAGTCTACTCTTATGAAAAGCAGAACAGGATTTAACATTAGTAACTCCAATTTTGTTCCATGGCCCATTAGAAATGTATACATGTACATTGCAGTATTGAAGTGGTCACAAAGCTAGTTACTGTTACCAAACCAGCAGACAATAGATTGTTCATGTTAAGATTTGTCTTTTCCCGTCACACCTCGAGCAGTCAGTGGAATGCTGCAGTGAAGTTTTGAGGCAATGTGTTGTGAGCAAGTTGAAGCTAGCTGAGCCCACCCCTCTCCAGGTAGTAGGGTGCATGCTGGGTATATCCATATCAGGCCGGCCACATTTGGCCTACTCTTCTACAAAAGGTGGATGGAGTTTGATGTGTGTGCAACATGTTCTGCATGTGTTCACTTATAACACCTCATTGTATTAAAATCATCCATAGGACTTTCAGGGGAATGGAGTCAGTGCCCCCCAAAGAATCCCCTCTATCTGACTTGTCAATGGAGGAGGTTCAAATCTGTACCCTCAGTTCATGTCAGGCCTGGAGTTTGATGCTTTAACCACTAGGCTACCTGACCCACTCATGTCGTAAGTAAGCCTTGTTCTTATGCATCCCCCTGTTCTTCAGTTTGATTACACATGCAAATTTAACAGAAAAGTGTTGGGTGGGGGCTGGATACTCTAGTAGTTAGAGCGTTGTGTTTGCAATTTGATGGCCTGGGATTGAGACACCCGTACAGGAGGATTTTTTCTTCCCCCCTGAGTTATCAGTACTTACTCCACTCCCCCCAAAGTCCTTTGGATGAAACTAACCTGAAGTCCCATGTGCAAACACACAGAGAACATCTTGAGCGCACATTCAAACCCATTCTGCCTTTCAGAAGAGTAAGCCATGAGCCGGTAAGAATGGATGACCATAAAACTATTTTTTTAAAAGCGCATGCACACTGGTGTCATGGTTAGGCATTACACTGAAGTCAGAATGCGGTTACCTAAATGGGTTTGGGGAAACGGTCACATTCACAAAAACCTCTCCATTGATGAACCTCAGAGCTCTGACCGAGGAACGGAAAAAAAGAAAAAGAAATGTTAGCTCCTCTTCAGTTCTGTGAAGAGTTGATGTTCAGTTTAGCAGGACAAATTATTTTGCTGTGCCTTATTCACTGACAGGGCTTGAGGGATCGGAGCATTTTGAGAATACTGTCAGTTGTGTGGTATACTAATCATAAGATTAAAGGTAGATGTGATTATCTGCGTTTGGTATGAAATTCCTCATCACTAGATTATTACAATGATTAGGGAATTAAAAAATCAAGGTTAATAATTTGAGAAAAAAAAGTTGACTTGAGAATCTAGATTAGTTCAAGATTTTATCCCTGAAGTCAGAATGCAGCTACCTAAATGGTAGGGGGGGGGGGGGGTTGCAAACATCTCACCAACAGTGAACCTCAGCGCTCTAGCCGAGGAATGAAGAAAAAAAATTCCAGATTTCTGTGGAACTTAAATGTGAGCGTGAGCAGTTTGCTCATAACTGTTAAAATTGTGGTGATCTCTTGTACATGTTGTGTTAGTGAGCATGGTTATGGTGATCTGTTGTCTTGTGTCCATAATCCGTCAAGTGCCAACTTAAAAAATGAAGTCAGTAGCGTGCGTATTTATCCCATGCCTGGATGTACGTACACCTGAGTGGACTCTTGCTTGTGAAGTTGACTTCGCAGATGGTAAAATAGTAGTACTACAGTACACTACTTTGAGTCATGGCAGATTTCTCTGGGTGGAAGTTGTGGGAGAAGTGTGTTACTATAAAATCATGTGATCTTGATCCCATACCTGCTTCTCTGTTCACACAGTGCCTACCACAACTTATACCCACTACCACGAAAATAGTGAACTCATCTCTGGTTTCAGGAAATGTTCCATCAGCTCTCAAAATTGCTATAGTTACACCTCTACTCAAAAAGCATGACCTTGACCCTAACATTCTGAAGAATTATAGACCTGTTTCCAATCTACCTTTTATTTCTAAAGTCCTTGAAAAAGTAGTTCTCAAGCAGCTCAACAACCACCTTCTCTCCAACAATCTTCTTCCTCAGTTTCAGTCTGCCTATTGCGTCAACCACAGCACTGAAACCACCCTAGTACACACTTTAAACACGCTTCTACTCGCTTCTGACTCAGGGAAAATATCCCTTCTCACTCTACTAGACTTATCAGCAGCCTTCGATACTGTAGACCACTCAATTCTTCTCTCCCGTCTTCAAAAAACGTTCGGTGTTACTGGCACAGCCCTCACCTGGTTTAATTCATACCTTACTAACCGATTCCAGACAGTTGCAGTAAACAAGATTCAATCAATACCTGCCAAACTGGAATGCGGAATCCCATAGGGATCAGTTCTAGGCCCTGTTCTTTTCACTCTTTACACTGCCTCACTGTCACATATAATAAACCGTCATCAAATCAACCATCACTTTTACGCAGATGACTCTCAGATTCAAAGCAGTGTTACTCCTGAAAATCTGCCTTCTCTCCTGACAAATATGGCCCACTGCTTTGAAGATATTCAAAACTGGATGATACAGAACAAATAACAGCTAAATGCACATAAAACCGAAGCCATGCTCGTAGGGATCAAACACAAACTCTCTTCCATTACAACAGCTTCAATAGAACTCTGCAATACATCAGTCCCTCTATCCACTGCTGTGAAGTATCTAGGTATTGTTATTGACAACACACTCTCTTTGCAATAATTCATCACCCAGACCTGTCAGTCGTGCTACTATCAATTTCGGCGTATTAGTGCAATTCGAAAGTACCTGTCCACTGATGCAACAGCCAAACTTGTCACTTCTCTCATTCTTTCACGTCTGGACTATTGCAATTCTCTTTTGTCTGGTCTGCCAACATCATCTATCCACTCCCTTCAACGTATACAAAACTCCGCTGCTCGACTTGTTCTCAGAAAGAAAAACTCTGAGCACATTACCCCTCTCTTACGACTTTCCACTGGTTGCCTGTGCCACAGAGAGTAAATTATAAGATCAGTACCCTCTGTTACAAATGTATCCACAAAACTGCACCCTCCTACCTCTGTGAATGTCTTAACCTGTACACTCCTTTCACTCCCTCCGCTCTGCTGCAGATACCTTATGCCTACGAATACCTAGATTCAACCAATCCACCATTGGCCGCCGCTCTTTCTCTATTTCGGGTCCATCGACCTGGAATGAGCTCCCTCTCTCTCTTCACCAGAAACCTAGTTATGACACTTTTAAATCCAGCCTCAAGACATTTTTATTTCAAACCTAAGATTTCCCCCCTCCTGTTTCATATCAGAACTATCCCACCTTCACTAATCCATGTCCTATCACCCTGCTAAAGTATACGACCTGTGTCAGTGTGTGTGTGCTTTTGAAAAATATTCGACTATTGAAATTTTATTTCATAGATTTTGTCTGCAGCGCACCATGTTTGTAATATCTGTTTGTTTAAACTATTGATTATTCATCATTCATTGCATGACTGTAAGATTAGGTTGAATGCATGCGCTTTGGTTTGTCTTTGCAAGATATAGCGCTATATAAGTTCCATTTATTATTATTATAAGAACAGAGCCACCTTTCTTTTGCTTTGTGTTATAAATGACAGTGGAACACTTCCTCCAGGCCTGCCCAACACACCAAAACCTGAGGGTTAATATCTAGCCTACTGACCTGCCAATGAGAGACAAACTCTTTAGTATGTGTATTTGTTTCCCAATGAAAATGGCTTTTTTCTACAGAATTTTGTCATGGATACTTTTACATGCACTGAATATGAGACCTCGACTTATCATCTCACCCACAAGACTAGCACCCAGACCACCACTCAAGGTCTGGTGGATGGGGAAAAAGTCTAGGGCGCAAACTAGGAGGTGCATTACCTCGTCTAGACCACCAACCCACACTGTATTCCACCAAGCACTGCCAGCAGTACATTAGAATCTGCTTCTGCAAGACCAAACCAGAAGCTAGACTCTGCCCCCCCCCCTCCCCCCTTTTTAAAAAATAAATCTGTTATGTGTGTGTGTGTGCTTTTTTGATGATATATAATCAGTGCTTTTTACAATCCAACTGCAAGTAGTATTTGTAAAAGCACAACATTATTTTTTCATTAGTACATTTTAGAAGTGGGAAACTATCCATACGATGCTGAAACTGTTGTGGGTCCATGAATTGTACAGTTATTTCATTCGAATGTTTTCATGTTTGGTGTTGCCAGTTGTGTTCATTTTGGTGAGTGTAGTCACGATGACAAAGTCTGCTGTTGTCTTTGCACCTCAGGCAGTGGTATAACTTATGTTGGAGGTCCACAGTTTTGGACTGGATATGATGGTGATGTGGTCATGGTGCACTGGGCTATTCCAGGAGGATGTGTTCTGAATTTGAGTTGCCGTGCCTCGTGAGAATCTGAATGCTTGAAAACGATACCAGTGGTTTTTGAGATGTTGATTCATCAGTTGTGTAACTGTTCTGTTGATTCATCAGTTGTGTTACTGTTATCTCCACAAAATCAAGTTGCACACTTACCAAGTGTTTCATTTGTTATTTTACAATTTTGAATTGTATTAAGATGTCAGCTGTTTTACTGTTATTTTGAACTGTAATAATTGTTTTGGAATGAGGGATGATCCTGTCTGGTCATAGAATTGTTAAGTAAAAATCTGCTTGTGATAAACTGTTTTGTTAAGCATAATAAAAAACAACAACACTTGGAGACACTTAAAGTGTGATTACTTTAACTCCGTCCCTGAAAAATACTTCTGTCAAGGTGAAAGCTTAAAATATTTGTTCATTGGTTTTATCCTTTGTGATGTATTGAATCTGTTAAAACCAATCCATACAAAAACTGTCACTGTTCAATAGCTCACATAAGATATTTGTTGGATTTTATTATTTTCAAAATGATCTTTTAATATCAAAGTGTTTGTGTTAATTACATTCATGTTCAAATACATTTGTTAATTAATGTGTCTTGCTGTTTTACCACGATTCTTGGCTTTTTGCTCACTTTGAATGTCTGAGGCTGCTTGGCCTTCAGTTGCCAGGGTATTGTCTCAACACATCCACAAATAGGGTATGTGCGAGATGGCATAAATATAATTTATTTCCTTCATATTTCCTTCAGGGACGGGATAGCTCAGTGGTCGGAGCACTCGCTTTCCCCCAGCCAAGTTAAGCAGCGTCGAGCGTGGTTACCAGTTGGATGGGTGACCGTTTGCGCGCCTTGGCTTCAGTACAGTTCCCCCAGCTGTAAATGGGTACCTGTCCTCTTTAGGGTCAGGGAAGGTAAAGCAGCGAGGGAGAGGAGATGGGCGCCGCCCTCAATATGCTGGCCCTAGAGAAGTGAGGTCTCTGACGCCTCGCTCCCCTACGACCTTATAGGTTATGGGACTCCTTTACCTTTACCTTACCTTCATAGATGGGTACCCATGATAATGCATACTCTCTTATTTGGATTACACCTGAAATGCTGTGCAGTTTTTACTGTACACAGGAAACAACCAATACTTATCTAGACAGCTGAAAACAACCAGCAAATAATTTTACAGGACTTTGGAAAATGCCTTCATCTTTGTGTGGTTGAAAAAGAATTTAAATGTGCAGGTAGGTTTACATTCTTTATGATGACACAGACATATCTAATCCACTTTTGTTCTTTCACTTTCGGGGGGAAAGTACAGGTGATCTGTGCCTTTTCTGTATGTACATTGTTTTCTCAACACCTTTATCCACCATTTTCTCCCTTTCTTTTTATAAAATGTGATGTGAAATGCTGTCCGGAATAGGACTGTGTCCCCTTTCTTTTCATGGTCTGTTGGCATTCTTTTTCTGCAGAACAGGGCTTCTGTTCTAGCTGTTTAGCGTCATCTGTGGGACTTTGCGTCATTCTAACAGTTAGTACCCACAACAGTCAGGAGCTGATGGAACAATGGAGGAAAAATATCCTGTGAGAGCATTTTTTAACTCCATGACGTGAAATTCTATGGCCTTCTGGACATTTATTCCACATCATGCAAAGCTTAGACACTGATGGAGTTTAAATAGTGCGTTGTTTGATAGGGTATCAAATGGGATATAGCTTATTCTTTTCAGCAGACCAAATGCTCTGGTCAAATGTTTCTATGGTTTTCACAGTAAAGAAATGTAGGGAAAGGCTTATGTTGCTGTGGGCAAAAAGCCTGTGCTAAATCTGCAGCTGTGCACTGTTCAGTGTTTCATTTAATTACGTAATCAGAACAGTCTATCCATACAGAGCCAAAAGAACAGGAGAAATTTTCATGTTCATGAAGCTATCAGGCTGGGGCATCTGAAGTAAAAATGGATTCTTCTTGCTATGCCATATTTTTGCTTTCACACACAAAAATCCAGTCTGATTTATAGCAAATGAGTTTCCTTTAACATAAGAACACAAAAAGAAAAGGAAATGGGAAAAAAAGGTACACTTCCATCCAAAACATCTGAAGACTCACAGTAAAATCTTTTATTCTGTACAGATTTGACACTGAAAACGTAGAAAAATAACTGTCCTGTCTGTGTTACAATCAAGACACACTATACTGTGGTACAGGATACAATGCTGTGAAATCAATTGTGCTCCAGATTCTGACCATAGTGTTTATGGCACAACAAGGCATGACACTACTCCTGGGCTCTGGCCAACACACTTACACTGTTAATGAACCACCCCATCCATAGGAGACAGCTGTTTGTGGTGGTGTGACAATGAGATGATGGCGGCTCAGGGAGGTTTCATAACTATGCACTTCTTCACAGAAAGAAGAGGGGGGAAGGGGGGGGGATCAAACTGGGCGTGAGGGGGGTGTTTAAAACAGTAACTTGGTGATGACGATACACTGTATCAAGGGAAAACTTGAGATCCATCACTGTCTTCAAGGGAAGCGTGTGCATGCATGCAGAAAATGGAACACCAGAAGATAGTCCACATTTTCTGTGGCTGTATACAGACAGACAAACTGCAGTCATTTTGGGGGTTCAACGTCTGGTCCAATCAAAAAGAAGAAGAAAAAACACCAATACTTAACAATGAAAAAGGCATAGTATATCTGACTTGGTTAGATGATGATCAGCCAAAAATGTGGCGCAAAAGCTTTCCATTATTTGATTATAGCATTTAATTTTATTTCATGTTAGTAGTGTAGAAACTGCAAAACAGGTTTCCCAATTCTGCCAAATCAAACGGCAGAAAGCATACAATCATTTAAATATTTTTTAGGGCTGGTTTTGTTTTTAAGTTTGAGCAAGATTGATCCATAGTTAGATAATCTGTACACACATTTCTTAACACTATCCCTACGTTAAGGGAAAGAACCTCTCTTTCCCAGTACACGTGCACTGTGCACATTTGCATGCTACCATAACCCAGAAGTGGGTGACATGGAGGGAAGGGATAGCAGATGGTTGGTTACCCTATATCAGGTTAAAAAAGGTAAAGGAGTCCCATAACCTATAAGGTCGTAGGGGAGCGAGGCGTCAGAGACCTCACTTCTCTAGGGCCAGCATATTGAGGGCGGCACCCATCTCCTCTCCCTCGCTGCTTTACCTTCCCTGACCCTAAAGAGGGCAGGTACGCATTGGGGGAACTGTACTGAAGCCAAGGCGCGCAAACGGTCACCCATCCAACTGGTAACCACGCTCGACGCTGCTCAACTTGGCTGGGGGAAAGCGAGTGCTCCGACCACTGAGCTATCCCGTCCCCTTAATATATTAATATCAGGTTACCCATAGGGAAAAGGTTAACGCTAACAACTCTCTGACCCTATTGTCCTCACCAGTCTGGATCTACAGTATTTGTTGGACATAAACCTTGAACTTCTATACCAGTTATCATACCATCAAACATGAAAAGTCTGCACGTAACCTAACTGGGGGTTTTTCAGACATGAGGGTTAATGTGACCGATATTTCTTTGTCAAATTAATTTAACACACAATCTTCAGCCATGTGAGATGAGTACATCTTAAGACTGAACTGTTTGATACTCTCTGGTAAAATAAAATTTTAAAAAATTTATAAAACAGAACAAACACAGTATATAACACACACACACTAAACACACACAGCTTAAAACTCTTACATCAGCTTGCCATTATTATGCAATGAACACTGTCATGGGCGCAAAAACAAGTGGTCTGGTATTATTCTATTTGCCCCAGACTTGAACATGTGAGGGAAAACAACATGGACGATATTAACAACTTCTCTTAACATCAGTCTGTGCATTTCTTGTTCGCGTGTTTGGCATCAAACTGGTGTTACTGGAAACTCTAAGGGGTCATAATCATGTACCTTACGTACAAGTGTAAATGTCAGTAAGATGACTTTGAACAAAAAAAATGCGTTTGATGATGAATGGTTGATTTAAAACTTTCAATGAAAAACAAATTTGGTGTTCAAGTAGAAACAAGTTCATATCTTCTTTGTTGACTTAAAAAAAACTTTTGCAACAACAAAATGTATTTTATTGAAAAAATATTGTCACTGAATCAAGAAATGTGCAATACCGCATGGAACTCAAAACAGTAAATGAGTATTGTTGCGCTTGGAGGTGCAGTATAAAAATACCTTACAACATCATTCACTGTGTAAAAAGACGACGACTGAAGAGCAGTGACAGAGAAATAACAGGTGCAGCACAAGACAAGCCGAACTTGGAGAGGAAAGGCACTGACCAATAGAAACGAGGGGTGCACATCTAGATTCCTCCTCAGGTCAGGATTGAGAGTTGACTGCATATTACCTCTCTCGGACTATCCAGGGCACCATCACGTATATTTCCAGGGGCGTTTATGTTTTTCTCCTCCACTGACTAATCTCAATCATGAACTGTGATGAGAGAGTGCAAGTAAATATTACCTCCCTTGGAACTTGTCTGACTTCAGGAGGAATCTATAGATGCCCCCACCCAGAAACAAGGCATCAGCATACATGTAAATGACTGTACACAAACGTATGGTACCCCACACTGGGCAGCCTCCCTCAACACTGGCTCACCTGCAGCCAGCTAGTGACAGAACACGCCTGTCTGGAGGGTGCTCTGCATCCCACCATGACCTCGTCTCTTAACAAACCTTGTCCTCCACTGTATACTCTTTAACTCTTTATCATTATTATTATTATATATATATATATACACAGTAAATATATAACAAGCATTTTTATAACAAGCATCATGTCATACATGTTTGCTATTAAGTCCCAGGAGACCACCAGGGCCCTATTATGGTTGCCACTGCACAAAGCAAAATCACACACAAGAGGTCCAAGAACTAACAAGAGAGAACCCAAATTCCAGACTCTCTGAACCACAAGATCAGATCACTTTACTAGCGCAAAAATGTGATCAAAAACATACAAAAACAACCAAGGAGCACTTCCCTACTGAATTGGTCTGATAAATTAACTGGCAATACACCCCTGACACAACAATATTTCTCAGCTTATGTGCTGTAATTTTTGCATGAGAACCCAAAACAAAACCCCCAAAACTCTAATTGATTCTCCCCCAAAACATACACTTAACACATCAAACAAAACAGAAACCGTAATTCAGGCATAAAAACATTTTTCCAATAACAGAGCCCATTCACCAAACCTGTAGAAAGAACTTTTTGTTCAGATGAAATGACCATTACTTCAAGACAGAAAACAAATATAACAAAAGTGACAGAAAAAAAGGGAAAAAAAAGAAACGTGGAAACTAAAGAAAGTGATATTAAAAAAAAGGAAATTTCCAGCACAGAATTTCCAGAAGGTAAGGATACTTACTGTTCATAGTGTAAGAGCCACTGGCATCCCACAAGGGAATTCAATACTTCGTACAAAATATACGTACACTTACATACTTACTTGCCATCCAGCACAAGTCGGTTCTGCAGCAATTGCTAACACTACTACCCGGCTACCTAGTTGTGAATAATTGCATTCTTTATTTTACAAACAATATGTCAGTGCATGGCCATTTTACCCACTATCCCCCTTAAAAAGGTAAAAATTCATTTGATCAATTCATGTTCAGGGTCCATCGACACATCATGCAACTCTTATTAATGTAAGTGCTTCAACTTATGATTAGTAATTCCTAACCAACGTCCAAAACTCCAATAAGAAAACTCTTTAAAAATTAAAAAAAAGTGAGATATGAGCTAATAGCAGTAAAAAGCAACAACAACAACAACAAAAGAGAGAAAGTGAGAGAGAGAGAGAGACAGAGAGAGCTGTAATCAGACCTCCCAGAAACATAACTGTCCAAAAAAAACACACACAAAAACCGAGTAACGTCACTTGTAGAATCTGCAATACACCCAAACTTGTAGAGCTCAGTATGATCCCAATGAACAATGGTAAAAGGAGATGGAGGTTTTGGTGCCTACAAAGGCATTTTACCTTCTGGACTTCTACAGGCAAATATTCAAACAGCTGCATATATTTCCATACACATATGTGTATATTATAGAACACAACACTGAAGAATATTCCCTGCTGTTGTAGATTACATCAAAGACCTGTATGTTAATAATAATAATAATAATAATGATAAAAGTATAATCTTTAAAAAAGAACAACACACACACACACATTTTTAAGGAGCACAGACTTGTAAGCAAACCTATTACATTCCAGCTTTTAAAAAAATCTTTTTTCTCAGAAGAGGACTGACTCTCTATGACAGAATTCAGACAAAGAAGGCTACAAAACACCTGAAACTGACCCAACAGCAAGTTTACTGTTCATTCACCCTCACACAAGGCTGGTCAAGAACAAATTGATCCACTCTTGTGATGGTTTGTAAGTCGAGTAGCAGTTGTAGTTGCCTATGAATAATGAGCAGAAAAGAAAGAAAAGCGTAAAGAATTAAATGACCTTTTTCTGGTAGTCAATGGTAAAAAAATTGGCGAAGGAGTGAAACAAGTGAAAATGCCCTCTGGAGGCAACGAAAGCGCTGAGGGACTGTTCTTTTGAAATGCTTGGTCTGCTATGGCAGCACATGAAATTTACCACATTCTGCAAACACAGTGGCTGTAGCAACACTGCTTTAACACAGGATGCCATGCTAAGTTCTTAACTGATACGGAAACGTATTCAATGTAAACCATACCCAAGAAATTGCACCCTTGACCATTAAAAAACCAGTGAAATAACTGGACAGTGTGATCAGTCGCTCCATGGTGTTAGGTATATGTTGTACCCTCATCTCCAAATTGTGTGAATAGATATTTCTTTCCTTTGGGGAAAAAAAATCCAAATTGTGACACGCATAATAAACCAATTCACTGATATGAACGACAAAATACGTTCACAAAATTATACAATTTTCAAGATCATTATAACATGCAAGAAAAAGAAAAGCACAATTCTTTACATTAGTCTTGCTGCCTCTTTACAAAATATTATGGACACATGATTTTGAAAATAATAAATATATGCAAAGCTCTTTTAAAACATTTTCTTTATTTCTGATCACAAAGACTTAAACGTCAACTGAAATGTAATCATAAACAAATTTATATTCATCAAACGGTCTGAACTGATTAGACCAGTACTTGACAATGTAATGCACTTTCTGCACACAAAAGATGATCAATAAAAGTGATTTTCATAAATTTCATTTTAATCTCATGCGCAAGTCTTAACTGTTGTGACGACGGCCCTTATTCACAGCCCCACCTTCTACACGGCTCCTGTCAGCTTCTAACTTTGGGGTTGGCACCCACTTTCATCAATGTTCTAATCTAATTCTAACATCTACTGACTTGCCCCCCTTTGGCTGCAGACTACCTAGCTGTGTCAGCAGGTGAGCCTGTGTTTGGGGAACTGACTGCCACCATTCACACCACTTGCCCCTTCTATTTATCAGGGCTGTGGATCAACAAACAGTGGATCATAAAGTGCCTTCTAGTCTTGTTTGTGGTATTATGAAAAATCATACCTGGACATTTCTGAGATTATTTTGTTGGTGAACACACCGTTTCACAAACATGAGTGGCCATGGATGTGTGTATTGGTCAACCGTATGTGTCAATTTGGATAATACAAAAAAAGGATATTGTTTTCCTAGCTATAGAAGATTAACCACTAGACTGCCTTACCCCGGAAATTCTCCGGGGCTAAACGTGCACCCTATACGCCAACAACCTGGAAAATTTCTGGGGTGTCGAACTGAAGTAAACAAGCCTGCTTCCTTGACTACAGTTAAAGGGAAACAACTCCAAAATTAATGGAGATCACTCTCCTGTTGCTTGGCAACATCGAGCTGCAAAAACCGTGGCAAAAACGATCGTTTTTTCGCTCGTATTTTGTATTTTTATGCATGACTGCTTGGGAAGTTCTTGTTCAAAATTGCTGACACTTCTTGTTGAAGGCATAAATAACTTTACACAGCTGTAAAAGTGGCAAATAAAACTCTTGATTTACTTAACATTGATGAAAATGATCGCGTATGATTCAGGAGATCGTGTATTTAAAAAACAATGAATGAGATTTGGCCTAGACATATGTTTGACATTATTGAGATGGGGGGTACTCGAATGACAGTGGTGATGAAGAAATCGTATTTATGGTCGATTTTTTACATTTTAAATATATTTTCGCAGTGAAATATCATGCTAACTAATTTGAGCTTGCCTCGAAGTAATCTACGATATATATACTGTTATTGGGTAGACTATCAGAAATATTCATGTAGTAGTTTCTGAGTAAGAGGGATATGAACATAGCAGTGGTACATAAGAATTTTATTCCCCGGCATATAGGGTGCACTTGCACTGGGCAGTTAAGAGGTTAAGGGCAAAAGTAGGAACTTTGATACTTTCACCCTACCTAACACATAATCTAATGAGCTCAGAACACATCATATCCTTTTCATACTTTTTATTTTTCTGATGTGAATTCTTTGTACTAACCCTTACAAAATGGCCAGTCCTGGGTGAGTTCCTTCGTATGTTTAAAATTTTCTCTGTGCAAAAGATATAAAAATAGTTTCAATCAAGTTTAGCACTAGATCAGAATGCAAACCACACCTTCCTCAGAATCAGACACAAAGACTGGCATGTATTTAACTGTCTGAAGCTTTTTACCCAGCACTTTTCAGCATGTGAGGAAAGGCAGAAGAAGAGGATAAGGGATCAGTCTGATTTGATGAGGGATTAAAAACTATTTTTTGGGACTAAATTTTTACCTTAACAAACACAGCCTACTTACTGATCAGACAGTGAAAGCTGAAGGCAAGGCAAATGCAATGACAGTTTGGGGCTTCCAAGCAAATGCTGCTTGGCTCAGAGTAAGACTATAATTTTAAACAGCTTTGAGTTTTTCCCTTTATTTCTTTTTTTTTTTAGCAATCACTGAACAGCAATATCAAATAGCTGTCATCCCTGAAGTCAGTATGCGGCTACCTTCATGGTGGACAAAAACGGTCGCGTGTGCAAAATCTCACCACTGGTGAACCTCAGAGCTCTAGCTGAGGATTAGGAGAAAAAAATTGTATGGTACAAACTTCATGCGTAATTAAGTCAAGTGCTTTTATGTAAAAGCTTATTTGAACATTTCTTTTCAGAACTGGAAGTTAAGCCAAAGTATGTCAGAGAAAAAAATTTTTTAATCTTTAATGAGCTCAGATTTGACATTTTATCACATACACCACTGGTTTTTGTTGGGGGTTTTTTGGGGGGAGGGGGGGGTATTTCTCAAGATCTGAAGACATTTAATGAACTTATGACAAGGGAAGCTGCGAGAGACACTGGAAAGCAGCGAGAAGGGGGGCTACAATGGGACATAACCCAGCTTCTCTGACTTCCATCTTTTTCATCATGCTTTTCTCTTGGGAAAAACAAAACAAACTGATTAACAACAGCTAAATTTTCATTAAGATATCAATGACACCATACACTATACGTTAGTGCAGTCAAAAATGTTTCCAAATTGTACAAGTACATATCCATCAAAAACAATTTTGTCTATAGGACTGACACAGTGTATCAAAGTCCTCCTCTCGTAAAACCCCACAGCAAATCAACTGATACTAGCTTAAGTCATAAACAGGCTTCTCCGCAACATGTTTTTCTTAAACGCCTCAACATAAATAGTGTTTCTCCTTCAAGCCATCAAAGAGTCCAACAATTCCAGTTTATACCTCACATAATCTCCACTGGAAAATGGTGATACTGGTGCACAGCCATAAAGTTTTAAACTGAAACATTCATGGCATTTCTATTCAACAGTTCTATTCCTTCTACAGGCTTAAGATGGGGAAAAAAAAGTGATATTTCTTACCCATGTGATACATGAATGCTGACATTTTCCAACCATCTTCTGTTTTAAATTCAAGTCAGTATTGACGACAGCCCCACGCCAGAGCTGCAGAAAGGCACAGACTGTGATTCACAATGGGTGATATTCCACATTATACATTGTTTGATCCTCAGATATCAATACTGACGAAACAAAGGAAGAGCATTAACAGTTGCCATATTCAAAGATAATCGGACATAAAGGTTCACACAAACACACGACATAACAAACCACTTGATCCAGATGAAAGACAACTATTAAAAACACTAGCACAACAGGTAAAGGGAAAAGTGTTCCCATCACCCATACAGTCATTGGGGAGAGACGTGTCAGAGACCTCACTTCTCTAGGGCCCAGCATATTGAGGGCGGCGCCCATCTCCTCTCCCTCGCTGCTGTACCTTCCCTGTCCCTGAAGAGGGCAGGTACCCATTTACAGCTAGGTGAATTGGGGGACTGTACTGAAGCCAAGGCGTGCAACAAATGGTCACCTATCTGTTTGGTAACCACGCTCAATACTTCTTAACCTTAGCTTAGGGAAAGCGAGTGCTGTGACCACTGAACTATCCCGTCCCTACAAGATGTTAAATCTTATATGTCATAATCTTGGTTTTTTAACAAGGAAATTCTCTTGATTCAAATATTTTCTTTATATCCCCTCTCCAATATAACTGCTAACCTACACATTAATCATGGTACAAAAATGAATGAAATAAATGAATGAATAAAAAGGATGGGGTTTTTCCTACAGAAATGTTGCTAGTTCCGAATTCTTGGCGACAGTTTCTGCACTGTGTTAACATTTTCTACATGATAGAAAAGCAGGTTGTACCCACAAAAAACATAAAATTAAAATACAACAAAAAACAAAACAACAAAACCTGACAGCTATAATCCAATCCAATCCAATCCTGTACTTTATAGCCCCGCCGACCACAGAGGCCATATCAGGGTGCCACCTCGTCAATTTTAAATCTCAGATTAAATCTGTGCAATTATGTACAGATTAACACAGGGTACAAAACCAACTCTACTGTCGTTCCTTGCATCAACGCCTTGGTCAACCATAAGGGTCAACCCAGGAAGGGCACCATGTTGTGGGAAAATCATATCAACCACACATACCATGAGATAAAAGCTATAAAAGCTACATGTGTCAAACAAAACCAAAAGCTTTCACAGACCAGCCTGCCTGAAGAAGCCTGTTCAAAGCTGTCCTGGGTGAATGAATTCCCCCCCCCCCCCCCTCTGTGGCTGAACTCTGAAGTACTAGACACAATTCACAAAAAAATACACACTGCTGCACAATCAACACCTGGTAGAAGAAGAAGTTTAACACAAGTAACACAGTCACAACACGAGGAGAGCAGAAGAGAAGACATTTGGCAAGGTGAAGGACAGGACAACTTCATCAACATGTCTGGTCATTTCTCATGTCTGTACGCTGGTGAACATTGCTTACATCACCTGGGGAAAAAAAAAAAAAGCCTCTTAAGGAAGAAAAATACGTCACCACTTTAAAAAAACCTGTTCCTCTTAGTTAACGACAAACACGTGTCACCCCAAAATTCATATCACTGAAAACCTGTTCTTCCTAATGACAGACTTAAAATGTCACTTAAATATCTGTCACTTGAAAACTGGGGTTTTTTTGGAGACATGAGACCTCACACCCTGCTGATGACAATTTTTGAAGATTTGGATCACACCACAGCAGTGCTACTCCAGTAGCCAGACCAATTCTCCCTGCCTTCATGAATTGGTCGTCCTCAGTCTTTATTCCCCCCCCCCCCCTCTTCCCTCAAGGCATGGCACAGACGCCTGGAAACAATCGCATCTGCAGCACAGGGATGGTGAGCTATTTCCGAGACTTTTTAGCTGGTGGCACTTGAACTGGCACTTCTGATTTGACAGATTCGCGTGTGGTGGCTGTGGTGAGTTGAAGAACCTGTTGAGGACAGAAAGAACGTTTGGCAATGAAAGGTGAATAACAGCGCCTGTGTTACATGCACACATGCAATTTCACATGTAAGTGCGTGCGCACACACACACACACACACACAGTCCTTTGGACGAGACTATAAAAGAGGTCCCATGTGCAAACACATGCAGAACATCTTGTGCAAATGTTAAAACCCATTCTGCTTTTTGGAATCGTAGGCCATTGTGTCGGTGGGAACAGATGACAAAATTTACAAAACCACACACACACAGGGACTAGATGTAAAAAAGCACATGAGCGCTTATTAGTTACACACACAGGTGTTTCATAGCTACTTCAATACTGAATACCAAAAGGTGTCCAACACCGCTGGGAACACACCAAATGCCTTTCTGGTTTTGCAGGTGACACTTCAGTCCAACTCTTCACCTCTCTCCAATCACCAGCTTGGACCTTTTCCCCCTTGATTCTGATCCTGTCTTTTTCTCAGCGTATTTTCTACTAGTTTGTAAACATTTGTTTTTGTGGCAGAAAGTTTTTTCTTACTCCTACACATACATAATTATACGCATGCACAAACGCACTCACAAGTATCTGTCCATCATAGAGGACATACTGACATAAATATATATTTATATGTTGGTGGCTGAAACCTAAGATATCACAATATTCAATAAGACTATACTGTAAAGCACGTGCGCACACTCACACACACACTCATACTACACTTTTTATACAAATCGAAAAGCCAGATGAGTGTGCACAGATTCAGAGCAGAGAAGAGTGGAGACATTGTTGACCACGACAGCGGCCAGCAGAGGCGGAAGGAAGGCCAGAGGCAGACTGACCTGAGGAGTGCTGGCGAGGGACACAGGCACTGGGATGGTGATGATCTGCTGCCCCCCGCCCACTGAAACATCACACACCTCACGTCACCTCACCTCACCTCACCTGCTTCACTTTCCCTCACCTGACCTCGCTTACCATGGTGCATAGAAAACTGGTGGTAGGATTTTTGTTGTTTTATTTTTCAAGGACTTTTGAAGACCCCTTCTTTTTCCGTTACCTTTTTTCAACAAATAAATTTGCATGTATGGATAAACAGCATGTTCATACAGAATTATCAGTAGAATATTTGCAACAAAATACTTCAATGCACAACCTTTAAAAACTAACAGGCAAACATAATTCTGCTGTCATATCCACTTAAAGTGCCTTGGTATCATGACTAATACGATAATAAAGTTGGTAATAAAGACACATGTTCCAACTTTTAAGTCCCTTTCACATATTTTTCCAAGCTCAAAATAAAAGTACTCTCTTACAACAAATAATTTTTACACACACACACACACTCTCTCTCTCTCCTCTCTCTCTAGAGCACATCTATCCATTCAAGACTAAATGAGAGTAACTTATCTGTTATGTACACTTCAAAACTTTGCAATATATTTCATTGTATACATTTTTTCCTGATTCAACCAAAAAGAAATCTGATATTTTACTGAATTTTTTTCCCAGATTCAACAACAGCAAAAATTCAAGCACGTTTAAGCACCTGGAGGTAAATGCCTAATTTCCGAAGATTTTTATGGCCTTGAAATGGGGAACCCCAAAATAAAGGGCTTAACCCTGCTGTTGGCAGGACCCGATTTTCTTAACAAAAGAACAATTTTCTCTTTTTTTACGACCCCCAACTCCCCCCCATGTTCTAATAAAAAGCTGTCATTGCCAACTCAACACTAGCTACACTTGACACAAACTCTGGGCACAATCACCAGACAGGCACACAACCTCAAACTGCTGCAAGCTAACAGTCAATGCAACAAAGGTCTATCTCAGTCAATGCAACAAAGGTCTATCTCAGTCAATGCAACAAAGGCCTATCTCAGTCAATGCAACAAAGGCCTATCTCAGTCAATGCAACAAAGGCCTATCTCAGTCAATGCAACAAAGGCCTATCTCAGTCAATGCAACAAAGGCCTATCTCAGTCAATGCAACAAAGGCCTATCTCAGGAAGCAAGATGCTGCACTGACCACTGTCAGACTGAGGGATGGAGATGGCTGTGGCGGGCTGCTGGAAGTTGAAGATGGTTCGTTCAGAGCCCAGAGTGGCGCTGGGGGTGGGGGTGGCATACATCACTCCCTGCGGCGTTTGGTACATGATGATCTGACTGGGAGTGACTGCTGTGGCTCCCGAACCTGACAGCAAACATTAGCACCTTTGCAACCTCAGCAATACACGTTGGAACCGAGCCTTATATAATACTAATAATAATAACAATATTAAATGGAACTTATATAGCGCTATATCTTGCAAAGACAAATCAAAGCGCATGCATTCAACCCAATCTTACACAGCCATGTAATCAATGATAAATAATCAATAGTTTAAACAAACAGATATTTACAAACATGGTGCGCTGCAGACATAATCTATGAAATAAAATTTCAATAGTCAAATGTTTTACAAAAGCACACACACACACACACAGGTCGTATACTTTAGCTGAGTGATAGCACACGGGTTAGTGAAGGTGGGATAGCTCTGATATGAAACAGGAGGGGGGAAATCTTATACACACAAAGAAGAGAATATGAGACACAGAGAAAGAGAGAGGAAAGGGATGCACACAGACAGACACACACACACACACATGTGCACACACACACATACACACACAGGCGCGCGTGCACACACACAGGCACGCGTGCACACACACAGGCACGCGTGCATACACACACACATACATGCACACACACACACACAAACACACTATGAAAATCATTAGTTAACTTTAATACTAGTTTCCTTTTAACAACAAAACAATACCATTAACATTTGTACATGGAGTGTAAATATACGACAGTGATGAAATGAAACAAAGTCATAGGGCTTTCTCAGGAAACAAGTGACAACTTTGCACACACAAAATATGGAACATCCCTCCATCTCATCAAGTGCCCCTATGTCATAGTCACCTGACAGGAAGCTGAGGGAGGGTGTGGTGGCAGTACTGGTGGAGTCGGCACTACTAGTGTGACTGGGATCTGAAAACACAAAACAGTTACAGAACTCTGCTGTCTTTCCTCCCTTGCTACGTTTAGTTGTAGGATCTCACACATGACTGGAATGTGTGTGTGCCTGCGCGCGTGCATGCATACACGCACATGTGCACCCCCACCCACACACACCTCTTTCTGAAGAGAAGGCCATTGTGTGCCGTGGGAACAAATGACAAAATTTACAAAAATGCATACACACAGGGACTGGGTGTAAAAAACACATGAGTACTTATTCCATTATCCTCGAAATAAAAGAATAAAAGAATTTTAAAACACACACACCACCATAATCCAACTGGCATCAACTGAAACTGACAACCAATATTTTCTCTTGATGTTTTCTGTTACGAGTCGCTTTAGGCTGTTTTGCACTTTTGGCGTTTTGCCAGAAGCCGAAAGTGAGACTAAGTTTTTGATAACTGTAAGGTCGTTGGGTTTTTTGTTGTTGTTGTTGTGCCAGCTAGGCCAGTAGAAAGAGCTGCTGGACAGTGACAGACCAAGCTGGGTGCTGTCCTTCCCCTTAGATGAAGGGTTAACCTTAGCTCTTGGCTGCTGGTTAAGCAGGTTAGTTGGATGATAGGTTTGTTGTTTTTACTGGAACTGATTTTCTTACTTGATAATGGACACTGCAATTTCATTTCTGTTGTAGGTGAATCAGACTGTTTGTCACCATGTTGAGCATAAACTTTGCTTGATATTTTTGTTTTCAATTATTGAACAGTACTCTGACATGACTGGACTGTACCACATTACTAAATTATAACTTTAACAGTTTTAAAGATTGTGAAACAAAATACACTAGCTGATTTAATCATATCAAAGGAGGTAGATCAGTGAACAGTTGCAACGATAGATAGATCTACAGATTTCATTCTCTTTGATCTAAAATGTAGACATGTAAAACCTATTTCTTTTATTGAATATCTGTGACAAAATATCTACATGGTGATTAATGAAGAAAACCTAACAAAAGAAGAAAGGAACTTGTAAAATAAAAAGTTGAAATATTTATAATAAAAATAAATGGATAATAAAAAGTGTTCAAAGTCCTATTGTGACTTGAAAGACGCTATTGAGGATACTGAATATTGATAGTTTGTGTGCTCAGCCAGGTGTGCAATAACGTGTTTTGCAGCGGACAATTTGGGCAGTTGTGGGTAGTGTCAGGCAGAGTGGGTACTGGAGTTGATAGTCCAGATGTTCACCTGAACACCCTAGCCCAGATATTTCTCTATGTGGATCTACGGATTCAAGAGAAGTGAAGAGTTTTGTGTTTATTTATATGTGTGTGCACAGCAGAGACTGAGTAGCATAATTATTGGAAAAAATTATATTATGATTATAGTGTGCTTCTGGATAAGTGGGCAACAGTATTTATTTATTGATAGTTTTATTCATTAACAAAACCCTAGTGTGGGTGTTGTTAGAATGCCATGATTCTGATTGCTTAATATTTGTTGATTTTCTTGTTAATTATATGTTAGAAATCTCAGTGGTGTTTCTGCATATTTTGTGTGTACATGCTTGTGGCTGTGAGAGAAGGAGTGCAATGTTTGAGAGAGAGAGAGAGAGAGAGAGAGAGAGAGAGAGAGAGAGAGAGAGAGAGAGAGAGAGAGAGAGAGAGAGAGAGAGAGAGAGAGAGAAAGCATGTTTTTCTAATTCAGTCTACTGAGTCAGCATTTATTTCTGAATGGATGTGTGCATCCTCACACATATTGTGGTGGATCTTAACCCTTTAGGCTGCCGCTAGATTCCAATCCGACCGCAGCCGACAGTTGGTGCTGCCCTCGTGGGCAGTACTTTTCCATCACACACAGATCTCGTGGTTTTCACACTGTGTGTCTGAAAATTGGTGGGGCGATGCAGGGAGGGTGTCAGACGGTGCCAGTGATAAATTTAGACCACTAACATGCGTGTAGTGGGGAGGGAAGGAAGAAATAACAGTCAGCGACCGGAACGCTTTTCAATGGTGCAGCGTGGCGAAAAAAAATCGCGTTTTCTTTAGTAGCACACGATTCATCTGATTATTGAGACGATAAATTGAATGTTATTGTCTTGGAAGTAGAAACATTTGAACGAGAATTGTTAATTGAGTCCGATATTAAATGCTTACGAGGAAGAGGAGGAAGGAAATGCTGCAGTTAGGGAGAAGAGTGAGCCTGAAAATAATGTGCTACAGGGCACATTCCTGACCGGTGCTACACACACAACTGTGGAGAAATTTGACCTCCTGGCCAGTCCGCGGCGTAGACGCCTGAAAACGATGCCTTTTGACTGTTTTCTCATTATTACCACACTTTTGCTTTGAAACTGCAAGGGCAGAAACGAACAGATATGCCGATAATGAAAATAGCAAGAAGGAAAAGAAAATAGGTCTCCCGTCTGCCAAGGTTTGACAGGTGAGAGCAATGGGGGGGGGTACACCCCCCCTCCCCCCCCCCCCACACACACACATCCATAATTTGTGCTTTTTGTGATGTGATGTGACCCTGTGCCACCACTACGACTACTTTAGAGACTACCAACATTAAAATTTTGTAGGGTTACAGAAGTTTTGTGTTGTTTTGAATTTGTCACACCTGTGCTGTGACACTGGTGACAGTGTGACAGTCATGTACAATAATACACTCCTGTACACTTAACAAACATGTGGTAGCACACGCAGATATGAAGTACAGTATAAAGGTCACATGTTGATTGAATATGACTTGTTTTCAAAAGAAAAAATAGTTAAACAAAACTTCTGTCTCCTCAACACATACTTTAAAACAACAGGTGCTATGGGGACATTGTGTGACACATCCTTGAAGTACTATTGCACATAACCATTGGTAAACACATCAGCTGGGTATCACTTCCTTATTCGACACTAACATGCTTGAACTATTGTCAAATCCATGCAGGACTTGCTGTTTTATCATATAAACCATATTTTTACCTGTGATCGGTGACAAATAAGGTGACAATGACAAGACATCTGGTGATCAGACACATAAACTTGCGCCTAAATGCAAGTACAAAGACATACCTAGCTTGTGACAAAATTTCAGCTTGATAACTTGTCATGCACACACACAATTGTCTTAGGAGTAAAGTAAGTCAGATGAAGGTAGAAAACCTTCAAAGAATTCAAAATCTACAGGCAGTTTAGCTCCGTAGAATCCAACAACAAGAGGGTTAAACATGCACAAAGTTGACAACTGGAGTGATGGTGACTCCCAGGTTATAACATTTTCAGAAAATTCAGCAGTTTCAGGTGCCAGCAGTACAGCATAAGGACTGGCTTTCAAAATACAAGGACTTCAGGCCAAATAAGGACTGGCTTTCAAAACACAAGGACTTCAGGCCAAATAAGGACTGGCTTTCAAAACACAAGGACTTGTGACCAAATTCATGGACCTGCATAGCCTTATGCCCTTCCCCTTCCCAAACCTATACAGACCAGCAAAGATTGCACAGATTCTGAAAAAAACCAACAATACAACACAATACAATACAACAATACAATACAATACAATACAATACAGAGAGGGGGCAGGACAGCCAAGCGGTTAGGGTGTTGAGCTTACAATCTGGTGGCGCAGGTTTGAGCCACTACCAAGATGCCTGTTCAAGGGGATTTTCCCCTTCGAGTGCCCACTCCATTCCTCCCAAAAGTCCTCCAGATGGGATTATAAACCGAGTTCCAATGTAAATACAGATCTTGCGTGCACATTAAAACCCATTCCACCTTTTGGAAGAGTAGGCCACAGCGTACTGGTAGGACCAAAAGATAAAATTAAAAAATAATATATATGTCATGTTTAGACATTAAGCCCTGAAGTTAAAATATGGCTACCTGACTGGTGGGCAAATGGTCATATACACAAAATCTCACTATTAGTCAACCATAGAGCTCTCTCTACCAAAGGAAGGCAGAGAGAGAGAGAGACAGACAGATGGACGGAGACAGAGAGAAAGAGACAGAGACAGAGCTCTCTCTCTCTCTCTCACACATACACAAAGTACAGAGTACACAGTATACATATATATTACTTATTTATTTTATTTATTTTTATTTATTCTTTTATATCGAGGATAATGGAATAAGCACTGATGTGCTTTTTTACATCTAACCCCCGTGTGTATGCAGTTTTGTCAATTCTGTCATCTGTTCCCACCGGCACACAATGGCCTACTCTTACGAAAAGCGGGAACAGGATTTAACGTGTGCGCAAGATATTCTGCGTGCGTTCGCACACAGACCTCGGTTTATAGTCTCATCCGAAGGACTTTTTGGGGAGAGTGGAGTCTGCACTGATGTAACTCCAGGGGAAAATATCCCCCTTGAACGGGAATCGAACCCGGGTCGTCAGATTGCGAGTGCAATGTTCTAACCACTAGGCTACCCCGTGCCCCCAACTTACTGGTGACGGTGGTGACGAACTGGCCGGTGGCTGTTCTGTACATGGTCTGAGGCTGACTGGAGGCTGTGGACACGCCCAGCTGACTGGCTGGTATGGCCACAGGCTGCCCACTCCCTGAAACACCCACATCTCTCTAGGAACAAAATATAGTGGATAATAATAATAATCAACTACAACATTATTACAACCCTTAACAATAAAATGCACCAATAAAAAAAAAAAAGCAATAAAACAATACACTGCAAAAGACACACACACACTCTTAATATCACCGTCTAAAATCACTAAATGTGAATAGACGTTAAACTGAAGATATCTTATATCACTTAATGTGAAAAGATGTTAACCACTAGACTGCCTTACCCTGGAAATTTTCCGAGGCTAAACGTGCACACTATACGCCTACAACCCGGAAAATTTCCGGGGTGTCGAACCGAAGTAAACAAGCCTGCTTCCTTGACTACAAAATTAATGGAGATCCAGCTGCAAAAACCATGGCAAAAACGATCGTTTTTTAGCTTGTATTTTGTGTTTTTATGCATGACTGCTTGGGAAGTTCTTGTTCAAAATGGCTGACACTTCTTGTTGAAGGCATCAATAACTTTACACAGCTGTAAAAGTGGCAAATAAAACTGTAGATTTACCTAACAGTGATAAAAACAATCGCGTATGATTCAGGAGATCGTGTATTTAAAAAACAATTAATGAGATTTGGCCTAGACTTATGTTTGACGTTATTGAGATGGGGAGTACTCAGAATGACAGTAGTGATGAAGAAATCGTATTTTTGGTAGATTTTTTACATTTTAAATATATTTTCGCAGTTAAATATCATGCTAACTAATTTGAGCTTGCCTTGAAGTAATCTATGATATATATACTGTCATTGGGTAGACTATCAGGAATGTTCATGTAGTAGTTTCTGAGTAAGAGGGATATAAACATAGCAGTGGTACATAAGAATTTTATTCCCCGGCATATAGGGTGCACTTGCAATGGGCAGTTAAGAGGTTAAAGAAGAACACATAACCAGCCAAACCCCCTGTATGGTGATAGCCCTCAGTATACCTGTTTGTAAGATGAGTCCGGCAGGGAACTGTAATGGAATGCTGGTGACTTTGCTACTGCTGCTGCTGTTTTCTGAGGCTGGGGGTAAGACCTGTGAGGGCGTGGTGACTGACACCGCCTGGGTCACCACCCCCGACACTGTGGCACCCGAGTGAGCTGACGGCCGCCCTGTGGAACTGCCTGACGGAACCTGACCACAGACAGCAACTCTGCAGTTGGTCTTAGTATGGAACCACCAACCATATCCAATACAATTGGTTTTAGAATGTAACACAATCCTATTTGATAATTGACATAACAATTGTGACGCTCCACGTCAACATATTATCAGTTTGTAATAAAAAGGCGATTCAATACATAAAACAGAATTGAAAATCAGACAATTCTATGAAAAGTTATTACAAATTCAAACAATACACTGCAGGATGGGACAAAATGAGAAGTTTAGCATCGTAATAGGTGGTCAGAATGAGGGTTTGGGTATTTTTAAAACATATTCAAAAGCAGAAGAAAACAGAATTATGCCTTGATATTTCATTACAAGGTAGAATAATGGCTATAGTTTAATAATCAGTCAAAATCTCAAAATCTACATGATCCCCACCTGCCTAAAATGGCTTCTAGCAGAAAAGTGGGTTAGGTGCTAAGAGACCCATTTCATGGTGGAGCGTCACTATTGGTTTTAGTGTGTAACATTGTCATGTTAATATAAATGGTTTTAGTGTGTAACACAATCATGTTAATATAAATGGTTTTAGTGTGTAACACAATCATGTTAATATAAATGGTTTTAGTGTGTAACACAATCATTTTTAATACAAATGGTTTTAGTGTGTAATATTATCATGTTAATATAAATGGTATTAGTGTGTACATTATCATGTTTAATACAAATGGTTTTAGTGTGTAATATAATCATGTTAATATAAGTGGGTTTTTTAGTGTAACAGAGTCATGTTTAAAACAAGTAGTTTTAGTGTGTAACACAATCATGTTTAATACAAGTGGTTTTAGTGTGTAGCATAATCATGTTTAATACAAGTGGTTTTAGTGTCAAACACAATCATGTTTAATACAAGTGGTTTTAGTAACATAATCATGTTTAATACAAGTGGTTTTAGAAACATAATCATGTTTAATACAAGTGGTTTTAGTGTGTAACACAATCATATTTTATACAAACACAATGAACAGTGAGGTCATGTTAAGTCAGTGAAGGTCACAGAAATCAAAGGTCACAAGACAACAGCCATTTGAAATGGAACTCTTAGAGAGAGAGAAAAAAAAAATGATTACTGCATTCATGAATACTTAATTTTATATCTTTTCGTATGGGAATATATCCAATTTTATATTACAATAATAATTGCAGCTGGTGTCCAAAATAAACATAAACAAACAAACAAAACTAAATAAATAAAACCAACCCAACCCACCAATGGTGCTGTCCATTCGCACCATTTATATGCCCAGCAGGACTGGCTGATGGTATTGATGACAACACAAACCCACTCCACGGTGTATGCACTACAGAACATAAGATTCTTCACTTAATAACTAAAGTTGGTAGGGAGCACGGTAGGTAGCATTAGTTCAAGGCAAAAGAACAAGAACCATATCATATGTCAAAACAATATAGTAACTGTATACAGAAGATTTACAAGCATGTGAAAGCGATTCAGTATTGATTAGCCAAGGTGCAAGTGCTAAACAGCAAGCAGTGTCAAGACCAGATCAAAAATTTATAACATTTACACTGTCTCACACACACACACACAAACACACACACGTGATGTAGCTAATAAAAATCATGAAAAAAACACATTCAAGACACAGACTGATATTGATTTAACATCAAAGAGAACAGGTGCTTATCAACAACAGTATAGATGCAATTACATTAAACAGTTTAACATTTCTGTGGAATTCCCCACTCACTTTGTCTTTCTTGTTATGAAAAAAACCCACCTGCCAAACAATACATGACGAAACGGATACTTTATCTTTGAAAACCGAGCATAATCTTTGAATCAGTTTCTCACTTTCTTGCTGGGAGGAGACACGATACAGTTGACTCAGGATGACTAAAATCCCTCAGTGCAATACATTCCTTTCTTTCTACCAATGTCAGCCAAATTTCATCATTTGCCACAAATCAGGAAAGCTAAGAAAAATCACCTGAAAGAAAGTTTACAAAACAAGATAACAAACTCTCAAAGAAAATATCAACAAACTTTCGCAAGACCTGGATTGTAATGCATTCAGTTCATAGGCAAAGAAACAGACAACTTGACATTGCCAGAGTTCATCATCTGTCTACAGACAAGCAGGGTGCAGCCAAAATTTTCGACAAGACATCAGCAACACTGATCAATACGACAACAGCATCTTCCGCAGTTCCAAATATCACACGTGCACAATGAAAAACAATGGCAGGAGAAAACACAACTTAAACAGTTCAAAAACTAAGCTGTGAATCAATCAATGTGCTGGTGGTAGATTTCGACTTGCTTCCATTGAGAAATAAAGATTTCTGAGTCATTGTGTAGCATCTGCTCTTGGAATTCATTCACACAAATAATGTACACACAGAAGTAAAACTGCAGGGTTACAGTATTACAAGGAGAACCAATTTTCAAATTGTCCTCCTTTTCCCCTCTTGTTCCTGTGTAGTGGCCAAATTTTAAAAGTCTACTGGATTAAGTGATGATAATAGCACATTTACACTTTTAAGTCAATTCAAAAGAGTGATCTTCATCAGTTTAATGGACATTATATTCTATAGTTCAT
This sequence comes from Rapana venosa, assembly GCA_028751875.1. Classification (NCBI taxonomy): domain Eukaryota; kingdom Metazoa; phylum Mollusca; class Gastropoda; order Neogastropoda; family Muricidae; genus Rapana; species Rapana venosa. Next base: position 54,074,396 of record CM054137.1, read on the forward strand.
GACCTCTCAGGTGTACTGTGAAATCACCAAGAAAGTCTGTTCACAAGCCCTGACGCCAGCTTACAATGTTAGCGATTGTTCATCGTTAGGGAAGCAGTGCAGTACGAAGAAACCCTAATGAGTGATATGAGTGACTCATGTAGAGAAAGCAAACCTATGACTGTAACAATAATGGGGACAACAATACACATGTTTATGATGGATTACTTACATTACAAAAATAGGGATGAAAGGCACAGCAAAGACTGCTCAACAATGAGACAAGTGGAAGACACAGTGAATACCCACAGTGAGATAGGTGTAAGACATGATAAACTGCTATACAGTCACAGTGACACTACAGAGAAAGAGGTAACAGTGTGGACAACTTACAGTGAAAAAGATGGAAAGCAAAGTGCACTATTTACAGTGAAAAAAAAAAGGAAGCCATAGTATGAACTTCTGATAGTGATGTGGAAGACTATGTGAACTACTTACAATGTGAGGCAGGAGACACATGATAGATTACTTACGCACACAGTGATGGAAGACGGTGTGGACAGTTTACAGTGAAAAAGCGCAAAGTACAGTGTGGATAGCGAGTACTTAGTTACACACAAAAAGGGGGGGCAGGCCCACCATGGACTACTTACTGTGAGAGAGGTGGCGGTGAAAGATGGTACAGGCTACTTAGAGTGAGGGAGGTGAAAGATGGTACAGACACTTAGAGTGAGGGAGGTGAAAGATGGTACAGGCTACTTAGAGTGAGGGAGGTGAAAGATGGTACAGGCTACTTAGAGTGAGGGAGGTGAAAGATGGTACAGGCTACTTAGAGTGAGGGAGGTGAAAGATGGTACAGGCTACTTAGAGTGAGGGAGGTGAAAGATGGTACAGGCTACTTAGAGTGAGGGAGGTGAAAGATGGTACAGGCTACTTAGAGTGAGGGAGGTGAAAGATGGTACAGGCTACTTAGAGTGAGGGAGGTGAAAGATGGTACAGGCTACTTAGAGTGAGGGAGGTGAAAAAATGGTACAGGCTACTTCAGAGTGAGGGAGTGAAGATGGTACAGGCTACTTAGAGTGAGGGAGGTGAAAGAGGTACAGGCTACTTAAGTGAGGGAGGTGAAAGATGGTACAGCTACTTAGAGTGAGGAGGTGAAAGATGGTACAGGCTACTTAGAGTGAGGGAGGTGAAAGATGGTACAGGCTACTTAGAGTGAGGGAGGTGAAAGATGGTACAGGCTACTTAGAGTGAGGGAGGTGAAAGATGGTACAGGCTACTTAGAGTGAGGGAGGTGGAAGACAGTATGGGCTATTTACAGAGAGGGAGGTGGAAGATAGTATGGACTATTTACAGTGAGGGAGGTGGAAGACAGTATGGACTATTTACAGTGAGGGATGTGGAAGACAGTATGGACTATTTACAGTGAGGGAGGTGGAAGATAGTATGGACTATTTACAGTGAGGGATGTGGAAGATAGTATGGACTATTTACAGTGAGGGATGTGGAAGACAGTATGGACTATTTACAGTGAGGAGTGGAAGACAGTATTGACTATTTACAGTGAGGGATGTGGAAGAAGTATGGACTATTACAGTGAGGGATGAAGAGTTTGACTATTACAGTGATGGAAGCTATATTACAGTGAGGGATGTGGAAGAAGTATGAACTATTTACAGTGAGGGAGGAATTGGAATAAGTAGTATGGACATTGATATTACAGTGAGGGATGTGGAAGATAGTATGGACTATTTACAGTGAGGGATGTGGAAGATAGTATGGACTATTTACAGTGAGGGATGTGGAAGACAGTATGGACTATTTACAGTGAGGGAGGTGGAAGATAGTAAGGACTATTTACAGTGAGGGATGTGGAAGATAGTATGGACTATTTACAGTGAGGGATGTGGAAGATAGTATGGACTATTTACAGTGAGGGACGTGGAAGGCAGTTTTGACTACTTACAGTGAGGGATGTGGAAGAGTTTTGACTACTTACAGTGAGGGAGGTGGAAGAGTTTTGACTACTTACAGTGAGGGATGTGGAAGGCAGTTTTGACTACTTACAGTGAGGGATGTGGAAGAGTTTTGACTACTTACAGTGAGGGAGGTGGAAGAGTTGTGACTACTTACAGTGAGGTAGGTGGAAGAGTTTTGACTACTTACAGTGAGGGAGGTGGAAGAGTTGTGACTACTTACAGTGAGGGAGGTGGAAGAGTTTTGACTACTTACAGTGAGGGAGGTGGAAGAGTTTTGACTACTTACAGTGAGGGAGGTGGAAGACAGTTTTGACTACTTACAGTGAGGGATGTGGAAGACAGTTTTGACTACTTACAGTATTGAACATTTGACTACTTACAGAGAGGGATGTGGAAGACAGTTTTGACTACTTACAGAGAGGGATGTGGAAGACAGTTTTGACTACTTACAGTGAGGGATGTGGAAGGCAGTTTTGACTACTTACAGTGAGGGACGTGGAAGACAGTTTTGACTACTTACAGAGAGGGACGTGGAAGGCAGTTTTGACTACTTACAGTGAGAGAGGTGGAAGAGGTGTGAGTTTCCAGACTGGAGTGGGGCGACATCTGGAACGCTGGTTTCCCCCCCACCCCCTCCATCCCCATCATCTGCAGAAACATTACATCAGCGTCAGCTTTATGTTATTAGAAAGGTGGTTGTTATTTGTGAGTATGTACTCCTCTCAGGTATCTGGTTTGATTTTCCTGTTAAATTAGCCGTTAATACTACACTACAAACAATCCTGCAAATGCAAATGCACATCTTCCATTCCCAAGTCTTCTGACACTTTCACTGGCAGATCAATATTACAACTCTGCTGCGACAATAAAGAGTGGGGTTTCTGTAGTAGTTGGAGTGAGATTCTAATTGAAAAAAAGACAGCTATTTTTCTCAATCTCTCTGCACAGATGACATATATTATATATATCCAAATTTCTTCAACAAATGAAATGTCACGAGAGATGAACCTGTGGCATTTCCCAGCACAACTGATCAATGCAAACCAGCGCTTCAGGGCAGAAGTCTACAGTTGTCTCCCTTCTGTCGATCTCTGTCACGACTTGAAGGTCATGCTCTGATGTTCATGCTAAAAAAATCTTGATCCTATGTGTTCCTGAATCCTGCACCACACATCACCACCAAGATCCGAGGAATAAATGAAAGAGGATCATGAGATTGTAAACGACTAATGAAATTAAGTTAAATAAAGTTTTACTTTCGTGAAGGTAATATTAATATGTCCAGGAAGTGGGAGTCCAATGACCATGTGATCAACTCAGCAAAGAAACAACTGGTCAGAGGATCCTTTTGGCACTATGACAATTTGGCAAATCTTATTGATTTATCTGTGTGTGTCTGTGTGGTATGGTGGGTGCGTGCGTGCGTGTGTGTGTGTGTGTGTGTGTCTGTGTAGTATGGTGGATGTGTGTGTGTGTGTGGTGTATGTGCGTGTGAGCATGTGTGTGTAATGTGTTTGTTAGTGTAAATGTATGGTTCTGTGTGTGTGTGTCACTCTGTGTGAAATGTCTTATGATATTGAACCTGAAAACACTCATGCACTGTATGATTAACAATGTGTACTTGTTAAAAACTGGTTTAAGGATTTTAACTCTGTGTTTCTTTACAAAAACTTTTCTTTTTTCTTTTACTCTGCATTATATAAACTGAAACATGGTGTGGTAATTTGTACTGAAGAATGCTTCAACTGTTTGATTTTAATACTAATAACAGTAAGTTTTGCTTAGTTTTTTTATTTCCTTTTTTTTTTTAAACATAAGAACATTAGTATAGCTGGTATTCTATAAGCATGAACCCATCTCCAGACATACACCCCCCCCCCCCCCCCCCCCCTCTATCTCTCTCTCTAATTTTGGATAGTCCCATGTTCACATTAGTTATGTTTTGGCAGTTGCCATACATCATGTCATGTTTTGTTTGGCTTCGTTTTGATATGTTTGGTTTGACCCCATTCTAGGGGATGGTGGCCTGAAGAATAAATTTTGTTCCTTGTTCATTGTTCTCTCTATCTCTATCTCTCTCACACACACACACACATATACACACACTTAAACACACACTCACTCAAACACAAACATACAAACTATAAAAGCATGACACAACAGATAAAAATGTTCTTACACACACACACACACACACGTGCCCTTGCTTGTGTATGCATAGAACATTAGAAGCATGTATAAGTAAGGGTAAGTGAAAAAACATACACTGACACAGAGAAATCTTTTCTCTGAATTATGATGTAAAGGCTACATAATCTAATGACTCCAATTTAGACTTCTTGTGAATATTTCAAAATTTGAAGATTCTAATTGTCAGGAGCATAAAGAGCCATGATGGTACAATTATGCTTTTTCCAATGAGGTGAGATACTGAATTTTTTTATCACCCAGACTCTCACATTTTCTGAACTTCCTATAATAAAAACTATAAAAATCCTACTGTATACTCTTTTCTTTATTATCCAAATCTCACAATCACTCCTGATAAGTGACAGTCTACAGGCTCAACCCCAATCCAATCCAATCCTGTTATTTACAGCCCTGCTGATCACAGAGGCCATATCAGGGCTGTCACTTCATCAAATTTTAAATCTCAGATTAAAACTGTGCAACTATATAGATTAAAACAGGGTATAAAACCAACTCTACTATCATTCCTTGTATCAACGCCCTGGCCAACCATAAATGATAAGGGTCAACCCAGGACCACCACGGCGTTGTGGGAAAAACCACAACCACCATCCATAAAATGAGATAGGGTATAAAACCAACTCTACTATCATTCCTTGTATCAACGCCCTGGCCAACCATAAATGATAAGGGTCAACCCAGGACCACCACGGCGTTGTGGGAAAAACCACAACCACCATCCATAAAATGAGATAAAACCAAAACCAGATTCCTTAAAACAACCTTGCTCTTAGTGACCAGGCTCAACTATTACAGTGTTTACACATCACAAGTATTGAAGTATGCATAATGTAGCACTGCTCTTCAAAGCTCCAGTACCATCCTTCAAAACGGCCCCACTCCTCAAGATGGGACACCAAATCTGGCCCAAAGATGTGAATCTTCATGAAGAGAATAAGAAACTATAGACCATACTAACAATAAAAGTAACAGACAGAGATGCTAAGGAAAGCAGATTACATAAGAGACTCAACAAACAAGAAAGACGATTTCATTTTCAGGATTAGATCAAGAATAGTTACATTGAGGGACGTGAATTTGAAAGGAAGAAATACTAATGCTGACTTAAGCAGTTTAAAGTCATTCTACACATTTTGATCAATTGAAATGTTTTGAACTGTATGAATATGTAGCATGTGAATTTGAGTTGTACAGTAAAACTTTTTTTTTATTATAGAAAACAACCATGAATTTTTTAGGTATAACAGTAAGATGTAACAGTAAGAGTAATGGTAACAGAGATTTTTTTCTCTCAAATTTTATGATATATTTTTCTGTGAAACAATGAACGAATACTCTTTGTTCTCCATCAGGTGAATGCAAACCTGTTGTTTTTCTCCTGTGTTTCAGTTCTATAAGTTTTACACTACTTAAAATCAATCATAGTCTCTCCAAGATCACCCAGTACCTACACAGTGAAGACAAAACAATCTGTGAGCAAGCGACAGCATTCTTCTGCACTAGGGTGCTCATCAGACTTGTGACTTCCATACACTGACTCCATGTGGTGATGCCTTATCAACTAAGCCAGTAAAGGGCCTTTTCTGCAGCTGACAAACTTTATATACATGTATCCAATCTGCAAGTCTTGTATTATGGCATCTCTCTTGGACAAAGGCAGCAGTCATTATATCAAATGACACAATAATGTAGTATTTATTTTAAACTAAACAAACAGATTATACAACACTTATGATACAAAACGCAGTGATTGCAGCTGTTATATAACACTGTTATTCACAAATAAGTATCTAAAACTACAATATAATACATGATGCATCCAGTATACATCACAATGTTGTTCAGGTTCAGAACTGTTCGCGTTATTTCAGTTCCCTGTCTCAGTGTTCTCAGTAGTAAGTACACTTATCCATTTCTCAGAACTATCCTGTACCTCAATTTATGTTCTGCATTTTATTTATTAAGCCAGTACATCACAATGTACTACACGCATGCCATTTTGATTTCTACAAATTATAAATTTATAATGATAACAGCACAAGTATATTGAAAAAAACCCACCATATTTAATGCAAAGAGCATAATTGTTATGATATCAATATTACAAATAATTACAATAACTACTAAGGTAAAATGTAAGTGAAGGTGATTTGCATCCAGTGGCTTACATCATTTGACTCATGTGACACAACTATTGTCGTGAAGACCAAGCACTGACTAGACAATAGTGGCCAACTCAGTGGTAATACTGGTATTCATCACCATTGTGAGCCAAAGAACATTCGTGTGTACACACTGATACACAGCCACCCAGTGCATGTATGCAAGTCACCAACACTAAAGTGCTGCCTTAAGACAGGGATAGTTCTCAGCTTGAAAGCTTGCTGCACAAAAGCAAGCAATAAGTTGACATTTACAGCTGAGAACTCTCTCAGATTTAAATGACTTGAATGTGCCTTTAACTCCTGAGGAGTTGTAAGAGCAGTGAGCAAGTGCTGCATTGATCAACATGTCTCTGGTAGTATCATGTTTCCCTTGTCACAACAGCCAGAACAGGAATTCATACTCTCTCATCTTACACACATGAAAAAAGCACACCCAAAGAGTCTGGAACAAAAGATGTTCCTGGGTTCCAAACAAGACTTACATTTTACTGTCTGTCTCATCCAAACAGTTTGCCAGAAAATAGAGTAGAAAACAATGTTAACTCTAGGAGGAAAACAAAAAAGTACCCCCCCCCCCCCCCTCCCCCCAATGACTCATACCTGGCTGGGCCCACAGATTTAACTGTCTGGTCATAAGCACAACTCCATAAGCACTTACTGTGACTTCGCTTTTCCATCCTCCCTTTATTCGTTACCACTTTATTACTTAGTAAATGTTATAATAATTATATATATCCTTTTCTTGCACAACATACATGGGATAGCCTAGTTGTTAGATTACTGTGTTTGCAATCTGACGACCAAGCTTTGAATCCTGTTCAAGAGGATTTTTCTTCTGGAGATGACATCAGTGCAGACTCTGCTCTCCCCAAAAGTCATTCAGATGAGACTATAAACTGAGGCCCCAGGTGCAAACGCACACAAAATATCATGCGCACACATTAAATCCTGTTCCGCTTTTTGAAAGCGTAGGCCACTGTGTGCCGGTGGGAAGAGATGATAAAATTTACAAAACCGCATACACACGGAGACTGGATCGCAGAACATCTTGCGCACACGTTAAATCCTGTTCCGCTGTTCGCAAGAGTAGGCCATTGTGTGCCATGGGAACAGATGGCAGAATTTGCAAAACCACACACACATGGGGACTGGATGTAAAAAAGCAATAAGTGATTATTCCATTATCCTAAATATAAAAGAAGAAAAGAAAGAAGAAAAAAGATTTTAAAAAGCACAGGAGTGCTTATTCCATTATCCACGATATTAAAAATATTTTTAATTTATAAAGAAATAAAATAAACAAGTAGGGGCTATAAACAACAACATTGGATTGGATTGAGATCAGTACAGTCGTGGACTCACCTTGGAATCTTCTTCCCCCACAGAATAGGTCAGCTCTGTCTCTTCAAACCCTGAAGGGTTCATGCGCTGTTCCAGACTTGTGTGACCAGAAGAACCAGGCGGAGGGTCAGGGGAGTTGAGGCACGTCTGGATCAGCGCTTTGCCACTGTCACTCGTGATCATTGGCTGCAGCTTCCGTGTGGCGAAAGTATACACATGGCCAGTTTCGCTGGCAACAAGCAGCATGACTTGGGTTCCCGTCAGTGTCGACAGTTCGTATGCCTGCCAAGAGAAATTTGAATTCATGAACTTAAATAACAGATGTTGTCACTATCTGGCATATGATAGTTTTAATCTACAGACATGTACCAGAAATAGTGTTCCTATTTTTTCAGTATTACTTCAGAGTATAAAAATAAAGAAGAAGAAAAGATGATCATGATGCCTACTTGACCTAGTGACCTAATCAACAAAATCATGACAATGTCTCAATATGTAAATTTTCTGACATAGCCTAATTACATGTTTTGTCTAAGAAGCAAGAGGCCTTCCGTGGTTTCATTTTTTTTATATCTGAAACTAAAATGTAGTTGTTGTTGTTCGTCCCCCAGCTTTACCCCCTGGGGGTCACCCAGAACATGCACTCTGAACCTGGGAATCACTCATTCACTGTGAGATTGGAAGTACACTGGAAAGGAAGTTTGCATGTATGACTCTTTTGAAGTACCTCACCATATATAGGCAGCCATACTCCAACTTCAGAGGATGAAACTAAAATGAAAGTGGTTTTCTTCCCAATCTACTGCAGCCTGTACAAGTGGTTGTCACACAATGTCAGAATACTAGTCTTCCATCTATGTCAACAACAACAAAAAGTAAATACAGGGCCTGTGTACAACATTCACTTAATCAGTAAATTTTATGCATGTTAGGCCAGGACCAACACCAAGATATAGTACACAAATCCCAGGAAAATTCATCTGGAACAACCACTCACAAAGTTATTCTTGAAACTGATTTTTCATGAGTAAACAGGCATATTAAAATAAAGTAAAATGAAAATTTAAAATATCAACACATGTAATGATGTACACCACACACACACACATATATATACACCGGGGGGGGGGGGGGGGGGGGGGGGGGGGGGGGGGGGGGGGGGGGGGTGTTGCGGAGCGAGTGGCCAACTACTTCTACTTCTAGATCCACTTTCCACAAGGAGAGTTTTAAATTTCAGCTAAGAAACTTGTCTGTTGATTACAAACACTACAATAACAACAACACTACAACAAAAACAAAAACTAACAACAGTAACTGAAGTTTTTATTTAGTAACCAAGAACTGAAGAAGCAATTTACATACTGTTCTAAAAAAAATGTTACTGTCTGTCAGTGTTACTCTCATCACCTTTATTACAGTTCCTTTATTTTTAATACAAGCAGTCGTTATTGTTAAACTACACTTGAGAAAAACAAAGTCTACAAAACAAGATCACACTAACTTTGACTCCTTCTTCCTAAACACTCCCCCCCCTCCCCCTCCACAAAAATGTTATCTAGCATGCTCACACACACATGCAACCATGCACACACACACACACGCTGAAGTCCTTTGGATGCGACTATAAATTGTGGTCCCAAGTGCGAATGCACGCAGAACATCTTGTGCACAGGTTAAAACCTGTTCCGCTTTCTGGAAGAACAGGCCATTGTGTGTCGGTGGGAACAGATGACAAAATTTACAAAACTGCATGCATACACATGGGGACTGGATAGTGGATGTAAACATATTTTTAAAAAGCACTTGAGTGCTTATTCCATTAAAATCCAAAAATAATAATAAAATACAAACTTTTTTTTTAAACACACACTCTCAATGATATAGTAGTAATAGTACACACACAACACACACACACACACACACACACACACACACACAAACACACACATACATGTACACAATCTTCATCTAATAATGTTCTCAAAGAAGAGACCAGATCTTCAATTTCAAAACAAAAAGCAAAAAAACAGACATCCTACACAGTATATGTCCTCCCAACAATCTTAACTCATATACAAACATAGGCCTACATGCATGTATGCACAGCTTTTGTCAATAATATGGCTATTGAATCAACACATCTGATTCCATTTGATGTATGAATGGAACTGTCAAATCTGTCACTAATGATTCAATGAGCACTGTACAATTCATGTGCAACTCCCTAGCACAATAATGAAGTATACAGGCTATATATACAAACAATGCTCAATTCCTGTGTTGTTAATGAACAATGCAACACAATAGTTCAATAATAGGCTTATCAAGCACTTTTGTTAATCTTGCCACGAAATCACGGTGCCACATTGCATGCTGACCTAGGGTCAGCATGATAAGTACTCTATTTCTCTTTGGTTTGAATGAAACATTCTGTTAAGAATGCAACTGAACATCGCCTGAATCCAATCACGATTGATTACGATTATTTGGACGGAAGCTTATTAATATTTTTGTTTCTATGCAAATCACATGACAACGCACAAATATATTATGCAAAGCCCCTTCACACCAACAGAAGTTCAAAGGACTGGGGCAACAACGTGCTTACATCTAAGTGACCGCGAACCAAACTTGTTTACTTTGTTTTTCCGGCACTACTTTCATGTACTAGCACTGCTACAACTTACCTTTTTCATGATCCCAGTTTTGCGTTTGCTGAAAGTGGTATAACGTCGCAACTTGTTTTCAATAAATTCCATTTTTATCTTGACTCTTCCTTTGGTCTTTTTCCCGGGTTTGAGGCCGGACGGCGACATGGAATGGCCAGAATCCTGGCCCGACCCTGGTAAAGATACCGAGGGGGACATATCACCGTCAGAATCATCGTCTCCATCCAAGTGAGTTGGATCAACATTTTCGAAGATGAAGTTCTCAGGTGCTGTGTGCTGAGAAACCGGGCCGTTGGCGCCTGTAAAACCAAGCCTTCCATTTAGTCCAGCAAGGTTAGCACCTTGTGAATTGGTGGGAATCGCACCTGAGTGGCTGCCAGTTTGCATGATAACGGCAAAGGAAAAATATCGTACTCCAACTGCCTTATTTCGTGCCTTCTGCCATAAACGGGAAGGACGTAGTACTCACAGATATGTGTTTGCGCGCACAAAATAATCCTACAAAATCGTATAGTTTTGGTCCAGTCCCTCTTTTTCTGAAGAAAAATCATAAAACTTTGCAATAGAAAATGTGTTGGGCCTCTCTTTGTGTGTTTTCAAGGGAGTCTTCATCGTTTAGCCACTACGCGCATTAATATTAAGCCACTTCCTTCCATGGTGCGCGCCTTGTATGGAGAGGCGGGGTTCCCATATAAGGTTTCCACGGCCAAATACGGATTCTGCAGGCATCATTCAATAGAGAATGGACAGAAGACCCGAACTTATTGCAAAATGCCAGGGCTCTGACGCAACTGTACGACCTTTACCATATACCAAAATATTACAAAAACCGCATTTTAATCAGAAACAAACCGTCACGATATGTGTTCAAAAGTCGAATATGAAGTTCACTGTCGACCTGACATCCTTTTTATGTGCGTCACAAGCCACAAGCAGGCGTTCGTTGTATATCAGCCAGTGTGCTATATGTACACTCAGCTGTCGCGCGTGCACGCGTACTGGTATGTGTGTGTGTGTGTGTGTGTAAGTCAAAGTCAAGGTCAGAGCCTAACTTTTATTTCCAAATGGCAGGTACATTTAATTAGCTAATGGGTTTGCTTTTTTTCCCCATCAAGCCATCCCCCTTTTTTTTAAACGAAGAGAAATAAAATAGAATGAAAACAAAGAAAGCAAACACAAGATAAAAGTAATCTGGAAAGGAAAAGTGATACAATCCAAGAAATAACAGCGTTTCACGTTACAATGCCCTGCAATACATATCATATCAACCACCCCTTCTCCTCGTTCGTTCTTCACAAAAGCAAATAAATACGTACGCGCGCGCGCGCGTGCGTGTGTGGTGTGTGTGTGTGTATGTGTGTGTGTGTTCGATGTTGGTATGGAAAAAAAGTGTGTGTGTGTGTGTGT
>CM054137.1:54091146-54171146 GCA_028751875.1 Rapana venosa
ACTCTTTCAGCGTCTACCTGCCGCTGATGTCCTGCAATTTCTGTTGTGAATGCTAGAACAGGTTTTGCTATTTAAAAAAAACAACAACGAAAAATAGGCCCAGGCTTTTACTGCTTCTCTTACAGTTTATGCTTTTTGCTAATTATTACTATCTTCAATTACTCAAAATTGTCTGGTTCTGTGAAGCACTTCTTTACACTTTTCTGTGGCACTGAAATGGTCAAGCTCGCCATGGGGGGATGCCGGGGGCCTGTCAGTATAAATAGCATCCCCATCTTCTGGAAATTTTGTGTAAGGATCTCTCTTTTATCCCTCTGTGTCTGTTCCTTTTCTTGTCTATTTTCTGCCTTCTTGGTCAATTCTCCTGCCTTTTTTCCAGAATGACTTAACCATTCTCTCCCACGCCGAAGTCGGATGCACTGGGCCTGACTTGTCAGGTGCTTAATTAACAGCAGTGTAACCCCTGGGCATATCCTGGAGAGAACGAAGACCAATGAATTTGTCAAAGTCAAATAACACGGCTGGCAGGTCCACAGGAACCCTTCTCACCATCGTCAAGAAGAAAAAGCTGACATAGTTCGGCCACATCACCCGCCACAACACTCTGCCAAAAACAGTACTGCAGGGAACACTCGAAGGTGGCAGAAAGAGGGGAAGACAGAACAAGTCATGGATGGACAACATCAGAGAATGGACCAGGATGAATGACTCGGCACTACTGCGCAGAGCCGAAGACCGAGATGGATGGAGGAGGCTTACCACGGCATCGTCTTTCGTGTCTCCCCCACGACCGCCAAGGTCACGGGACTGATGATGATGAACCCATTTTCGCTCATATGACAGACATCAATAGTTGCTGAGTGCTCGATGAAGAAATAGTCAAGCATGCAATTACACTTGGGATAATGATTTATAGCGTGATTCAACAAATTTACAGGAAAATAGAGTGGCAGCCAATGTTAACTCAGGCAGACAGTTCAGCAGTGGTTGAGCCTGTGCCCTCAGCCACTGCCAGATCACAAGTCTGATGCTCAAACCATTAGGGTATCCCATCCCCCTCCTCCAGAGAAAGGGGTCTGTGTACACAGTTGCATCTGCCTACATACTAAATATTTTGAAGTAAAAAGTCACCTCTCTCAAGCCATGTGACATGTTCCTTCGGTTTATTACCTCTGTGTTACTTTTTTGTTGTTGTTGTGTGTTATTTTAGTTTGTTTGTTTTGTTCCTTTGCACTGTTCGTCATTTGCAAGTCTCCCAGGCAGACAGAAAAAAAGCTCACACAATTTTTTTTTTTTTAATGTTTCCTTTAGTACCCTTTATTACAATTGCACAACATTTGTTCAAAGGTTAATAGCACCCACAAAAAAGTATAGATAAAGAAAAACTAAACTAAAGATAAAAGTTGACATGCACATACTGTCAAACGGAATCACAGAACATGTTGCTTATTTAACGGCTGTATCTGGCATTTCTATGCTAAACAGAACACACTGCCTTCTTTACTCCTATCACAGATATGATATGAAGGAAGGAATGCTTTTAAGCTTTTAGCTTTGTTCAGTGCAGCAGTTCTTAGGCCACACCATGAATTCAGATAAAGCTGTTTCTAGCTTATCTAAATACAAATAGACACGATGCTGCTGCTTATGGTTAGTCTGAACATAAAGATTTTAAGAAAAACCTGTAGAATATGGATCATGCCCATGTTAAGAACAAAAAATATCATGACAAAAATAAAAAGAGAGAGAGAGAGAGAGAGAGAGAGAGAGAGAGAGAGAGAGAGAGAGAGAGAGAGAGAGAGAGAGAGATCTATAACCAAACGCTGTGGATTTCTAAGTAGATTACATTATTTTGAGCACAGTCAGAAAAAGTGAGATCAACAGATACCTACTATTGCATAAAATTATCCCCCAACCACAAAGCGTTAATTCTTACAGATATGTATGTTCTCAGATATAATATGTACAGCCTCATCTATAATCAACATGAAATATTTCATCTGTGAATAAAAACAGAAACGACAACCCTCACAAACAGTTCTCCCCAAGAATACAATCCAAATCACACACCACGGTGACATTTCAGACAATCAATATGACCCCAAATTTCCACACAATGCAACAGAATTTCCCCAAAAATATTGCCCCCCATATTTCACTCAAGGCAACAGAATTCAAAAGTTCAGACAATGCAGTGATATTTCAAACCAAATTACTCCCAATGTTTGTACAAGACGACAAACAAAATTTCGAACAATATTATGCATGAGCATTTCAAGTGATAAAACTCCCAAATTTCATACAAGAGAATAGAGTTTCAGAAAATACTATTCCCAAAATGAAAATGCGTTTTAAATAATTTTAACACAAAAGACACCGAAATTGCACCAATATTACTTCCCAATATGAAGACGATGCATTTGCATTTCAAGGAAAATTGCTCCCAAAGTTCCAAAAAGACAACATCATTTCTGAAAACGAAGACAATTCACCACCTTTTCAAACACTTTTACTCCACAATGGCACAGCACAGCTGTATTTTAGACAACACCTCCCAGTGTATCATACCATACAATTTAGAGGGATGGAAAGCATTCCCTGGGATAGCAGTCATTCCACACAAGTAGCCAACACTGGACTGTGGATACAGTTACAGCATTACCATATCACACCTCTGTGAACACTAGGTTATCACCGTAAACCACTTCACTCTTCATGCGTAAGATCATACAACAAATATGAGGTGAAACATGTTGTAATTCTGTCCAATCATTAAATTTCCTTTCTCACAAAGAAAATGTGCGGAACTCAAGCCTTCCAAACACACCAAAGGGTAACACAAACTGCTACTCCCTTGAAATCAAAAGTGACTGGAACTTAAAAACAAACTAATGTCGGTGAATTTAAACCTTACTTCAAACATCAACAAAATCTGCACAAAATGTTCTACATATGCAGAATCAAGTAAAAGGAATCATTAATATTTCTGTTGATAAGATCACTTACATAGGGGTGTTTTTTTGTGGTTTTTTTATGGGGGGGGAGGGGGCAGGGGGAGTTAAAATTATGTAGATAAAAAACTTTATTTGCAATCTCAGTTCAGAAACCTGAATGATTGCTTAATTAACTTGTTTAGTTGCTTGACTAGAAGCACAGTAATATCAGAATAAAAACATCTAACGATTCCATCCATCTCCCTTCAACCCAGTAATTTACATTAGTTTCCTCTTCTGGCAAATAAGCAGAAGGCCCATGTGTTCCCTTTCTTTGGAAAAAGCCCACAGATATGTGTTATGATATAGATTTTGGAATGCTTGAAGTATATATATATATATATATATATATATTTTTTTTTCATATTTCAGTTTCTTAGTTATAACTTTCCTGTCAGTGCACAAACATCCTTGTAAGTATGTAGGTCATTCATGTTCTATTCTGATCAGTACTATCCATTTCACCCCAGGACTTTGCACCAAACTGACATTATGGCTTGTCTTCAACAGCAATAATAACCACAACAACAACAAATAATTTATGAAAAGCAACCCCAGAAACAAGTTTGGTTATTTATACCCGATGTAAAAAATAAAAAAAAGTAACTGGAATGATGTTCTCAATAATGATAATACTGTCAATTTTTACAGTTTGCATAAATGAATTTTGCATTTACTTGCACACACATGCATGCACAGACACAAACAGACTCACACATGTGCGCACATGCACACACACACAATGCATACACAGGGTTCATACAGACTTGGTGGGAAGAAATTTAGGGCCTTTTTAGGGATTTTAGGGGCCATTACTTCCAAATTTATGGCCTAGCTGCGGGGCATCAAAGTATCACCCTGTGTACACGTTTACTTTGATAAACCAATTTCAAACTCATGTAAGCAAAGTCTCCTTGTCTAAAACTGCATGTTGGATATTGATTATTGACACAAATTCAACTTCAGTTCTAGAATAAAATGTCTTTCATTCATAGATACCACAATGAATTAAAATCCTCACACAATAAAACATCAAGTCATGGTATGATGGAAGTCTCCATGTCTTGAAATACCAAGCAAAGTGAAAACTGAAATAAGTGTCTCTGACTTTAATAGTTATTTTCACAAACAACTAGCAAAGTGAACTTAAGACACTATCCCTCAAACTTCATCTGATGTGAACTAAGTCTCCCTGTCTTATCAAATATACTGATGGTTACCGGGTACTAGAACTGGTACTAACAATACCCTCACACAGTCACAGTGCCTCTTCTAAATTCTGCTCCTTTATTTCAATCTCACACATGCGTATGTGCAGGCATTCACACACACATGCACACACACACGCACACACAAGAGAGAGAGACAGAGAGACACAGAGAGGTTGCTGGGCGCAAGTTCTCTTCACTATGAATACATGTACAAGTCTCCTATCGTCAATGCAGACCGAGTGGTAGGCCTAACACTGGCTTGAAAAGGATGCCCACACCCTCTCCCCAAAGTTTTTGTTTTTTTAATCAAGTCTGCCCATAACTGAAAAAGTTGCGAATTTTAAAGTAAAGTCAAATGAACTGACCACGTTGAGCAGTAAAAAATATGCAAAGTGCTGGCATTTCTGACTTGCCTTATGAACTGGATTTGTTTCTGTATGATTTCTGCAGGAAATCTGTGGGATAATCTCATCAAATAAAGAACAGATTTGGCTACAGGTTTTATTGCTTTCCGATTCTGACACCCGACTGTATCACTGACTGCCATTTTGTAAACTGCGCATGCGCACACAAGAAACAATAGGCCTAGCTATTCACAGCACAGCTGTGCTAAAATTGAAAAATCTCGTAGAGAAGGACTTAAGCGCAGTAAACAGAAAACTGGTATTTTTTCAACTCATAATCGCAGTTCCATAGTTTAACATCATTTTCCGAACAAATTACGGACATAACATAGGAGTAGGTAGTCCTTTGCATGTAAAAAAATAACTGGTGAAAGCAAAGCGTATATGCGCTTTCAATGGAGGCAAATTACCTCCCTTGGCAAAATAGGTGACGCAAAGTGAATAGCAGACAACAGGCATTCTGTCGGCGATAATACAATCTTTGGACACCCTTTACTTTCATTTCTCTTAAGTTTTATTTTGTATATTTGTTTAATCTAAATTTCAACAGAAACTCTCACTCATGGTTCCCATTTTTAGGGCTTTTTAGGGCCTCCAGGGCCATCGTCTCATTTTTAGGGCTTTTTAGGGGCCTTATTTTGGATCTTCAAAAATCAGGGCCTTTTAGGGCTTTTTAAGATTTGTACGAACCCTGATACACACACACGCACGCATTGCCCATACAGAATTATACATGAAGCCATGTTGGCAGAATGGAATCAAGACATACAGGCACAGAAACACAGCTTACCACCGCAGTACAAGAACAAGCACAGGTATAACAAGCAGGCAGCAAAATACATATCACTGTTTCTTTAGCTGTCACGTCTGTTATTGGCAGTATATGGGTGCATCATTACCTGTATGATGACAAATTATGGACAATACTGACCTAACAGATGAATGCCTGATGTGAGCAAAGAGCAACAAAGATTGTTCATTTTGTATAAGTATTAATTTCAAAGAAAAAGACAAAACAGTGGAGTGATATGTGTGTGTGTGTTTTATTCATTTATTTATTTTATTCTTTTATTTTGAGGATAATGGAATAAGAACTTATATGCTTTTTTACGTGCAGTTCCCATGTGTTTGCGGTTTTGTAAATTCTGTCATCTGTTCCCACCGGCACACAATGGCCTACTCTTCCGAAAAGTGGAACAGGATTTAACGTGCGCAAGATGTTCTGCGAGCGTTTGCACATGGGGCCTTGGTTTAAAGTCTCATCCGAAGGACTTTTGGGGAGAGTGGAGTCTGCACTGATGTTAACTCCAGGGGAAAATATCCCCTTGAACGTGTGTGTGTGTAAGAAACCGATATGAACAATCACACATCAATACATTTCCATAACCTGAACAGGCCTCAAATCCCAAATAAAAACTACCTCATGAAATATGCTCAACATATGTTCAAACAAGACCTGATAAAACTATAGTCTACAATATATCTTACAGCTGATTCAAATATCAACATCTTATGGAAAATATACACCAAAAGCAGCCCAGATGCCTATAGTAAGTAAAAATCAGAAACCAAAATATAAACCACATGCACAATCCAGTTAAAAAAGCTTTAAACACACTTCAGAAAAAAAGCACAACCCAAAAAGAGATTTCCGAGTTCCCCAGCGCCAAACATAGGTGATCCTAAGTTAAAAGACAAAAATTCATCCAAGGTAAAATATCTCACATCAAAGCGGAAACTTAACTCTCTGCTAAACAACCCATACAAATCTACCATGATCATTCTGATCCAAATGGTATGGAAGAAGAGAGTAAAACAAAGTGAAGAGAGCCTCATTGAACCTATCATGTTTTGTTTTCTTCATTCATCACAGTGATCAAACTGAAAATGACAGGATCATTTATAGGGAGATCTAGTTTAGTCTGGCAGTAATGAGACAGTACAGCAGTGTATGTTTTCTGTCCTGTAGATATCACTGGTGGTGTCTGTCAATCTGAGACATACATTCTTCACACCAGGTACATCTGTGATGTCAATGGCACTCACAGGAGTGATCCTAGCCTCTTATTTCTGAGTTCCAAGCACATTTCTCATAGTCAGCTTTGATTAGAAAGATGGCAGGACCTCCCTGCTATCCCAACTCAATGCTCATGTCACTGACAGACCAGGAGCTTGCCTGGCTCTCCTGCCAAGACACTGACCTGGTGTATTGCCTATTCACTAACCCAAAAGGCCAGCTACTGTACATGAACTTAACAAAATTGCAATCCTTGAAATCTCAGATGGAGGTGTACAATGCTCATCATGAAGGGCCAAATGTTGAAGACTGGTTGGTGGAATGTGACTGCTTCATTCTGTCAGCATAACCTGTGAAATTATAATAATGACGACACACGATAATACTATACAGGAGGGATCAAGATGGGATAGATCTTTTCAGTAACCGGATCATCTACAGAAATGGCCACTGAGACAGAATGGGAAAAGAAGGAATTGTGAAAAGTGTGAATTACAGTCAACGATGTCAGTAACACCTAAAAACTGGACTACAAACCTGCATCCATCTTATGCAGATGTCTAACAGTGTTCATATTAAAAGCTGACTGATGCATTGGTCACAGTCTTCATACATACATATAATGTACACATGCATGTCTGTGCACACACATACATGAAATAATGCCAACACAATTCATTGAAGAAAAGAATAATAAGCCACAAACGGTTCCTCAGTCACCATAAAATAGCTCTGAAAACTAATAATCAAGAAACCAGGACAACATGATTGTGACAATATAAAGCACCATAAGTAATCTGGAATGACTTGTAAACTGATGAACAGAAATATACACACAATACAAAGAAATATCACTTTAGAAACTTCAGTACTGCTGTTATTAGTGGCCCTAACAAAATGAAGGACACAAGGACACATCTTCAATGACAAGCACAGGCAATGTCAAAATCTGCACTGTCTATGTTCAATTTCATTTAACGTCTCTTCACACTCTGTGATACATATATTAGATGGGCTGCCTATGTTGTCTATGTGTAAATTTGTCTGAAACTGCTTCTGTATCAGCAGGGGTGTTTAACTTTGCTGGATAGTGACTGGTCAGGCAACAATATTTTCATCTATTAGGAATGATGCTCCCTTTGCACTCAGCAAATGCATGAAATAAATTTTGTCAAAAGTGATCAAACTTCTTACAACAGTTCTCAGGATTGTTTGACTATCAGGAGAACATAACCACATGGCCAGCTGAGAAAAGAACGGAAAGAATCCGTTCAGAGGTTACATCTGGTCTCACAGCTGCATAGAAAGGTAAACAGCTTATAGCTTAAATGATATGGGACTCAGGGGTATCTGGTTGGAAGTGTCTTTGAGTGTGTGTACAACTGAGACAATTTTGGTCTCTTCAGAAGAAAGTGGCTCAAATATAGATCATTATGTACACGTATACGTGATCAGTCTGTTCATATTGCTGTTACATCAGTCTTTTTATACTGTTGTTAAATTATCTCCATTTAAAGTTTCACGACAGTTACAATACAGCACCAGCATACAGTATCAATCAAACTGATTCTGTTATCCCTAGAGGGAAGACAGGAAAAAAAGAATGTGAATTTTGAAAAAAACAACCCAAACCCCATCAAAACAAACGAACAACAAAACTGATTTTGTTATCTATATGTGTGTGTCATAGTAAATCTAATATGGATATTACTGTTGCAATATACAGGTGCAAGACAAGTGCAACTGATAATGATACTGCTGTCACAACTGATACAAAAGTGTTGATTTAACCACACTTTGTTTTTTATGGACTGAAGATTGTAAAAGGGAATGCAGTATGCATAAATATCTCTGTAAAAGTGTTTAGAAGGGTGAAAATCTGGAAGTCAAACTTTGTACTGCCTCTTTGTATAAACAAGAAAAATCAGGACTGACTGACTCAACAAACACAGGCTTCAATATCATACCACATCCAGTCAAAACGCCCCTTAGACCTTAACAAACAAACAACTAACGGCCAAAACTCATCCACTTGTGCATCATGGCCAAATCTGGGTGGACATCAAATGAAAAAGAAAAAGCCCAAATCACCCCCCCCCCCCCCCCCCCCAAACAAACAAAGCAATAACAACAACCAAAAACAACCAAACAAAACCAAAAAAACCCATTTCTCCCTACACTTCTTAAAAATCACAATGATTAATTTTTTAAAAACTTGAAAGACCAATGCCAAACTAGCTTCTTTAAATCCTTATGGTAATCATATTTGATAAAAAAATGTTTTAAAAAAGTTTAATTCTCTTGATATGCAGAAACTGACACCATGCCATGGGACATCATAAAACAGACCTCATTGAAATTGCGTGAAATGTTTACCTGTAGTGTAAGCTACATCTTAACAGATGTTTGACATTAAATATTCAGTGCAGATTTAATATCACATACCTCAATCATCTTAATTAACCTGAAACAGTGCGTAGAAGTGACTAGTGAGCAATTTGGTGAGGTGAGCCTCTTCACTTTCTGTAACTACAAAACATGGAGGACATTTCATTCTGCTTACACAGATCTGAAAAGCAAAGTTATAGTAAGCTTGGGGGTGCTACACTCCACCTCTAGAGGTTTTTCAAACGTGGCTGAAGTTTTTGGTTTAAAATCAGTACATGGAATGGCGATTAAAAGATTGGTGTAAAAGATCTCATCTCTTTGGGCTTTCTTGACAAGTTGGTTGACTGTCTAAAAAAACACAAATTAAACCCAACACTCCAAAAACAACCAATGACCTTAAAAAACACACCAAAAAACTACAAAATAAAACAAACCCAAAGCGTTGAAGAGCAGCCTGGCAGACAGAGTGAGGCACAGTTCCAAAAGCATTGCTAATCAAAGCCAGGCAAAAGACCTCTGGTGTTAGGGGATCACGTCACACTACATTTATTATCACAGGGATCAACAACACAGCATAATGTCATGACAGGTAAAGATCATAAAAAAACACACACCCCAACATATACACAAAAGATACAATCACCAAAGCTTGCCAATAAACAATTTGCATTTTTCAGCACCAAGATATGTAAGAGTGTTTAATGACTGAATCTAGACAGAGACAAACATATATATCAATGTGTTTAAAAAAATTAGTCGCAAAATGTGAACTCAGCTCAACTCAATGTTCAAGTAAAATGTGAAAGTGAGCAAAAAAAACCATCCTTAAAAAGAAAATACCACAATGACATAAAACAAAACATAGTAAATCAAAACAAAACAAAGTGATATTACATATAAAACCAGATCAACGAAAAGAAAGAAAACTTCAAACGTAAGTTTTTAGATGATGTGAGTATGACATACTGTATCAGCCTTTGGCATCCCTACGCACGTGCACATACGTTTGTGTGTGTGTGTGAGTGTATGTATGCGTGTGTGTTTGTGTGAGTGTAAGGGGAAATCAGGTCTTGAGTTAAAGAACTGAACAAATAACTGCTCAGCATTTAGAATACAAAAAGTGTCAATGTACACTTCATTTTGATTGTAATGAGTTCATCCTTGCTTTCTGATCTAATTGAACAAGCCCACTCACACACACAGACTTGTGATGCAAACAGTTAGAAAGTATCACACACTGCACATCATATCTCCCTTGCTAAAGAAATCATACAACCATGATAGAAAAATATACAATCCACTTCAGTCTGAATTAAAAGCAAGAGTTGTTGTCAGCACCAACCAGGAGATAATAACCCACTGACTAACTCATGAAAAAAAAAAAAGAAACCGCATACTTGCGGTTGCATATTTACATACATGCACTGATAAACACATACTATATGCATCTATTTATCAATATTTATAGACAAATGTATATGGCAAAATATGTAATATGTATCTGCATCCCCATTTTCCGTTTCCCTGAAATACAGCCATGCAAAACAACCAAAAACGAATCACAACCCATGTACAAACGTACAGCCAATAAAATATGACACATATAATTATTTACGTTGCTATTCAAAGCACGAATTGCAGAAAAAATCTTGCAGGTCTACAAAGCAGTTTTACAAAACTTGTGGAAAAAATGACCACACCCATATTCTTTCTGCCATCTCTGCAGCACATGAAAACAGAATCATTACCTTCTGACCCTCCACTCGCTGACAGCAGTCATTGGTAAAGAACTGGGTCTAGCTTTGAAGCAGGAATTTAATAAAATGAAAAGAAGAAAAGAGTATCTACGTCTACACCAAGGATAACTGCCAAATCTGAGTCAAACTAGTGACTTCTCAGATATATATATATATTCCTTCAGCACAAAAGCACTGGTCTCTGCTCACACAGTCATGTAATTTGGGGTTTGTCTTAATACTGAACATCTGAAGGGACCAAAAAAAAAAAGTTTCTATTTTTTTCCCTTGACTAACAATCACACTTTGCCTTCTTTTAAACAATCTTATCCTCTGAAACCACCCAGCTGTAAATAGGTACCTGCCTCTTTAGGGTCAGGGAAGGTAAAGCAGCAAGGCTGAGGAGATGGGTGTCGCCCTCAATATGCTGGCCCCTTGAGAAGTTGAGGTCTCTGATGCCTCACTCCCCTACGACCACATAGGTTATGGAGCACCTATCCTCAGAAACCAAAAACCAACAGCTTCCTGGTATTGGTCAAATATTGACAGGGAGTCTGAAAGAGAGCATAACGGAATTTCTAGATTCTCTTTTCATGTTTTTCCCCAGTTAGCCAGCACTGCAATCCTACCACTGCTCCTCTCCAGCAGCTGCAGAGAGAGACACAGTGTAGCACACTGACCGGGCACCAAGACCAAGAGGTCAGGATAGGGGGAGGTACAGACATTAAGCATATGAGAGAGAGGAGAGAGAGAGAGAGAGAGAGAGAGAGAGAGAAAACAGAGAGACACAGTGTAGCACACTGACCGGGCACCAAGAGCATGAGGTCAGGATAGGGGGAGGTACAGACAATGAGTATACGAGAGAGAGAGAGAGAGAGAGAGAGAGAGAGAGAGAAACATAGATAGAGAGACACAGAAAGGGAGGGAGGGAGGGAGGGAGGGAGGGATGGAGAGAGATCCCAGTGTGAAGATCATACTCACTGATCTATTACCAAAACCCAAACTATACATTCTACCTACCTGCTGACAATATGTATACAGTAGAATTATCACCAGTCATGCAAATATACGCAACTATCCCCTAAAAACAAAAGCCCTGATCATAAAACAAGTAGGAAAAATGGAAGACTAACAGTAGTTTATGTCAGTCCATGGAAGACTAACAGAAGTTTATGTCAGTCCATGGAAGACTAACAGTAGTTTATGTCAGTCCTTGAGACATGGTAAAAAGCACCTAACTTAAATTCAGGGCTCCATTTTCTACTTGCTCTCATCCCAATTCCTCTTTTTGGTGTATCCTGAAACGAATTTTCTGTCATGCTAATGGCACACAAGAAAAAAACCAAAACCAAACCAGCCTCATTATTTTGAAATAAAATCTGAAACTTACAAAACAATTCTGCTGCCATTTTAGAGACAGATCTTCATTTTAGTAAAACTGCTAGCCAGAGACCTGCTTTGCAGGCCCACTGACTTTACAACAACAGGTCCTTCACTTGTCTGGTAGCAGATGTCCCAAGAAGGTGTTAGTAGGCAAGAAACAACCAGAGATTCAAAGACAGCAGAGCCAAGGCTTGAAGGAAAGACGGATGGATGTAGAGAACAGATGGTGCAAGGGCTGTAAGCTTCAGCATCACTCCATCTTGGACATTTCAAATTTCGTGGTCATGATTTCTTCATCGGAGTCCAACATTGCTGGCAGCACTCTGAAACATGACATCAGCACGTCTTTACGTTACTTGTGGCCAACATTACCGTGATATGGCTGATGTTCCAGTGAAGAAAAAAATAATATCCATGACAAACCCTACCAAAGACTTAAAAAGATTCAAAATGTTCAGGACAGCTTGCAGAGAAAATGGTACATGTGTGTGTGAATGTGTGCGCGCGCGTGTGATTGTGCATGTGTGCGGCCTGTGTGTGTGTGTGACTGAACTTTTGTTTGCTCTTTACTTTGATGCCTCTTTACTGAAAGTGTTGCACAAGTATACGTACAGAAGTCTGTGCCTGTATGCATAAAATATGCACAGCATATTAGTACCATGTACATCTGTGAAGAAAGCATTGTAAGAAAGTGACTTGAAGAGACAGGCAGAGAGAATGACATGGACATCAATCAAAAACAATGTGATAAGAACAGTGGCATCATCTACACTGAGCACAACCTCATCACAGCAGGACCAAAATAGTCTGTTTCAAACCAATACACACACAATCACACACACGCACAGACAAACACACACACACACTCACGCATGCACACACACACTCACACACACTCACTTGTCAGCAACTGAGGATGGAATGTTGTCCTCCACCCACTTCAGATCCTCCTCCTGCACACAGCCAATCACATTTCATTTTACATTTCACACAGCCAATCATATCACAGTTTACACTTCACACAGCCAACCACATCATATTTAATTCTTGCACATGTTCTAATTGCATTTCAGGTCTCTGACAGTTTGAAGGTCGTTACAAAACTGTTCAACTTCCTCGTCAATGCTGGTGGATGTTGGTGTATATACCTGTATGATCTTGCGCACACGTTAAAACCTGTTCCACTTTTCGGAAGAGTAGGCCATTGTGTGCAGGTGGGAACGGATGACAAAACTGACAAAACTGCATACACACGGGGACTGGATGAAAAAAAAGCACACGAGTGCTCATTCCATTATCCTCGAAATAAAAGAATAAAAGAAAAAAAAAAGAAAAAAAAGAACATGATGTAGGGTGTTTAGCTTCAGGGAGAGGACCTGATCACTGCTTATAATAAAGCTTTTCATTGGCGCAGCATGTTCTCTGTCCAGTGCAACAGCAACACTGCTCATGCCACCTTTTTCATTTCTGCTGGACACTAAGGTGACGCCCCACCACATAATCAGTCGCACTGCACCAGAGATCCATTTTTACTCTAATCTGTAACAAAAAGGCTGTTCAATACAGAAAAAAAACCCACACATTGAAAATCAGACAATTCTATGAAAAGTTTTAACAAATTGAAATGATAGACTGCAGGAAGAGTCAAAATGAGAAACTGACCTTTAAAATTTTTTTTTTTAATTGGAGTAGGTGGTCAGAATGAGGGCTTGAGTGTTTTTTAACACACTTTTGAAGTAAAAAGAAAAAAAAATGACACCTTGATACTTCAGTACAAAGTAGAAGAATGGCTAAACTTTTCTCGTCATTCAAAATCTCAAATCAACAACCTGACCCCCACTGCCTAAAATGGCTCCTAGCAGAAAAGTGGGTAGGGCTCATTTCATGGTGGAGCATCACAACTGTGTGGTCACTTTGTGAAAATTTACCTTCTCCTCTCCACCTAACTTCCACAAGGCCAAAGATGTTCATTTAGCACCTGTACAATTCTTTTATCAACAGGTGTAGTTTTCCTGATGCTAGTATCATTCGGACACTACATGTACCAATCTGATGGTGAATTTTTTTTTCCCCCTCTTTATGCTCTTTCTTGAGGAGTCTCGACATGGCTACTTCTGACAACGACACTGGGGTGAAACACCGTCATCATAGTTGCCTTTCACCGCTGTGGATCCTCCCTCCCTCCCCAGTAGCACGCGAGTCCTGTTCCTTCCTGGGGGTCCCAAAGAAACCAGAACTAGGCATTTTGTTCTCTTTTCCTGTGTCATTTGGGTGCAGTTCTTGTAAGTACAAGTGGTTTGCCACTGCTTTCTTGTTGTATGCATCTTAAGTCTGGCCCCTTTCCCAATGAACTGTCTGGCTTGGTTAGACCTGCTCCGGACTTGAGTCCCAGCCGACATAGCTCATAGGATTATAGTTTGCATGCCAGCTCCACCGCCATGGCAAGACAGATGCCTATGATGGAGCTGATTTAACATTCGTTATTATCCAAACTATATTACAAACTTTGTGCTTCAGACACTGGTCATAATCTCCGATAACAAGTTGTCAGATAAAAAAAAAAGACAACTACTCACCATTTTATCTCTGGAATCATGTTGCTTGGCCGCTCCATTTCTTGTTCCTCTCATCTTCATGCCCTCTGTTGACAGCATCATCACGGGTTTACTTAATTCCATATTGCTTAAAAACTCCCTCCAGATACCTCTATGGTGTGCAAAAATAGTCGCATATGCAAAATCTCACTATTGGTGAACCTCGGAGCTCTAGCCGAGGAAGAAAAAAAAAAAAAGGAAAGCTTGAAAATAATTCTCCTTCAACAGCATTATTCAAGTTTTCATTTCATATATTCTTCCATGCTGTCTATTAGTGTTGTCACCATGCTTATGTGTCTTTTGTGTGTGCGTGTGCGCATATGAGTCTAGAAATTTCTGTGCATTCTTAAAATCATACATTCATTCGTTCATTGCTTCTACCACACACGATTGCAGAGGCTATGTTGAGACAGCTGATCAAATGCTACAAACGTACTCTGAAAAATATGGTCACCTTTCACCCCTCCTCTTGATCACAATAAATGAAGTTCAAGATTTACAGCTTGTGAAACAACAACAACAATAAAAAGAAAACTCCACAACAGTAACAGCAGCAATGACAACAACAAACCATGTAGGAAGTTCTTTCAATCCTGCTGTGTAATGTGACAGAGCCAGCAAGGCTTGGCAGTTTTTGTACAGGTAAAGTTATGTATCAAAGATTAGGAGTTTGCTTCCATAATTATGACATTTGCATCCTCTGAATGCACTTTACCCTCCACAGTACTAATAAGAATGTATATGACAGAAAAGTATCGCAAATTTGTGAAATGTCCTTTTTTCCCTTTAAGAACGTTTCAACATGTTTTGCAATTTTATTATAAAGGTAAAAAAGGGTGTTCCCATAACCAATACAGTTGTCTATTGCACAATTATACAACTGAACAGAGAACAATATCAACTAAACAAAATATAATATCTAAACATAACAATTTATCATCTATCAATAACAGCAACACAGAGTCGATCGGTGCTCTATAGGTGATGTGCCTGCCTAGATAGCAAAAAGTCCAGGTCAGAAGTGTGTGGTGGTTTAATCCCCCCATTTGGGCCCGAAACTTTCCTCCCATCTATCAGACCATGAGTGGTGAACTGGGTGCTAGTCTTTTGGATGAGACGATAAACCAAGGTCCCTTGTGTTACACATGATTATTTAGCACACTAAAATAACCCACAGCAACAAAAGAGTTGTCCCTGGCAAAATTCTGTAGAAAAAGCCACTGACAGGGAAACAATTACAGTTGCAGACAGATTAAAAAAAAAAGGGTGGTGCTGCTCTTGTGGCGACACGCTCTCCCTGGGAAGAGCAGCCCGAATTTCATGCACAGAAATCTGCCATGACTTAAAAGTGGTATGAAACTGAAAATATGAAAAGAAAAAAAAATGAAAACAGACCAGAGAGAAAAGAGGATTGTCACAGGTCAAGACTACTGGCATTGAACCTGCAGGCTGCTCGTGATAGTGACTCACAAATGATGCACAAATCAACTCACCGAAGGCATCACTCATCATGGTTTCTTCCTCCTCATCTGCAGCATCCAGCAATGGAGAGTATACATACCTAAACAAGCAATGGTAGTCAAGTCAAGTCAAGTCAAAAACACTTTAATCATCCCATGAAGGGCAATTACAATACTGACAGGAAGATTGATACACATAAAAAATCTGAAGTGGTAGTAAAGTAATCATCACTTTTTTTGTCACAGAGAAGAGTACATACACCTACACAATGGTACAGTCACTATTTTTAAAAAATCACCTTTACCTGTACTAAGGTAAACTAATCTTTCTATGGGGTCTTAAAAGAGAGAATGTATACCTGCAAAAGCAATGCAAAAAATTAACTTATATTGTCACACAGAACACTTTCCAAACCTACGCAAACAATGTCAGATAAGCCTTTCCAATGGAGTCAACAAATCTGTCAGCATCAGGCAGTATCTGACAAGCATACTCCCCTGCCCAGGTTCACACCACTGTCTGGTCTGTGTGTACCAGCAACTGTGCAAGTCAGTATGCATGTATACCTGCAACTGCAAACTTGCTCTTTCCAACCTTCCTTAGGCAGTTGTTTGATCCTTGATAGATTTGTGGGGACAGTTGTAAAGGAATACTGATTCAAGATCTAAGGAAAAACTGTTTAAAAAAAATCAATATCCCTGCAGTCAGACTGCGGCTACGTTCATGGTAGGCACAAACAGTCGCATACACAAAAATCTCACCACTGCTAACCCTCAAAGCTCTAGAGAGCTGGGGAATGAAAAGGATAAAAAAAAAAACTATTGATAATGATTATCATATAGAATTTAAATTAACTTTTCCTCCTAGCATGACAATTTCATGTGCATTCAAATAAGCCCAAACACACAAACATATGCATCCACATAGGTAAGTGCATATTTTAACACTGATAAAAATCGATTTGATTTGACTTTACAAAACTTATCCAGAAGCGCAGACATATTTTCAGGACAGTTTTTACCCTTTTTACCTGGTTAAGATCTAGAAAGACACTGAACATCACAGGCAAACACAATGTCTACAGCTATCTTTGCACAAGGACCCCTACCTCTGGCTGTTGGCATTGGGTCTCCAGAGGATGATGATGATGAAAAGAAGGACGACAAACAAGACATGCCAGAAGGCCTCATCCACCCACAGCTGCTTCCAGTCCTGTGCACCAACACATCAGTCAGTCACACACACTGCACTGTGAACCCACCGCATCCATCACACACTGCTAGCTTCAGAGCCGGCCACACTGCATCGTCAACCCCCCCCCCCCCACCACCACCACATCCAAACAAAGCTAGCTTCAGACCAATCCAGTCTTGTTGTTTATAGACCCGCTAACCACAGAGGCCATATCAGGGCTGTCACCTCGTAAAATTTTAAGTCTCACTGCACTGTGAACCCCCACATCCATCACACCCAGATAGCTTCAGACATGACCACACTGCACTGTCAAACCCTCTACATCCATACACACACCTGGCCACACTGCACTGTCAAACCCTCTACATCCATACACACACCTGGCCACACTGCACTGTCAAACCCTCTACATCCATACACACACCTGGCCACACTGCACTGTCAAACCCTCTACATCCATACACACACCTGGCCACACTGCACTGTCAAACCCTCTACATCTATACACACACCTGGCCACACTGACACACACTGCACTGTCAAACCCTCTACATCCATACACACACCTGGCCACACTGCACTGGTCAAACCCTCTACATCCATACACACACCTGGCCACACTGACACACACTGCACTGTCAAACCCTCTACATCCAAACACACACCTGGCCACACTGACACACACTGCACTGTCAAACCCTCTACATCCAAACACACACCTGGCCACACTGCACTGTCAAACCCTCTACATCCAAACACACACCTGGCCACATTGACACACACTGCACTGTCAAACCCTCTACATCCAAACACACACCTGGCCACATTGACACACACTGCACTGGGAAACCCACCACATCCATTAAACACTAATAGCTTCAGTTCTGGCCACACTGCACTGGGAAACCTATCACATCCATCACACCTTGCTAGCCTCTGACCTGGCCACAACTGCATTACAAAACAAGTTACAGCATTCTACACACACTGAAGTAAAAATCCATGACAACTATCACATTTCATTTGAGCACTTTCAAGTGGCTTGAGGCAACATTATGGTGTCTAAGGACTTTCTTTAATGCTTTCACATGAAGGCCTCCCACATTAAGAGGCCTCTGTGACTAAACTCATGGACGCAAGGCACATTCTCAGCTACCTGGAAAAACTGTCAAAGTCAATTCACATTACTTCAGCCATAAGCAGTTTTTCCAGGTGTTGATATTTCATTTCCCCAAAACTGAAACACATACTGAACCATATATGAATATGTACTAAGTTACAAACTGTATTAACTCCCTTGGTTCATACTACTTTGTAAGACTAAGAGATGTCTTCAACATCAAAGTCAATGGACACTGAACACGGAGAAGAAACAAATGGATGGGTTGATTATTCTATTCTCTATGTTCCCTTTTTGAATGGGATGCACAGTGCCTGGTCTTTCCTGTGCTTGTAACTCTGCAAGAGGTCTGCCTGCTGGCCTCAGCCGACACATTCAGACTTCAGAACAGCTCATTTCTTTTTGTACAGGATGCATGTTGGGCATGTTCATGTTTCCATAAACCACTTAACACTGACATGAATTACAGGATGTCTAATGTGCATATTTGACCTCCTGCATGAGTATGTATACACCAAGGGCACTGGCAGGTCTGCACTTTAAGTTGATCCATAAGGTCAGAAAAATAAACACTGCTGCCGAGATTCAAACCCCAAACTTCACAGACCCTCAGCACTGGAGTCAAACAGCTTGCCCACTTCACTACAGCATCCATCAAGTTGAATATCATCTTCCCGCCTTCTTTGTTCATTTCTTTCTTTATTCATCCTTGTTTGTCTGCTTTAGTGATGGCCACAGAGCTGGTTAAGTCAGTAGCTATGTAGCTTTTTGTTTTGCTCATCAGTTTGAGGTAACAATGTACTGGTTCGTATATCTTTGTGTTGTGATCTGATATACAGCCACATTAAGTTGATATTGTACTATTTTTACATTTTGTATGTAATGATTACCACTATATAATCACACAACAAATCTTTCGAAGGAGTCAGTAACTATTTCACAGGAAGCATAATGCAAAAGAATCTTCTTTTTCTTTTTTATTGTTGTGTTAATTTAACCACATTGCTTACACTTTGCACAAGTTGTATAGCTGATATATGCAAACTTGTACAATCATGCACAGTCATGACTTGGAACACATTTCTGGTCTATATGTAGACTAATTTGTTCAAAGACACAACTTATGTTTTTTAAGTGTATATTACTCCCTGGCCAGATCTAAAATCATCACTCGGTCATCTATAAAACACTCTCCCTAAAACAAAAAGTATCAAAAATTAACTCTCACAATTCCAACAAAACTTTTGACCTGCTGCTTCACAATCACAGAACATACATTCAAGGAAAGTTGGCACATGGAAATACAGAGCTAACACCCACCTTTACGCATTCCTTGAACTTGTGTTGAGTCAAAAACCAAACCATGTAGGCCACTGAGGCTGCAAACACACAGACACAATATTTTAGTGAACTGTAAATAGGAAAAGCTAACAAGTGAAGGAGAGAATAATATATACTACATAAACACAAAACATCATGAAATAAGATGCGACAATATGCTTTAGAATAGTATGTATATATGGCAATTCTCTGTATGGATAATCAGTGTCACACACACATGCATGCCCCAACCCCCATGTCTGAGTTAAAACCTGGTCCCTATATCCTTCAAAATACTATTTTTGTATGTTGTTCATGCCAAATTAACCCCAAAATCTATACTGTTAAAGCTGATACATCCTGAAAAACAAAATGTCAAGGACAAGTTGAAACCAAACTATTGTCATGAGAAAGCCTGAAAGTCTGTAAGAAAACTAGTAAAACAAAAGGTGCCTGTCACAATCTACAACCTCAAAAGGTGTTAGGATATGTCCTGAAATAGCTTACATGCCTTATTAGTCCCAAGGGGCTCAAAAACAAATCAAAATAAAAAACTTTATAAAGAAAAGTATTTAAATACAGAAAACCCACAAACACAGCTTACAAAGCAAACGGCCGAAGTACACCCTTTAAAAGTGTCCTGAAAATTGTAAATTCTAAACAAATTACAGGTAAATGGGTTGATTATAAGATTTAAAAATTAAAAAAAAAACAAGAAAGAGATACCATACAGAAAATAGTAAAGTCTGAAAACAACCAGTTGAAATGCTCGTCTAAAAGCTGGGGAACCAGCTGGGATATAGAATCTTTGATTTGATTTAAGGTTTTGATGGGCTATTTTCTTTAAAAAAACAAAACAAAACAAAACAACAAAACCATACAAGACAATGAAACAATAACTATAAGACAAGCACTTAAATACCTTGAAATTAAAAAAAGACAAAACAAAAAGGAGAAAAAAACCAAACTAATACTGATTTACATGAACAAGGAACAGAATTTTTAACAAAAATTCCACACCAAGTTTACAACTCTCAAGAACCACCTTATCACCTATTTTCCAAAGAAACAATGTAATAATCTGAAGTATTATACAAACTCAGAAGCACTGAAAAAAAAAAAAAAAGGAGGCGGCTTTGGCATAATCTTTAAGACGGCAAGAGAGAGAAGATTGCACACACAGTGGTTTACATGTCCACACAGGAAACGGCAGCTTACCCAGCACATTGAAGACAAGAGCATTCGTGAAGTGGCGGTACAGTGACAGTTTGACCACATTACGGCGAAGTCGAAGGGTACGTGTAGTCTGAATCAGGCTGGAGAAGATGTGATAACCGTCAAGGAAATTACCCAAATAGTTGTGGTTCCAGCCTGACCCACCATACACGAGACAAGACGCCGAATCATATGACTATGCACACATACAGATACATACACGCACAAACATACACACACAGGAGACAGTGAAGAGTGTTGCTAGATGTGTTTTTCCCTTCTCAAGACAAATGCTCCAGTCACATGGCTGTCCAAATTAATGCAGCAGAGATGAAGCTTTGACAAGTACTGCCTTTGTCTAGTGCTGAAGTTTTTGCCCCACTCTCTTCCCTCCCTTGGTTTGGTTAGAAAAAGTCATTGAACTGAATAAGCTCTGAACAACAAAGAAGTCATAACTTTGGCAAACTCTATCATGTACAAAGTGTGAACCTTTTAAAGTTACCTTCAATATAAGTTTCTGAATATTTGCAATATGAAATTTATGTGGCCTTCTTCTCTTCCAAACAAAAAGAAAGAACAAAGAAAAAAACCCAACCCCAGCGAATCAAAACTGAATTTAACTGCCTTTTTCATTTCTTTTTGTCTTATTGATAAACATGCTTCACTGTGCACTATTTCAGCCCTACTGAAGATACCTGTACATGTGCAATGAGTTAACTGATTATGTACAATGCAATGAAGGCAACACAATCAAAGAACTGCTGAAGAAAAATTCTTGCTTTTACTGAATATTTTTTGCTCTCGACTTTTCAAGCATGAAAACTAAACATCTTTTTTAACCTACAACAGTGAACGTATGGGAACAACGCAAATACCTAAACTACAAAGATTTTCTACCTGATATCACAACTGTCCACTATTTACACTATCCCTGACATTTCTTGGGGACAGGATAGCTCAGTGGTCAGTGCCATCGCTTTCCCCAAACTAAGGTTAAACAGCATTGAGCGTGGTTACCAAATAGATGGGCGACTGTTTGTGTGCCTTGGCTTCAGTAACAATCCCCCAGTTCACCCACATGTAAATGAGTACTTACCCTTTTCAGGGTCAGGGAAGGTAAAGCAGCGACGGAGAGGAGATGGGCGCCACCCTCAATATGCTGGCCCCTGGAGAAGCTGAGGTCTCTGACACTTCGCTTCCCAACGACCATATAGGTTATGAGAACACCTTTACTGTTACCTTTTTACCGTGATATTTTTTAATGACATGAATGCCGTGTTTCAGAATCCTTAGACATGTTCATACTAAAGGAAAGGAAAGGAGGTAAAGGAGTCCCATAACCTATAAGGTCGTAGGGGAGCGAGGCGTCAGAGACCTCACTTCTCAAGGGCCAGCATATTGAGGGCGGAGCCCATCTCCTCTCCCTCGCTGCTTTACCTTCCCTGACCCTAAAGAGGGCAGGTACCCATTTACAGCTGGGTGAACTGGGGGAACTGTACTGAAGCCAAGGCACGCAAATGGTCACCCATCCAACTGGTAACCATGCTTGACGCTGCTTAACTTGGCTGGGGGAAAGCGAGTGCTCCGACCACTGAGCTATCCCGTCCCCTAAAGACTAAAGAGAAGAAAGAAAAAGAAGCATGGCTGCAGAGTTGCAGCAGGGCGGGCGAGTGTCAAGGATATCCACCAGCAAATGATGGCGTCCAGCACAGCCAGAGGCACAGCAGCCAGCAGGAACTCATTGGACTGGTCCACCTTGGACTGAAACAGAAACTCGCTCTGTAGGCTGGAAATATGGGTGTGACTCTGTGTGTATGTTTGTGTGTGTGTGTGTCAAAGTTTTATTTTCAGATGGTACATTGCTCCCCTATGACCACATAATTTATGGGACACCATTACCTTTTTACATTGAACAAGCAGTGCAGTTGCTTTTTTCATCAAGCCATCTATCTTTTAAAAAAAAAAAAAGATAATATATACGCATACATAAAATAAGAAACATAAACAACGACAGACCATACAAATCAAACAAAAGAAGATAATACCATATGCATACATAGAATAAAAAACCTAAACAATGTTAAACCATACAAAGCAAACAAAGAAAACATTCTTGTAAAAATATATCCACCAAAAACAAACAACAACAAAACAAAACCAAAACAAACAGAATAAAACAGACACCAAAACCTCCCCCCAACCATACAAACAACTGAACAAAGCAAACAAAAAAGATAAAACAAAAAGAACAACCACAACAAACAAACACACAAACACACAGAGCACAAACATCCCCCCCCACACACTTACCGAGGTGGTCCTCATGTAGCCCTCGATAGACGAGAACACGAGGAAGAGGACCCCCACCAACAGCACTTTGTGGAACGCCTGCCCAAGACGAGGCCTGCACAATGATCCACAAAAACATCTGGATTCTGTTGTTGGGATTATATTAATGTCCTAGCAGAGATTTCCGATTCAGGGACAAATCTGGATCGGATCGGTGGATCAGTGGTCTAGAGGTAACACGCCTGTCTAGAAAGCGAAAAGTCCAGATCAAAAGTGGGCAGTGGTTCAAATCCCATTTGGACCCGAAAATTTTTCCCCATCCACTAGACCTTGAGTGGTGGTCTGGGCACTAGTCTTTCGAATGAGACGATAAACCGAGGTGTTACACAAAAATTATTTAGTGCACGTAAAAGATCCCACGGCAAGAGAGTTGTCCCTGGCAAAATTCTGTAGAAAAAAGCCACTCTGATAGGGAAACAAATGCAGTTGTAGACAGAAAAAAAGAGAAAAAAAAAAGGGTGGTGCTGCTCTGTGGCGACGCGCTCTCCCCAGGGAGAGCAGCCCGAATTTCACGCAGAGAAATCTGACGTGACTTGAAGTGATATAAATAAATAAATATAAATAACATAAATCTGGATTCTAGTAGAGTACATTTTTATCTTTCTTTAATTGAACACCAAAAGTGACTTAACTGGACAGGGTGTGAAGAGAAGAGAATTGATGGTAAGGACAATCAATCATAAGAAAGAAACGAATAAACCCCAAAACACACACACATTAGATAACAGCTCCTTTAACTTTTATATCATTCAAAGCCAAGCTGATCTCAAGGGCTATATTACAGATGACACTGCATCAAAGAAAACATTGTCACAGAAAAAAAATGCAGGTGAATGGACTGACAAGAAATTAGGTAGAAAAAAAGAAAAGAAAAGAAAAGAAACAAAGAGAGTGAAAGGGGGGAAATTTTTTTTTAATTCACTCAATTTCCAGAAAGTGTGAATATAAATTACTACTAGGATAACATAAGTGGCTCTTTCAAGGATTAACAGCAATCCATCTGAAACCCCCCCCCCCACAACAAAACATAAGAACAGCCTGAATCACTTTCATTCCAAATTAATAAGGCATTATAAAAAAATCAACATTCCTTTTCCCTTGTCTTTTAAAAAAAAAAAGTTTATCTGTATGAGTCAAATTTTTCTTTCACTAACTTCATACAATGATCACTCGAAGTATCAAAAAAATGTCAAGGTATAACATCTCTGTTTCAAAAGAACACACACACACACGCACACACCACTCTCTCACACACACACATATTAAAACCAATTACATAGCCATAACAACACAAATCCATGAACAGCATTTCCTTTCCAAGAACCACTGACACATATAATTCAATCATCAATCACAATATCTTTCATAATCATAGTAGAAAAAGCAAAAACCAAAGCAACATTAAAATCAAAGAAACAAACAAACCTACTTCCACATGTGATGGGAATAGCCTGGCTGTTTGAACATTGTGCATTGCTCTCGTGATTTTCTGACCTGGGTTCAAATCCCGTACAAGGGGATATTTTCCCCTGGAGTTAACATCAGTGCCCACTCCACTCCCCTCAAAAATCTTTCAGATGAGACTATAAACCAAGGTCCCATGTGCGAACATCTTGCGCACATGTTAAAACCTGTTCCGCTTTTCAGAAGAGTAGGCCATTGTGTGCCAGTGGGAACGAATTACAAAATTTACAAAACTGCATACACAGGGCTTGGATGTAAGAAAGCACATGCATACTTATTCCATTATCATCAAAATGAAAGAATGAATAAATTAATAAATAAACCACTTACTTTACAATGCCGAAGCCGAGACTGACGATGATCACCAACATGCGGGCCAGGGTGCGTTTGAAACAGGAGACCAGCTCAGCAAAAAGAATAGTCCCCGTCCCTCAAACACAGTTAAGCAATCCTTTGACTCCCACAACTATTTGCACACTTTGAAAACACAAGCACCATCCTCACAACAATCATACCAAAAAACAAAAAAAATCCCCCCCCCACCCCCCAAAAAAAAAAAATGCTGTGTCAGTTATTGATGTCAGCTAATTGCTAAGGCCTACACTAAGATGTTGTTATGTTGTAAAATGTTGTGTTGAGAATGCCTTCAGCCATGACAAGCTTTTAATATAACAACCTGCACTCTTCTTTAAAGGAGAAAAAAATAATCTGAAGTCGGAGTATGGGTGCCTATATGGCAAGGTACTTAAAAACAGTCATATATGCAAACTTTTCATTCAGTGTGCAATTTCAATCTCACAGAGATTCCCAGGTGGGATGAGTGAGTCAGAGTGCACATTCTGGGTGAACCCAGAGTGTTAAGCTGGGGAATGCACAACAACAACATACGTTTTACCAAAAAAACACAAAACCACCATAAAACAATACAGTGAACAGATACTAAGAAACCCAGAAGAAGAGATCAGACATATGCAAGGACATTCCACTTATATAATCATGCAACAATCATATTCAATGACAGACATTTTAGACTACATGCAATATATATTTCTCTCTCACTCTCTCTTTCTCGTGCATTCACTTTGCCTAAACAAAAATTAAACCACCAGGAAAAAAGAAATCATGACTATTGTCTCACCAGATTCTCCTGTTTTGTTGATGTTTTCATATTCAGCAAAGAAGACAGCTTTCTCCAGCATACCTGTCCAAAGAAAGATTTCACAGAGCATGATAAAACGCTCCCATTCAAGTACCATAAAAACCACTCTAACACATACACACATGCTTACTCTCTTTCTCCTTTCCCTCTTTCTTACATGTGCGCACACGCACGCGTGCACACACACTGACACACACACACTGACACACACAAACAGGGACAAACACACTGATTCCTTGAAGAAAGAAAGCACTTCAATATTTAAAAAGTAATAACAACATATATACTGAATAAGAAATAAAGCTGTTATTTAATAAAAATAAATCTATCACTCTACTCCTATCACATGAAACAGCATTCAGTTTTTATATACAGATCTGTTGGAGTTAAATATATCATACCAAAAGTACATCTATTTTTAAAAAGTTTTAAAATGCCTTATTTCTGCAGAAGGGCAGTTTAAACTACTACTTTGTAAAACACTCAAACAGCACCTATTATTGTCTATCATATGAATGAAAACGTGTAGCATGGGAGAGAAATGTTATCTTTTAAGTCTTTCTGGGGGAAAAGGCAGGAGAACGGACCAAGAAGGCAGAAAATAGACAAGAAGGAGGTGGCAGGAAGAAAAGGAACACGGCAGATTCAAAGATGGAATTCCTAGCACAGAATTTCCAGCTGGGGATGCTATGCACACTGACAGGCACCCAGCATCCCCATAGAGGAAGTTCCAACAAAAGTAGCACATGTACATATAACAGCCATGCACATATGGTTTCTTCTTGTTTTTTCCTACACTAATAACATGCATCTGCTCTTTCAAGTTCCACATTCACCCAGCAAAATGACACCACCAATCCAGAACTGCACACGCAGCAGGTCGCGCCAGTTGCAGGCCAGAAGCAGGAGCCAGAGGACCCCAAAGGCGATGTATATCAACCCCATCACGCCGTAAAATATCAGCAACGGATAGTCCAGAGCAGAGATGTAGTTCTCGTCCCCGTAGAATGTGCGAATCGTCACTGAAAACCAAGTCACAAATGTGACAAGTTAGTGTAGTACATGATATATGAAATCTGCATGATTTTTATTATCTTAATCATTCATCACACTATGATCAGCATCACTAAGTTAACTAAGAACATGAGATGAATAAAGAAAAACAGACAAACCACAAAGAGATTTTTGTACTCCGAAATAATGTAAAAGATTGTTAATATCTCTTTAAAAATAAAAATCAAGAGAGGAAAAAAGCACCCCCCCCAAAAAAAAAAACACACAAAAAAACACACCCAAAAAACCCCAACAAAACAACAACAAAGCAACACCCCGCAAAAAAACCACCCCACAAACCCCCGCCAAAAAACCAAAACAAAACAAAACACCAAACAAAACATAACAAAAAAGCACTCTCCTTGGTCTTTGTTACAACTGTACTGTCAACACCTCGGTGAGTATTACAGAAAGCTGACGTACTCATGCACCAATCACAAAAACAATAAACATACTATGGTCCAGAAAAATAAACATCCCATCTTCTTAGCTTAGGAGACATGAAAAGAAACAGACACAACATTACAAATAAAATAAAATGAACACACCAAGGCACCAAAAGAAAACCCCCCACCAAAAAACACATACACACTAACATGCACGCAAACATGCATCCATGCACACACACACACTCTCTCTCTCTCACATGGAACCATGCACAAGTATGTGTGCGCGCACACACACACACACACACTCCTTCAGATTCAAACGCATGCACGTTCATCATCATCATCATCAGACCCGTGACCTTGGCGGTCGTGGGGGAGACACGAAAGACGATGCCGTGGTAAGCCTCCTCCATCCATCTCGGTCCTCGGCTCTGCGCAGTAGTGCCGAGTCATTCATCCTGGTCCATTCTCTGATGTTGTCCATCCATGACTTGTTCTGTCTTCCCCTCCTTCTGCCACCTTCGAGTGTTCCCTGCAGTACTGTTTTGGGCAGAGTGTTGTGGCGGGTGACGTGGCCGAACCATGTCAGCTTTTTCTTCTTGACGATGGTGAGAAGGGGTTCCTGTGGACCTGCCAGCCGTGTTATTTGACTCTTGACAAATTCGTTGGTCTTTCGTTCTCTCCAGGATATGCCCAGTAGTTTTCTATGGCATTTTGTTTCGAATGACTGGATTCGCTTTGCTGTTTCAGCAGTCAATGTCCAGGTTTCACTTCCGTACAGCAGGATCGACTGAATTAGGGCTTTGTAGAGCTTTAGTTTGATTGGGAAACTGATCTCTTTACTTTTCCATATGGTGGTGAGTTTTGTCATGGAAGATGTTGCCATGGCTATTCTGACTTTGATTTCTGTCGTCGATCGCCCGTCCTTTGTGAGTGTAGCGCCGAGGTATTTAAAAGCGTCTACCTCCTCCAGTTGTTGGCCGTTCATGTAAATTTTAGCGGTGGCATTGCTCGTGCTGTTCACAAGTACTTTACTTTTCTCCGAGCTCACCTCCATCCCATATGCTCCAGCTCTGTTCTCAAGTCTGGTCGTAAGATCTTGCAGCTCTGTGTTACTTCCGCCCATGAGGTCAATGTCATCGGCAAACCGTAAGTTGTTGAGGGTCTGCCGCCAATGAGATGGTAGGGTGGAAGTCATGGAGGGTCTCTCTCATGATGTTTTCCAAGAACAGATTGAACAGGGACTGGAGATAACAGGCATCCTTGTCGGACCCCAACTGTGTTTTGAAGTAGTCTCCGACCTGATTGTTCAAAGGACTGCACTGCTTGCAGTGTTGTATAGTGCTTGAATGGTTTGCACTAGTCCTTCTTCAATGCCAAACATTCTGAGGACCTGCCACAGGCCTTCGTGCCATACTCTGTCAAAAGCCTTCTTGAAGTCGATGAAGTTGTGGAACAGGTCTCTCTGATGTTGAAGATGTTTTTCCATCATGATGTGGCAGTTAAAATCTGTTCGATTGTGCTCCTGCCTGCCCTGAACCCAGCTTGTTCCTCTGCAAGGTGTTCTTCTGCCTCCTTCTGAGTCGATTCAAAATAACTTTGAGCATGATCTTGCTGGCGTGGCTGATGAGGCTGATTGTTCTATAGTTTGGCATTGGCGTAAATTCCCCTTCTTGGCAGGGGTATGATGAGTGATTGTGTCCAGTCTGTTAGCCACTGTTTTGTCTCCAAATCTTCTGACAGATAGCTGTAACATATGTGATGACTGTTTCGCCACCATGCTTGAGCAGCTCTGCTGGTATATTGTCTGCTCCTGGGACTTTCCTACTGGTAAGCTGCGGATGGCTTCTTCCACTTCTTCCTCAGTATAGGTAATGGCGAGGGTGCTCTTGATGTTGCTGCTTTCTCTTCTATTATGCTCTTGTCAGGTTGTATTGGGTAGTTGTACAGTTCTTGACATATTCAGACCACCTGTTCAATGCAGCTGAGCTTTCTGTGAGGAGGTTTTCCGGAGCTGTCTTCAATGACTGAGATTTGGTTTGAAGTGGTATTGTGAGTTTCTTCAGGGTGTCTATGCCTTTTTACTGTTGCCCACTTTCATGTTTTTTTCGATCTCATCACATTGATCACTGATCCACTTCTCTCTGGCCTTTAACATTGACTTCTTCACGAGATTGTTGGCCTCCCGGTATTCTTTAGGGTTGGAAGACCTGGTTGGTTTCAGTGCTCTTCTTGTATCGCAGAGGTCCAAGATGTCATTGGTAGTCCATGGCTGGTGTTTATTCCTCTGACGACCGAGTACCTCCTCTGCTGTTTCTCGGACTGCCTCATTG
The DNA here is from genome assembly GCA_028751875.1 of Rapana venosa. NCBI lineage: Eukaryota > Metazoa > Mollusca > Gastropoda > Neogastropoda > Muricidae > Rapana > Rapana venosa. The sequence goes on from CM054137.1 coordinate 54,120,930, forward strand.
AAGTCGTTGGTGAGGTCATTGATGTCATTGTCCAGGAGGGTTAATGCCGCAAAACGTCCGCCAAGCTTAGCCTGGAAGATCTCCTCGACATCTGGATCTTTTAGTTTGTCCACGTCAACTTTGATACGTGGGTTTGCAGGCTGTTTGTTTTTCTTCAGCTTCATTTTGAATACCAGCAGCACAAGGTCGTGGTCACTGCCTATGTCAGCTCCAGGGTAGGTTCTTGTTCTGGCTCTGTTGATGCTGGATTTGGAGCGCCATGGTGTTAAGATAAAATCTATTTGGTTATGGATCTTGCCGTTTGGCGCATGCCAGGTTGTCCTCCTTGACTGCTTGTGGGGATAGAGGGTATTGGCAATGGTAAGTCTGTGGGTGCAGGCAAACTCCAGCAACGTAGTCCCCTGTCGTTGGTCCTCCCCAGTTCCAAACTGACCAACTGTTTCGGCCCATTGGTTGTAAGAGTCAGGACCTACTTGGCGTTAAAATCCCCTTGATGATGATGATGTCCTTCTTGGGTATTTTCTTAATGGTCACTTCAAGATCTTCATAAAATTCTTCTACTTCTTCATCTGTATGGTCAGATGATGGTGCATAGATTTGTATGATGGTGATGTTCTTGGGCTTGGCCGACACCCGGATGCTGATAATCCTGCTGGAAGCCGGTGTACAGCTGATAATGCACCCCACTACTTCCTTTCTGACAATAAATGCCACTCCATGTTGGTGATGTTTCTCTTGGCCACTGTACCAGATCTTGTTGCCTTCTTCAGTCAATGTCTCACCAAATCCTGTCCATCTCACTTCTCCTAGTCCAATAATGTCCCATTTATATCGGCTAAGCTCATACTCTAGTTCTTTGATTTTTCCGCACTGGTAGAGTGTACGGACGTTCCATGTACCAATGGTGATTTGTTCTCTAGGGAGCTTAAGTAATGTTTTAACTCCAGTAGCTGACTTGTCACTTCCACCCTGGTGTTGATCAATGGAAAGCGCGGTCGTTGGTAACCCGGGCCTCGACCGATCCGGTATCATTTCGGCTTTGCATTTGTCTTTCATGTTTTTTCTGTGGGCTTAGGGTATTCCTTGGTGGCGCCAATCTCCTCTCCAAGTCTCCATATGTTTTGGGTTTTTTCTATTGGGGTTTCCTCCCCCACATGCGACCGGTTGTACTGGGTTACATGGATACCAGTAGCAGTAGCAGAGAACTTCTCTGACTGACCTGATACACACACACACAAACACATACACAAACATATACATACACACACACACACTCAGATGAGACTATAACAGTATAAACCAAGGTACCATGTGCAAATATATGCAAAACATCTTGCACACACAATATAACCTGTTCACCTTTCAGAAGTGTGCAGGTAGAAAATGAAACAGTAACAAAATTCACAAAACAGCATGCACACGGGGACTTGACATTAAAAAAAAAAAGCACATAACTAGATGCAAAAAAGCATACAAGAGCTTACTCATTACCCTCAAATCAAAAGAACTGAAATAATAAAACAAAAACATAGACAATAACACTGAATACAAATGGAAACAAGGCATAGAGTTCCACAAAAGAAAAGGAAAAAGCGGTGTTCACCAGTGGGTGTAAAATTGGGCCCGGTTATTTGCAGGTTCAATGGGTCAGGTATTTGTGTGTGTGTGTGTTGTGTGTGTGTGTGTGTGTGTGTGTGTGTGTGTATGTGTGTGTGTGTGTGTGTGTGTGTGTGTGGTGTGTAGTGTAGTGTAGTGTGTGTAGTGTAGTGTAGTGTGTGTGTGTGTGTCTGTGAGTGCACACATGCAAACACATCCATGCATGCCGCTCCATGTCACTTGTTTTAACCCTCTTGTTGTTGGATTCTACGGAGCTAAACTGCCTGTAGATTTTGAATTCTTTGAAGGTTTTCTACCTCCATCTGACTTACTTTACTCTTAAGACAATTGTGTGTGTGCATGACAAGTTATCAAGCTGAAATTTTGTCACAAGCTAGGTATGTCTTTGTACTTGCATTTAGGCGCAAGTTTATGTGTCTGGTCACCAGATGTCTTGTCATTGTCACCTTATTTGTCACCAATCACAGGTAAAAATATGGTATATATGATAAAACAGCAAGTCCTGCATGGATTTGACAATAGTTCAAGCATGTTAGTGTCGAATAAGGAAGTGATACCCAGCTGATGTGTTTACCAATGGTTATGTGCAATAGTACTTCAAGGATGTGTCACATAATGTCCCCATAGCACCAGTTGTTTTATGGTATGTCTTGAGGAGACAGAAGTTTTGTTTAACTTTTTTCTTTTGAAAACAAGTCATATTCAATCAACATGTGACCTTTATACTGTACTTCATATCTGCGTGTGCTACCACATGTTTGTTAAGTGTACAGAAGTGTATTATTGTACATGACTGTCACACTGTCACCAGTGTCACAGCACAGGTGTGACAAATTCGAAACAACACAGAACTTCTGTAACCCTACAAAATTTTAATGTTGGTAGTCTCTAAAGTAGTCGTAGTGGTGGCACAGGGTCACATCACATCACAAAAAGCACAAATTATGGATGTGTGTGTGTGTGTGTGTGTGGGGGGGGTGTACCCATTGCTCTCACCTGTCGAACCTTGGCAGACGGGAGACCTATTTTCTTTTCCTTCTTGCTATTTTCATTATCGGCATATCTGTTCGTTTCTGCCATTGCAGTTTCAAAGCAAAAGTGTGGTAATAATGAGAAAACAGTCAAAAGGCATCGTTTTCAGGCGTCTATGCCGCGGACTGGCCAGGAGGTCAAATTTCTCCACAGTCGTGTGTGTAGCACAGGTCAGGAATGTGCCCTGTAGCACATTATTTTCAGGCTCACTCTTCTCCCTAACTGCAGCATTTCCTTCCTCCTCTTCCTCGTAAGCGTTTAATATCGGACTCAATTAACAATTCTCGTTCAAATGTTTCTACTTCCAAGACAATAACATTCAATTTATCGTCTCGCTAATCAGATGAATCGTGTGCTACTAAAGAAAACGCGATTTTTTTTCGCCACGCTGCACCATTGAAAAGCGTTCCGGTCGCTGACTGTTATTTCTTCCTTCCCTCCCCACTACACGCATGTTAGTGGTCTAAATTTATCACTGGCACCGTCTGACACCCTCCCTGCATCGCCCCACCAATTTTCAGACACACAGTGTGAAAACCACGAGGTCTGTGTGTGATGGAAAAGTACTGTCCACGTGGGCAGCACCAACTGTCGGCTGCGGTCGGATTGGAATCTAGCGGCAGCCTCCGTTACTGTCGGCTGCGGCCGGATCGGGGACTAAAGGGTTAATGAAATATGTGTACTTCCAGCTATGTGTTACTTTATCTCTTTTATCCAGCAGTGGCAATTTAGGAAAAAACCCATACAAATGTTTACTAAAAATGCAACAGGCTCTTTTACACATCAAATTCCAAAATTTACAGTTATCTCTATAAAGTTTTCTACCTTACTCTTTATTGATTAAGTAGTCTCAGTTCTGACTTTTCGATTAGTTTGCCATCTCTCTTCTCCGCATAGTGCCTGGTCTTCTCAGGTACCTGTGACTCTGCAGGAAGTCTGCCCGTTGGCCTGACCATCCCCTCATTATGGAAATTCTGTGCTAGATCAGAAATTTCCTCTTTTCTAATCACTCTCTTTGTTTGTGCCATGTTCCTGTTCTTCCTGTCACCTCCTTCTTGTCTATTTTCAGCCTTCTTAGTCCATTTTCCTGCCTTTTTTCCAGAAAGACTTAAAATACAACAATTATTTTCCACGCTGGGCTGACTTAAGTGCTTAACAGCAGCGTGACCCATTTTCGCTCATGTGACTGATGACAATAGTTGCTCTCTGAGCGTTCAACGAAGAAAACAACTTGCCATGATGATATGATAAAAAGGTAATACAGAAGTAGACTATCCTGAAGTCTAGTGTCACCTAAACTAAGGCAACAAATCAGTTCAGTTCAAGCATAAAGGTCAACCACACATTTCATCCATGCACACAACTATACCTGATATGGTATAACCTGAAAAAAGTCGAAAACATACTGTGATTTCTCTGTTCACAATTATGATGTAATCTGGTCATATACTGCGGTCATTACTTGATTGTTTTGGGGTGTTTTTCCCCTTGGCTAGTGCTCCAAGCTTTATCTATAGTGAGGTTTTGTGTATGCAACCATCTGCCCATCATTAAGGTAGTCACATTCTGACTTCAGGGATGATGTCTAAACATGACACCAGTGTGCAGGCATTTAAAACTGTAATCTGGTCTTTCTCACACGCAATGGCCTTCCCCTCTAAAATGTGGAACAGGTTTGCAATATGTTCTGTGTGTGTTATACATGGGATCTTGGTTTAGTCTTATCCAAAGGACTTTCAGGGGAGTGGATTTGATACTGATGTCAACTCCGAGGGAAAAAAAATCCCCTTGCACAGGCATCTTGGAGGTGGCTCGAACCCATGCCATTAGATCATGAGATCAAAGCTGTAGCCAATAAGCTATCCCATCCACCAGATTCATGATCTAATCTGGCCATATACTGCAGTCATAAATGAAAGAAGATTCTATAGAAATTTGTGTGCGCATATACTCTGTAGGAAGATGATGCATTTATGCTTTATAGAAAAGACTAGGAATGACCAAATCATAAAAAGAAATGATAACAATCTGACAAACTTAGTGAACTGAACTGGATTGAACTGAATTAATCTTATTTAAAGAGGGTAATGGCATAAGTGAGTGAGAGAGAGAGACAAAGAGAGAGAGAGAGCAAGAGAGATAGAGAGAGAGAGAAAGAGAGAGAGACACACACAGAGAGTCAGAGAGAGAGAGAGAGAGAGAGAGAGAGAGAGAGAGAGAGAGAGAGAGAGAGAGAGAGAGAGAGAGAGAAAGAGAGAGAAAGAGATAGAAAGATCTTTGACTCTTCTAAAAGTTAATCTACCTGGAAAATATATTTTTTTCTCTTTGTAGTCAAATCAGAAGATGGTGCTGTGTTTTGCAAAAAGAGTAAATAAAACAAATCCCCCCCCCCCCCCCCCCCCCCCCCAAAAAAAAACAACACCAAAACCCAACCCAAAACCACCATGCCAGTGAAAGAACCCAACTTCATAAATCATACTAAAAACAAAACAAAACAAAAAAACAACAACCTGTAGTGAAGTCAGATGAGGAAGACAAAAAGAAAAACTCACACAAAGGCAGACGAGGGTACGGAGAGATGACATAAAGGACTGTACGATGGAAAAGCATTTCTGACAAGAGATTCTTTCCTCACCGTATCCAACAATCACACAAGCACACCTGACTTACCTGAGCAGGATGAACACCTAAGGCAGTAGCGGCTTCGGGACCACGCGTTGCTGTCACTGATGCCTGAGGCTCTGGTGCCTTCTGAGGCTGAAGCGGTGGAGGATCGGCACGCTTCTGTCTGGACACGGCGTCTGAAGGGGACTTGTGGGCAGAGGCGACGGGGGCTGCGGTGCTGGGGGCAGGCCCTGCCTGAGGTGCCTCTTGGTCGGCTGCTGGAGGTGGTGGGGCATGGGAATTCTGGACGCTCTGCCACAGGGAGGCTTCACTACTTCAGCTCGCTTTTCTTAACACTCCAGGGCAAAACTGACATGGGTCTGTCTCATCTTCTTCCTAACCAGTTGTGACGGAGTAATTTCAAATAAATACATGTCACATTTTTAGTGTTTGTGCCCAGTCTTTTTTTTTAGTGTTTGTGCCCAGTCTTTTCCTAGGCTGACCCCTCTTCCAATGCCTTTGTCCAAAGTCTGAGACTAGATTTACTGCAGAGCTGTATTGAAGCAAATCAGAGCTCCAATACTACATGCAACAATCACATCAACTGATCTCCTTTTATCCCTGCAGAATCACTCAATAAGTTGTTTGTGTTAAAATGAAAAGCAGAAGGAATGCAGAGTGTGTTTGCACTGATGTGAAAAGCAGAAGGAATGTAATAGTTGTGTTTGTGTTGATATGAAAAACCACAAGGAGTGCAATGAGTGTGTCATTATAAAAAAGAAGAAGAAATGCAATGAAAGAGTTTGCGTTAATATGAAAAAAAGAGAAGAATTGCAACAAATATGTTTTTTAATATGAAAAAACCCAGAAGAAATGCAATGAACATGTTAATGTTAATGTAAAAGAACAGTAGAAATGCAATGAGCACATTTGTGTTAATATGAAAAAACTGAAGGAATGCAATGAATGTGTTTGTGTTAATATAAAAAAACAAAACAGAAGGAATGCAATGAATGTTTGCATTAATATAAATTAAAAAACACACAGAAGGAATGCAATGAATGAGTTTGCATTAATATAAAAAAACAAAACAGAAGGAATGCAATGAATGTGTTTGTATAAATTTTTTTTTAAAACCCAGAAGGAATGCAATGAATGAGTTTGCTTTATTATGAAAATCAGAAGGAATGCAATGAGTTGTTTGCATTATTATGAAATAAAAAAACCCGAAAGAAATTAAATGAATGTGTTTGTGTTAATATGAAAAAATAAAGAAATACAATGAGCATGTTTGTGTTAACAGAAGAAATACAATGAGCATATTTGTGTTAATATGAAAAAACAGAAGGAATGCAAAGGTTGTGTTTGTGTTATAATATGAAAACCCCCCAGAAGAAATGCAATAAATGTTTGAGTTAATAGAAAAACAACAAAAAACAACAGAAGAAATGCAATGAATGAGTTTGCATTAATTGAAAAAACAGAAGGAATACAATGAGCATGTTTGCGTTAATATTAATATAAAAAAACCCAGAAGGAATGCAATGCGTGTGTTTGTGTTAAAATATGAAAAAACCCAGAAGGAATGCAAAGGTTATGTTTCTGTTAATACGAAAACCCCCCAGAAGAAATGCAATGAATGTGTTTGCCTTAATATGAAAAAAAAGAAGATATTCAATGAGCATGTTTTCGTTAATATGAAAAACAGAAGAAATACAATCAGCGTGTTTGTGGTAATATGAAAACCAGAAGGAATGCAATGGTTGTGTATGTGTTATAATATGAAAAAACAGAAGATATGCAGTAAATGTGTTTCTGTTAATATGAGAAAACCGCCCAGAACAAATGCAATGAATGTATTTGCGTTAATAAGAAAAACAGAAGGAATGCAATTAATGTGTTTTATTTTCTTCTAAAGTCGGAGTATGGCTGCCTATATGGCAAGGTACTTGAAAATAGTCAAACATGCAAACTTCTCATCCAGTGTACTTCCTATCTCACAGTGATTCCCAGGTGGGATGAGTGAGTCAAAAGTGCATATTCTGGGTGACCCCCAGGGTGTTAAGTTAGGAAATGCACAACAACAACATGTTTGTGTTAATATGACAAAACAGAAGGAATGCAATGGTTGTGTGTCTGTGTTAATAAGAAAAACAGAACGGAATAAAAGAATAGTGGGGCACTGTGCTAAAGCTTCAATGCAGGAAAGCTGACAAAGCCCATCCCTCCCAAGGTCACAGATTGCATGCTGGGTATATTCATGTCATCCACCAAAGCTGACACAGTCTTCTATAAAAGATGGTTAGATTTTTCATATGTGCGCAAAATGGTGTTACACATGTATACATATGCACGCAGGATCCCAGTTTAAAATTTTATCCAATTAACTCCTAGAGGATGAAAGTCAGAAGAAATTATTCATTTATTCATTCTTTTATTTTGAGAATAATGGAATAAGCACTCATGCACTTTTTAAAAAATTTTAAACATCCAGTCCCCATGTGTCTGCAGTTTTGTCAATTGTGTCATCAGTTCCCACTGGCACACAATGGCCTACTCTTCCAAAAGGTGGAACAGGTATGCACAAGATGTTGTGCATGTGTTCGCACACAGAACCTTGATTTATAGTCTCATCTGGAGGACAGATTCCTTCAAACAGACGCCTCAATGGCAACTCAAATCTTCTCTCTCTGATAACTCCAGCTCAGAACTAAACAAGTGTAAACTATCCCCTGTTTTGCCCCCCCTCCTCCCTCCCAAACAATCCCCACCCCCATCACAAAAAAAACACCCCAAAAATCCCCCCCCAAAAAAAACAACACACCCCCAAACCCCAACACAATAAAAACCCACCACCTTGAACAATGTATGTAACCTTATGACAAAGAGAACAAAACAAAACCAACAAACAACCAGATGCTTGCAAATGTAAATCGTCATTCGTTTTTGCAAGGTAACTGAAAATAAATGCTTCATTTCCCATAGCTATGTATCTTACCAATCTCTCAGTTTTTATAAGCACGTGTACTGATATTCAATATATTTTGCTATGTAATCAAATTTCATGAGAGATCTATTTCAAAGGCAGCTTATTTTTTTACTGAGAAATTTTAATATCTGCTTTATTTGATATAGGTTTATTATATAAGTCTGATGTTTCTTATCACAGAACAACAACATTAGCATATTACCTAAAAAAATGGTGAGTTGAATACCAAAAGAAGAGAAAGAAAACCCCTGTGATGCTAACCTTTCATCATTGTCTGAATCAGAAAAATTATCAATAAAACTGTCTGAAAATGTGTCAATTTGGGTTTTATGAAAACTTTGTTTTCAAAGGAATCGTTAGTAATAAATTTTTAGTTGTCTTTAGTAACTACATTAAATATGAGTCAAGTCTGAAATTAGAAAAATAAACAAAACTTGCTTCACAATATTAAGTAAGACACTTTACAAAAAATCACTACATTTCAAGTAAGATACAGCTTGGTATATTGCCTTTACTCAAACCCTTGCCTCTAAGCTTCAAAGGACACATGAAGTGTGTGAAGTCTGCTTTTCAATCAAGCACAAAAAGTCCATCACACATTCTCAGGTAACTACTGTCACTCTCGCAGCAGTGATACCTTGTACTGTACACACACACACACACACACACACACACACACACACACACACACACACACACACACACACTATGCATGATATTACCTTTGGCAAGCTGGGAACATCCCACCTCAGAAAAGTCTGATTAGCGTCACCCTGGAAAAAAAAGAATTGACGACTGAGACCTCAAACCACAACAGTGTGCACAGCAATGGACAGAAAGAAAAAGGGAATGAGTTTGGGGGGGGGGGTCCATGAGGCCTCTGGGCAGAGACAGGTGGCAGTAGCACTCCCAAAACTCAGAAAAACTGCTGGCATGAAGAAGAATTTGGCCACCCAGCACAAGGTTCTATACAATAGTCTTTAACCACAGTGCAAAGCTTGCTCTCACAAAGTACATGTATGTACACACACACAGATTTATACAAATGCATATATGCAAATTATTATTAAAAATATGAAAACGCAGTGTACACACACGCACACACACATTATATTTAATATTTATCATAATCATCTTACCTCCATCTTGAACTGCTCATCCAAGCATGGCTGAAAAACTCCGCCCCTCTTCAGCTCCACAGTGTGATAGGGCAAGGGCTTGCTAGGGGAATACAGGGGCATGGGGTAGTTCATATAGCTCTCCAACATCCCCTGCACACAGAGTTTCTCATTTTGTACTTTTCATTTTATGTACATATATCCCTGGAGTTGGGATGTGGCTACTCTAAGTCTAACGGTGGGCAGAAACAGCTGTATAATATGAAAAATCTCACCACGACATTGGTGACTCTTAAAGAAATACCAGAAAAACAACCCCCCCCCCCCCCACACCCCCAAAATGCAGACTTAAACATGCAGACAAACTCATATAGATCTTATACTATATGAATACAATACCTTTCACCCCCCTCCCCCCCCCCCCCCCCCCTTTCTTCCCTATACATTTATGACAATTGTGGTGTGTAAACTCAAATAATGCATGGTACAAGTTCATGGCATAGAGTTGACATCAGTGCTGACTCAACTTCCCCTGAAAGTCCTTCAGATGAGCTTAAAATTAAAAACTGAGGTCCCATGTGCAAACCATGTAAGACATCTTGTGCACATGTTACAACCTGTTCCGCCTTTTGGAATTATGTGCTGGTGGGAATGGATGACAAAATTTACAAAACGGCATGCACGCAGGGACTGGATGTGAAAAAGCACAAGTGCATATTCCATTATCCTTGAAATAACAGAATAAATAAATAAATAAATAGATAAATAAAATAAATAACACACACATATAACATACACACACAGAGACACACACACTCTCACACACACACACATAGAGTGCTCACAGCGTCAGCATTGGAGTTGATTTCCTCATATTCCAAGGCACAGGGTGACAGCCGCAGCAGCCATGATATCTCCACATTCTCTTTCTCCTGTCCCTCACAGCTAAATGACACTGAACAAAACAACACAAGTCGGACTGAATAGATAATGATCAACAAGAACAGCATTAATTTTGGTATCTGAAATATTTTCTGAACTAAATTTTTTTTAAAATCTGTAGCATCCACAAACAGCTGGTGATAATCTACCATTGTCTACATAGAATGATAGACCTGTATGGGTAAGAAATACAATTACACTGTAACTTAAGACATGACACTATTATATTATACAATTTTTATAATACTACTATCACTGTCATTATTATCAATATCACTAGTGAGTTATAAAATTATAATCTGCCATAAAAAGCACATCCAACTTCATCTGGATACAGCATACTACTTATCAGTTATTGATAAATGATTTTAATATTTATCAACTTCCATTCAATCACTGTGATACTGATACAGTGATAGACATTTTAGACTTTCAAGTAAACTGTGCGAAGGCAAAAAAAAAGTTTGGCAGAAAGAAAAGGTGGACCGACAAACACATGGGAGAGAGAGAGAGAGAGAGAGAGAGAGAGAGAGAGAGAGAGAGAGAGAGAGAGAGAGAGAGAGAGAGAGAGAGAGAGAGAGAGACAGACAGACAGACAGACAGACAGACAAACAGAAGGAAGAAGGGAGGGAGAAAGACACTGAGACAGACAGACAGAGAAAGAGAGAAGATTGTATAGTGTGTGAGAGGGTGCATGCCTGCAAGCATCATGCATACCTGTGTGTGTGTGTGTGTGTATATATATATATATATATATATATATATATATATATATATATATATATATATATATGAATGCATTACAAAGTTTATGAACTTGTGTGCACTACCAGATCATGTATTTTCTGCAGGAGCAGCCAGCCAACTGTGGGCTTCATCCTCTTAGCAGGATAGATAATACAAGGCTGTGCTTTTTCTATAATGCATTGGAAGAAAGTGAATTATGCAATACCCAATACTAATTATGTAAAAGAATAACAGATGTTTTCTTAAAAAAAATAAAAAGTCAAGTACTATTTTGCAACTTGGTTTTATCAGAATATAAATTTAAAAATAACCAATAAGAAAACACAACTTAAGACATTTAAAATTACCTGTTACTGTGACTTTACTGTTGTTGAACATATGTTTGGCAACACCCGCAAATTGGCTTTCCTGTAAAAATGCATTTTACATGTGACTCTGACCATACACGTACAAAAACATGCATGCAAACATATTAAATCCATACATTTTAAATACATGTATCATTGTATGCAGGGTGCACACATACAAGAGGATTTTTCCTCTGGAGTTAAAATCAGTGCTGGCTCCACTCCCCCTAAAACTGTAAAAGTCCTTCGGATGAGACTATAAACTGAGGTCCCATGTGCGAATGCAGACAGAAATCTTACGCATATGTTAAAACCAGTTCAGCTTTTCGGAAGAGTAGGTCATTGTGTGCCAGAAGAAAGGGATGACAAAATTGACAAAACTGCATACTCACTGGTACTGAATGTAAAACAGCACATAAGTGCTGATTTCATCATCCTTCAAATAAAAGAATAAAATAAAAATTTAAAATACACACATAATTTCAGCTTAAAAATAAATTATAAATGAATAAAAATGAATAAATTGTACATTAATTAAATGCTAAATCAGTGTAAATGATCACACACACAAACACACACTACATGAACAGTTTGAACACACATATCATTTACCACACACACATAACTTAAGTGATAACAATAACAAAAACTAAAAAGTAATCAAAGCAAAACAAACAAGCAAAAGAAGCTATAACTATATACATTATATATATTGATTTAAGAAATGTTATTGATTTGTGTCAGTGCAATATTGTCTTTTCTCATAAAATGATTCAGTTTTGTGACCATTGTGACACAGATTTTGAATGAACACAGTGATAATTTTTGTCTCAAGGCATACTGCAACACCTGTGATTTAGTATCATGAATTATCTTTTCAGTGAGTTCAGCAAACTTTTAGGAACTATTTATTAATCATTCCATGTGACACTGACAGCATTTGTTAACTGTCCTATTACATTTTGGCGCTTAACAAGCGCGGTACACACGAATGTTTTCCTTTGTTTTTCTGTTTGGGTTTTTGTTTGTTGTTTTGGGGGTGGAGATATTTTATTGTCATTTTTAGAGCCTGTTGATTTATTTTCTGTTTAACTAATTTAGAGGGTATATTTTCATATATTTTCTAAGTTTCTGCCACATCACATTGTACAATTCACTGTCAAGTGAGGCAGCACCATTGACTCCTTGAATGAATCTAAAAATAAGATTGAAATTAAAGACAAAAAATAATAATCCTAAGCTCAGGCATGACTGTGTTCAACATTTAAGATCAAACTGATATGACAACAGATGAAAAAGGAAAGGAAAAATAAAATTAATTGCAACCTGATTTAAAGTAAATATCCATTTGCCATGCTCTGGATTCGCTGCAACAACTGAAATCAACAACAGAAGCGTTGCCCACACTCTGAAGCAGAAGACTACCGCCATGTTGTGTGACAACGCAGTTTCACAGCACCGCAGCTACAGACACACGCTTTTGTTAGTGGTTAAAAAACCAGAGTAGACTCGCCTACACTGGTTGTAAGGGGGTGAAATAGTGTAGAGGTGGGGGTGTAACAACACTGAGATTATAGTAGGAAGACAGGCCTCCCAATTTTCTTGATAAAACACAGCACCGCCACAGATATAGACTACCAGTTTCTTTCTTTTCCCCCAGGAGGCCTTTTGATCAGAGAAAAAGCAGCCAAGATTTTGATATCACGTGCTACTTGTTAGCCTACCTTTATTTGTTTTACCATCTATTTACATTGGGAAATTGTGGCCTGTGACTGACAGTGTAAATAAAAAGCTACCCTGAATGAATCTTCTGAGGACAAAGATTTCCAGAGTATTTTAGGCTATCACTTTAATCGTAGTGTCGTAGGCCTATTGTTGTGTGGAGGTGTGATGTGGTGGATAGATTACAGGGGCTGTGTTGAGACTGACAAGTAGCCTACTGAAGTAGCCTAGGCTAGGCTAATACAGAGTCCTTTCCCTTGATTACGGGATGCACCGGCCCACTGGTGTTCACTGCCACTAAGCAATCTAAAGAATCGTTTAGGCCTACATGGATATATACGCAGTGTGTGGGGGGGGGGGGGGGGGGGGGGGAGGGGGGGGTGTGTGTGTGTGTGTGAGAGAGAGAGAGAGAGAGAGAGAGAGAGAGAGGGATGTCAAGTAAAAATGATCTTTATCGAGGGTACAAGATTACGGTTACACATTTTACATCCTGCCTTCACAAAAACGAATCAAGAAAATTTACCTATGAAAGCAAACAAAAGACAATGTTATTGTATGTAGAAAATAACTGAACTTGAAATGAAAAAAAGCCAAACCCTCCAGACTTCACATTTATAAGAAAAAATCCACGAAACTAACACAGTAGGCTACAACATGCACAAAACAAAACAAAACAACAACATGCAATCAGTTCACACAGGCAAGTAGTGAGGAAAACAAGATAACAAAGGTAATAATAATTAGCAAAGCAAGCCAGATGTAAAATGTAATAATTTCGAGCATAAAGAAAAATGGTTTTATAATTTTTTTTAAACCTTTGTTTTGCAGGGACTAATTCTAAAGAGGGAGGTAAATTAGTCCATAATGTTCTTCCTGAATAAGAAAGGCTTGACTTATAGAGATTATTATGGAGCCTAGGCGAAAGCAGTGTGTGTGTGTGTGTGATTTTATTCATTTATTTATTATTCTTTTATCTCGAGGATAATGGAATAAGCATTCATGTGCTTTTTTTACATCCAATCCCCGTGTGTATGCAGTTTTATAAATGTTGTCATCCGTTCCCACCAGCACATGATGGCCTACTCTTCCGAGAAGCGGAACAGGTTTTAACGTGGGCGCAGGCTGTTCTGCGTGCGTTCACACAAGGGACCTCGGTTTATAGTCTCACCCGAAGGACTTTTCGGGGCGTGGGGTCGCACTAATGTTAACTTCAAGGAGAATATATCCCCTTGAACGTGATTCAAACCCGAGTCAGTAGATCACGAGCGCAATGCGTATCACTCTTAACCACCAGGCTATCCCGTCCCCATGTGTGTGTGTGTGTGTGTGTGTGTGTGCGTGCGTGTGCGCGCGCGTGCGTGTGTGTGTTGTTGTGTTGTGTTGTGTTGTGTGTGTATGTGCGTGTGTGTGTGTGTGTGTGTGCTTTTGATTTTCATATCAATTAGCAAGAGGACAATTCTCTGTGTGTGGCTGAAAATTGGTTTGGTACGAGTATCACCCCCCCCCCCCCCCCCCCCCCCCCCAAAAAAAAAAAAAAAAAAAAAAAAGTGCATTGTACTGAAACAGCGGTAAGAACCACCGGTCATTTTCATAAAACCATAGCAGGACACATGTTGACCAGAGCATAATAATTATGGTAAAGGAAAGGTGTCCCATAAACTATGAGGTCGTTGGGGAGCGAGGTGTCCTCAGCTTCTCCAGGGGCAAGCATACTGAGGGCGGCGCCCATCTCCTCTCCTTCCCTGACCCTGAAGAGGGCAGGTACGTACCCATTTACAGCTGGGTGAACTGGGAGACTGTACTGATGCCAAGGCGCCCAAACCGTCACCCATCCACTTGGTAACCACGCTCAATGCTGCTTAACCTTAGCTTGGGGAAAGCGAGTGCTCTGACCACTGGGCTATCCCTCCCTGGGAAAGGACACAGTCACAATTCAATCTGAAGTTGTCAGTTGTTCTTCAGTTATGAGTAAATAGTGTAGGAACAGCGCTGCTGAAAATGGTAAATTTGCTGCAAACCATCCCAGTTACATGTTCAACATGAATTCATTCTTCTTCTTCTTCCTCGAACACTCAGACACCAACTACTATTGTCTGTCACATGAGCGAAAATGCGTTGCGCTGCCGTTATGTGCCCCAGCCCATCTGACTTCGGCACGAGAGAGAATTTATCATTTTATAAGTCTTTCTGGGAAAAAAAAAAAAGCACGAGAATGGACCAAGAAGGCAGAAAATAGACAGAAGGAGGCGACAAGAAGAAAAGGAACAAGGCATGTATACATTCAGTTTAAGATCTCGACCATGATATCAATGGACCTCATTATTGCCCCTTGCTGATATTCTTCCTCTTCTTCACCTATCCCGTAGTCCCTTGGACCGTGGGGGCACCAATGAAGGTTTTAAAACCAGCTTCCTCCACTCCCCGCGGTCCTCTGCTTTTCGTAGCAATTCGTTCCACTCAATGTCAGTCCACTCTCTGATGTTGTCTTCAAATGATGTTTCTTCCCAATGTTTCTGTCTCCTAAAGTCAGTCTTCCTTGTCTCTTCCCTATAAACAGTCTTAACTATTCCAATATGTTCAGCTGCCCCACCATTTGTTGCGTCTTTTCACAAATTCAGACAGACTATCAATGTTCGTGGCAAGTTACTGAAATCACTGCATCGAACAGTAATCTTCCAATTTAACATTCGACCTGCTATTATTCTTAGTAATTAACTCGTTTTGTTCACAGTCTAGGACTAAGTTTTGTTTTTATTTTTTTTAAAAAAAAGAGTAATAATAATTTCTTGCCGATATTTTAGAAACAAACAAAAAACCTGTAAAGAATTGAAAGACAATGTGCTCAGCAGTTTAACAAATTAATTACTGGTCTTTATTTTATTTTACTCTTTTATTTCGAGGATAACGGAATAAGCACTTATGTGCTTTTTTCTACACCCAGTCCCTGTGTGTATGTAGGTTTTTAAATTTTGTCATCGGCACACAATGGCCTACTCTTCCGAAAGCGGAACGGGTTTTAACGTGTGCGCAAGTTGTTCTGCGTGCGTTCGCACACGGCACCTCAGTTTATAGTCTCATCCGACAGACTTGCGGGGAGTGGAGACGGCACTGATGTTAACTCCAGAGGATCACTAGTGCAATGCACATCACTCTAACCACCAGGCTATCCCGTCCCTTGAGCTTGGTTCGCACAATTGAACGTCTTGAACCAGTTAGGGACAAGAGAGCTACCTACGGACCCTACAAATATCTTCAATTGTTTGTCTGGGATGATAACTGAATGTGGCTGTGGAAGGCAGAATGAGCGGAGTGAGAGCAGTACAGTGTCATGTGGAGCGTGCTGAAGATTTTTCAAGAGTCCTTTACTCATTGTTTTGGGAGTTTTCTGTGTTGAAAAGATTTTAAAATGGCTTAATTTGCTTATTTACATTTGATTTGTTTGTTTGATGTGTTTCTGTTAATATCCTTTAAAAAGAAAAAAAATCAGTAAAATCGCTCTCCCCAAGTTAAGGTTAAGCAGCGTTGAGCGTGGTTGCCTCTTGGATGGGTGACCGTTGACGAACATTGGCTTCAGTTCAGTCTCCCAGTTCACCCAGTTTAAATGGTTACTTGCCTTCTTTAGGGACAGGGAAGGTAAAGCAGCGAGGGAGAGGAGATGGCGCCACCCTAAATATGCTGGCCCCTAGAGAAGCTGGGGTCTTGACAACTCGCTCCCCAACGAGGGCATAGTTATGGGAACACTTTATCTTTTTCACACTTATTATCAACAACTCCAGATGTGGAACAAAATAATTGTAGTTCACCTCTTTGTGCATGATTTGTTATATTTGTACCTGCATGCTGACTCATGTCTATTTACATCTTTGTGAAGTGATTCTTTTTTCAATATTGCTCCATTCATGTAACTGCTTCAGTCGTGTGTATACAGTGTTGTCCAGGTGTCAGTATTTCATCTTTACTATGTTCATGTACAATACATAGACATGCTCACACCTGCAAACGCATGTGTCACACACACACACACACACTCACACTATCTCGCAAACGGACACATACAAAAGCATCTCACATACATATTTTTTTTTATTCACTTCTTTATTATCATGTTGCACAGTTAAGTTTATTATTAGTAAAATGTACATTCAATTTACATGGCTCTAGCAGCACGCTGTAAGCCTACTAACCGCTACACGTTCACATCAATATGTAACAATCTACTTTTACTTGTCTGGAAACAACTACCATGGACAACACATAGTAGACACGACCTGAGTAAACAATGAACATTCATGTACATGGTACTCCACAACTCAGCCCTCAAGCCCTGTGAGAAGTCAGCTTTTCAGCAACCCTACCTCCTCTTCCCGTTACCCATGCCAGTCTACCCCCTTTTCTTCCACCCCAGAAAAAGTCACCACAACTATGCAATAACAGTCTTAAAGGGCACCTGGTCTGAGAAAGGAGACACCAGATATTGTTTTATTGGCAATACCTAAGGTTAATTTCCATCTCTACTGATCAGAAGCTTGTGCAAGAAGCCTAGAGTGGCACAGGCATTAGCTAAATTGATATAATGTCCTATTACTTTGCTGAGAAGTAACAGTTAACCTAAAAAGTCATAGCATCCACTCTGAAGGTGTTAAAATCCAGATGTTTGATAAAAAAAAGTCAGTGTTGTTAATCAATGGTATTCCTACTAACAGGCTAAAATCACTAGGTACCCATACCTACATACTTGCAGTGAGGACAGATCTGACATTGTTCCATGGCCACGTCCACCTGTCTAAGACAGTTTGAACATCTTCTACACAAATATACGCAACACAGATCACTAAGCCTATAGACAGGTCACTGAGGACTTTAAGATCACATCATATTTTCATTCACATGATAATTTATGAACAAAGAAAATACAAAACAGGCATATTTGACAACATCCAACTGTTCAAAATTTTAACAGCAGATGGCTAAATATATATAGAAAAGCGTAGATAAAATATAATCTTACTAAATGTACAAACACATTGCGTTGCTACACCATTTACATACATGAACATTTATCAAACGAGAGGTTCCGAAAATTTATACACTGTCGAAACTTAATTGCATCTGCAACAGTTTACAGTATGTCATCACCAGCAGTTTAGCGTTTGCACAGGGTATCATGAACTATGCTGATTCACACAAGAATATCTTGCATACATCATATATTTTTTATAATGATCTGCACATTTTATGTGCAATTGAATAACGATCAAGGTAAATTTTGACACAAATGCATGCCTTAATCTTATTACCGATTTGTACAAAATGATACCGGGCAACTATTTTTCCCACTGTGAATTTTCCAAGTAGCAGCTGAACTGAGAACAGCAGTTAAAAAAAATGCTACGATTGAATAAACATTCGTTTTTTTCAGTAAGGAAAGGCAAAATTTTCTTTGGCTCTGAACAGACGGGAAGCATTAAAGCATTCAACTATGATGTGTAATGGCATGATTACTGACGAAAGTGGAGACCAAGTTGACCTTCCACACCAATAATCATGTCACAGTACTAACCGCTTTCATCCTTCAAACAAATAGAGATTCGTCATTGGTATGAATTTGTAATGGTGGATCATTAGCCATGAACCTCAATCAGCGCAAGAGAACCCTTTGTCTAGCAGGTTACAAAATGGTAGGAAAATCGAAACAAAATGATGTGATATGAGGTAGCTGCCTCTCTGTACCACTGAAAACTATTTTCGAAATCGGTGGCGAAATAACTGTGGTTTCCTCTGACGAAAAGTTCGCATTTTATTTTCAAATGTCGCCTTCAAATTGCTTCCATAAAGCAGGATCCAGTGAGAAGGGTGCAGATCCAGCTTTGGCAAGTATAAACTGCTCAGCTGAGCATGTCCATTAAAATGAAAATATCCACTGCCCACATCATCACAAGTTAGGCTTCATAAGTACATTACGCCCAATCTGGCTGTGTCAGATTGGAACATGCTCTCAGGCCGTCGAAATAAACTTCCAAAAGAAATCAATCGAACGGGTTTAAGGATCAAAGATCTCACATGAAGTTGTGCCTGTAATTCAAGTCTCCATGCACACATCAAACTTGATATAACTAACACGAACTTGGTTAATCATATAGTTATACTTTTGAAGAATATCCTGAGCTCTTCTGAAGGCATTGGTTTCTGAAAAACTTCACAGCAAATATCAGCATCTTCGTGTCCATCTGAGATGGCAAGTTCTGTCAGACATCCGCTGCTCTGGACGAGCCAGATTTACAGAAACACATGAGGAATTTGCAGCCCCACCCACGTTCCTCCAATGAGATGCGATCCTTGGCGTCAATTATCTCGGGTTTGCTCCCTTCCTCCAGCAAGGGTTGTTTGCAGTGAGCCTCTTTGCCCCTTTCCTTGCTGCGGTCACCATTCCGGCACTGCAAACAAACCAACACCATTCTCAACTCCAACAAGACAAGCCTACAGTTTACACTGCCCAACAGGGAACTACTAGATCTTAAGTCTTCAGATGTTTGTTATCTCATTATCCATGGACATCTGTCAATCCTCGCTAGGAGCTAGTCAGCCCGTTATCTGTCATTATCTACCAACTGCAGTGAAAGCCTGACAGGCACTATTTTGATGATTGTGATTCACATATTTACGTCTGACAAACCACTTTGTAAAGCATACCCAAAAATCTTTATCATCTAAATAGCGTTTGGCCTTCATTTCTTTCCATTTCACTTGACTGCATAAAAGAATGACTAGTGATAGTCCCTTGAGATCATAATCGCGTTCTACAAATAAGACATTCCTTGTGCTAACACTTAAAAAGTTGACTCATCTTTCTTATGGTAGCATCTGATACATGACACAGGCCCTACCCTCTAGATTTGCAAACAGAAGCATACACATTCAAGTAGTAAACAACTCTTTAACTGTTCAAGATATCAAAAACTGGTCAGATATGCCTCCCTACCAGTGAATAACAACTAGGGGGAAAAATTGCTTTCAGTGTAAAGAGACACTTGATATTTATCTACTTTTCAGATTTTCTCATTGGACATCAACTTCCAAAGAGCAGGCAAACAGACATGTGATTACTACTGGTCATGAAAATCGTGCTAGTTAACAAGGCCGCAAATGGTTACGGTGGAAAGAAGTAACCTTGACCTACCTCCGTCTCGTCCTGTCTGCGGCGCTGAAGTCGTTCCACGTCGTCCACGTCGTACTTCTTCAGCTCCAGGGGCTCCTCCTTGGACTTGGAGGAGTGGCGTGACTCTGCCCAGGCACGGGATCCCTGAGACCCTCCGTTGCTGGAGGGGGACTCGGAGGAACGAGCAGGGGCTGAGCGGCTTCTCTTCGTGCCTGCACACATGCACACATGCACACACACACACACACACACATGCATACATGCACAGGCCTTGTGTGATTACAGCGGCAGGGTAAAGTTTGACGATCTGCAAAGAGGGCATTTTTGGGTGGTCATATTAACTTGACCCTATAAGAGAATGACTAGCGATAGTCCCTTAAGATCATGATCATGTTCTACAAATAACACATTCCTTGTGCTAACAGGTAAAAAGTGGTCACAGTTTATTCTTCAAGAATATCACAAAGTCTAAGAGAATTTCGACGTGTGAGCAATAGCGCACACTCATCTACTTTCATCCAAACCATTACTGCAACATTCATATGTCTCTCTCTCTCTCTCTCTCTCTCTCTCTCTCTCTCTCTCTCTCTCTCTCTCCTCTCTCTCTCTCCTGTCTCTCTCTCTCTCTCACACACACACACAAACACACACACACACTCTCTCTCTCTCTCTCTTTCTCTCTAACACACACAAACACACACTACACACATACATACAGGGCCTGGATGTAAAAAAGCACGTACGTGCTTATTCCATTATCCTCGAAATAAAAGAATAAATTAAAAAATAAAGCAAGCGCGCACGCACACCCCCCTCCCCCACCCCACCCCCTGACCCACTCACACCAGACCCACCTTTCCTCTTGGATCCTTTCTTCTTCTCTCCAGACTGGTCACTGCCGGAGTCCTCATGGTCGGAAGAGGAGGAGGCAGTGCCCTCGCTCTCCCTCAGCATGCTCTCGTAGCCACTGCTGGTGCCCCCGTGCACCTTGTCCCCCTTACTGCTGGGCTGGGAGTGCACCTCCGTGCTGATGGTGCTGCTGTTGTCGCTGTGCACACAGACATACACACACATCATGTACGATCGGTCAACCAACCAACCAACCAACTAACCAACCACTAAATCAATCAATCAACCTACCAATCAATCAACCAACCAACCACTAAATCAATCAACCACCAACCAACCAATCAATCAACCAACCCATCAATCAGTCAACCAACCAACCAGTCAGTGGGTAAATGTTGAAGTTTATAAACAGTATTTAGGCTGTTGTATTGTTTAGAGTCAAAGCTCAGAGGAAACTGACTGCAGGGCAGCAGCGAGGTCTGGAGAATTAAAGGTATGAGTTTTAATGATCTCCCAGGTCAACCATAAGTATCTGCCAGTGCCACAATTCTCTTCGTGTATATCCAATATGCGCGTTGAAGATCCCGAAATTTATGTCAGCGTTTGCTGGCTTACGGAAACACGACTGTACCCAGCATGCAGCTTGCACACAAAACTGGGCTGCTCTGAATGTGACGGCTGAGGCCAGTGGGCAGACCTCTTGCAGAGTAAGAAGCACAGGAGAAAACCAGGAGCTAAGCATCCTACCCAAAGTGGTGACGCCGAGAAGAGAAGAAAGAGAAAAACTGTACCATAGTTGAAGTTAACCAAGTAAGTCTTCGGACTCTGGTTTAGTGCATAAATACTACCTAGACTTGTTTTTTCAAGAGATACCACTGCTTGTCTTTGTTATACCCCCCCAAAAAAAACCACCACCACAACCACCACCACCACCACCACCACCACCAACAACAAACCATTGTAATTCTTCCCCCTCTCCCTTGTAAAAAAAACAAACCAGCACACACCCATTCCTCCCCCACCCCTTCTCTTACGCATGCACACTTGTATCCATTATCCTCGATATAAAAGAATAAATAAAATAAAATAAAATAAATAAATAAGAACACAACCAGAGTGCAAGTGAGCCAGCGGTGTTTCTACTGATGTTGACCTGTCCCAACAGTGTGTGTCCTCGCCTGTGATCAGCGTCAGCAAATATGAGCGCACGTGTGTTGTGTGTGTGTGTGTGTGTGTGTGTGTGTGTTGTGTATGTATGTTGTTTCCAATTTAAGGTCTGTTCACTCTCAATGTGTGTACGTGTGTGTGTGTGTGCGCGTGCGGTGTGTACGTGTGTGTGTATGTGCGCAGGCGCGCGCGTGAATGTGCACGCGTGATCAACGCTAGTCTGTAGTCAGACTGGATGTAAAAAAACCCACACAAAGTGCTTATTCCATTATCCTCCATATAAAAGAATAAAACAAAAATAAAATAAATAGTATAACCATATGGTCGCACACACGCGCCTGTGTGTAGTATGTCCGTAGGTGCGCGCACGTGTGTGTGTGTGTGTGTTGTGTGTGTGTGTGTGTGTTGTGTGTGTGTGTGAGTGTGTGCGTGAGTGTGTGCGCGCCTGAGCGTGCACGTGTGTATTTGTGTGCGTGCGCGCGCGTGTGTAGGATGGATGTGTGTACTGACTGAACGGACCTGCCGTGGCCAGAGCTGGAGTGGCTGGGGGTGCGGGGTTTGGTGACGGTGGCGTAAGGCGACAGCAGTTTCTTCTCGTGGGCCACGATGCCGCTGTCGTTGCCGCTGTCCGAGTCGTTGTTGCCGCTGCGCGGTTTGTGCTGGTGATGACTCAGCTCGATGTACTTGCCGTTGATGGTGCGGGCCACCTGCACACACACACACGCACGCACGCACGCATGCACGCACACACACACACACACACAAACACACACACACAGTGGTTAGAACATTGCACGCGCAATCTGACAGACCCAGGTTCGATTCCCGTTCACGGGGGATATTTTCCTCTGGAGTTAACATCAGTGCAGACTCCACTCTCCCCAAAAGTCCTTCGAGTGAGACTATAAACTGAGGCCCCGTGTGCGAACGCACGCAGAACATCTTGCGCACATGTTAAATCCTGTTCCGCTTTTCGTAAGAGTAGGCCATTGTGTGCCGGTGGGAACAGATGACAATTTACAAAACCGCATACACACAGGGACTAGATGTAAAAAAGCACATAAGTGCTTATTCCATTATCCTCGATATAAAAGAATAAAATAAAAATAAATAAAAATAAATAAACACACAGAGCATAGGCCTTTACTGTCTCGTCCTTTCTTTGCTTTTCTCTCTTTCTTTTCTTTGATCAACAGTTTCTAGGTATGTATGTATGTTAGTCCGTCGTGTTCGACGATGACCTCCAAAACAGCAGAGGAGGCAGCTGCTGTTTCGGAAATTGGGCAGAAATTTGATTATAGTGGAGATGCCTTTCCCACAGTACATCCGCACTCTCTCGGCCAAGAGGGCATAAGGGCAGTCAGCGTTGGATATGTTCTCCAAAGGCCAACCAGCCCCCAGGGCTGCAGCACATAAGGACTGTGCAAGTCAAGCCCCCTAGTCAGAGAGTCATAGTCGATCACTAAAGACTAAGCTGTAAAGTGGAATTCCATGAGTGGAAAATCCACTGGTCATACAGCCTCTCATTTTGCTGTTGCCCCCAGCGTCAATGGTTTAATCAAGAACTGTGATAAACCCCAGGCGCTGGCGGCAGATCAACAGTTTAAGTGTGCTCTGCTCACACAGCGATTCTGTAAGCCCGGTAGTAAGGCACTGACATAAACAAAACAAAAGAAAAAACAACAAAAACAAAACACCCCCATTGAAACAAACAAACGAAAAAACATCGCAGATTGTTCTTCTCCTGAGAAGAGCTAAAGACTTCACTTGTTATCACACACCCATACCAACACAGTATAAAGGTTTTACCCTTACTCAAAATAGATTTTCAAGTAATATCTTCATAAGCATATTCTTACCATTTAACTTAAACAGACATAACACATCATATGAGACAGTTTTGACAAAACTGCTATGTAAACTGTCATAATTGGATTTTTGACAGAAAACTATTCATTGATACAGTTTGATTGAGAGGAAAAATGAAATGATAAAAAATGGGAGTCTCTTTCAAGTCTATAAAAGACATGAAACATACACAGAGAAGCAGTCGTGTTTCACAACTCAGTTACTTAAAACTATTGTAATAAAATGATCGAATCCAAGCGAAAGCCATCCTATCACTGGCGAGCACCCAGTACTGAGACAGCTTCGACAAATACTAGGATTAAAACCGTCTAACTTTGACAGATAGTGCTTTACCTTATAAAACATGCTTCAAAAAAAAAGAAAAGAAAAAAAAAGAAACCAAAACAAACAAAAATAAGTTACACACACAAATACAATGACCTGCATGTGCACATCCAAACACGTACAAACATACATCCATGTGCATGAAAGGTTGTTTATATATAAATCGTGTTAAACAGGCAAGCAACACTGTTCAAGTATATCCGTTTTCGCACGCGCACGCATGCACGCACGCATGCACGCAAGCACCACACACACACACACACACACACATGGATGATGGCTTGATGAAAAAAAGCAAAAATGCAAATGCATTGCTTATTCAATGTACTATCTGGAAATAAAATTTTGACTTGACTTGACTTGACTTGACTTGATTTCACACACACAACAAACAGACACAGACACACGCACACACACACACACACACACACACACACACACACACACACACACACACACAGAGTTCTACCAAAGCAGTCCTCACCTTGCCGTTGTCCTTTTTCCGCAGCTTGCTGTCCTTGGCAGGGATCATGGTCGGGGACTGGGAGGGGGACTTGCTGCCAAAGAGGGGCAGTTTACTGCCGTTCCCTGCCTTGCTGCCGCTGCTGCTGCTGCTGCTGCCGCCGCCGTTCTTCACACACCCGCCGTTCTTGCCCGTCAGGGGGGAGGGCGTGGAGGTGGCGCTGGAGGAGGAGGAGGTGGAGGTCTTTTCCTTGCAGCCGTTGTTGCCCTTGCCGTTCTTCTTCTCCTCCTTTCGAGCCCCGTGGCCGTTGGACAGCACGGGCAGCGCCGACCCTTTGGGGGAGGTCTGTTTGGCGAGGAGGGGAGAGTCCTTACTGGAGATGGACTTGGGCGTGGAGGTGGCGGACGAGCCGGCAGAAGGACCCGAGGAAGAACATGACGAGGACACACTGACGGGTTTGGGCAGCGCGCTGGCTTTCGGGGAGGAAGACGCGGGGGCTTTCTGAGGCAGTGGCGGTTTGGAGCGACAGTGAGCTTGCTGCCTTTGGCAGACAGGTTGGGGGAAGGCGTCTCTGAGCCCAGGCCGTCTTTGTGGTACAAGGCCTGAGTGGTGGTGTACACTTCCGAGTCCTGGTGCACCGTGGCGAAGTGAGCAGAGACACACTGTTCCGTCACGTCGTCCTCTGAGAACTCGCGGTTGAGGTGAGGGTTGGAGGCACCATCGGGTTTCCGTGACAGCAGAGGTTTGGACAGTTCGGGCAGAAAGGCAGCAGAGTCCTGGCTAGGGTGTGCTGAAGACCCCTCCTGGGCCGCCATGTGGCGGGCCAGCTTGGCGCTCTGACGGCCCTCCGTCAGAACCTTGCTGTGCTGCACCAGAGCAGAGTCCTCCCTGTCCGTGTCCTCAGCCTCCCGGGCACTGAGCGAACTGAACGTCTCATCATCCACGTCCTTCGCCAAGAGGTTGCTGTCTTTGCGGGACGCCAAGTTCTCCAGCTGCTCCTCCACCGTCAGCTCGTACAGAGAATCCGGCCTGGGTTCACTGTCCCTGCTGGTCGTGTCCATGCTGCTGTCAAAACTGGCGTCTGCCACAGTATTGCACGTGTCACCGCCACCCTCCGGAGGGGGAGGAGAGCCTTCACAGTCCGCCATGCGCTCAAAGTCTGAATCGTGTTCCGTGTTGGTTTCAGCATCGGCCATGGTGACGTCGGCACAGGCCGAGGCCTCTGAGGTCACTGGCACCGTGTCGGCACTGCTGGCCGGAGCGTCTGTTTTGGACACGGACTTTATCCACTGCGCCACCCGGTGGGTAGGGCTGGCCGAGCCGGGCAAGTCTGACTTCTGTAACCGCGCTGTGGCCTTGTTGTCCGCAGCCCCCTTCCGCGGACAGGCCGGGGAGGCCTTGGGCGAGTGTTTCGGCGAGGTGAGAGAGGTGTGAAGCTTTTTGCTTAGATGATCTTTGTGATGTTTCCTGTGCGGCGACGACGTGGCCGAATCCAGGCGAGCAGAGTCTTCGTGCTGCTGCACGTCCACCACACTGACGCCGTCCCCTGCCTGGCGCCTGTCCATGTCACTGGCCGTGGTGGTGTCCGGACGACGGGAGGCAGAGGCCTCCATCATCTTGGCCCCCTCCCCGCTGCTCACCATGCTCTGAGGACGGGAATCCGCGGCCTCCACGGCGGTGGACATGTTGCTCTCTACGGAGATGGTGCTCTCAGGACGCTCCTTCTCCAGATGCTTGATGAGGGCTTGCTTGAGGGCCTTCTCGTTCACCGCCACGGACAGTTTGGGGGCCTGGTTGGGCTGCCCTACCACTGCCCGACTGCAGGGCTCCACTTTGCTGCTGGTGTGGAGAGGGGTGGTGGTGCCGGTGCCCCCAGTACTGGCCACACTGCTGGCCATCATCTCCCGGGGACCGTCCACCCACTGCTCCTCCGCCTCCACTTTGCGGTTCTTCAGTCTGCGGGCAGTGTCGCTTCGGTGGGAGGGCGAGTGTGGCGTGACGGGCGGCTGCTGTTCGTTCTGCACCAAGAAAGCTGGTGGTCCATCCACCCACTGTTCACCCGCCTTCTTGCTGTCTGGGTAGATGGCTGCCCCTGGCCCATCCACCCACTGTTCGCTGGTCTTGTCCAGAGCCTTCGCCCTGTGTTTAGTCACCTTCTCCGGCCAGTGACTGCCACCCTCGTTACCCGTACAAACTTTGGGGGTGGCGCCCTTGCCGTGAGTGGTCACTCGTTGTGCGATTTTCACATGGCCAGGATTGGGGGATCCTGGGGCCGACATGACGTGAGGCACGGGTTGCACGCGAGCCACAGCCGCCGGAGAGCCACCCTGCACAGGAGTCCCAGCCCTGACACCCATCGCCGGACGTGGTGTATACCTGCCATCCGAAGCTCTGCTACGGCCGCTGTCAGAGTCGTCCCCAGAGGAGCGAGAACCACTGGGGCGGCGAGGCAGCCTGGGGTTGGTCCTTGGGACATGACGAGGAGGTCCTTCGTTGTCGGTCAGCTCCCGGTCACTGAGGGACTGGCCGTTGGCGCCCATGTAGATGACGGTGTCGCAGGACTGCTCGCTGCTGGAGGTGTAGTCCGGGTCGGAGTGGGAGGAGGAGTACAGCACGTCCTCCCTCAGGGTGCCCATCCGCAGACCTCGGTACGGGCGGCGGAACTTGACGCTCTCGTCTGTAGAGCTGTCCTCAGAGCTCGTGCTCGAAAACTGCTCACAGAGGTCACGTTCTGTCAGAACTATGTTGGTCTTCCAACGACCAGTCTTTGGCATAGTCATAATTGCATCCGTGCGTATCTCTCTCTCTCTCTCTCTCTCTCTCTCTCTCTCTCTCTCTCTCCTCTCTCTCTCTCTCTCTCTCTCTCTCTCTTTCACGCACACAAACAGACCCTGCGTTACTATTCTATCTATCTATCTGTCTGTCATCCATCCCGCCCTCAACCATAGGAAAGGTGGACATGTTTTAACGTATTGAGCGACATGTTGTTCCTGCGTTCACACTACACACAGGGTCTCGGTTTGTTACTTTTTACCTCAAGGATTTGCAGGGGGGAGAAGTCAGAACCCGATGTTCACACAGAGTTGTCATAGCATAAAGTTATCTTTTTAAACAATTTTTTGGTCATCTTTTCCCCCCAGGTGTAAGTAAGTGGATGTCTGGCTACTTCTAATGTTCATGTTGCCAAGAGGTTTTTATGTGTGTTAATTGCATACTTCATAATAATGGGACTTGGTTAAAGTGATAGGCAGACAGACAGACAGAGTAGGCCATTGTGTGCCGGTGGGAACAGATGACAAAATACAAAAACCGCACACACACACACACGGGAACTGGATGTAAAAAAGCACATAAGGGCTTATTCATTATCCTCGATATAAAAGAAAAAAATAAAAATAAAAATAATAAACACACACACACACACAAACACACACACACACGAAATGCAGTTCCAAATGTGTCCGTCCCTAAGGAGTAGTCAAGTCAGTCAGACAGTACAGGTATTAGATAGAGGGGATGGTGCTGACCTTGGTGCGGCGCCTCTTCATTCTGTGGATGCGGGCAGCCAGCTGGATCACCTGCAGGGTCTCATTGTAGTGCGGCACGGCCGACGACACGTGCGCCAGCATGCACGTGCGACACGTCACGTTGCCCAGAGAGTCTCTCAGCAGCTGGGAGATCTTGCTGTCTCTGTTAACACACAGCAGTAGAGTAAGTCAAGTAGAGACACTAAGCATTGAAGACTGTTCCGGGTGGGTGGGTGGGTGGGTGAGTGAATGAGTGAGTGTAAGTGTGTGTGTGTGTTGTGTGTGTGTGTGTGTGTGTGTGTGAGAGAGAGAGAGAGAGAGAGAGAGAGAGAGAGAGTGACAGAGACAGAGAGAGTGTGTGATGAGAAGAAAGAGAGAGAGAGAGAGAGAGAGAGAGAGAGAGAGAGAGAGAGAGAGAGAGAGAGAGGAGAGAGAATGTAGTTGAGTACGGAAGAGGAAAAGAGAGAGAGAGAGAGAGAGAGAGAGAGAGATGAGTTGAGTAGTGTGAGAAGAAGAGAGAGAGAGAGAGAGAGAGAGAGAGAGAGAGAGAGAGAAGAGAGAGAAGAGAGAGAGAGAGAGAGGAGAGAGAGAGAGAGAGAGAGAGAGAGAGAGAGAGAGAGAGAGGGGTGGCATACATAAAACATGACAATAGTCCCGATTGTATCAGAATGTCGTCATAATGAGCATCGCAATGCGTTACAAGTTTAACAGACCGTCAAGAACAAATAAGTAGCAACTGTTAAAATAAAGGGAGGTGTTGTGTGTGTGTGTGTGTGTGTGTGTGTGAGTGTGGTGTGTGTGAGTGTGTGTGTGTGTGTGCGCGCTTGCTTGCGTGCGTGTGTGTGAATCATGTGTGAATGTGTCAAGTCAAATTTTTTTCATCAGGCCATCTATCTAGGAACCAATAAACTAGATCAATATATATCTAACTACATTATTACCATAACCAATAATAATAAACTAACTAAAAAAAAAAATGGAACAGAGAAAAAAAGAACGTGTGTGTGTATGTGTGTGTGTGTGTGTGCGCGCGCGCGCGGGAGTGTACGTGCAAGCCCACGAGCTCGAGCCTGCATCTCGCACACACGTATTTTCACCCGCACGCTCGCGCACATGCGTCAAGTCCGAGCATCCCACACAGCAATTGGACCAACGTGTGAGCACACCTCAAGAAGCAGCCAGAAAAACAAGTTGTGAAGACTCTCACCATCACACTTTATCATTATAGAGTAGATCTGCCACTGTTTCATCTCATCTCGCTGCTCCTCCCCAACGATACAGCCAAGACAGAATGGTAAAACCACAAGATGTTCAATAGAAAAACCACTTGTTGCCTGTCCCCCGTGCAGTAATTAGCTGAACACCAACCGGAAAACAATCCCTACCCGGGAATTCCAAGTCAGTCTCCATCGGCACCACAGGCTACACACCATTCCAGGCAGATGGGGAATGGCAACCACCCCTCGCTTCTCAACACCCCCCAACCCCCAAACTTGTTCCATCCCATCCAGGCTAGTGTGGATAGACTGCCACTGTGCAGAGAGAGAGAGAGGCCTATAGCGCGCGACAGGCACGCGCAATATGTATGCCATTTACTGTGATGACGACTGTGTCTCAAGCGTGCGATCCATCAAGAGAGGGGGGAAAAATGGGGGTATTTGCTATCGCTTTGTCACTCCGCCACTTGACTCGGCTGTCAGGGATGTCGAGAGTTATGTAGATCATTTCATTTCCAGAAGCTGGAGATACACCGTGAAGTGAGCAAAGGTTGCGTTGAGAGAGAGAGAGAGAGAGAGAGAGAGAGAGAGAGAGAGAGAGAGAGAGAGAGAGAGAGAGAGAGAGAGAGAGTGTGTGTGTTTGCGTGCGCGTTTGTGAGCGTGTAAGCATTCTGTGCCTTTTGCGTACGTACGTGCTTGCGTGTATTGTGTGTGTGTGTGTGTTTTCCAGCAAGCGATAAAACATGATAATTATTCTGGACCAAACTAGGGGTTGAATGCATGCAGGCAATGCAACCTTTCACTTATTTCAAATTTCCACTTGCAAAAACTCCTCACGAATTGTCACCATTTCAAGTACTCCTACACCTCTTTTGTCTTAACGCCAAACAGACGCAAAAACGATCTGCGTTTTTCAAAGTTTTCCATAACACTGCCAAATGGCCATGGTCTTCTCCTATATGACAGTCCACTGAGTTTTCAATCGGCCAAACTAGTCACATACATGCCTGTATACTGTGAAGCACAGCCACAGCATTCTAGTTACACGAGATAATCCCTTGTCCAAACTACACAGAGACAAGACACTGCTGAGTGTATGTCCATTCTCAACATATATCCACTGTACATTCATATGTACATTGATTCATCTCCGTCACTCCACACAAATGTCACACACTTTTACGTTAAGTGGTCGGCTGCCATAACACTACAGATATTGCCAGTCCTACACATGATGGCTCACTGCCATAATGTACATGGCCGTTGCCATACTACTACTACTACTACAACACATATTAACAAACCTACTACACTAAATGACTCTTCACCACACATTTTACCAATTCTCCCCAACGTGAATTACAGCAGCCATTCCTGTACTTGACCAAAGCCGAAACACTATGACTTGGCTTGACTCCATGACACAGGCCAAAAGCTATGTCAGTTGATGTAAGCCAAGTGCCAAGGCTTACATTACAGTGATGCTACGCTTTGAAAAATCATGCTGAGATTATCTCCAGCCACGACAACCTCCTAGCATAACAACCTGCCCGCTTTCATCCTCTGAAGTTAGATTATGGCTGTCTATAGGGCGAGGTACTAGAAAAGTCACACATGCCAGCTTCTCATCCAGTGTGTTTTTATACTGAATCTCTGATGGGATGGGCGAGTCAGAGTGCATACTCTGGGTAACCCTCAGGGCGTTAAGCTGGGGTACGTGCAACAATCTGATTTGTCCAATGGCTCCTTGGCTAGTTGATGGAGCACTGCACATACTTTTTTCAGAAATTATCACGGGCAAGAAGAACCTGTCTAAGCTTATTGCTCTCAAAAACATACGACATACATGCCTAATTCTACACAAGGTGACTGTGTTAGCTAATACCTGGACATTACAGTGTTCTGTTACCGCAGTCATGTACCGTCCAAAGCTCACTGCCGCTCAACTCAAAACAGGAGTTGATACTCCAAATACACAGGCAGACACATACGTTTTAGAACAGTTCGATATCCATCCTCCCTCCTTCTCCAAAATAACCTAACCTCTAACAACAGCCAGGTGGACATGACACCAATATACACGCCAGCTCTCAGGTCTGGCAGTCAGCTTTGATACACAGAGGGGGGTAGACAGTGCTAAGCCAGAGTACAGCTGTTCTCATCACCCCCCTCCCTGGCCTTTGCTGTTCTTATTACGGCCCCTGATCCTCATTAGCAGGCAGGTGGGATGAGGTGAGCAGTTCAAACCCTGCCGGGCAACACCTCTCCCCCGTCATCCTCCATTTCTGCCATGCTGCTGTCACCTGATGAGCTTCCAGTGTGCACCTGGCTTCTCGGTGGAATTGAGTGACTGTTGTTCCAGAGGATGCCTTTTCCATGTCAGATTTCGGTTTTTTACCCCTGCTTCCTGAATGCTAATTGAAGTTAAGGAATGGAACTCACTGGTTTTGTGATGTGATGTGATGTGAGTTGTGTGTGTGTGTGTGTGTGTGCGTGCGTGCGTGCGTGCGTGTGTGTGTGTGCGCGCGCGCGTGTGTGTATACATTTGGAATTTTTAGAACTATTAATTGCTATTGGTTGTATGACTGTGTAAGAATGAGTTGAGTGGATGCGCTTTGATTTGTCTGTGCAAGATACAGCGCTATATAAATTCCATTTATTATTATTATTATTATTATTATATGTGTGTGCAGGTGCGTGTGCAACCACGTTTATGTATAACCACATCCACAAAGTATACTTTTCTATTACAGTTTATATATACCCTACGAACAACTGCTGTTACTACAAATTTACAATCATCAGTCTTTATATATACTTCAAACACACACTGAAAACAGCAAACTTAACTACAAGGAAATTTCGTACCTGACATAAAAAGATTCACTGTCTATGATCCTCTAAAATGACTGGCAGGCACACGATTCACGAAGACAGGCCACAGAATGATCTTTGAAGCATCAGCCACGTTGTCAGCTACATTCACACTGACCAACTAACTCTCACAACAGCAGGAAGTCCCTATTCTTGGCAGAAGGGGGTGTGCCAGCCCGACACCTGCTCTTTGAACTAGTTTATGAATTTTCTCACGTCTTTTTTTGGGTGTTTTTTTTGTTAAAATATCACCATGATCTCATCATAAGGCTTCTCACTTCGTTTAATACTTTTAACCTAATTAACACCTCATTTAATGTCCTCTGAATCCATACCAGGTCTCGTGACCTAATCGCGGTTTTGGTTTCAACCGACTTTATTCAGTACTTGGAAACAAAATACAGACTTTTACGACCCATCATAGCAGGGATAGAACGTCAAGTCACGGCTTTTCTGTTCAGTCCCACAAGTAAGGAGAATCAGGAACCCGTTTTGATTGTTAACAGTAAGGCACTGTACATGTATACAAATGTGCTATTATGGTTTCACACATTTATGTAACCTCCTAAACCACACCAAACGACTAACAATAATAACGAGAGATAAACAACCCCCTAGATAATCTAAAGGGATACTTGAAGTCAAAAGGGAAGACATATTTTCTTTATTTCAAAGAAACGATATAATTTTGCCAACTGTTCTCTAAAAGTGTTGTATTTTTTCTTTCTTAAAAAAAAATACTTGTTTAAAAAAACCAGTCTAATTATGACACCATCATGTTGCTTTGAGGTTATTTTGGGTGTTCGGACGTAATCAAGACATTACCGCCTGTCTTTTAAACCATTCTAGATATCTTTTGACCTCATCATGATTTGATTACTTGTCTTTTGACTTTACTTGTCTTTTGATTCTGTCTTTTGATTTTACTTGTCTTTTGATGTGGAATGGAAAAAAACAACCCCGGTCTTTCTTTGATTTTACTCGTTTTTTGACTTTATTCGTCTCTTAAAACTACTTGTCTTTTGATTTTGCGTATTTTTCAATTTTACTTTTCTTTAGTTGTTTTTAATGTTTAAAAAATTGACACTTGCCTTTTGATTCGACTTGTCCATTATGCGTGTTTTTCAATGTCTTTACTTGTTAAAAAAAAAAAAGACACTTGTCTTTTGATTGACTTGTCCAGTGATTTGACTTGTCCTTTGATTTCACTTGTCTTTTGATTTTACTGGGTTACTTTAAAATTTTACTGACCTTATTGCATGCAAACCTTTTGATTTCTTTCCACGATATAAAAACATAATTATGATTAATTTTTTATCTTCTTCTTCGTCGAACGCACAGACAGCAACTGTTGTTGTCTGTTATATGAGCAAAAATGCATTGCACTGCCGTTAAGCGCCTGACAAATCAGGCCCTGCATATCCGACTTCGGCATAAAAGAGATATGTTAACCTATCTTTTAAGTCTTTCTGGGAAAAAAAGGCAGGGAAATGGATCAATAAGTCACAAAATAGACAAGAAGGAGGTGACAGGAAGAAAAGGAACAAGGCAGAAACAAAGAGAGTGATAGAAAAGAGGAAATTTCTTGCACATAATTTTCATAATGTGGGGATGCTATTTATATAGACAGGCCCCCGGCATCCCCACGGGGGAATGATTTAACGATTATCAAGAGAATTCACCTCATGAACTGCTGACTACATCATAACTTCAACACGATCCTTTGAGTTTGCTTAAAATACTCTTGACAAATTTAATACATTATCAGACGCTTTTTAAATGTGTGCCAAAGCTTTGAACCCATGTAGCCTATCTTCTGAAATCACCTCATGTCGTTTATCCTCTTCATTACTCACACATCCTTTTGAATTTACTTTACATTAAATCATAAAGCCCTCTCTTTTCTAAATTCATCCCATGTCTTATAACCTCTTTCTAAACCACATACACCTTTTTGAAACCACTTCTTAACAAATCACGTCTCTCTCTTTTTCTCTTTTGAAATCGCCTCATGTCTCTCTCAACCAGATCATACATCACAGACCTTTTGAATTTACTTTCTCCGGGAGCGGGGTGGGGGTGGGGGAAGGGAACAAGCAGACGAAGGAGAAAAAGGACCGGGAGGTTATGGGGGAGTAGGACCAGGAAGAGGGGAGGAAGCTGCTACAGAACTGTATTTTCGCCTGGCCCCTTCCTTCTTCAGGGAGTACATCTGTTTTAATGATGCCACTGAGTGGTCAGTGATAGCTAAATGTCATGGGGGGAGGGAGAAAGAATAAATTAAAAAAATATATAGGGAGACAGAGAGAGAGAGAGGGGTGAGGGAGGGAGAGAGGGAGAGGGGGAGAGGGAGAGAGAAAAGGGAGAGAGAAAGAGAGGGAGGGAGGGAGAGAAGAGAGAGAGAGAGAGAGAGAGAGAGAGAGAGAGAGAGAGAGAGAGAGAGAGAGAGAGAGAGCGACAGACAGATAGAGAAGGAAGAGCAGGAGAGAGGGCATAGAGGGGGTGGTGGAAAAAGTGAGTGAGTGAGTGAGTGAGTGAGTTAGAGAGAGAGAGAGGAGAGAGAGAGAGAGAGAGAGAGAGAGAGAGAGAGAGAGAGAGAGAGAGAGACAGACAGACAGAAAACACACACACAACACAGACAGACAGAAAACACACACACAACACAGACAGACACACACACACAGAAGAACGAATTATAACAATGATGATGATATCGATAGTGGTGGCGACGGTGGCCTTGCAACAAGCAGCTGGTTTTCTTTTCTTTTTTTCTTTTTCTTTTTAACGACAGCATTGCAGCGGCATGCGGGGACTGACTCCATCCAGTCAGCGTGCAGCACAGCACAGCACAGCACAGCACAGCACAGCACTGCACAGCACTGCACGGCACTGGGGAGGGAGCATTAGTAGTCCTTAACGACGTTTGTACCGGCAGCATCAATGCCACCTAATCATCAGCGATACAAGCCAGCTACACCCATGGCTGGGCCCTTATTCACACAACGTTTTAATGGCCTTTCATGTGCAAATCACCCACAACCCCAGCAGCTACGTAACCGCTACAAAACGCGCATGGATGAAAATAAATAACCAAAAAAAAGAAATAAAGAATGTCAGAAAAAACACACACTCAGGGAAACCAAAAAAAAAAAACCCACCCCCAAAACAGAGTGATCAAAGGGAGTTTGTGACGCACGCTCCGTTGTCAGCTTTATCAGAAACCATCAAGATTGTATTAGCATGCCGATCCAGCCCTCTCCCTCCCCCCTTCCATGCCTCCACGCCCTTCCACCCTCACGCGTCCATGTGTGGCTTGTTCGCCAACATCCACCCTCCCAGTGACGTTGTCCGAATTCGCTGCATGCTCGTTCTAGCAATCTGGCATCGCACGCTTGCATGAATGCGCACATGCATACAGCTATGTATATATACATGAAGAAAGTACGTAACACCTTCCTCCCCCAACACCCCAATTCATTTCGTCTACCATCATAGACTTGGAAGTGAGTGCCTAAAACAACACACGCTCGTATATAATTATAATAACAAACACGCATGCATCACAAAACACAAACACACACACACTCTCTCTCTCTCTCTCTCACACACGCATGCACGAACACACACACGTACGTGTGTGCATTCTCATTTGCTGCTGTCGTTCTGTTTAATTCCTCATGACGGTAACAAAACAGAGGGTGTTTATATCATCACAGCAAAGAACACGTGAAGGCAAACATGCACACAACACTACGAAGCAAACGGCCCATGGCATCTGCTATAAACACTGAACAGAATGATCAAAACAGCAATAGGTACTTGACATTAATTACATCAACACCCTATTGCCAAAACAATCAGCTTTTTATAAAATGACACAATGGGATCATTTTCACCTGAAAATAAAAACTGGTCTGGAAAATTACAATTTTGTAATTTTCACTAATTCTCTTTCATAGTTACCGAATTTCTCTGTTTTGAACTAATAAAGTATTGATATTGTAGGCCCTATTGGTTTTGCTTCTACCGGTCTATCATGAAGGTTGGCAGACATTACTGCTTGTATTGCGATTCTTACATCAAAAGCAAGATTATTTTGATAATGTACTTTCCTTTGTTAATCAATTCATTAATCATTCATGAACACAACAGCAATAAGACTGAGGAACACGATGACTTTACGATTACTACTGATATAATAATGATGATGATAATAATAATAATGATGCCAATAATAATGATGATAATAATAATGACCATAAATATAAGGACCACAATGATAATAATGATAATGGTATTGATAATATTATGGTGATGATAATCATCATCCTATTTATTTTAAAAAGAAAAACAATCCATTTCACAAAGGAAAACGATACAGTCAAACTTTCGATACTCGCATGGTTCCATAGTTTTGGAGATGTCGGTAGCGATTCCCAGGCCAGCAGAAAACGCCTGGCCTGAGCTATAGCTTCGCTGGACCATAAACCGCACCATCCCATTTATCTGTTTGCCTCCGTGCTGGACAAAACGGCAAGTGCCGTAATAAATCGACAGCCATCATCTCTCCTTCCCCCACCACCTTCCAATCAATTTATGTCCCTATTCTGGAACGCAGACACACAGACAGATCAAACCGACATACAGAAAACACAGACAGAAACACAGCCGGAAAATCACCCATCCACTCACATCCAGACAGAAACAGACACAGACACTTGTGGAGGAGACTTCGTTAAGCCGTCTGTCCCGCATTGGCTGGGGAAAGGGAAGGAGCATAAATGACGTACTCATATTTAGGATGGAGGGAGGGAGGGGAATAAGATTCAAATAGCGCATCTGTATCTGTCTAGGGAGGGGGGGGGGGGGGGGGGGGGGGGGGGGGGGGGTGGAGTGGGGAGGGAGGGAGAAAGAGAGAGAGGGAGAGAGAGAGGGAGAGAGAGAGGCATGGAATTAATTTATTGATTGATGCTAAAGAGACTATGTCGATTATTATTATTATTGTTGTTATTATTATTGTTATAATTATCGTTCTGGCCGACTTGCTAAAAAGCCATATTATGCACAAGGGGGACTGTAGGTTCTATTGATTCCATGGCACTTTGATTCATAATAACGGCTATTTCAGCTTGTTCCACACATGGCGCTCAGCCTCAATAACATCGTGTTTATCACTTTTCGGCACTCGTGTCAAGGTTTGGGCAAAGCATCAAGCTCCACTGTTGTCATCAAAGGGGAAAATTGCACTTTCAACTTCACCAAGCACAACATTATTCTAATAAACAACCTTGTTTGAAAGCCGACATTCTTACCCACCACCGAACATCACAGACTTCATTGTTCACGCAAGCGGAGTGGCTACGACCAAAAAAAACAGTGCAACGGCAGTTTCGGCCCTACTTTTTGTTTACGTTAATGTGATGTCAAACAGGTTCTTTGTCATTTACTTCAGCCCTCCTTTACAGAAAAACCAACAACATCCGAAAAAACCCAGAATGTATTTGCATTGTAAGCATTTTTTTTCATCCACAGCTTTTCACTGTACACACCCACGGTTCTTGTCCCTCCCCCCCCCCCCCCTCCCTCCTAAAAAAAAGAGAAGAAATATTATGTGCCATATTGTTATTGCTTGAAATCCCTTGAAGCTGGTATTCTTTGTTCTTTTATGTATTTCTACGTCAGTGCTCGTGTGCTTGCGCGTGTACACACACACACACACACACACACACACACACACACACACACACACACACACACACACACACACACACACACACACACACACACACATTGTGAAGACCTATACTGCTGATCTTCTGGGAGGAAAAAGACTGCAAGCACATTACACGTCTACGCAGTTTTCCGTTCACAAATTCCTCGTGTCAAGACTCAAGACTACTTAAACATCTCAAACTGGGATTGTCGGCTTTGTGTTGGAATTGTGACTGCACAGGATAGGTCAGTTACACCAGAAACAAAGGAAAAAATTATGTGAGCAAGAAAAAACCCCACAACCACGTATTGTATTTCACCGTGTTGGTAAGGGGATAGCACAAGTATGGGCGACATATACGGAAAATTATCGAGGTGACCATAGCAGGAACGTAACGAAAGCTGAAAAAAAAATCGAAGCTCATCAAAATGATTTATCATAGCTAATAAACCAAACACGTGCCTGTTTCTTATGTGGGCTTTTACCACCGCCTTTATCATTAATGTGCATGTAACAAACACCTGACTAAACAAGCAACAACCGTTACGTCAAATTAGTCTACCACAGACGATTTCCTCCTAATTATGATAAATTTCTTTCTTCCAGCCACTCTCAGGGGAATCTACTAACTTCAAGACACGAGGAATGTAAACATTTGAAGACATGAAGATTACAACAGACATAATTATAGAACCAATCCAATCTGGCTGTTTACAGCCCCGCCGACTACAAAGGCCACATGGGGGGAGCTGCCGCCTCGTATCATTTCTAAAATCTCGTATAAAAAACTGTGCAACTAAATACAGAAATATGAAAACACAGTCATAGTACAGTCATGTCACAAAGTAAAGGACTAGCCATGACTTCTGAGTCCTCCACTCACTAACGCCCCCCCCCCCCCCCCCCCCCCCCTCATCCTTTCCTTTTATCTCCGCTTCTCTCTCTCCTTTATCAGAAGGCCAACGAGGCATCCCGCCATCACAGCAGCTAATGGTGCAGCAGCAGCAGCAGCAGCAGCAACAGCAGCAACAAGCAAGAGGAGACCCGGCAGCTAGCGGTAGGCCGGGCAGGAGAGAGAGAGAGAGAGAGAGAGAGAGAGAGAGAGAGAGAGAGAGAGAGAGAGAGAGAGAGAGAGAGAGAGAGACATAAAACGGGCCCATCAATCCCCACGGCTGCCCATGAATCCAAATGACCGACACCAGCGCTGACCCGGCTCTGACACGGGGGGACATAGGGGCAGGACAGAATTTGATGGCTGCCCACTCCAGCCCACCCCTCCCCCTCCCTTCCTTCTTCAAGCACTAGCTTGCTTGCATGCAGGCGAGGACCCACCCCTCTCCCACCACACGTCCTTCTTATGCATTGGAATGTGGCTAGGGACCAATACCGCTTGTTGAGATGACGCTGCAGTTTGGTACGAAACTCGCACGCGCTCGTGTGCGTGTGTGCGTGCGTGTGTGTGTGTGCGCGCGCGCGCGCGTGTGTGTGTGTGTACGTGTGTGTGTGTGTGTGTGTGTGTGTGTGTGTGTGCTGTGTGCGTGCGTGTGTGGTGAGAGAGAGATGAGTGAGAGAGAATGAGAAAGATTTTAGTCAAATCCGCATTTTTTAGTTACTCCAATTCTGTAATTATTAGTCTTCTTCGAATTCTTACAGGCGCAGCATTCTACATTGAACTAAACCATTTTATTGTATCGCAGTTTTCCCACCTAGTTTTGTTTGGTTTTGCTTAAACCCCACAACTTCTGAAGTACGAAATTTACAAATAAAATGGTTGATATATGCTTATCATCTGATCAGACATTACCAGAGCAAGTAAGGAAAGTGATAGCGTGCTGTCTGAAGTGACTGATGCACACAGTGAAACCAATTAAATGGGACATTCAGTTAAAATGAGCACACTGACACAAACAGAGAAGGTCAGTCACTGTTCGCAATGGAAAACTTGAAAAGTATTTGGGTTTGTTTTGAATGCGTTCTCAAAAACGGCAAATCGGTCTGCCCCCACAAACAGAAAGGCTCATAGTGTATCTGGGTTGCAGGCACGCGCACACACGTGTACTCTGAATTGTCTCGATAAAACCAACATTAATAATACACAATTTCAATTTTCAATACCTGACTACTTATGAGATGCACAAAGCCGTGGAATAAGAAAACGGACTCTCTCAACCAAATCCGATTCGAAACACAGAGAAAAAATAATAAGAGCCAGTCTGGATTTTGTTGACTTAGTTAGGGCCAATGTGGCTTTGACAGTCGTCTTCTACTTTGCAGTTTTTCTTTAAGCCAGACCAAATTTGGGGACTTTGAACAGTGTTCTGTAGACTCCTGCAGAAAACAGAAGCTTTAATTTACTAGTGACACTTTTTCTTGTTCATGAAAGCAACTGGAAACAAGGCCGGAGACTAACATTACTGTCTTTTTCTTTCTCCAGAAAAGGCTCGCACAATTATTGCCTCCCTTGCACAAAAAGGGCAACTTCCACAGATCAACAAGGTTGCAACACTTTCTGTAGAATTTCTTGTAAAAGATAGTAGTCAAAAAGGCACAGGAGTTTGACGTGAAGGAAGATGATAAGCCTAACGAGATCAGCCTGTCTGTCATTGGACTCTGTGTGTGTGTGTGTGTGTGTGTGAGTGTGAGTGTGTGTGTGTGTGAGTGTGTGTGTGTTTGTGTGAGTGTGTGTGTGTGTGTGTGTGGAGAGAGAGAGAGTGTGTGTGTGGTGTGTGAGTGTGTGTGTGTGGTGAGTGTTGTGTGTGTGTGTGTGAGAGAGAGAGAGAGAGAGAGAGAGAGAGAGAGAGAGAGAGAGAGAGAGAGTGTGTGTGTGTGTGTGTGTGTGTGAGTGTGTGTGTCCCCTTTAAGCACAGCCCCAACGGGGAACGGACGGGCGGGCTGGCGCCAGGACGTGACCCTCATTGGCAGAGGTCATGCTGCACAGGGTCACAAAGCCAGTCTTTGACTGGCTGTCAGGCGGCAGGCCTTCACTTCACTGCCAGACGTCACTTGTCTTTCATGTGCGGGCAGCTCTGGGGGAGCCCACATCAACGCTTTTCATATTCTTTGCCACTGCTATGCCCGCGGTAGGGCCAACCAATCCAGGGAGGGAGGGAGGGAGAAGATTAATTGAGCTGGCTGACGTATTCACACCAGCCTCAAGTAGCCGGCGAAAATGAAAGAGCCTCAACAGCTCCGCTCTATGTTCTATGTGACAATCAACATCCAAGGTCTATGTTTAATGTGACAATCAACATCTAAGGTCTATGTTTTATGTGGCAATCAACATCGGATGTCCGAATCGTTTTGCATTCGTTGGGCTCTTTGATCTTTCTAACCCCCCCCCCCCCCCCCATCTTTCTTCTTTATTTTTTTTAATATGTCGACAAAGATTTCAGTTCCGTCGGCAATGTGTCTGTCTCTCGGTGTTTCTGTCTCTGTATCAATCTGATTTATGTTTTTTCTTCAGCGTGTCTTCTATCCCTTGGTTGCGCGCATGCGTGTAGGCGTGCACACAAGTGTTTGTAATTACAATATGCTCTCGCAGCTATATCTGTTTAATTGTGAGTATACCTTCGTGTATTTGTATATATAAAAAAAGAAGAAAAAACCCTTCACATGTCCATGTATCAACTCAAGGACACATATGTCAGTAACATGACCTTAGCTGCATGTTTACTTGGCAGACTTAATGATTCTGACCACAAACCTGGCAAACCTGAACACAGAACCAAAAACCCAACAACAATCAAAAACTCCATGCAAATCAAGAGACAAATTCTGCTCTAAACTGACAAAAGGCAACCTGAACCCACGTTGTCACACGCCTTGTTTGTCAAAGCCAAAATAAAGTCCATCCTTAAAAAATAAAA
Source organism: Rapana venosa (assembly GCA_028751875.1). NCBI lineage: Eukaryota > Metazoa > Mollusca > Gastropoda > Neogastropoda > Muricidae > Rapana > Rapana venosa. The sequence goes on from CM054137.1 coordinate 54,163,073, forward strand.
AAAAAGAGCTAAAATCTCAATTCTTGTTTTACACAATAGCACCTCCGCACCCTTTTTAAAGAAAAAAACCCCACCCTCCAAAAAATATACTGATTTATATGTTATAAAAGTCTCGCCACAACTGGGTGCGGTATTTGGAAATGTTTATTTCAAATTTTATTTTGTTACTAAGATTACTAAGATCTTTTTGAAATCAGTTAATTCGCAGTTTATTTCTATCACCTCGAATATTTTTGTTTGATGCAAATTTGGAATCAAAGAGACAGACCGAATGGAAAATGCCTTTGGAAAATGCCTTTGATCGCAAACATGTGCAGGGGAAAAAGTGAAATAAACACTATCTTAGAGAGAGAGAGAACGAGAGACAGAGACAGGGGAGGCCACCCGAGTGCTAACGACTCACTAGAGAGCTACAAAGAGTCCGCACTATTCGCAAAGCAGAAACTTAAGCGGCCGTTTTTTCCCCTTAATGCATTTTACATACATTATTATCCTATCGTTTTATTTTTTGAAACCTTCCTAACTTTACACTTCCCCCGCAATTTTTTTTTGGGTGGGTGGGTGGGGTGGGGGTGGAACTACAGTGGCTGGCATGAAGTGAGACTGACTGCTTCGACAGCATTTTAATTATGTAAGAGAACCCTTACATGGGCAATTACTTCGTAAAACGAGCAAGCGAGAGAGAGAGAGAGAGAGAGAGAGAGAGAGAGAGAGAGAGAGAGAGAGAGAGAGAGAGAGAGTATATTAGAACGTTATCATGCAATTATGGGGACAATTACGATGTTAACGACGATTATAAAGCCAGTAATGCCTCTGATAATCACTTATCCTGATTTATCGTCTGCAGGAGATAAACGGCTCCCTCATACCGACCGCTTTTAATTCGTTAATGACGAATGGCCGATCAGACCTTTAAGCCACCACAGCCCAAGCCTGCACCCACAACAGATAATTATGCCACCGTGTTTAAGACGGTGGGTGGATTTATAGTTCAAACTTTGTAGGCCTGAAAACACAAAGCTCACCCCGATCATAACTTAGCCAACCACAAAACAAACGCCTTATCCTCATTACGCAGACGATCTGATAGGAAAAATGCTCCGTAAAGTCACAGCTGAGGAAATCCCCTGTCGTCCTGTCCAAAGTGAACTCCAGTGTCGGTAATTACCAGGGGCACGGAGTGACTGAAACAGTTCCGTCAGGTGTGGCGTCAGCAGTGCCTTGGAAAAAGGTGGCTAAATCCTCTCTCAGCGCACGTACGGGTTTTGCACACGTCTTTGGCATAACAAGGTAATACTAGATGAACGCACTGAACGGCTCATGAACACATACTAAGGAAAGAATAACACTAAAAGAAAACACCCACAGAGATCAGAAACAGTGGTTTTCTTATACTAATGGCATAAAAACACATGAGCCAAAATCAGGTAAGCCACAGAAAAGAAAGAACTACGCCGACCAACGATGGAAGAAAACGAACTGGTAAAATAAGAGAGAAAAACCATGAAGCGTTCAGCATAACTTCAGGTGCCTCGACAATGATCTATCTTAAATAAAAGGTAAATGTGTCCAAGAACCTATGTGGTCGTAGAGGAGCGAGGCGTCAGAGACCTCACTTGTCTAGGGCCAGCATACTGAGGGCGGCGCCCATCTCCTCTCCCTCGCTGCTTTACCTTCCCTGACCCTAAAAAGGCAGGTACCCATTTACAGCTGGGTGAGCTGGGGGACTGATAGCTCAGTGGTCAGAACACTCGCTTGCCCCCAGCCAAGGATAAGCAGCATCGAATGATCTATCTACACAGATGAAAAAAAGCTTTCTTACTTACTGTCGTAATTTCTGACTGCGCAGAATGTCCACTCACTATCAAAAATTGGCCAACGCAGCCAGCTTGCATCAATTCCACACAATTATCAAAGTATATGACACTACTAAACGTTGTTTGGTACTTACATTTCCCGTATAAAAATTGATGGCTATACAGAGAGGATGTCTGTTGCGATCATGACGGTAAATATAAATATAAAGGTCAACAAATACAGTTATTGGTTAGGTAAGAACCTACGTAAGCTCTCTCTCTTTCACTGAAATGTTCTGCTGTTGTGCTGCTGGTATAATCTTCCTCTGTGTGTGTGTGTGTGTGTGTGTGTGTGTGTGTGTGTGTGTGTGTGTGTGTGTGTGTGTGTTTTGTTTTGTTTAATGTCTATTCACTACATGGTGATTTAGACACATCCGCATTCATACCAAAGTACCTATTATTACACACCGCATCTCTCTCTCTCTTTCTCTCCCCTACACGCACCCACATCCACACACACATAAGTATATAAATATATATATATATATATATGTATATATGTGCATATACATACATACATATATCTATCTATCTATATATATGTAATTACAATAAAGGTTTTACAGGTGAAGAATATATGACTTCAGCAACTGACACTATGAATTGCTGAGAGTCATATAAAACTTCTTGACTAGTGGCATATTTCTTATGAATATCTAAACCTCTCCTTTTATACATGTCAAGAAGAATTGGGCAATCAAACAACAAATGGTGGACTGAAAGTGGAATAGAACAACAACATGTTACATTTTTTGAATATTTAGTATTCCATGCATTTAATCTCAGTTTATGTATTAGAATTTCTAATTTCCGTGGGCAAGGAAACTGCTGATAATGTTTTTCTATAATCTTTGAATGTATGCATTTCATTAACTTAAAATGAATTTCATAAGACGACAATGCAAGATTAGAATCAAACACTTCAGTACTGTATTCAGAGGCACCTTGTTTTGCCAAAGAATCAACCAGCTCATTCGAATAAATTCCACAATGAGAGGGGATCCAGCAAAAAGTTATGCTGATGCCTCTGCTTGCAATAGAATGTATCAGGAATTTTATCTCAAATACAATATCATTCCTTATTTTACCATGCCATGACTTTAATGCCATTAGCACTGCCTTTGAGTCAACGCAAAACAGAATTTGGCAAACATCAACAGCAGTATCAGACAAAAAATTCAAAGCCATAAGAATTGCAAATAATTCAGAAGTAAAAATAGAAAAATGTTGTCCTAAATGAAAAGATTTTTGAACTTTTAAAGTCGGAATCACATATGCAGCACCACTTTTGCCTGTTTCTAATACAGATCCGTCAGTATACACTTTTAAGTGATTAGAATAATTACTTTCTAAGTGACTTTTTACATCAACGGTGAGAAGATTTTGATCTTCATTTTTCTTTATTTCCGTGTAGTCGATGTCAAATTTAGCTGAAATATGTTCCCAAGGAGGAAACTGAGGAACAACCGGTAAAATTGGAATTGTTGATATATCGATGTCATTTTCTTTCATAAATGTGTCTGTATAATTATTATCACGTCTGTATAATTTTATCATCACGTCGTGTGTGTTGTGTGTGTGTGTGTGTGTGTGTGTGTGTGTGTGGTGTGCGCGCGCGCGCGTGCGTGTGGTGTGTGTGTGTGTGTGTGTGTGTTGTGTGTGTGTGTTTGAGTGTGGAGATAGAGAGAGAGAGAGAGAGAGAGAGAGAGAGAGAGAGAGAGAGAGAGAGAGAGGAGAGAGAGAGAGAGAGAGAGAGGTTTACTGCATTTTCGAGCAGCTACCCAAAGTGGCCAGTCACACGTACCAAAACGTCACAACTTAGATCAGCATTGCTCCAATCTACAGAATTGAAGGCGAGCCAAACTTCTTACAATTCCCTCCCCCTGAATTTCCCCCTCTCCACAAGCGTCGTGAACTACCACGACGTCAACTGCCACACTTTCTACTGCTCCATTTACGGCGCCAATAAGGCGGCAACGTAAACGACGTTAGTCAAGTTTACACACACAGTGTGCAAGCAGAAAGTAAAATTTCTGCACCCAGAACCTGCCAGTCCTCTCTCTGGAGTGCCAGAATATCACTGTTGCCACTTACTGTCTCTAGCCTCATCTCATCTCACCCTTTCGCCATTTTCATCGCCCTGCACATCAACCCAGGACAGCCAGAGGCCATCATGGAGCGAAGGAACGTCGACACGCACAACCTGGTTATTCGCCACGTTCTGAAGACGAATCGTCACTAAAGAAAGCTGTAAAACGGATAGCAAACAGCTCGGATAAAAGACATGCATTAAGCCCCAGTTTTTGCTTCTTTTCTGTCGTTATTGTTATTTGGCGTTTTTTTTTTTTTTAAGAAAGAGGGGGGAGTTTTGTTATTTGTTTTTGTTCAGACGAATATTGCACTGTGTATGTGAGGAAGCCACAGGCGCAGATTTGCCGTAACGGCGCCATAAAAGGGCGCGCATAAAGCCCCGTGACCGGTGGGTCTCCTTCCCGGCACAAAAGCCGGGTGCTCAGAGCCAGTGTTCCAGTGGCGGATCTGGTTTTGTTGGCGCCATAAAAGGCAGGCCGTCTGAAGAAAAGAGGAGCATCGGAGAAAGACGAGCTAGCCCAGCAGAATGGCGCCCCAAGGAAACAATTACCGGGTGCCAAACTCAATCAGCACAGCACAGCACAGCACAGTGTGAGGACCCGGTCCTGCCACACTTACCCTTCCCCTCCCCTCCCCTTTTGTCTCGGGTATTTCTAGGTGGTGGCCTGGCGTTTTGCTCAAGGACACAGAGCTTGGCAGGCGGAGGATAACTTACCCACAATGGGGATTACTACACTTTTTTATGTTGCATGGTCAGATATAGGATAATTTAACATGAAAAATCGAACAAATCATAGTGTAATCTATCTGTCAGAAACTCGCGAGTCCTGATATGGGGGCCACGAATTTCGGCTATGAACAAAATGAAACTTTAAGATTAAGGACAATGACAACAATTATTTATCAGAAAATCAGGGGTAATCGGAACACGCTGTCAATAGCGGTGAGTCAGACATTAACAGACTATAAAGAACGTTTATTTGTCCAAAATAATAGTGTCATAAGAAGGCTTTTGGCGAAGAGAGAGAGGGAGTTCATTCCAGATCGACGAACCAGAAATAGAGAAAGAGCGACTTCCAAACTGTGGATTGGTTGACTCTAGGTCTAAAGTCAAAGGATAGCCAGAAAAGTCTGTGAACAAGTTCTATAACTGAAAAAGGCAGGTTAAAAGGTAAAGGTAAAGGTGTCCCATAACCTATAAGGTCGTAGGGGAGCGAGGCGTCAGAGACCTCACTTCTCTAGGGCCAGCATAATGAGGGCGGCGCCCATCTCCTCTCCCTCGCTGCTTTACCTTCCCTGACCCTAAAGAGGGCAGGTACCCATTGACAGCTGGGTGAACTGGGGGAACTGTACTGAAGCCAAGGCGCGCAAACGGTCACCCATCCAACTGGTAACCACGCTCGACGCTGCTTAACTTGGCTGGGGGAAAGCGAGTGCTCTGACCACAGAGCTATCCCGTCCCCTAAGGCAGGTTATTTTAGGAAATACTTTGTCCACTGTATAATTTAAGAACGGCATAACTGGACTATTGGTAAAAAGAATTGCTATTAACTGGAACTCTCTGTCTAGATGAGGCAGCCATTTAGCCTTTTTGGACACTGTTGTCGACAACCACCACATATCTGATCAGCTTGTAAACACCAGCTTGGGAGACACTGCACCAGGCAGTAAGAAAGAACAAAGTCTGACGTCTGTTAGCATCACCAAGAACTGAACTAAATGACACTTACGTCGATTTCAAGAGAACAGCAGAGAACAAACAAGAATTGTGAAGAACTCTCAGGACATAGTAGTCTTTATACGGGTTCAGTCCGCTAGAGAAGAAATCAGAGAATGGCTGAACATTGGTAAAGATATGGAGGACAACTGAAACATTTCATTGTTCTGCAAGTTTGAAATCAGCATTCAGCAAGGAAAATTCTGTGCTTGTTTAAAAAGTCAATTTTTACACATTTATTTTGCATTTTATACCACTTTAAATCACGACAGATTTCTCTGCGTGAAATTAGGGCTGCTCTCCCTGAGGAAGGTGCGTCGCCACAAGAGCAGCGCCACCTGTTAATTTGTTCTTTTCCTGTCTTCAGCTGTATTTGTTTCCCTACCAGAGAGGCATTTTCAAACGAATTTTGCCAGGGAGAACTCTCTTGCTGCCGTGGGTTCTTTACGTGCGCTAAATAAGTTTGTGTAACACACGAGACCTCGGTTTATCGTCTCATCCGAAAGACCAGCACCCAGACCACCACTCATGGTCTAATGGATGGGGGAACAGTTTTGGGTCCAAACGGGATTCGAACCACCGAACACTTCTGATCCGGACTTTTCGTTTTCTATGCATACGCGTTACCTCTAGACCACCGATTTAAAACAACAACAACGACAAGCGAAAAATTAAAGAAATAGAAACATTGAACAAAATAAATATAGATACCTATAAAAAGAAATACCAGTTCATTTCCATATTACTCCCAGATCTCCAGGAGTGTGTGTGTGGCTGTGCCACGTCGCTTCTGCCATGGGGCGATCCATGATGGGCATCCTTACCTTGATTGTGAATGTTGAGAAGAAAAACAAACATCACACTAATTCCTTTTTCTTTGCAGTCTCTATTTCCTGACATCAAAGCAAACGTTGCCAGAATCAGCAATCTTAAGATTAGGTTTATGACAGAAATTAAGCAGACAGATCGGAAACTGAAAGCACCCGGCTTTGCCCCTTATCTTTACCTCCCCACCCATTCCTCATAAACCTCTCTTGTCTGTGCGCGCGTGTGTTTGCGAAAATACACGCACACATGCGTGCCCAACCGGCACAGGAAGTGGAGAATGGCGAGACAGAACCCGACACAGGCGCTAGGCTAGGCTACTCTGTACTCAGTAACCCCTGTGTTGACCTCGTTCTGCTTTTCCTTCGCTTCCCACAGACACAAACAATACCAACGGAGAATAAGGGGGGGGGGGGGGGGGGGGGGGGGGGGGGGGGGGGGGGGGGGGGGGGGGGGGGGGGGTAAAAACACCATAGGCTGTAGGCATAATTAGGCCTATTAAGATTATCATAATTATTCAATTGTGCGACGACAGATGATAACAACAATATGGAAGCCAATTATGCCGGTGACCGGAATACACTACATGCCTCTCTAATGACTGCGATGACAGAAGATGATCATAGAAAACATGCCGGATAAATCATTCCTCTGTTAGGACCTACTGCAGTTTCTGATAAAAAGCTGACCAGAATTTCAACCTTCAAAAACGATTGAGCGTGAAGCATGACTTTCTGAACGCCTTGTTTCTCTCTGATCCTGTCGTTTCGCATTTAGCTGGTCCGTCATTACCGCGATTTATTTTCTTCGCATAAAAGAGGAGTGTGTGTGTGTGTGTGTGTGTGTGTGTGTATGTGTGTGTGTGTGCATACATTAACTTGAAATATCTTATGTTATTTGAGGAAATTTGCATGCGTGTAAATTATTTGAGTGCAAGCGCTTCGATTTGTTTCTTTTACAAGATTCAGCGCTATATGAATTCCATATATTATTATTACTATTAAATGAAAAAACAACAACCAACAACCAAACCCAACCCATAAACTAATCGAACTGCCGGTATAGTAGTAATACGACAGGTCCAAAGGGAACTGCAAAGAGAACTGTGATTTAGTAAGGGAATCAAGAGACTTTGTAACACACACAGAGGGGGTTATGGAGAGAGGGGGGGGGGGTGGAGAGGAGAGGGGGTGGGGGTGGAGAGAGAGAGGGGGGAATAGAGAAGAGAGAGAGGGGATGGGAGAGAGGGAGCAGGGGGAGGAGAGAGAGAGTGGGAGGAGAAAGAGAGAGATTGAGAGAGAGAAGGGTAGGGAGAAGATAGAGAGAGAGAGAGAGAGGATGGAGAGAGAGAGAGGAGAGGAGAGAGAGAGAGAGAGAGAGGGAGAGGAGAGAGAGAGAGAGAGAGAGAGAGAGAGAGAGAGAGAGAAGAGAGAGAGAGAGAGAAGCCCTATAAACAGGAAATCGGAAGACGAAGAAGATGAAGAAAGCGAAGAAAGGAAGCCCACTGACGTTAACCAGAAATCCTTCAACACTTTAATTCACAATACTAAATGTGACACATCTGCCCGCCGTACGTACAAATCGC
>CM054137.1:54178646-54181146 GCA_028751875.1 Rapana venosa
ATAGAAGCGATTCAGGGTGAGACTACTTAGTCTGAAGAAGCAGCGGGCCACCCACTCAAAAGAGCTAATCCGTTTTATTGCCTGCAATATCCGCCAGTCAAGACACGACCTTGCAGGAAAGGCAAGTTTAGTGACACAATTTCAACCTTCCAATGCTCAGTTCACCTCCCTATCCGAATCCACTCCGATATGCCAGTCCGTTTCTCTGTCTTCTTCTTCAGTCTGCATCTATCTGTCTATATCCATTGCTTCAACTTATTTTCTAGTCTACTTCAGCTGTTCTACACCACCCTAGTTTTCCCCAGTCTAGTTAGATATCATTGTCAGCTACAATAAATTCGTATGCTTTATTCTGCATCCCCTCCCCTTCTAATTCACTTCATCACCACATCTTCCTCCCAAGACGGTTTCAGCTCCCCTCTTAACTCCAGTCCCTCTCCTTAAATTCATCGTGGTCTCTTTGCTATGTTCACGCTAGTCCTTTCCACAACCCATCCCTCCACCTCCCTAATCAACCCCCCATCCAGTCCTCTAACCATCTCCAGCCCCTTTTCCTAATGCACCAAAGTCCCTTTCGAAAATTTGCTCCAGTCATGGCCTCAATCCAATCCAGTCCTAGGAGATCCACCCCACTGACTTTCCAAATCCACTCCAGCCCCTTAAGTAGACCACTCCAGTCCACGTCCCTAATCCACTTCAGTCCCTGTCCCTGATCCACTTCAGTCCCTGTCCCTGATCCACTTCAGTCCCCTTCCCTGATCCAGTTCTATTCAACCCCCCTCTGCAACCAACTTCAACTTCTCTAATCCATTCCCTAATCAAGCTCAGTCCATCAGTTCAATCTTGTACCCAATCTATCTCTTCCCTCCCCCTAACCCACTCAAGGGGGCACTTGAGAAAGAGGGAACTGGATGCAGAACATCAAAGATTAGATTGGACAGGCTTAGACATGGATGTGTTACTGCGAAAGGCTGAAGACAGACCAGCTAGGAAGAAAGTGTCGACCAACCCGTCCCTCCTGTCCCACCGACGACCATCTCGAGCAAGGGACTGATGATAATAAACCCACTTCTGTCTATTTCCGTGGTCCACTTCATTGGACCTTAATAATCCACTGCAGTGCACTAAGCCAATACTCCTTAACTCACCTCTTTCATCGTCAGCAACCCTATCTCTCTAACTCATTACAATCCATCTCTCTAATCCACTACAATCCATCTCTCTAATCCACTACAACCCATCTCTTTAACCCACAACGGTTCTCGCTAATCCACCATGACACATCTCTCTAATCCACAACGGTTCTCGCCTAATCCGCTATAACCAATCTGTCTAATCCATCTATTCCTTTTTAATCCACAACCACCCATATCTCTGTTCCACTATCACCCACCCATCTAATCTATTATAGCCCAGCTTTCTAATGCACTACTATCTATTGCTATAGTCAACTTCAGTCATTCCTAATCCAGACCACCCCCATCTCTCAAATCCACCACAACCCAGCTCACTCATCCACAACAACTCCTCTCGAATCCAGAAGGATACGTCTTCTTTATCCCTTTCAGACCAGCTCCTTAACTTCATTCTCATCTCTTTAATTCACTCTAGAGTCTACCGAAATCCATCCTCAGTGGCTCTTGGCCAATGTTCCCACCCCTGGTTCAGCTAGTGTTGGCACAATTGTCAAAACAGTCTACACGGCTTCCAGCTTGATCATGACTTTCTAAGTCCGGTAAGTTACTTGTCTGGCATAACAGAGATGTAAGCTACATTTTACATGGGTCAGCAGACAAAGTAATTAGGCACAGACAGACAAACACACACATACCATACACACACGCGCATACACATTCCTACACACACACACACTTACCCCCCCCTCCCCCCCCCACACACAAACACCATCAACTCCCCCTCCCCCCCCACACACTATCACCCCACAACCCACACTACACACACACATCCCCCCCCCCCCCCCCCCCCCCCCAAACACACACACACACGGACGGACGACACACAGAGTCAGTACTGACCGGTGCGGGACGTGTCTCTGTCCGTTGAGCAGGGCCATGATGACGTTGCCCAGGGCGGAGAGGCTGAGGGACACGTTGCCGGGGTCCCTGGACTTGGAGGCACTGCCCAGGTCTATCAGGTGAAGGCGGCTTCTGCCTCCAGCCACTGCAGCACAACACAACACAGTCAGCTTCTGTAGTCAGCTCCAGCTTTCAGCTCACCTCGGGAACCATTCTAAAGTGGGGTGGGGTGGGGGACTCATCAGAGCTTAGAGTCTGAGCAGTGTGTTTGTGTATGTTCGTTCTTCAATTTAACGCCTTTTCCGCTATGAGAGATACTGGACGAAGGAAAACAAGGAGTAAGGAGAAATAGAGCAGTGTGTGTGTTGTGTGTTGTGTGTGTGTGTGTGTGTGTGTGTGTGTGTGTGTGTTGTGTGCGTGCGTGTGTGGTGTGTGTGTATGTGTGTGCGGCGTGTGGTGTGTGT
>CM054137.1:54186146-54196146 GCA_028751875.1 Rapana venosa
ATCAAGAGTTGCTTTGAATAATTGCTTGAAATTTAAAGGACTTTTCAACTGACTTCTTAGATTGAAAAAACACAAAACTCGGGATTTTGATTAATGATGCCACAAAGTGCTTCTTCGTAGTCTCTGAATCTATCGTTTAACAGATGCTTTTTTTTTTTAAGGGGGGGGGGGGGGGGGGGGGGGGTTACTATTTTTTAAACAATCCACAAATGACTTGTTGCTGTCTGAGCGCTCCACGAAGACGAAGGAATAACAGTCACGGCACACTGTATTAATTATTCATACCCTACAGACTTGATTTAGATAAAACTGTGTACTTGGTCCCGTTACTTATTCTGATCAAAACATTGTGCAAAATCAAATTTTCCCAAATTTCAGAGCCGCTTAATGGCCCATTAAAAGAACGGTCAAACCAAGGGCACCATTTCAAAAGGAAGATAAAGAGATGGGCAGGCCTGTGTTTGATCACACTGGCGGTTCCAGTTTGGCAGGCTATCCGTGAGAATAGGCGCGAATGTCAGTCCACAAAAGCTGCGAACAGTGTACACCGGATATTGGCATTCAGGCTGGCAGCCATCTATTCCCAGTATGCAAATGAAGGGCAAAGCTGACAGACAACGCGGCAGACTGGAGGACTATTTGCATCCAGCCGTTCCTCCACAACTGCTGAGCTGGACAGTTGGCGAAAGCGGTCTCTATGGCAACGCTCATCGGGACGAGGACCAAGGGCAGAAAGGTGGAAGGGTTGGACAGCACGTGCAGCAGGAAACGATTCTTTCGGCCACTGCCCCTCCCTCCAAACAGGCTGCAGCATCTGGCCCGCCAGCCCGGCCTGACAGAGGGAAGGAAGCAGGGAGGTGTGAAATGCTGCACAGCCACACAACAACAGGGCCCTGACTTATCAGCCTCACGCGGCTGCCTCCTGCTCTTCTGCTGACCGCACAGCCACAATGTCCATGTCGGACATGGCCGACACTTCGATGACTCGCGATCGATGCCCGGGAGGTAACCTTTCATCGGGAACGAGAAAAAATATCACAGGAACTAACAAAGCATCGAAGCTTGCCAACGCTACTATTTCCACACGCCTGACTTGACAAGCATGAATAGCGTCAGAGAAACGTGTTTATATCCACAGCACTCACACAGCACTGGTCATTATTGCGAGATTTCTTCCTAAACAATGGAAGCTCGCTCTACTGCCAACAGTAACATCGACATTAACAGTGGCATCAATCAGGTTTAAAATGAACAAACATCACCTTTAATCAACTATCTTATACTGTCAGGTTATACAGAATCTAATGATGACAGATAAAACATAGTTTACATTTGATACAGGTTAACTTTCTCCCCCATATGGACAGACGTTACCCATATTTAAACGTAATGAAGCCTTTAAAACGTGGAACCTGTCATTTCCATCCACAATTCATTCATCCATCACCGACAACAATTCAAGATTGGAACCAAAATGCAATACAAAAGAAAACTAGTCTTATCTATTGGGTGTATGCTTTTTGCAAACTTGGAACAGATAAGCTGAAAAAGAAACGTTCATTTGAGACAGAATACATTTAATTCAACAAAACATATAACATAATTATGATAGTGCACACTAACGAAAACAACTACCAAGTGCGTGGCCGAACATCTACTTTTCGTTCCTTAGCTTGAGCTCCGAGGTTCACAAATAGTGAGCATTTGCGTATGCGACCGTTTTTGCCCTCCATCAAGGTAGCCGCATTCCGACTTGGGGAAGGACATCTAGTAAAACGTTCGAATTAAATCGAAGGCCACAAAAATTCCGTAGACAATGGTGCTAACAATATTTTAACAAAAACGGCAAAAACGTTTGTTTCACGACGAGTCCATTACTGACAGTAGCACAGGCATACTATACCCCTTGAATTTTCAAGCAACAAGAAATTCAGATCCCGCTGCACCACTAGACTGCTTTTTCACCTCTTTACCCATCCTCTCCTCTTGCCACGTCTCTGTTTCTCAATATGAGAATATGTATTTTAATCCACTCTTTCAGGCCATGTCTTCATCTCTCTATGGTCATTTCTAAGTTGCAGCAGCCTGAAACAGAGTCGGAGAGAAACCTGTTCGGTTTTGAAAACAGTATGGGAGATAAATGCAGGGCCCTAGATAAACATAAAGAGCTTTTGGAAGGACATAAGCTGCATATTTTACCTGACAGGAACTAAATCTTGTGTGCTGTTTAGTTGACTACACAACTGGTTTTGTTATGTAGCGGGAAAAGAGATAAGTGTGGTGTGTGTGTGTGTGTGTGTGTGTGTGGTGTGTGTGTGTGTGTGCGTGCGAGCGTGCGTGAAGATGGTGAGCAGGAGAGTTAAGAAAATTGAAAGATTGAGATGATGTTGTGACGTAGAGGGACGATGGATGAAGCTAACATAAAGAAAACAATCCGATAAGACACATATATATCTTAGAGGCGTCTGTTCATCCACACTGCCCCATAACACACAACACAGTACAGCAGGCATGGCAGCAAGATGAAGCATGTTCATCCCTTTTATCAGGACAGGACAGTCAGGGTGCTGACAAACAGTTTACACCGCAACACACTCACAGCCAGTCAGGCCAGCAGGTTGTTGCTATGATTGCTTATAAACATCGCCACCACTCCTGCATTCCATCTACCGCCCGTTCTGTTCTGTCCGCCCATTCAGACTGTCAACCGATAAACTCGTTACGTGTCTCTGTGTTTCCATGATCTTTGCAACAGCTAGAGTGACAGATGGACGAAAAAATAATTCAGTTGATTTAAAAAAAAGAAAAGAAATTCAGTTGAGTTTGCTGAAAGAAACACATACACAGTATCATGGCCAGTATCATGGCATTCACAAAAATGGTCTTAACACCAAATCCTGTATCTGCACTGTGTGAGTGAAGTTAGTTACATTCATTATCAGGATGTTTACACTACGAACACTCACACAAATTCCTGCGCAGGAACTTTTCCCACAAGAAATTACCCCCCCCCCCCCCCCCCCCCCCCCCCCCCCCAGCACTCAACACTGTGACAGTTCTGTTTTCTGTCGCTTCTTCTCCCAACAGTTCAAAACCTCCGTCATTCCGAAGCTCATTCGCCAATTATGCCCCTTTTTGTCCGCGTATGCACAAAGAATACCAATACTTTCATGTCCTTCCGGTGTTCAGAGAGTAATCACATTACAGGCAATCAGACAGCGATTCCAGATCTTGGCAAACGGCGGAACTAAATAAACCACTTCAACAACTGCCACACCATTTCTTCAAGGGAAACCCAGGCAGTTCAAAGCTCAGTCATCAAAGCAGGGCCAATATTAAATCATAGCAGTTTCTCCCTCTTCCGATGGACCTCTCCAGATAAGGAGGGCCAGTGCCCAGCAGGGACAGGGGGAGGTGGCTTTGATGAATCTCTTCCCATCCACAGCCTAGTATCCCTGTCAGATCACACTCCCACGGCTGCTGCAGTCTGAGTGCTCCCCCCAGTCCTGGCCGCTTCATTACCTCCCCTGGGAGGGACTGTTGATTCCGTTTACTTCCTTTTAGTCACGGTCCGTACTGTAGCGCCAGTTCAGCTGATGATAGAACAGCCCTCTTGACATCCAACCCCAGCCCTCGCCAAAGCTCCTTGATTTGAGAGATTTGATGATCACTTCAGTCGTAGTACGGTACTCTTAAGAGACCGATAAAGTACTGCAAAGCAAACTGAGTACCAGAGTTTTAAGTTTTCTACATATTATCTGTGTTTTATCCATTCTTACTTCCACTTCATTTCTTATTTTATACTTATCACATAAAAAGCGGTAATATTCAACAGTGAAGTCACATCACTAAAAATATTTATTTTGTGTTTCTTTCTGTTGCTTTCTTTCATTGAAATATTTTAATAATCTCGCTTTTGCGACTTGATTTTTATATACTCTTGTATAATGACTAGTTGTAGCTTGTATTTATTGTAAGCTTATGCCTATTGTGCTCGAAACTGCAGCTTTATTGTAGTAGTATCTCGTTAAATGGATGCAAGTGTGCAGACACACAAACTGACTCTCCTATCAACATTAGTTTGAATTTAAAACGCTTAACAATAATGATTCATAAAATAATAATAATAATACATGGAATTTATACAGCGCTATATCTTGCAAAAAACCCCCCACCACAAATCAAAGCGCTTTCATTCATCCTAGTCTTTCACATGTAGCCAGTTACAATTAATAGATTTTTACAAATTCAAATGTTAACACACACACGCGCACAATTAACAGATTTTTACAAATACAAATGTAAACACACACACGCGCGCGCGCGCACACACACACAAAGGTTGTACACTCAGGCAGGGTGATGATGGGGGGGGGGGGGGGGGGGGGGAAGTTGGTTGTTGATAATAAATTCAGCCACACGGATGAACTTACTGTCCCCCCCCCCCCCCCCCCCCCCCCCCCCCCCCCCCCCCCCCTCAATCTCATTCACTTTGGCACGTGTGTGTTCTCAGACATATTTTACGGACACACGCAGTCTCTGAAGAACCTGCTTACAACGGACGTAAGAAAGCATTCGCTACAGGTCAACAAACCGTAGCATTCTGACATTAGTCAACACCTGAACGTGGCTCTGATCAGTAAAGTCAGTTATCATTCTTTCTCCAAATTACCAGAGCGTTCAAAATCCGATACCTTTACACTGTTACACTTCGAACATTCCTTAAAGACATGCCAAACCTCAAAGAGTTTCATGAAAGACTCGTTACTTTCTAAATAAACAACATAAAATGTAAAAAAAATGTCTAACCTTCGCATCCAATCTTCTTCTCTTGGCCAGGTCCTAAGTACTGACGAAGATAACCCGCAAATCAAATTATAACCACGCTTCTTTGGCGATCCACGTTGTCGTCGTTCTCTACAGCACCACTTCCTTCCTCTTGCTTCTAGTGCTGACTCCACTCTGCCTCTCCTTTACTCCGATGTCTGAGACGGCAGAAAAGACGCCCCAGCATGGAGCGGAACCAGAAAGCGTTCTTATCATTGGCCCGCACTAATGGGGACCGCTGGGCCCACAGAGAGAGACAGAGAGAGATCAGGAAAACCTATCAGGTGATATCGCCCAGCCTGGGGTCACCACGCCGAGCCTGGAGGTCACGCCAGCGCCTTTCAGGAGGGCGGGAACGGCGTGGTGAGGGCAGGTCACGAAACACGCCTTCTGTGCAGACACGGCCGCGGCGATACCGCCCTTATCTTTTCCACGCTTGTGAAGTTATGATATTGGAGTCCAACTGAACCGCTTTCTTGAGTGATAGATATAGCAGACATATCAAGCTCCGGCCATGTCTTTCTAGTATCTGCCGTATCTTTTGGCGGCGTCAGTAATTGAAAGGGAAGAGACTCCGCTCTTCTGGATAACCGCCTGGTGTGATAAAACGTCCTTTGATGAACAGTCACATACGGGATTTCCCCGTTTTCTTGTATGAATGTAACACCCAATAATAATTATGCTCCCGATAAATGATTAACAAATTCATCCCCAATGTAGGCTACAGCGTTAGATCATGGTGTCTAACGTAGAGTTCAAGTTACTTTGAAACCAGATTAAGTTTAATGCATTTAAAACATTAAAACATCCAGGGTGAGGTGACGTGACGGAAGCTATAATAGAGTGGATAAAAGACAAGTTGGATTTGCATCCCTGTGGGTCCATGGGGTCGCGGGTTCGAATGTTGGCAGCGGAGTCTGGTGAAAAGGATGGGGAATTTTTACGATCTCCCTGGTGAACTTGAAGCACAGACCTGCCAAGGCCTTAATTCTCATCAGGTGTATACGCATGCCGGAGATCAAATATGCACGTTTAAGACCCCGTAGTTTATGTCAAATTTCGTGGGATTTGGAAACTCGAACATATCAAGCATGCATTCTGTACCTGGAGAGGGATGGGCTCCGACAGGTTCAGCTTGGGCAAGAGACACTTCCTGAAAAATTCAGTACAGTACAACAGTACTGCGCAACTCCTCAAAGAGAGAAAGAGAGAGAGAGAGAGAGAGAGAGAGAGAGAGAGAGAGAGAGAGAGAGAGAGAGAGAGAGAGAGAGAGAATTTTCTGGGATACCAAACATACTTGTACTCATACTTAAGATGTCAAACTCCACTGATCTGAGAAGCTCTTCATTAAGCCAGCATCACAGAAGTTAACAATGATCCTAATCGTTATTCAAACTGGTAGAGTCAGGACACCTTTAACCTGATATTCTCATCCCAGAATCCAATTGTTCTTTTTTGTTCTCGCAAATAGTGCTACCCTTTTGCCATGCAAAAGACAGAGTGTTCACACCCTCAGTTCATCTTCATCCCTTCTTTTATCGTGTCATCTGCAAAAGCATTCAGCGTCTAATCTAAGCACAGATGCCACTGATCACCCTCTAACGTCCCTGCCCTCTTTGCTATGGCAGTTATGGGCCCTGACAGCGGCCATTACTGGCCGGCAGAAGCTCATCAGCAAGTCAGCAGGAGTCCGGGGAAAATCGGACACCGGTCAGGAGAAGACCGCAATCGTTTGTGACGGCAATGATAGTCAGTCGTCTGCTATGTGTACGTTTTGGAGGCTTGCTATTGGAACTCCGCTGGAAACCAGCAATTTCTTTATTTCGTTTTTCATCTTCATGTTACAAACTTTGGAGAATGAAAAATACCTCGCATACTGTCTCTACGGCTGAAAATCCTTAGAATTTATTGTCAAGAGAATTAAGCTAAAAACAAACCATTTTTATTTATACATCTTCACAGCTGAGTGTGATTATCTTCGTGGTAGGCCCGGAATCCTAGACCTTTTGCTGTTCCCTAAACAATCAGTAAAAGTGACAACAAACTCAATCCAGTGGATGTCTTCGACATTTCGTTATGTTTGTTATCATGTTGTAATACTTGGTGCATCTTCTGTGAACATTTTCTTGCTAATAACCCTAACTAAAAGCAAAAAACATCCTCATGCCATGGTGTGTAAGCAAAAGGAAAGAGGAGAGGAACAACAACAAAAGAGGTGAAATATACAGAATGAAAAACAAACAAAAAAACCCAAGTAACTGTTCACTATTCTTTACTACGTTCCCGATGTCAGAGAGAAAAAAACAGAGGCAAAATACGCGTACATATTTCACTCACCTTCCTTCCTTCCGTCCGTCCAACCCCTAGGTCACAGTACAGCCAGAGAAAAATCAACAGCAGTTGGAACAGAGGCGTAATTTACGAGGACCCGGTGAGCCAAGTCTGGCAAGCCGTGGTGGATAGGGAGGAGGGGGAGCGAAGGCGGTAAAAGACAGGCACCACACGACCTCTGCCTGCTAGCACTTTAACGAGGCTGTTAGGGGCCAATGAGGGACGGGCCGGAGACAGGCAGGTAGTTTACACCGGTCAGGTAACAGGCAGCAGGCCACTGCAAGCGGCCCTTGGCCCCTGAACTGACTGGCACAAACAGCCGACGCCAACGACCCCCCCCCCCCCCCCCCCCCCCCCTAACCCTCTCCCTATACCCCCCTCTTTCCTGTACCACACACATCCTCACCGCCTGCTGGAAACCAGTTTCCGATAAGATTGGGACGAGTGAGAGAGACAGGTACACAGGTAAAGGTAGCTTGATACTGCTTAAAGAGAGACTTATAGACTCGGCATGGCAATAACCAGCACCCCCATTTCCCACATGCCCAACATTTACTTGCATAATGGGTAGACAGCCTGATGCCTGACCCGACCTTTAAATATCATTGAGAATGTGCAAGTTTTTCGTAGTAATCTTTGCACCCAGACTTTGTGTGTGTATGTGTGCCTGTGTGCATGGTGACCTGGGATTTGGTTTCCCCATACACTTCTGTGCCTGTGGTGAGTTGGTGTCAAAGCCTTTGGGGTTGGAGGGTCGCGGGGGACGGTCGTAGGAAGGCCGCAACCACTCGGGTGGACGACTCACTTTCTCTGGCTCCGCGACTGAGCTGGTACTGTCGTTAGTAGGACTTAGTAGGTGGTGTTCTGCATATGTTAGCTCAGAACAGAAACCACTGAACACCACCAAAGTGACCCAGCAGCAGTACAGATTATTGGCCCCACGGCGGCCTGATATTGATAGGCTCCCTGTGGGCTTCCGACCCTGAGGATACGACATAACGAATCTGGGTATGGCTGTGGCGGGGAGACTGAAAGGAGCGGCGTGGGAACGGCAGGAAAGGAACGTCGCAGAAGATGAGGCAGCAACACAAAAAACCCCAACCCAAAAAACCCCAACCAAAAAACCCAACAAAAAAACAAACTCTTAACTACATAATCAAAACTTATAGGCAGATCTAATTAAGTATCAATAGACAAACGTTGCTTTATGAATCTCGAGAACGTTAGGGTAAATAAATTCACTCTCCTACAAAAAAAAAGAAGATAAAATTAAAGAGTCATCTCTTCAGGGTACTACTGACACTTTCAGTCTTCTCATGGTATCTGTAATCATTAAAATAAAATAAAAAATCGACTTTATTCGTAGTTCAACCAATACACCTCGGGAACAGAGAAAGAACTGCTGTCTTGATTTAATACTTTTCCCCATTTTTAAAAAACGTTTTATTATTTATGTAAAACATTCATGTATAGTTTGAATGCACACATAGTTTTGAAAAAAGATGTATATTTAGGGCAGATCCGTGAATATTTGTATGTGTGTGTGTGAGTGCGTGTGTGAGTGCGTGCGTGCGTGTGTATGCAGTGTGTACAGTGTGTGTGTGTAGTGTGTGTACAGTGTGCGTGTGTGAGAGTAGTAATGCGTAATTAGTGCACACATTACCAAAGTTGTATATTATATTTAAATAAATTAGACCAAAGCCAGATATTTCATAATTTAAACAAACAAATAAACAAACAAACACCTTTACATCATATCTACCATACACCCTCAATAAAAAAAATTCTATATATTTCTATATATACCCGGCGCCCGCGCATGTGTGCACATGTGTATGAACACGTACACATACACACACACACACACACCACAACACAACACTCTCTCTCTCTCTCGTGTATTTGTATGCGTGCACGCGCGTATGTCTGTATGTGTGTACGCATATTTGCGCGTGCGAGCGTTTGTGTAATGTGTGTGAGAGAGAGACAGAGACAGACAGACAAAGAGGGTGTTTCAAGGAAAAGCACTTGATGTACCTGGGTCCATTCTTATAGTCCTTGAAATAAAAAGGCGAGGCTGACAAAAAACAGTGACACGGATCGAACACTACACCCACACCTCACCACTGTAATTTTTCTTGGCCTGTGTTTACACCGCTCTTCTGCACTTAGCTCCACTATCTGCCTGCCCTTTTTTGTTAAGGGCAAAAACTGTATACCCCCCCCCCCCTCTCCTTGTTTCACTGCGTGCGCGCAAGTGCGAGTGAGTGAGTGGGAGAGTGTGTGTGTATGCGTGTGTGTGTGTGTGTGTGTGTGTGTGTGTGTGTGTGTATGTGTGTGTGTGTGTGTTGTGTGTGAGAGAGAGAGAGAGAGAGAGAGAGAGAGAGAGAGAGAGAGAAGAGAGAGAAGACAGACAGACAGACAGACAGAGACACAGGAAGAATATTCGCTGTATCTTGTTGGATCCATCAACACACACACACACACACACCACTACCGCCACTTGAAGACATATATGCATCAACAACATTTTAAACAAATAAACAAACATATCAATCAGAATTGGGCAGAAAGGCACTGGAGAAGTTTAGACACACACACACACACACACACACACACACACACACACACACACACACACACACACACACACACACACACACACACACACACAGAGCGAGAGAGAGGGGAGAGAGAGAGAGAGAGAGAGAGAGAGAGAGAGAGAGAGAGAGAGAGAGAGAGAGAGAGAGAGAGAGAGAGAACACACACACACACACACACACAACACACACACACACAACACAACACACACATAGCCCCCACTTTTCTAAACTGGAAACCA